>OX439387.1:354072-954072 GCA_949319315.1 Zelleria hepariella | reverse complement strand
TCGATGAAAATTCACGTCGGCGTGGTGAAATGCCCGCGAGCGCAATGTTGATACGGGCAGAAGACCAGGCACAGGTTCTGTACTGTGACTGACTATGGTAGCAATCCTTTTGGCCAAATTATGAGGTCAACAGCGATCTAGGACTCACACTTGTGTGATGTTGAGGTTGATGTCTTTCATCATCTTCACTGTCAATCAAGTACAAGTGCACGTCTTTTAGGCGTTGTTCTTAGGTAATCCTCAAAAGTGGAGGGACGTACACACGACAGCACTTAGACGCGTAAAGTCCGTTCGCTTAGATAGAGTCGGTACACACGACGGCAATCTTGGTTCTTGGGATACCAACTATTTTTGAAGTATCTGTGATGGGCGCAGACAAATTCATTTCAACACAATGCTGATGGACATTAACTAGAATTTGTAACATGTTTTACAAAACCTTCGTCTTTAAATTTTTGGGTCATTCGAAGTTTCGTCTAGAGGCACATCGCTATCCTCCCACGGACGAAAAAACATTTTATCTACACGCAGCGATCGACACTCAATACAAAATACTAAGTCAAAAGTCACAAGCACAACCTCTCAATACGACGTCGCGTATAGAATGACGAGCGGCGAGCCAAATTCACTGGCGTGTTTGTGCCGCGTCGGCTTCCTTTACTTTCTTTTGTGAAAAGCCGCCGCGCGCCAAGGCGGCAAATATCAAAGTGACACTATGATATCGAACGGACTTAACACGAGTGCACTCTACACGGTTACGTTACGGGCGACTTGACAATATAAAGGTACACAAAAGTGTACCTTTTTATTTAGCTTTCGTCCTCATCCAACTTCCGCGCCTTACTATCCTAAAATCTCGATTATTGAACGTTTGGTTTCACCCTCGAAGGGTAAAGAAGTTCTTCTTCAGATAGAACAGAGACTTCTGTGAGATTTGTTTTGTGTCGCGAGTTTCACCTCTAATCTGTGGGATCACACTTCCAGACCGTGAGGAATTTGCATGAAAGCCTCTTCGCGGACGTACGTGAATTCCTTTCCCTTGTAGCCTGAACTCGCAAGACTGACATACATTAACATGTACTTTAGTCGTCAGGCATTCAGTACCCATTCAGTTACCTCACTTTCGGGAATCCTTTCGTGTTCTTTCGTAATTATTGTCGGTAGCCATTCACGGTGCACTGCTTTGACAAGCTCCTGAATCTTTGGACACGGCCAATAAGCAAATATAATTGAACGGGCGAGCGAAGTTCTCCGAGTCTACTGGAATCCGGCGTTTGTATGTATGTATGTATGTTCGTTCGACGATAACTTGAGTAAATTTAGTCGGATCGTCATGAAATTTGGTAGGCAGGTAAATGAGGCCAAGATAATTTTTAAGTTCGAAGATGAGCCAAATCGGTCGAGGAATTGCTGAGATATGGGGTCGCGAGTTCATAGTTCGAGGCGAACCACTAGTTTAGCAGAAGTCATGTGCGTTTGCTTGGCCTGTGCGTGGCATGCTCCAACAGCTGATAGTTGGGTTCAACGGCCGTACTTTCGCCGCTCCCACGACGGTTGCATTGCTCCATCGCCGCCAGGGCCGCTAAGATGCCGCACGCCTTCACTTTGTTCGGATTAGAATAGAACCAGCCAGCCCGCGATAGCGGCATCTTAGCTCCGCACGCGACACCTGTTAAATAACACCTGTTGATTTATCACAGAATATGCAGTTTGGATAACCGAACGTGCACGAATAGTTTCTAAACGCATAACACAGTCGAAGATGGAAAAGTTTTCGTATAATATTGCGTCATTTGTGCGTGGACTTGGTGAACCTACTTTGGCTGGCTTGTCAGCTCAAAATACCGTTCAGCTAAACAGGTTCTATGGATGCTGGAATTAGAATACGTGCATCATATCTCTATCAAAACGGTATAAATAAATCGACTCTGTATAAGCTGTAATACCTGATTTATCTGTACCATAGAACTTGTGCGGGCTACCTGCATCTGTAGTAGGTCGTGACGTTTTCTTACCTACGTGACACCTTTAGAAAGTAGCAAGAGTCCGGTTCGAGTTTTGTTTATCTATGACCAAAGGAATAACAATCACACAACGTCATTCGGTTGGCAGACCACCAGCCAGATGGTCCGACGTACCCACAGTAGCCGGAAAACTGGTTGCGTCTGGCACAGGATCGTGAGAGGTGGCGTGAGCATGCAGAGGCCTTTGCTCATCAGCAGTGGGTGTTAAGGGTGGTATTCTAGAACGATACTTAAACTGAGTTTAAACAGAGTTCAGACTGTTGATAAAACAGTGCATGTTTTGATATGAAGGGAGGGATATTCAAATCTAAACATGCACTGTTTTATCGACAGTCGATACTACTAAACTCTACTTAAGGCGCTGGGCATAGTGTAAGTAAGTAAGTAAGTAAGTAACTCTTTATTGCACAAACGAAAACATTTTACAAATAAACATTTAAAAATAACAGTACAAATGGCGGTCTTATCGCTAAAAGCGATTTCTTCCAGACAACCTTTGGATGGACAGGACTGAGAGCGAAAACAGTAGCAGCAGATGCACAATAAGAAATATATGATAGGATAAGAAAACATTTTTATTTCAATTACGTATATTTACGTAGATAAAATACTTACGAGTAATACATAATTTATTAATAGATAAATCCGAATAAGTTTACTTATATAATTGACTAAAATATATATCTAATATTATATATACAATAAGAACTACATAAATACATTATAATATATACATGAACATGCATAATAAAAATATAACAACAGTATCACAGTTCACCAGTGAGGTAGAACTTTTTTTCAAGTGCCTTAAAAATTGGCAGGGATTTGGCCTTTCGTACCTCCTCCGGGAGGGCATTCCATAATCGGACTGCCGTCACTGTGAACGAGGAGCCATAAAGTTTGGTGTGGTGGGACGGGATCTTGAGGCGTAGGTTATGGGATGATCGGAGATTAAGGTTGTTGGAGGAATGGAGATATTCGAAGCGTTCTTTAAGGTAGGAGGGGGTAGCTGGATTGAACATAATACAGTATAAGAGAGAAAGAATATGTGCATTCCGGCGGAGACGAATGGGGAGCCACTTGAGCTGAGAACGGAAATCAGAGACATGATCATATTTGCGTAAGCCAAATATGAATCGTATGCAGAAGTTTTGAAGACGTTCAAGCTTATTAAGTTGCTCCTCGGTAAGGTCAAGATAGCAGATGTCGGCGTAGTCGAGAATTGGTAAGAGGAGCGATTGTGCTAACGCAACTTTGGTAGCAGTGGGGAGAAAATTACGTAATCTTCTCAGTGACCCTGCGGACGCGAACATCTTTCGACTCACCAACTTCATTTGCGGCACCCAAGATAAGGTACTGTCGATCATTATACCTAGATTTTTTACAGCCGGACTAAAGGGTATCCTTACTCCATCAAATAGAACCGGGGGGAGCGAGTCCATATTGACCCTAGAAATATTCCAACTGCTACCTATTACGATAACTTGCGTTTTGTTAGGATTTATGCTGAGTCCGTACGACCCACTCCAGTCAGCAATACGTGCAAGGTCACTATTAGTTGTGGCAATAGCTGCAGGAAGGTCGTCTAATATGGCCTGAGTGTATATTTGAATTAGGGATTGGTATAGTGAATTAGCCCGCGCGCAAAAAAAATGCACAAAAACGATTCCTGTATCAAATACACAAAAAAAATCGAAAATGTTCACATATCAAACCCTAGAATTAGGTGAGAGCTATCTAAAACAGCCAGTTTTGTGTTGATACCCATAACAGATTGCAAGATATTTTGTTTGAAAAAAAGTGCGCCGCCTATTTTTTTTCATCAAAAATATCTTCAAAACTTTAATGAATGTCAACACGAAACTGGCTGTTTTAGATAGGTCTCACCTAATTCTAGGGTTTGATATGTGAAAATTTTAGATTTTTTTTGTGTATTTGATACAGGACTCGATTTTGTGCATTTTTCTTGGCGCGCGGGCTATTCACTATGTACAGCGCCTTAAACTGAGTTTAAACAGAGTTCAAGTCGCATTCTAGTTTGAACTGAGTTTAAACAGAGTTTAAGTAGCGTGCTAGTTTGAACTAAGTTTAAGTATCGTTCTAGAATACCACCCTAAGAGGACGAACAAATTTTCTCGACGATTTCTAACTGAACGTCTCAGCTCTTAAGAAATGCTAAAAAAAAAAATTGGCAATGAAAACTAGAAGGTCTTATCAAGTATCGTTGTGAACGAAAACATGATTGGTGTAAGTTTTCAAAAACGCTTTTACTTTTTAATTTTATACCAATCCCTTGTTTACCTCTGTATCTAGTATTGTTATGGAGTTTTCCCTAAATGTGTTCATATTGATGTAAAGTGACAAAAACAGTGAAAAAGCGCAAAAAACTCCAACAAGAGCATCGTACGGTCGGCCACAAATCTCAGATACCCCTTGGCAGCTCTTATCGCGCGCGGCATAAGGGCGCCAATCGAACAAAAAGGGGTATCTGAGACTGTGGCCGACTGTACGTAACCGCCACGCTGCGACGCAACTTATTACGAGTATTATATCGATGATCCTTCGTGCGAAATTCCCCCTTGCGTGCTAATCTCGATTCGTACCTCACCTTTAGGTGATGGCGCAAATGAAAAAAAAAAAAAAACTTTTTAGATTCCTTTTTAATCCTCTCTTTTTAGACTTTTAGCCAAAAAAGCATCAAAAATAAGATTCCTCTTAGCAAGCTGATGTTGTTGTTGATGATGAAAGTCATAAATATGTTTTCCCCAAAGCCGGAGTCGATAATAGAGCGCACATCCAAATGCATCGGAACGGTCGTAAGAAAGCTCCGAACAGTTGAAGAGGACGTAGAAGAAGAGGCGGCGTACGACAGAGCAGACGATATGGTACCAGCGTGGCGTAGAGCTAGAAGAGATGTATGGCGCTGAGCTAGAAGAGATGTATGGCGAAGAGATGTATGGCGCTGAGCTAGAAGAGATGTATGGCGTAGAGCTAGAAGAGATGTATGGCGAAGAGCTAGAAGAGATGAATAGTTGCTAGATTTTGTTGAAGTAACAGATATGTTGTTGGTGTCAAAAAAGAGTGTTTTTGGTCGATCAAACCCAGTTGGTTTTGTTATTGTCCGGACGCCGAGCAGAAAGAATTTTGTTAATTGAGCAGGGACTTAAGTTTGTAATGCAATGGCGTATCGATGGCGTGACAGTAGAAGGACAAAACCGGGGTTTCCTCATTTTTCTCCTACAACCAGCGAACTAATCCTCTAGAATTAGAATCAGAATATTCTTTGCTGTAAGTACTACAAAAACATTAAAAGGAGCGACAGCATTAATAAATCGTTATTGAAGCCTACAACTGGTAGCCAATCATTGCGTTACAGACTCAGGCCCTGGAGGTAATCTATTTCGGTACTATTATACTGTTTAGTGTTTATGTCATGTCTTTCCTGCCACTATGTGAAAACAGTCTAGCGACAGCACCAGCTAAATCAACTCAAATTCAAAACACGTAATTGATGCCAACTTACCAAAAAGCTTAATATTAAAGTAAAATATAACAATAAATAATATTACACCTTGTATGTTTTGGCATCAAAAGGGAGCAGGCTCAGCATTAAGCTAAGCATACAAGGCGCTGTTTTTCACAGATTGGAACAGGGAAATAACTTCATAAGAGACGTGTTGAATCTCCCTGAACCGTAGGTACTAGGTATCATCTCAACGGTGATGTGATACGATAGAGGTATATTCTCCGTGACCAATAACCACACTTAGTTAACGTTATGACATCGTAAATGTGTAGGTTTCGAATTAGTCTCGTACCAAGAGTAATGGTTTCTCGTATCGTGGAAACGTGGTGACGATTCAGTGGCGTTGCTTGCTAGGTAACCCTGGGGCAAAAAACAAACCGGGGCCCTAACTAAACCGGTTAGGTTTTATCAAGTCAAAATATAGATAAGTATACAGGTGGTCCAAATTTTTGTCTATCCAACCCTGTATCATGTTTTAGAGCCAAGGGAAGCCGAACTAGCCACCGCAATTTCAGTAGATAAAACGAAACCTACACACATTACATTACGTTCCATGCCAGTCCAATCTTATCGCGAAATCAACTAAATATCACGCTGTATCGATTACAAAACAGAAAACACGTTAATGTATCACCACATCAACCTTGTGTTGCTTTGATAAATTAATTTGTAAACGTACCTACACCTCTGTCTAACTAAATATTTTTTTGTCGAGATAAGATAGCCCCGTTTTGAGTCAAATACTATTCTGAAATATTTTAAACAATGTATATTTTTATTGTATGAATTTGTATGTCACTTAGGTACCTAATTAAATAAATAAGGCTTTTTGCTTTAATAAGCTACTTAAATGAAAGTAGGGTAGGGCGGTAAGAGCACAATTTTCACAGGTTTTTAGATTTCGTAGCTAAACTAAGCTACATTTGTTCAGCGATTTTCGTTTCACGGCAATATAACAGTTTTTTTTTTCATTATCCTGAACAGCAAAATAACAATAATTCGGCCGATTATGAGATTTGCTCGAACTTCTAATTTTTGGGCAGGTTCGACCAGAAAAAAAAGTTGTTTGCTACGAAGAAAAACCTATTTGTTTGGTTGTTTAAACAGTAGTACTGTCGTGAAACAAAAATAGCTCAGTTTAGCTACAAATAAAAAAAAAACTGATAAGTGCATTTCACGCCACGCTACTTTCATTGACCCTTACGCTAACTACTACTCGGTAGTATTATATTATAGTGTAGTGGCTAGTGAAAAAAGCGCTGAATTGTAATTAATTGTTGCCTCTCTTAACGCTTTCCTGGACGCCGCTGCTTGGGGCGGACTCGAAGTCAGGGTCATTACCCTTCTCCAGATGGGTAAGAACTACACTGCTTTCAGAGTCTCAAGTCTATTTTACGGTCGGCCACAATCTCAGATACCCCATGGCAGCTCTTATAGCGCGGCATAAGGGGTATAATCCGTGCGGAATCAGAATGGGATAATAACTTTTGGAACTGAATCGAAAATGACAGTTCTCGAGTAGCGTCAGTAAAAAAATGTTAGTTCTACGTTCTATCTTGTTCTAAGGTTATGAAATTGGAAATACACAAAATTTTTTAATGTTTGTAATCTAAAAGGATTCAATGTTATTGCATTAATTGAATAAAACGTGATAAAACTCGGGCAGACACCCACGCGCACAGAAAACACAAGCAAGTTTCGACGCGAGTTTGCCATAGACAACTAGAGTTTGCCGAAATGCTGACGCTACAGGACCGCGAGCTTCTCAGTTCCAAAAGGTATTATCCCATTCTGATCCCGCACGGATTATATCTGAGACTGTGGCCGACTGTACAATACGCGCCACGGAAGAAGACACTTGATGGCTCCTCTCGCTGATGACGCCCGGTCTCTTCCTGCGCTCAGACCTCATATCATACCGCTAGAGACCTATATACAAGGTGTTACAAAAGTACCTAACTCTTTTTACAGGGTAATAGCACCCGGTGATAGGGATCACAACCTAAATATTTTTTTTTGCTCTATGACGTTCCGTTAATTACTTTTTGTATTTTCTTAACCACTAACCCGTGCTAGGGTTCCGTTAATTTTTTAAAATTAATAAAATGTGAACAATGTGGCGGGAGAAAAGTATTTTTTTAATATTGTTTTCATTGACTTTCACAATGTTTTAACAACTCAAAGCTATGAAAATGCCCCTACATGCACAAACATATTTTTAAATTTGAGCGGATAAATAACAAAAACAAAATGTTATGAATTTTTTTCAATTTTGAGGTTATAAAATAAAAATTGTTTTATTCAACTTTTTTTTACAGATTTGACATCCTGTTGACCAGTAGGTTACACCCTGTAAAAAGAGTTAGGTACTTTTGTAACACTTTGTATATACTTAAAGACGCTATAGTCTGATCCAAATCTGCAAACAACAGACTTGAGGCCCAGATCTTTGCTCTTATCTCGGCCGATCAATGACAGACGTACAACACTATCTAAAATATCTGCATGCAACGAAGATACAATGACAGAAGTGATTGCTCCGATATTTTGGTTGTTCGTTGGTCAAAATCAAACATTTGTTGCGGTAGTATACAAGGTGTTACAAAAGTACCTAACTCTTTTTACAGGTTGTAACCTACTGGTCAACAGGATGTCAAATCTGTAAAAAAAAGTTGAAAAAAACAATTTTTATTTAATAACCTCAAAATTGAAAAATTTTCATAACTTCTTTGTTTTTGATAGTAGCTCAAATTTAAAAAAATGTTTGTGCGTGTAGGTGCATTTACATAGCTTTGTGAAAGTCAATGAAAACAATATTTAAAAAATACTTTTCTCCCGCCACATCGTTCACATTTTATTAATTTAAAAATCAACGGAACGTCGTAGAGCAAAAAAAATATTTAGGTTGTGATCCCTATCACCGGGTGCTATTACCCTGTAAAAAGAGTTAAGCACTTTTGTAACACCTTGTAGAACTATGGAGCAGCTGATGTTTTTTTTCCGCCAACGTGTTTCCTCGAGCTGCAAGTAGCTTAACTGCATGTCAAAGGTCGCCTGCTAACCACTCTAATGAGATTAAAGTGTCCGTAATTATGAGCCTGCCACGGACAGCCTTTAATTTGTGACTTCACGTAAGGCCCCCTTCACACTTTGCCGCGTGTCGTTGCGACTTGCGGCTCGGCAGTGCGACTCTTGGCATATCAAGGATTTGTTTGAAGCCAAGCGTAGAAACGTGTACTTTACCGCGTTTTCGTGCGTAAAAAGTCGCATTGACGCACGCCGAAGGGAGCCTAAATGTCGAACCGTCGGTCATGCATGAGATGGCAAAATGCTTTGTTGATAAGCCAAACAATGCATTAAGTTGTGTAGCACAGCATTATTATATTATTACGTACATACACATACACTACTTTGGACAAATTAGTAGTGATTTTATTGTGATAGGTCATGGGAGCCAACAAAGACTAATGCAGTCTAATAGTGTGGTCGTATTTAGCAAATTTGAACCTAATAGCCTGCACATTATCTGTATTAACTCTTAGGGTCTCAAGCTCCCCCCAAAAGCATCTGAGACCGTTATAAAACAAAATGTTGGATGCTTTTTTTATCTTGAAAACCTACGCTCATTGGGTTCAAGCAATGATCAATGGTAATGTTTGATAGTATTGTGGCGGGCTATGCAATGCTTTCAGGAAAACTCTCGTGTCGAAATTATCAATTTTATTTACAATTTTCTCTTTGTACAATAGTGCCACAAGACGTATCAAAATCAGACTGAAGGTTGAGCCAAACAAAAGTATATTACAAACTATTCAATTTTAGAATTTCGAATTTTGACCAAAAAGTTTCGTGTCCCACATTACCCCCCTTCAAGTGAAGCGTACGGCTCGACGAACTGTTCTGCCGGAGCGCGTAACTTAATCTTTCTTCCGTTTTACTTCTTCTTGAGCAGAGGTAAAGGCACTCGGCGTGGTCAACTCTTCCTCAGGGCACATAAACGCTGGCTTCAGCCGATCTATGGATATCAGCGTAGTCCGTCTTGGATACTGAAGCTTGAAGAACTTTTCATGTTTCTCTAAAACTTCGTATGGCCCATCATACGGTGGCGTTAGTGGCTTTTTCGTAGCATCCACTCTAACGAAAACATGTGTGCACGTAGACAAATCCTTATGTAAAAACGTTGCACGTTGACTGTTGTTATTCTGATGCGCCGGCCTTATTGCTTCCATCGTATCGGTGAGGCGGCGTACGAACTCTGCATCGTTAGCATGCGGTTTCGTTGGCAACAACAAGTCTGCTGGCAGTCTTAGTGTAGTACCGTAGGTAAATAACGCAGGACTCATGTTTGACTCTCGCTGTAGAGCAACTCGTAGACCCAGTAGTACTGTAGGTAACTCTTCTGACCATCTCGTGCTTGAGCCTCTTGCCATTAACGCAGCTTTAAGTGTTCGATGCCATCTTTCAACTTGACCATTTGACTGAGGATGGTAGGCTGTGGTACGGATTCTTGTCACTCCGAGTACTTTCATCAGCTCTTGAAATAGCGACGACTCGAACTGCCTCCCTTGGTCGGTAGTTATTCGTAGCGGGCAACCAAAACGTACAATCCAGCCTTCGTAGAGTGCTTTGGCGACTGTTTCTGCGGTGATGTCTCGGACAGGAATTGCCTCTGGCCATCTTGTGCATCGGTCTATGATTGTGACTAGGTACCGGTAGTCATTGGATGGTGTCAACGGTCCTACAATGTCGATGTGGAGGTGCTCGAAACGGTTGGACTCTGGGAACTGTCCAAGTGGTGTGACGTTGTGACGGTGTATCTTGGCGCGCTGGCATCCTATGCAGCTTCTCGCCCATGATGTCACATCTCTGTTTATCGCCGGCCAGAAAAACTTGTCAGTCATCTGTCTTCTTGTAGATCGTATACCAGGATGGCTTATCTCGTGCAGTGCTTTGAAGGCTGCTTCACGAAATAATATCGGTAGGTATGGCCTCGGCGTATTCGTTGATGCTTCACATACTATAGGTTTCTTCAGTCCAGGTAGAGTAACTTTTGTAAACTTTAAGTTGCTTTTCTTGTAGAGATCTTGTAACTCTTGATCTTTGTCTTGCTCTTCGGCCAGTGCTTCGTAATCGATCGAGCTAGGGCACTGAATCTCATTGATCCGAGATAAAGCGTCTGCCACAGGATTGTTCGCGCCTTCTACGTAGGCGATCTTGTTGCAAAACTGGCTAATAAACTGTAGCTGTCTCTCTCTTCGTGGCGTATCGCAGTTACTCGGCGGCTTCGTAAGCGCGTAGGTCAGTGGCTTGTGATCTGTGTAGATAGTCACATCAACTCCTTCTATGTAACGTCGGAAGTGTTTGACGGCAGTGTACATGGCTAGTAGTTCGCGATCGTACACGCTGTACTTCTTCTGTGCCTCACTCAAGCTTTTAGAGTAGAAAGCGAGTGGCGTCCATCTTCCTGCAACTTTCTGTTGGAGCACGCCTCCCATACTTCGGTCACTTGCGTCTGTCATGATCGACAGATCAGCACCGGGGATCGGATGAGACAATATCGTCGCTTCTTTGATGCTGTCACGACATTGCTCAAACGCGTCCTCTGCTTCCGGGCTCCAAGTGATCGGTGTCTTGTCTTTCTTCTTTGTATTATGCAACATTTTATTGAGCTCTCTTTGCTTGTCAGCTTGATGGGGTAGACAGTCGCGATAAAAGTTTAGCATTCCAAGAAATCTTCGTAGCTCTTCAATCGTTGTAGGCTTCGGGTACGTAGATATTGCTGATACTCGGTCTTCTAGCGGTTGTATGCCGTTGGCTGATACTCGATAGCCAAGGAAATTCAGCTCTTCTTTTCCAAACTCGCATTTCCCCGCGTTGATGCTAACGCCGTACTCGTTCAAGCGTTCAAAGACACGTTGTAGGTGTGCTTTGTGCTCTTCTTCGTTCTCGGAGTAGATCAGTATGTCATCGACGTAGGCAAAAGCGATTTCATCTAGGCCTCGTAGTACTTCATGCATGAAACGCACGAAAGTTTGGCATGCGTTGCGCAGTCCGAAGGTCATGACTGTGAATTCAAACAAGCCGAACGGGGTTGTAACGGCTGTTTTCTGCGTATCTTCTTTACTTGCCATCGGGATCCAGTAGTACGCTTTCGTGATATCTAGCTTTGAAAAGATTTTCTTGCCATGCAGATGAAAAGTGAAGTCTTGCATTCTCGGTATGGGGTATCTATCTGGAATCGTCACAGCGTTTAAACGACGATAATCTCCGATACGCGTAGCTGTCCATTGCTCTTTCTTACGACATGAAGTGGACTAGCCCATGGGCTGTTAGATGGTTGGCATACTCCCATTTCGACCATTCGTTCAAACTCTTTCTTCGCTTCCTTATACTTTTCAGGCGCTAGTGGGCGTGGTCGAGCAAAGAGTGGAGGTCCAGTAGTCTCGATCTGATGCGTTACATCGTGCTTAGGAGGTATCTTTGTTGATAGGGGCCTGTGTATGTCTGGGAACTTCTTCAGTAGCTCGCTGTACGGATGTGTTTCATTGACTAGATGGATCGCAGGTTCATTGTATGTTACTGCAGGCGCTTTGATAGATAGTTCTGTTACTGTGTCTACCAGTCTTCCTCTGTGAAGGTCTACCATGAGACGATGGTGTCTCAGGAAATCGGCTCCCAAGATTGACTTTTTCGTGTCTGCGATGACGAACGTCCACGTAAAGTTTCGTCGCAGGCCCAAGTTGAGTTGTAGAGTTTTTTCTCCATACGTTGCTATCGTTGTCCCGTTGGCTGCATAGAGGTTGTATGAAGCCTGCACCGGTTTGCCCTTTTTCTTAACGGCTAGTACGGATATCTCCGCGCCAGTGTCCACGAGGAAGTGTTCACGACTTTGTCTGTCCGTGACACAAAGGCGGTTACTGGCTATAACATCGACGCCCGCCGCGGTCGATGTCTCTACTAGTTTTTTTCTGACGTCTTGTTTTTTCTTGCGCACGGGGACTCGCATCGGCTCGCATTATCTCCATAGCGAAAATGAAAGCGACATTGCCAGTCAGGATCTTGAGGAGTTCGATGCTTCCTTGACGCCGAACGCGATCTTGCGCCGTTCCTTGAGTGAGATCGGTTGCGTCGGTTGAAGGGACGACGGTATCTGTAGGCGCTCCTTTCACGCAGCTCCGCAATCTCTAGCGTTAGTTTTTCAACTAGCCTCGATAAAACTTCGACTTGCCTCATCTCATCAGTCGTGTGTAGCGATATAGTAGCTATTTCAGGCTTCGGCAGCTTACTTGGGCTAGGTTTCGTCTTCCGTGGCTCCTCCGACTTCAAAGGTTGCGGGTCGGGCATTTTCGTAGGTTTTATTCAGCGTGCGGGTGTCACCAGTTGTGGCGGGCTATGCAATGCTTTCAGGAAAACTCTCGTGTCGAAATTATCAATTTTATTTACAATTTTCTCTTTGTACAATAGTGCCACAAGACGTATCAAAATCAGACTGAAGGTTGAGCCAAACAAAAGTATATTACAAACTATTCAATTTTAGAATTTCGAATTTTGACCAAAAAGTTTCGTGTCCCACAGTATCTTATTCTAAATTAATATTTTTTTTTTTTTTTGCTTGTTTTATATAAATTTCACTTATTAGATGCTACTAGTGGCCCATTTTATATTACTCTAATGTTCCTAACTTATCAGTGAGAAATGTCCAGGAGTTGGCGAAATTTATTTCTACTATGTAACTTTTAAGATTTATTGTATTCTTCAGCTCTGTTTTTTCTCCTCAATAAATAAATAAATAAATAAATAAGCCAGTTCAAGCCCCCCAAAATCCTGGATCCGCCACTGGCAGATGATGTTAACCCCTGACTCTTGTCCATTCCAGGTGATGCAGCAGGACGTGAAGAAAGAGAACCCTCTCCAGTTCAAGTTCCGAGCGAAGTTCTACCCGGAGGATGTGGCGGATGAGCTCATCCAGGAGATCACACTCAAGCTCTTCTACTTGCAAGTGAGTTGTCGCCTTGAAGCGCCCAAAAGTAAATAATTTTCCTATTCAGATTAGTTAAAAAAATGGGTTTTGAGCGAAATCGTATCTAAAAATTTTAACAGAACCTGCGGGGGGAGCATGACTTTTATCGAGGCGGATTTATCCAACAAAATGGCGGTTTATCAGCATTTTTGACGTATAGAGTGGGTTATATATCGCTCTCGATAAACCGCCATTTTGTTGGATAAATCCGCCTCGATAAAAGTCATGCTACGGGGACTGGTGTCAATCGTTTCTACAGATATTATTTAGACAATGTAAGCTTTTGTACCTACTTTCAAAATGCATAATAACTCAATAACCTGTATATTTTTGAGTTCAAAGTTTCTCCTAACCGTTTGTAATTTGCGAACCAAATAAAGCAGAAAAGCATAGATTTTCTACAGAAACTATTGACTTCAAAATTTGGTATTATATTTTAGTGCAAATTATTTTAGCCCAAATTTTCACAAAATTGCATGAAAAAGTTTGCGTGGTACACAATCAACTTAGGCCATGCATGGTAGATGCCCTTGGTAAACTTGGGTGGCCTAAATAGCCTATCACTTAAATCCCTCGGTTGGGTATTTCAATAGTTTTAAATGAAATACACTAAAGTAAAAAGCATAATATTGGTCTGTTGGTATCACCGTATCGCGGTCGCGATGATAAGATGCGTATGATGTAATACGAATGATACAAATACATCCTGCCTGTCTTGTCTAGATACTTCACATCTTAGCCGATCCATTATACAACATTTAATGTATGGTAATTGGATCGAAGAATAAATATTTATAAGAGGAAGGAAGGATGCTCACATTTAGACAGTCGCCATTAATATTAATGACCCCAAAAGTGTCAAAATTGTATCATTCTCCAATAAACTGGGGTCGTAAACGCACGTCGTCGACGAAAAAAGTCTTCTAAAAATGAAAATAACGACTCTAGTAGAGGAAAAGGGAACACGGAAGGAGAAGATTCCAGAGTACTTCTACAAGACAAGTATTGACAAGGTTTGTGAGATCTTCATTGTTTTTTAACCACCGAAATAAAAAAGAGGGATGTTGTAAGTTTGACCACTTATGTGTGTCTGTCTGTCTGTCTGACTGACAGTATTAAATAGTGTCTCGTAGTAAGTTCAAATAATAAGGGGTAGCTATGCAGTGAAAGTTTGAACTTCACGTAACATCCGCCACAATTTTTTTTCAGTGATTAAAGCCTCATAAAATTGAATCTGTTACTCCATTTCACAGGCCATAATATGCCTAGTGCAATACCAGCAGCAAGCCTTCCTTGGCACACCACTTAAGGTGTTATTTATTGCCAAATATTATTCACTTCCCCGTCAATCCGCAGAAGGCAAAGTTCTTAGACAAGGCCTGTACTTACTAGTGGGACCCATGTCCTCCATACATCTTTTTTTTATTTTTATGTTGCCTCCATAGTGTCCCACTGCTGGGCAAAGGCCTCCCCTTTTCTCTTCCACTCCTCTCTATCCTCGGCTGCCTCTTGCCACCCCGGCAAAAAGGTTGTGAGGTCGTCCCGCCATCTCCGCCTCGGTCTGCCGCGGCGCCGGTGCCCATCTTGTGGGGTCCAGTCGGTGACGACTTTCGCCCACCTATCCGGACCCATGCGGCAAACGTGGCCGGCCCAGTTCCACTTCAATTTGGCGGTTTCAGCTCCAACCTCCTTGATTTGCGTTTTGGCGCGCAGCGTGGTGTTCCGGACCCGGTCAATCCGCTTTACACCTAATATGCTGCGCTCCATCGCACGTTGGCAAACCTTGAGTTTGGACTTCTGACTTTCAGTCAAAGACCAGGTCTGAGCACCGTAGGTTAGGATGGGCAGGATACACATGTCGACGAGTTTGCGCTTCATACATCTTACTAACTTGTATTCACTTCTCCACCAGGTGAAGAATGCCATCCTATCCGACGAGATCTACTGCCCGCCCGAGACGTCCGTCCTCCTCGCGTCATACGCGGTGCAGGCGAGACACGGGGACCACAACCCATCAGCACACGGACCAGGGTTCCTGGCCAACGACCGGCTACTGCCGCAGCGGGTCACCGACCAACACAAGGTGAGCCCTAGCGCGGACCACAACACATCAGCACACGGGCCAGGGTTCCTGGCCAACGACCGGCTACTGCCGCAGCGGGTCACCGACCAACACAAGGTGAGCCCTAGCGCGGACCACAACCCATCAGCACACGGGGATCACAACCCATCAGCACACGGGCCAGGGTTCCTGGCCAACGACCGGCTACTGCCGCAGCGGGTCACCGACCAACACAAGGTGAGCCCTAGCGCGGACCACAACCCATCAGCACACGGGGATCACAACCCATCAGCACACGGGCCAGGGTTCCTGGCCAACGACCGGCTACTGCCGCAGCGGGTCACCGACCAACACAAGGTGAGCCCTAGCGCGGACCACAACACATCAGCACACGGGCCAGGGTTCCTGGCCAACGACCGGCTACTGCCGCAGCGGGTCACCGACCAACACAAGGTGAGCCCTAGCGCGGACCACAACACATCAGCACACGGGCCAGGGTTCCTGGCCAACGACCGGCTACTGCCGCAGCGGGTCACCGACCAACACAAGGTGAGCCCTAGCGCGGACCACAACCCATCAGCACACGGGGATCACAACCCATCAGCACACGGGCCAGGGTTCCTGGCCAACGACCGGCTACTGCCGCAGCGGGTCACCGACCAACACAAGGTGAGCCCTAGCGCGGACCACAACACATCAGCACACGGGCCAGGGTTCCTGGCCAACGACCGGCTACTGCCGCAGCGGGTCACCGACCAACACAAGGTGAGCCCTAACGCGGACCACAATCTATCAGCACACGGACCACAACCCATCAGCACACGGGCCACAACCCATCAGCACACGGACCACAACCCATCAGCCCAAGAGGACCACAAATTAGGAGGGTCATTGGTACATGTTTGTGCCTACATGCCTCCACATTCTTTTCTCCGTTATCGTACACGTTTCGCGAGTATGTCAATGTAAGTACAAACAAGATAGAAATTCGCTTAAACATTTCTACAAAGTAAGCATTTTCTTTGTGAAATTGATAAGATAGCGTATCGCAGGTTTAGTAAAATTTGCTCTCTGTTAACTGTTACTATCTTTATCAGTTTTGAGCGCAGAACTCCCTGCTCACCAAAGTTTAAGTTTAAAAAATTGGTAAGAACATAAATATTGTCAATTCACCTACGAGCATCCAAGCAAAAACGTGTTGAGGTCGTCTCGCCACATTCGCCTAGACTTGCCGTGTGGCCGTTGCCATCGTAAAAAAAATTTGCCCACCTGTCTGGCTCAGAAAATTAAATAATATTCTATCTAGCCTTGTTGTTGACCCACTGTTGTTGGGCGTATACGTCCGTTGAAATCAGTAGTCGTGATTTCAATTTAGTGGACCTCCATACCCTAACATAGAGGTAAACATACATTCCAAATTAGCTACATGATTCTACAAGGTGTTACAAAACATGCTAACTCTTTTTACACGGTAAAACCTATTCCCATCATTATAAGTTGCAGAGGCTGTATCTCTCGTATCTGAACACATGTCCCAGATATGCGACCTTTCTTTTTTTGATGGTGTTCCAAATAAACTAGTGGTTCGCCCCGAACTATGAACTCGCGACCTCATATCTCAGCAACCCCTCGACCGATTTGGCTCATGCTCAAACTTAAAAAATCTCTTTGCCTCATTTACCCTCCTACCGAATTTCAAGACGATCCGACAAAATTTACTCAAGTTATCGTCGAACGAACATTCATATAAACAAACAAACATACATACAAACGCCGGATCGTTGAAGTCGACTCGTAGAACTTCTCTCGCTTCGCTGGCTCGTTCAATTAGGGTGAATATACAGGGTGGATTTTTGAGATGGGGCAGTAAGGGCAAGTATCCTAACCCTTTTAGGATCAAATGCCTACACGAAACCTTCTTAGGATGGCTCCTTAGAGACTTTTCATCCCTACACGAAAGAGGATCAAATGCCATTATAAAATAAAAAAGTTTTTTCCATAGAAAATGTATGGGAAAAGTTTTTGTAAATTTCTGACATTTCTAGTACTCAAACCTTAGTTGGCTCCTAAGAGTCTTTTGATCTCTACATGAAAGAGAATAGATTGACATAAAAAAAATATTTTTGGTATTTTAGATTTTTTTTTGCTGACCTTATAATTTTTCCTAGCGGCGCTATTTGTGCCTAGGTTATTATCATCTTAACTCAAATTCCCCATGCCCCACCTGGCAGATGTCCCGCGACGAGTGGGAGCAGAGCATCACCAACTGGTGGCAGGAGCACCGTGGCATGCTGCGCGAGGATGCCATGATGGAGTACCTGAAGATAGCCCAGGACCTGGAGATGTACGGCGTCAACTACTTCGAGATACGGAACAAGAAGAACACCGAGCTCTGGCTGGGCGTCGACGCGCTCGGCTTGAACATCTATGAGAAGGATGACAAGTACGTTGTTTCCTATCTATCTATCCAGCCTGTAACACAATGGCGTATCAATGGCGTCCCAGGTAGAAGGATAAAACCGGATTTTTTTCCTTGTTCTCCTACAACCAGTGGACTAATCCCCTAGAATTAGACTCATAATATTCTTTGCTGTACTACAAAAACATTAAAAGGACCGACAGCTTTAATAAGTCGTAATTGAAACCTTCAACCGGGAGCCCATTTTGGCACCATTGCGTTACAGGCTAAGGCCCCAGCACATACATAAAGCCCACTGCTCTCGGTCTCTTCCTTTTCACGCCCCTCGATCTAATTCCAATCTAATTGCAAACCACTTTTGGGCGCCTTAAAGCTACCATACCGTCCTAGTTAGTGTTCCGCTGACCGCACGTGTGGATTTTTTTGGTGTACAAATAAGTGTTATCTATTTCCATCTCTCTCTCGTTTCCAGACTAACGCCCAAGATCGGCTTCCCGTGGTCGGAGATCCGGAACATCTCGTTCAACGACCGCAAGTTCATCATCAAGCCCATAGACAAGAAGGCGCCGGACTTCGTGTTCTTCGCGCCGCGCGTGCGCGTCAACAAGCGCATCCTCGCGCTGTGCATGGGCAACCACGAGCTGTACATGCGCCGGCGCAAGCCTGACACCATCGATGTGCAGCAGATGAAGGCGCAGGCGCGGGAGGAGAAGCTGGCCAAGCAGCAGCAACGGTAAGATAAGATAAAAGCGTTTATTTCCAAAAGAATATCAAAAAATTATACAGGGCGTCCCACGGCTATGCCACATGGAGGGAAAGTACCTTGAATATTGTAGATGGAACATTTTACTGAAAGAAGACATTATTTTAATTTAAAAAACAATTTAAACTGCATTCATAGATATTGAAATAATTACATGGTTGAACCGGGAATCGAACCCGTTACATGAGAAAAAATATTACCCTGTAGTTTTATCATACCGATCGAAAGGCTTCATCATAAGAATTATTTTTTGCTAAATAACATAGTGTCAGAAATAAAAGGAAGACCATTAATTTTAACATTTCTAATACAACATTAATCAATTTATCAATGAAAATCACAGTAACAAAAGATTAAAAGTATGAAAATGAAACACATTTTTGAATTATTTCTTTATAATCAGCCAGCCGCATTGCGATGGACAAAATTTTACGCGTCTTTCGGCTCAGGATACGGCTCGATTTGTTGCATACTACCAGGTAAATGTTAAAATTCATGGTCTTCCTTTTATTTCTGACACTATGTTATTTAGCAAAAAATTATCCTTATCATGAAGCCTTTCGATCGGTATGATAAAACTACAGGGTAATATTTTTTTCTCATGTAACGGGTTCGATTCCCGGTTCAACCATGTAATTATTTCAATATCCATGAATGCAGTTTAAATTATGTTTTAAATTAAAATAATGTCTTCTTTTAGTAAAATGTTCCATCTACAATATTTAAGGTACTTTCCCTCCATGTGGCATAGCCGTGGGACGCCCTGTATAGTGTGCCTTGCGAATCCCACACTAGGCGAACCTGTATCATGGGATCCATTCATTTAGAATTTACAAAATGTATTGGACGATTCCAAGACTTCGGCCAAATTGCAAAATAATAAAAAAGATAATGAATATTAGTGTAACGCATCGATTTGTGTAGTGTATCGATTTGATCATGGTTAAGTAATCTATTTGGTTAGTGATGAATGAATAATAGAGACAGCTTAAAGTAGTGCCCTAAGTCCACCGACCTTCCGCCTAGCTAGCCAGATGCCCCGTTGAAAATGGGAGTGATTTTTGGCTGAAACTAACAGTGAGCTTAATTCATGAGCATTGATTGCCCCGATGTGTATCGTTGTTGTTTATTCATGTCCTGACGTAGCTCCATTGTCCTTTGCAGCGAGAAGTTGCAGCTCGAGATCGCGGCCCGCGAGCGCGCTGAGAAGAAACAACAAGAGTACGAGGATCGACTGCGACACATGCAGGAGGAGATGGAACGCTCACAGGTATGACTGTCTCTTTATAGCCCTATCACCATCACCTTACAACACACATCGGCGTCGTACCTATAGTAGAATTCACATTTGACTGGAAACGTTTGACAGGTTGATCTGTCATTTTCCTAAATAATGTGGTCAGATTTATTCCAAAATGACAGATCGACCTGTAAAACGTTTCCGGTCATTTGTGAATTCTACTATACAGGGTGTTAAAAGACCGCCAACAAAGCGGGAAACCACAAAATGTCCTCATCATAAGGAACATTTTTTCCAAAGGAACTATGCCTGCGAAATCAACGGTTTCCGGGATAATGAGGTTCAAAGTCGGACTTTTCAAAACTTTTTTTTTTGCAGAAATGTATTCAGTATCTAGTTCTTAACATACCTTCTCAAGAAGCCATATCAAAATTATGACTATTTCTTACAAAAAACGACGTTAAAATTGCAACCCGCAATGTATTCTAAACATCGGCACTTCAAGCTTAAGTAGCATAAACTTATACCTACGCTTGCGCAATATGAGTTCTGTGCGTTACACGTCCATTGCGTGATAAAATATTTATCAAAATTATAACCTATAAAAACAAAATCATTTCCCAGCAATAATTTATCGAAAAAGTACTTTGTTTTGGTGTCTAGTAGGCGTGGCTTTCGGGTCTGTTGGTGGTCTTTTAACACCCTGTATATTTGGACCGACATCCAATGCTTAAGTATTGGGCTGTCAGTCCTGTTGGCGATGACGCTGAGGAGAGTGTTGACGCTGCCGCGCACCCTGCGCATCATCTTATATCAACTTTTATAACAAGACATTTTTTTTTTTAAAACAACTATTCGAAAAGACCTAGTTTGTTACCCGCAAACAGAGACTAAAATAGCTTTTTAATCTCGGAGAGACTAATGCCCGATTTCACCAACTATACTAAATTTTTAAGAACTTCTTTAACTTTTTTAAGAAATCCTTAGCGTAAGTTTAGAAACAAAAATTACGCTAAGGACTTCTTAAAAAAGTTAAAGAAGTTCTTAAAAATTAAGTATAGTTGGTGAAATCGGGCATAAGAAAAAATAAAATTCGGAATTTGGAATGTGGATATTGTAAGTAAAAGTTCAAATGACTAAAGAGTTCACAAACAACATTGAAAGAGATCAATAAATTACGAACGATATGTATGGACAAGAAACAGGCAATATGTAAAAATAAAAAGCTTCTATTAAAGCTCGAGTGCTTTAAATCCCTTGCTGTGCGGAGGATTCTACTTTAGAAACCCTCGCTACCTTCGGGATTGTATTAATAGAATCCTTCGCGAAACGTTCTAGAAGCCTTAAAAATCGTGTTTTACTCCCTCGGGTAACAATCTACTATTACCGACTAACCCCTTGTGTGTTTGACAGGCCAACCTGGTGGAGGCGCAAGAGATGATCCGAAGACTGGAGGAGCAGCTCCGACAGCTGCAAGCCGCCAAGGAGGAGCTGGAGCACCGGCAGAACGAGCTGCAGGCCATGATGAAGAGACTCGAGGAGACCAAGGTGAGGGTTCACGTCTCAGGGCCCGTACCGTGACCGCTGTGTGTCTGTCTGTCTGTGGCACCGTAGACCGTAGCTCTTAAGAATCCCCTTCAGCTTTGCAGCCCTCTCGCTCACACTTTTCAACATTTTAATTTATTGTAAGAGAATGATTCAACTTTGGACGATGAAATATAGTTGCAGACACAGATAATTAAGCTATCGACATGTGGACTAAGTTTTGATTTTATATTCCTAGTAATAAAAAAAATATCACGGAACTACTACTTTTAAACGAAGTTCCGGGATATTTTTTTTATTACTAGGAATATAAAATCAAAACTTAGTCCACATGTCGATAGCTTAATTATCTGTGTCTGCAACTATATTTCATCGTCCAAAGTTGAATCATTCTCTTACAATAAATTAAAATGTTGAAAAGTGTGAGCGAGAGGGCTGCAAAGCTGAACCTCTTCTACTACACAACAAGCGCCGCCAATGAAACACGTCAGGTACTCAACTAACTATTTTTAGGCCCTAAGGTTTAGATTCCAGATTCTAGCGCCCACGAATAAAATCTTTTATCGCTAAAAGTGGCATCCAAAACGCATCCAAAAAGAAGATATGATTTTTTTTCCATTGGCGGCGGTAGTTGTGCCCAGGGCCTAAGTTATGACCTTAAACCGATTAAGATGCGGTCTTTTTTTCCAGCGAGTATTCTCAGACATTATTTATCAAAATCGGTTCAGCCGTTCATGAGATATGCTAATTTTAATTATTCTATTTAGAAAGTATGTTTTTTGAGCCCGGGACACTTCGACCCAGTGGGATCTTCCCCTCCTTATTCCTCCTTGATAGTTAGTGTATCTTTAGATGTAGATGAATACACTCGTTTGTGACATACCACGGCATCTACTATTGTCTTGGCGTTTTAGACGAACTAAGCTAATCATAACAACATGATCAATGCAACAGGTAGCAAATAGTCTCGGACGAGCATATCCGAGCTTGAGACGAAGGCGCAAAATCGGACACAATGGAAAACTGTTTTAAGAACCCTAAATCCCTGATAAGGGATAACAGGAATTGGATGCTATCGTTGGTTTTTTATTAAACCATTTTAATAGTCTCAACACTGCCAAGAAGAAGGAGAACAAAAATATAAAAAGTAAATAGACTCTGTCTAGTAAAAGCTGATAGTGGCAAAAGGGGCCAAATTTGAAAAATTTTGGGATGTTATCCCTGGATGTACGACGAAAAATGGTTTTGATACTTGCTAGTTTTTTTTTATAAATAAAAAGTATAACTGTTAAGAAATTTATTTACATTAAAGAGAAACACAAGAACGTACACAATCAAATTAGTTTATATTATATTATTGCTCGTGACTGTACAACATTGGTTAATAATTTATTCAAGACCAGGGAGCAGCAGGCGACGGGAGGCAGTCATTGAAAACTAAGTACTTCAACACACTACACTACATCACTATCTTCGATCAATAGGCCGATTACACAAGTATCAAAATCAAGTGGACTTACCATCCAAAAAGAAAGAGGTTATTACGCCGACAAATGTCATTAGCTTTTTTAAAAAAATGTTGCCAAGGTTAAATAATACCGCTTCAGCTTTCAATAGACAGAGTCTAGCCCCAAAAAGGTTTGTATACAAGGTGTTACAAAAGATGCTAACTCTTTTTACAGCGTAATAGCACCCGTTGATAGGGATCACAACCTAAATATTTTTTTTGCTCTATGACTTTCCGTTGATTTTTAAATTAATAAAATGTGAACGCTGTGGCAGGAGAAAAGTATTTTTTAAATATTGTTTTCATTGACTTTCACAATGTTTTAACAACTCAAAGCTATGCAAATGCACCTACACACACAAACATATTTTTTAATTTGAGCTTATACAAAAAACAAAAAAGTTTTCATTTTAGAAATTAAAAATAAAAATTGTTTTTTTTTTTTTTTTTTTACAGAATTGACATCCTGTTGACGAGTAGGTTACACCCTGTAAAAAGAGTTAGGATGTTTTGTAACACGTTGTATTATGCAATGATGAAGCGAATCATAACTACTAATTTAACTCAACATCATACTGACCAAACCCGATCTTTCTTACAGAACATGGAGGCGGCGGAGCGCCAGAAGCTCGAAGACGAGATCATGGCAAAACAGGAGGAGGTGTCGCGCATACAACAGGAGGTCGAGAGCAAGGACTCCGAGACACGACGTCTGCAGGAGGAGGTGGAGGAGGCACGTCGCAAGCAGGTGAGCACACAACCAAACTGGAGGAGGTCTCGAGCATACAACAGGAGGTCGAGAGCAAGGACTCCGAGACGCGACGTCTGCAGGAGGAGGTGGAGGAGGCACGTCGCAAGCAGGTGAGCACACAACCAAACAGGAGGAGGTGTCGCGCATACAACAGGAGGTCGAGAGCAAGGACTCCGAGACGCGACGTCTGCAGGAGGAGGTGGAGGAGGCACGTCGCAAGCAGGTGAGCACACAACCAAACTGGAGGAGGTGTCGCGCATACAACAGGAGGTCGAGAGCAAGGACTCCGAGACGCGACGTCTGCAGGAGGAGGTGGAGGAGGCACGTCGCAAGCAGGTGAGCACACAACCAAACTGGAGGAGGTGTCGCGCATACAACAGGAGGTCGAGAGCAAGGACTCCGAGACACGACGTCTGCAGGAGGAGGTGGAGGAGGCACGTCGCAAGCAGGTGAGCACACAACCAAACAGGAGGAGGTGTCGCGCATACAACAGGAGGTCGAGAGCAAGGACTCCGAGACGCGACGTCTGCAGGAGGAGGTGGAGGAGGCACGTCGCAAGCAGGTGAGCACACAACCAAACAGGAGGAGTTCTCGCGCATACAACAGGAGGTCGAGAGCAAGGACTCCGAGACACGACGTCTGCAGGAGGAGGTGGAGGAGGCACGTCGCAAGCAGGTGAGCACACAACCAAACAGGAGGAGTTCTCGCGCATACAACAGGAGGTCGAGAGCAAGGACTCCGAGACACGACGTCTGCAGGAGGAGGTGGAGGAGGCACGTCGCAAGCAGGTGAGCACACAACCAAACAGGAGGAGGTGTCGCGCATACAACAGGAGGTCGAGAGCAAGGACTCCGAGACACGACGTCTGCAGGAGGAGGTGGAGGAGGCACGTCGCAAGCAGGTGAGCACACAACCAATTAGGAGTTTTTTTTAGGACGCCCGACTTTACCGAGGATCTTTGATGGTTTATCAATCTTGACTAGTGACTAAAAACCTGGATTTGTTAGAAATTCTGTTTGAAATTTCGTTTAGAATCTGACGTAGAACTTTTTTCGTTTTTTCTTAAGCACTATGGGAATATTTTAAATATTTATAATAAGTTGAAAAAAATCACTCAGGACAGGATTTGACCCGCAACCTCTCGCATACCGTGCAGGCGCTCTACCAATCGAGCTACCGAGTCAAGTAACTGTCGATGCGAATTTCTTTAAATAGTCTTCGTCTACTGGACGGGGGGCGCCATCTGCTGTGATTAGTAGAGCGATTTTTTCAACTTATTATAACAGGAATAAGTTGAAAAAATCGCTCTACTAATCTACTATTATGAAGCGGTGGTGGTCTAGTGGGTAGAACAGTGGACTCTGAAGCAAGAGGTACCCGGTTCGATTCCCAGTGGGGGCATGTATCTATGACTTTGTTTAATTTCAAAATTACGTACATTTGTGAATTTGTAGTAGCAATACCACTCGCTAACGGTGAAGGAAAACATCGTGAGGAAACCCGCGGGTCAGTTGGCTCCACACGTATTGACCTGTCTTTCCTGTGGGCTTGGTCGACTAAGCTGTCAGGATGGTATAGGTGCTGGGCAAGCCTACTCCATCTAAAACAATGTCCCAGGCACTGCAGCGCCGAGTGGTCTCTTCACCCATCTAGTGTGAGTGAAGGTGCCACTGGACGCTGTATAAATCATCTCATTACGTAGATGCAAAAGGCCTTAGTTATAACAGGAAATAATGCTGATGATTGTCCTCTTCGAAGCGTGTGCCGAATCCATAGCCACATCTTTCTTTGTAACCTCTTTTAACCCCAATAAATTCCCCTCCAGGACGAGGCAGCGGCGGCTCTCCTGGCGGCCACCACGCCGCAGCACCACCACGTGACGGAGCTGGGTGCCGCCGCGGCCGGCGCGGAGGGAGACGCCGCCAGCGACGGCGCGAGCGACGAGGGCGGCGGCGAGCTCACCCGGGCCCCTGACAACCTGGTGGATCCGGTCGAGGAGCGACGCACGCTCGCTGAGAGAAACGAGCGGCTCCATAACCAGCTGAAGGTGAGTGTCTATACACAGCGAGCAGGGGGCGACCGGCTCTACAGGGTGTTAAAAGACCGCCAACAGACCCGAAAGCCACGCATACTAGACACCAAAACAAAGTAATTTTTCGATAAATTATTGCTGGGAAATGATTTTGGTTTTTTAGGTTATATTTTTGAAAAATATTTTATCACGCAATGGACGTGTAATGTACAGAAGTCATATTGCGCAAGCGTAGGTATAAGTTTAAGTTACTTAAGCTTGAAGTGCCGATGTTTAGAATACATTGCGGGTTGGAATTGTAACGTCGTTTTTTGTAAGAAATATTGATAATTTTGATATGGCTCTTTGAGAAGGTATGTTAAGAACTAGATACTGAATACATTTCTGTAAAAAAAAAGTTTTGAAAAGTCCGACTTTGAACCTCATTATCTCTGAAACCGTTGATTTCCCAGGCATAGTTCCTTGAGCAAAAATGTTTCTTATGGTGAGGACAATACGTGGTTTCCCGCTTTGTTGGCGGTCTTTTAACACCCTGTATACACAGCGAGCAGGGGGCGGCTAGCTCACCCGCGCGCCTGACAACCTGGTGGATCCTGTGGAGGAGCGCAACACGCTTGCTGAGAGAAACAAGCGGCTCCATAACCAGCTGAAGACGACCGCTCTTGTCTTGTCATATTCATAATGATCCTACACAGGTAAATCCAGCAAGCGATCCGGATTCATCATCATCATCATCAGCCTACCTCTGCCCACTGTTGGGTATAGGCCTTTTTCCCCTCACGCCACCTCTCACGGTCTCTAGCCATTCGCATCCATGGAATCTCTGCCGCTGTGACAATGCCTTCCGACCATCGGGCTGCTGGTCTTCCGACTGATCGCCGTCCAGTTCTCGGCCACTTCCTCTATTCTCTTGCCAAATTCCCTGCGTCTTAGGTAATCCGCCACACGTAAACTTAGCAAGCGAACTAGATGATCTTCTATTATGCTGGGTCCAGATATGTTCTTACGTCCACATTAGCGTTCTTGGATCGCAACACTGATACGGATACGGAAGAACGGTACGGACAAAAGAACATATTTGGACCCAGCTTTACGTTTACTCGTAAAACCTTTAGCTTTCTACTATGGAGTATCGGATGGCCTGTTGCCAAGCGTGGACTTTGTCTGCGCTTGTTTACGATAAAACCTTTAGCTTTCTACTATGGAGTATCGGACGGCCTGTTGCCAAGCGTGGACTTTGTCTGCGCTTGTTGACGATAAAACCTTTAGCTTTCTACTATGGAGTATCGGACGGCCTGTTGCCAAGCGTGGACTTTGTCTGCGCTTGTTTACGATAAAACCTTTAGCTTTCTACTATGGAGTATCGGACGGCCTGTTGCCAAGCGTGGACTTTGTCTGCGCTTGTTTACGATTTCTGGATCACCATGTATCTAGGTGTTTGTGCATTTTATCTTCAACCAACACTCCCCAACTCAATTTCCCTTGCGCAGGCGCTGAAGCAAGACCTCGCCCAGTCCCGCGACGAGACAAAGGAGACGGCCATGGACAAGATCCACCGCGAGAACGTGCGCCAAGGACGCGACAAGTACAAGACGCTCCGCGAGATCCGCAAGGGCAACACCAAGCGCCGCGTCGACCAGTTTGAGAACATGTAAACTGAACACGGACGCCGGTGAGGGTGGTCGGGGAGCGGGGGTGATTCTGGGGAAACTTTGGGCCTTTGTTTTGTTTTAGGCGAGTCGTAGCCCCTAGCTAAAGCTCGGTCACACTAAGTAGTTGAATACATACAGTGGCGGTTCCAGGACTTTGGTTTGGGGGGGCTTGAACCCAATGAGCGTAGGTTTTCAAGATAAACATTCAGTGTTATAGACGGTAACAGATGCTTTTGGGGGGGGCTTGAGCCCCTTAGCCCCCCCACCCCCTAATTCCGCTTCTGAACACATATAACCTTCGGGATCGAAGGGGTAGGTAGCGAAAATGGTTTGCCACTCTAAGTGGGCCGCTGCTTCTTTTAGCAGTTAAATTTTCATTTGCTTTTTGTGATCGAGGTTTTTGAGTGCATTCAGGCGCTGTAGTCTTAGACAAATAAAACACATTGCAACATCTTGCTCTTTATGTCTGTTATATAACTTCTGGGGCCATTTTAAAAAGTGATGTTCCGATGGCCTTTATATATTTTGTAAACGATTTTATACGGCATCTTGTGGACCCTTTTAGCTTTAATAGCAGCATCAAAGTATACAGCGTCTGGTTGGTGGGGAATAAATTAAGTCTTAGCGCTGTGAAGGCAATATTAAAACAAATTGGTGATCCAGTTAGCCAATCGCACGCAGTTGCTAGTTGAACCATCTCTAAGATTTATTTTCTTCTCCATCAAGAACTTAATATTTTCCTTTGCATTCGTTTTAGCCCACGAATGTGGGGCAGCTTTGTGTATCAATATAAAGACTTGCAATGTTTTGACAATAATACGTTTACTTAAATTGTGGAGGATGCAAGTGGCATATGAATAAAATGTACTTACTATATTTGTATTGAAATGTAAACATATCATGTAACAATGGAGGAATGTGAAAGGCCTAAGAATCATCCCCGAAAAGAACTTCCTAAAAAGTATTACCATGAATACCGGTCACCCCAAGTCGTTCCAAGAGTTAATTATAGTAAGCACCAAGTGCTTGGAGCTTATGTGTAGACGCTATTCCTTTCGGAATAGGTGCGAGAGTCGTTTGTCGGTGCATATAAGTTTTGAGCACACATAAACACACACATCGGCTGGACGCTGTTCCCAACACAAACAACGCGCGAAACACACAACCCTCGGTGTCCGCCGTCGGTTAAAGCTAGCAATGTTTCCTAAGTAGAGTGCCAAATCAATTCATTTGTTCAATTCGAATTCAATAGTTTTGATTCTAGCTTAATTACGTGTTAAGTTTTGAAGAATCTATGTTTTATTATACATCGGAGGCTAGTTGTCTAAATGCGAGCTTAGACCGTGGCTATGTTTGTTAATTCATTCCTGAAAGACGATTCCTTCAATCAGACACCGTGCCGGCTGTTCTCTGGGACCAAATTAGATAAAACGTACGTCTAGTGTGATGGACTATATTGAGCTTTATATTTCGGTGGAGAGAGCTCTTTATGGCGCACTACCCAGCTCGATATGGTCCTTCGAGCGAACGGCGGAAGCGGTCGGTCTATGAGGTAATGTCTTAGTACACTCCAGCATTTGATTGAACCAGTACTGTATCTGTATTAGAATAGAGTATAGTATCGAGTGTCCCCGTCCATCGCACCGGTGCTTACGAAGCTTGAGGTAGTCGTACTAGAGACTATATGTAAATATTGATTATTACTTAATAGTAATTTTATTTTAGACAGTAATGTGCTATAACCGAATATACATTTTAATTTGGATTCTTGGATTGAATATTGTCATAATGTTCTCTTGATTTTGTTTTTAAATGTCACTTTCACATTTTCGTCGAGACTTGGGATTCCGTTTAAATAATACCTACTTAGTTATACACACAGGTATGTTATGAATTTTATTCGCTAACGTATATGTATATTTTTATATATAAATTGGGAAAAATGTGAGTCATAAATCTTAGTGCTGTGTGCTTCGAAAGTTTATCAGTAATTATATTTGTGGTAGTAATGTTTTTAACTCTAGTTGCCTGATGGACTGCGCTGTAGCCTGTCTGTAGCAGTAGGCGTGACGTCATTGCTCAAGCGCGCTCGATGTGTCTTGTCTGAATACCGGGTAAGAAGGGAGGGGCCTAAACGCCCCCTATTTATTTTTATAATCATTTATATTTTAGATATAGGAGTTGAATTAGAGCTTGAAGTGTTAATATTATCATTTCCGGTTCAGTTTGTTATTCTACTTATTGTTTCTGTAAATTGCTGATATTAATATGTTGTAATTCGCGCGGCGCACGCCGCGGGCCCGTCACCTTAACGTAAGAACAAATTTAATGAGAAAAGAAAGTAATAATTCGAAATAGCTACTAAAATATTTAATTGTATGCTAAGAGGAAGTGTATAATTTTAATTTTTAAGTGAAAAAGGCATTCCATTTATGAAATGGGCGGTGGCGTTATTGATCGATCGTCAGTAGTGTGTCGCGGTCGGTCTGTCTGTCTGTCGGTCGCGACTTGCGTCAGTCGCAACAGTCGCAGGTTTTTGTCGCGATGTCGCGTGGAGCGAAGTGCCATGCCCCGCCCAGTCCGCAGCGCCGGTCGTACTTGTACATAAAAAAAAACATTAAAACAGAACTAAACTAAAGCCGGACCTTCAAACAGTATTCAACTATTTATCTTGTCATTATTTTCTAAAAAATTTACAATACCATGTTGCCTTTCAATCTAGGATGAAACTTTTTTCCAATAAAATGTTTAAGTAAATAAATTAACTGCGTTTTATTTCATTTCTTGATATCACAATAAATTATGCACTTAAATAACATAGAACTATTAAGCGTAATAAAGCGTACAGAACGTTTTGCTCTCAAGGGAGGTAAACAACGTTGAGGAACAGCTATTTATTGCCCGGCGGACTTTTTTATTCGCCAAAACTGCAAAAACCCTAGTAAAAGCACTGCGGACTTCGAAATACCGCGGCCAATAGACCCTGACCCTTGCAGTTCAATGAGAACACTCAGCCACTGAAGCCTATGTAGCTGTGACGTCACAGAATGTCCCCAATATTTCAGGAGGTAACCGATGTCTCAGGAAGTCCCCGACATCTCTTAGAATGTAGCTGATGTGTGGGGATTTAGTCTGGAGTTATAGGATGTAGCTGACGTCACAGGATGTAGCCAATGTCTCAGGATGTAGCTGAAGTCAGAGGATGTAGTCGATGCCTGGGGATGTAGTTGAATTTTTAGGAATTAGCCGGTGACTCAGGATGTAGCCAAAATCACAGAATGTATCCGATATCTCAGCAGGTAGCCGATGTCTCAGGAAGTAGCTGATGTCCCAGGATGTAGCCAATTTCTCAGGATGTAGCCAATGTCTCAGGATGTAGCTGACGTCACAGGATGTAGCCAATTTCTCAGGATGTAGCCGACGTCACAGGATGTAGCCAATGTCTCAGGATGTAGCCGACGTCACAGGATGTAGCCAATGTCTCAGGATGTAGCCGACGTCACAGGATGTAGCCGACGTCACAGGATGTAGCCGACGTCACAGGATGTAGCCGACGTCACAGGATGTAGCCAATGTCTGCGGGAGTGGCAGGTCACGTGTCAGCACGGCGGTGCTTGGCGGTGTGTCGCCGCAGCGAGCTCTTGTCGTTAAAGGCGCGGTCACACGATGCACACGAGAACAAATGGCCGGCGTGCATCTTCATGTGCCGACTGAGTCCTGCAAAGAGATGGCCAATTGAGACTGTGTTTCCCTCAACACTTTGCCGCATCGACGACTCGCGGTATGCGGCAGTGCAACTTTTAGCTGGAAAGGATTTGTATGCGTGCCGCTGCCGCACGACACTGCGAAAAAGTGTGTACTTCTACCACCGAACTAAATCCCATAGAATCCGCATTACGAATAAAATCACAATAAAAACTTGTCCCCACAGAAACAAATGATATCAGCAATAGAACAATACGAAACATCATTTCGACCATACGTCTAATATTAGAATGTCAACCTTATTGCGTTAGTGTACAGTTTTACTTTAATTGCATAGACTACGAGCAAATAAGCTCCCAAAGGCAGTTTGGACATCTATTTTTCCAGACACATTTCAGAGTTCTATGTTGAATCTAGTTTTATCCTTGATCGAAGGCTTCTACGCTCGGTTTCATACAAATCTTTGCTGCGCTGAGAGTTGCACTGACATGCGGCAAAGTGTAAAGGGAGCCTATATCGCGAAATAAAGAAGTGAAAGTCGCGTTAGATAACAGTATGCGGGGACCCGAAAAGCACTCCTCAAATGGTGTCCAGCAAACTGGTACACGGGAATGGGTAATATGGGTATGCTCCAATCCAAAACGAAAGGAACCAAACGACCTGGCGATGAGCATATCCGGAACATATAAATTGCCGAGATGGAAATCTGAGTTTAGAACCTTATCTTGTTTTATTACCCAGCATGTTAGTTTTTTCTACCTGAACAACACATACCTGACCCGTAGAGGAACATCTCGAGACACATACCTGACCCGCATCTTGGGACATATACCTGACCCGTACAGGAACATCTTGGGACATACCTGACCCGTAGATGAACATCTTGGGTCACATACCTGACCCGTAGCATCTTGGGACACATACCTGACCCGTAGATAAATATTAGGGACACACCTGACCCGTAGAGGAACATCTTGGGACACATACCTGACCCGTAGAGGAACATCTTGGGACACACCTGACCCGTAGAGGAACATCTTGGGACACATACCTGACCCGTAGAGGAACATCTTTGACACACCTGACCCGTAGAGGAACATCTTGGGACACATACCTGACCCGTAGAGGAACTTCTTGGGACATACCTGACCCGTAGATGAACATCTTGGGACACATACCTGACCCGTAGATGAACATCTTGGGACCCGTAGATGAACATTTTGGGACACACCTGACCCGTAGAAAAACATCTTAGGACACATACCTGACCCGTACAGGATCATCTTGGGAAGTTGGGACACATACCTGACCCGTAGATGAACATCTTGGGACACATACCTGATCAGTAGAAGAACATCTTGGGACACATACCTGACCCGTAGAGGAACATCTTGGGACACAGCGCACAGGCGTGTAGCAGTAGCGGTCTGGCGGCGGGCGGCTGGTGCGTGCGAGCATGCGCGTTGAGCGATCCTCGCTGCGTGAAGCTCTTGGGGCACTCGGAACACTGGAACGGGCGGATCTCTAGGCGCGGGACAAATGGGAAAAGTTGTAAATTGGGTTGATAAAGTACAAACACTTCCTGAGACTACGTATTAGAATAGAACAGAAAATAGTTTATTTGTCGACCACAAAGGCAGTTAACACATTCGGTGACTTGAGACATTCGCTTAGTGCATTGGGCGCACATAATCGTCCATAGTAAACTGACCACATTTACGCCAGGTGCCTTTCGACGCGTCTATGCGCCATTCTCGTACGCTAGGTGCCTTTCGGCGCGTCTGTGCATCATAATTTATTACTACTATTGTAAACCTTTCCATATTTTTATTGCCCCTCATAAAAGCACATCTACCATGACGCAAAAACACGCCCAAAGGAACCCGGCGTACGTTCGCGAGAAAATTGTGGCGCAGGCACACGCAATAGTGATACCTAGGCTCACTATTGCGCCGCGAAGCACTGGAAGATAGTATAAAATAAGGCACCCGTGCAAAAACGTTCTAGCGTGTTGTGTGTGACATACCCTTGTGTCTATCGTGTCGTGTGTGACATACCCTTGTGTCTATCGTGTTGTGTGTGACATACCCTTGTGTCTATCGTGTTGTGTGTGACATACCCTTGTGTCTATCATGTTGTGTGTGACATACCCTTGTGTCTATCGTGTTGTGTGTGACATACCCTAGTGTCTATCGTGTTCTGTGTGTGTGATATACCCTTGTGTCTATCGTGTTGTGTGTGACATACCCTTGTGTCTATCAGGGTGTGTGTGTGTGTGTTATACCCTTGTTTCTATTGTGTTGTGTGTGACATAACCTTGTGTCTATGTGTTGTGCGTGACATACCTTTGTGTCGATCGTGTTGTGTGTGTGTGATATACCTTTTTGTCTATCGTGTTGTGTGTGACATACCCTAGTGTCTATCGTGTTGTGTGTGTGTGATATACCCTTGTGTCTATCGCGTCGTGTGTGACATACCCTTGTGTATATCGTGTTGTTTGTGTGTGTGACATACCCTTGTGTCTATCATGTTGTGTGTGACATACCCTTGTGTCTATCGTGTCGTGTGTGACATACCCTTGTGTCTATCGTGTTGTGTGTGACATACCCTTGTGTCTATCGTGTTGAGTGTGACATACCCTTGTGTCTATCATGTTGTGTGTGACATACCCTTGTGTCTATCGTGTTGTGTGTGACATACCCTAGTGTCTATCGTGTTCTGTGTGTGTGATATACCCTTGTGTCTATCGTGTTGTGTGTGACATACCCTTGTGTCTATCAGGGTGTGTGTGTGTTATACCCTTGTTTCTATTGTGTTGTGTGTGACATAACCTTGTGTCTATGTGTTGTGCGTGACATACCTTTGTGTCGATCGTATTGTGTGTGTGTGATATACCTTTTTGTCTATCGTGTTGTGTGTGACATACCCTAGTGTCTATCGTGTTGTGTATGTGTGATATACCCTTGTGTCTATCGTGTCGTGTGTGACATACCCTTGTGTATATCGTGTTGTTTGTGTGTGTGACATACCCTTGTGTCTATCATGTTGTGTGTGACATACCCTTGTGTCTATCGTGTCGTGTGTGACATACCCTTGTGTATATCGTGTTGTTTGTGTGTGTGACATACCCTTGTGTCTATCATGTTGTGTGTGACATACCCTTGTGTCTTTCGTGTTGTGTGTGACATACCGTCGTGTGTAAGCTCGTGTCGTGCGCAGACGGAGCGCTGCGCGAAGGCGCGTGCGCAGTGTCGACAGCGGTGCGGTCTCTCGCCGGAGTGCACGCGCCAGTGTCGTTCCATCTCGCCGCGGCGGGTGAACTGCTTCGAGCACGAGGGGCACGTGTGGAGTTGCCTGGAACGATGGATGGACAACTTTTTAAGGCCCAGTAGGACGCACAATTAGCGCCGCCAATGAAAAGAAAAAACATATCTTCTTTTTGGATGCGTTTTTTGCTAAAAACTCTCCTGCAAAATCTCAACGCGAGGCTTAACTATTTTTAGGACCTAAGGTTTGGATTCCAGATCCTAGAACCTACGAATACGAAAGTGGCCACTTTCAGCGATAAATGATTGCATTCGTAGGTTCTAGGATCTGGAATCCAAGCCTTAGGTCCTAAAAATTGTTAAGCCTCGCGTTGAGATTTCGCAGGAGAGTTTTTAGCAAAAAACGCATCCAAAAGAAAACTATGGCGTTCGTTGCTCTAGTGGACTGTAAGGCTTTTTGTATGAGATGGATGATTGCTGCGTGTTTGAGCTCCTCAGAGCTGACGTATGGATGTGGAAACTTGAATGATGCACTGACTTTGGATATGAATGATGTATAATGGATTTAAATGCCTGATTACATGGATTGAATGGCTTGGATGAACACAAATGTATGAATGACGCGACACGTTCGCATCCAGTTCTATCGAGTGAGTGTTGGATAGCCGCTGTCGCGGCGACTGGTTTTCGGTCCCTCCCCGGACCCCGCGCGTCCCGCTCTTGTATTACGTAGTATGAAGATGATGTATGCTTGTCTGTCTGTCTAATCCTCAACAGAAGATATGATTTATTTTTGTGCCTTATGAAGTTATAGCCGGGTTTCTGAATTGAGAATTTTGCCAAGCAAATAATTAACTATCGTTCTGTCACGCTCTTTTGTGAGAAATCTGCAGAGACAGGACGATACTTACCCATTTGCTTAGCGAATTTCTCAATTCAGAAATCGGCAGTTAGCCCCGGTTTCTGAGTTGAGAATTTTGCATAGCTGAAAAGTATTTTTTTGAAAATTTTAACTAAATATCATCCAGAGAGAGAGGTTGCGGGTTCAAGTCCTGTCCCGAGTGATTTTTTTGAATTTATTATATATGTTTAAATTATTCCCTAGCACGGGTTAGTGCTTTAGAAAAAACAACAAGTAAATATCATCAGTTCAAAACGAATGTTCAAAACGTGGTGAAGGGAGCTACAGGGAGAAAATAACATCAGAAATTGTTTAAACTCAATGTGAGTTTGCACCTGCCTTTTGAGAAAACATTAGTCTGTGAGGCCCGGTTTCTGAATTGAGAATTTTGCTAAGAAAATACTTACCTAACTATCGTTCTGTCACTCTCTTTTGTGAGAAATCTGCAGAGACAGGACGATACTTACCCCATTTGCTTAGCGAATTTCTCAAATCAGAAACCGGCAGTTAGTCTATCGTTTTTATTCCATACTTACTCCGTATGACTCTTCGCTTTCCGCTTCGCTTTGGGGGCAGACGCGTCACCACTGGGCATCGTTACAGTGAGGCCATTCGCAGTGGCAGCCTTGAGTTCACTATCTAACATTATCGCGGGTTCTTTCGGCATTGTTTGTTCAACCTGAAATTTAAAATAAGATGCGAGGGGCGTTCAATAAGTAGTGAGAATGAGATATAAATTCGTTGAAAAGAAAGAAAATACTGGCCGGCATGCCCCTATATAATAGAATAATAATTAAAAAAAAATATTGATCTTATTTTGTACCTAATTATTTTAATAGAAGTGATTTTTTTGCATCGTGTTGGAGCAAGTTTTCAAGAGTGAAATTGAAATTTTTATGATTATCGAAGAATGTTTCAAAACTGATTCACAAAGTTTTACATTCAAGTAGTTTTTCGAGTCCAAAATTGATCTAAGTAAAAAGACTGCCGGTATTGACATGACGTTTTGAATGCCTGTGGTAAAAGTAATAGCTAAGATATGTATAAAATACAAAAGGCGCAAACAACAGTAAGAAAAAGCCTTCCTCGATTATGCATGCTATGGGGATTGGTCTTTCTTTGGTCAGGTTTTACCTCTTCATCTTCCTCCAGCACATCCAAAGTTAGCAGCGAACCGTCCCCAGCCAATAGTTCCAGCACCATGTCAACTTCCTTGTTCAGAACCAACTTGTCTCCATCTTCCACACTCAACATGTCTGACTCTACCAGCTCCGTTGTAATGAAGACTGATATGCTTTCTTGTATACTTTCTTGTATAGATTGCTGTTGGCTTTCTTGTATTGACTGATGTTGGGTTTCTTGTATAGATTGCTGTGGGGTTCCTAGTATATATTGCTGTTGGATTCCTTGTATAGTTGGCTGTGAGCTTTCTTGTATAGATTGCTGTTGGCATTTTTGTACAGACTGCTGTAGGCTTTCTTGTATAGATTGTAGTGGAATTTCTTGTATTGACTGCTGTTGGGTTTCTTGTATGGTTTGGAATTGTGTTTCTTGTATAGATTGCTGTTGGCTTTCTTGTATAGACTGATGTTGGCTTTCTTGTATTGGCTGGTGTGAGGTTTCGTGTGTGGTCTGGAGTGGTGTTTCTTGTATGGTCTGCTGTGGGATTTCTTGTATGGAATGTTGTTGTCTTTCTTGTATAGACTGATGTAGACTTCTTTGTATGGACTGCTGTGGATGCTTTGGGGGACCCTGTGAAAGGGAGGCGTATTATGTGAATTTATTAATTTTTCCAATTTTTGCTCGTGAATTCGGAAGGCAAAGTTTTTTGTTCGAAAGTCCGTTATTGGTTTAATCTTATCTTTAGACAATATTGAGAAACTAATTTCAATATTTTTTATTTTGCTTCAGTAGTTTTGTTTTTATGCGCTAAAATGTTTTGTTCCTATGACCGCCAAACAGCGCCAACAGTATGCAGACCGTCGCGTGAAGGTCATAAAACCGTATCTTTGAAACGTTTTAAAATCCAAACTACTGAACCAAAATAAAAAATATTGAAATTAGTTTCTCAATATTGTCTAAAGATAAGATTAAGCCAATAACGGACTTTCGAACAAAAAACTTTGCGTACCGAATTATGTAAGTTATTAACTTAATTACAGATGAAAGTAGCATCTTCCTTACCTGTGTCACTGTTTCTTGTACACCAGAGCCACACAGTTCCATAACTTTATTCTGATCAGTTTGATTGTCTCCCAATAATTGAACATTATTCTCATTTATAACAAGTACCAAATCAACATTATCTAAATTAGCTATATTTTCTAATTGTGTCTTTAAACTTTCTACTGCAGGTACATTTGCTGTGTTTTTTTCTAGTTCACTTTTTATGTTATTGCCATGGTCTTGTACTTCATTTTCTAGACACTTTCGTAGTAAACTTGTCCTTTTATTTGTCTCATTTTGTAGTTCATTGGCCTCCTTCATTTTAGCTGCTTGCAGGTGCATCTTTAGTTTCTGGTAGGCTACTTCGCACATTTTCCTGAAGGAGTAGCACTTTTCTATTTGTCTGTGGCATTCTTTACATATTGAGTTTGGCAGGAATGTATCTCTTGAGATCTATAAATGGAGAAAGTATTATGAATGTTTCAACTAAAGAATAAAACTAAACAGCGCCGTAAAGAAACGGGTACCTAGTCCACGAAACTGACAACATATGCTGACCACTCCACCTTTTACCTCATACACAAATTAAGTTTAATATAAGTATTTTTGAAAATTTTGTTCTTCTTTTTTTGTACTTCGGTAATAAATGTCTTTTATCTTTATCTTATCTAAATATTTAGTCAGGCAAAAGTAGCTTTTACCAAGCTTAATGATGATGATGATGAAAGTTAATGTAAATCTGTCCTCTCGAAATGTGCAAGAATCTGTCCTATCTACAACCATTGTTTGTCCAAAATACCCTAAAACGGGTTTAATATGCATCAGTAACTTAGGCTTTGATGTATTTAACCTTTAAAAAGATTTTCAGCGCTTCTATTCTCTTAAAAAATCTACTTAACCGTTGAACTTCAAAACACTTGAAAATCTTTCTTTTGACATTTAAAAACAGTTACAATTACGGTGGATATTATAGAGAATACAGGGGCAGAACACCACAATTCCCAAGATTGCCCTTCTAAGAGCTCCTTTGCCTGGTACAGTTAAAAATCCTCACCTCCAGTCCGACAACCAACATGATTCTAGTCGCCAGCAAGGAGCAGATTCCAGTGGACCCGTAGATAGGCACGGAGGGCTCACCGCCGAGGCATAGTCTACAGCACTTCTCTACACCCTCTATCAGCTCACACTCTGGGGCTCGCCGCGTATAAGTGCGTATCATCTTTGATCTGTAAATGGTATGGATGTTGTGTCAGCATTATTATGTTGATGGAGCAGATGTGGTATCCTGAAATTATGCAGATGCGGTTGATGATGAGAGAAATATGGAGTGAATGGTTGAGAGTGCCCATCAGTGAGCTTTCATAATATCTGGTCAAATAGATAGAACATTGTGAACATGTTAAACATTTGTGATGGTTAGATAGAGATGTTGCATTTTGTGTAACCAGGGGCTTAAGTCTGAAACACAATGGCGTGTCGATAGCGTCCCAGTAGAAAGACAAAACCAGAGATTTCTCATTGTTCTCCTATAACCGGCGAACTAATGCTCAAGAATTAGAATCAGAATATTATTTGTTGTGCTACAAAAACACTAAAAGGGCCGACAGCATTAATAAATCGTAATTCAAGCCGTCAACTGGGAGCCCACTTTGGCACCATTATAATCTCAAACTCTCAACACCTATACCCAAGCTCAGGCCCCGTGGGAGTGTTTTAGCAACATTGGTTGGTGTAGAAGGTGCGAGAAGCTCGATACAAGATCGTTACACATCTTGTGAGACGATATACCTATCTCCACTTACCTGCCTTGTTATGGTCCAAGTCAGCCCCACAGATTGTCAACCCCAATTTTTTGTTGGTTTATTCTAACCTAAAATATGACGATTTGTAACACTATATTTGACGTTGATTTGTACTGCGATTTACTTAACTACGATACGGCAACGAATTAAGCTTTTTAAGCTAGTAACTCAGTAAAATTATGAAAAAGCAACACAACCAACACAAACATTATTTGACATTTATATTTTTTTATTGCATTCACAGAGTACATTATTAATACTGCATATCACAGATACAAAAAACCTCACAGATTTCATAATTTGGGATTCGTCACGCAGATGAAAGTGAACTTGAGTCAGTGTAAGGTACCTCACACACCGCGCGGAGTTCTGCTTCCTTTGTAATGTATGGGGATTGGGGATGCTTGGAACCGTTCTCACTGAAGCGATCGGAACGCAAGTTCTCATGAAGCAAATCTGAGAACTCAGAACGTGGAACTCCGGGGCAGTGTGTCCGGCGCCTAAAATCTCGATCAGGCTAAGTTTGAGATTATAATCTCTTCGGTTCGCTGTTACCGTCCGCCACTGCTGTGAGAATCCTGTAGGTGAAATTCTGATGAGGTCCTCGGAAGGCTCTTACACACCTCAGTAGGCTGTCCCAGACCAAGACGAATACCCAAATGTCTCCAAAGGAGAAGAAGACGTCTTATTAAGTCTTTCGAAAAAGCTCAATATTTTGAAGTCCTTCGTCGATATGGACGGAGTGTTAATAAAACACCAAATTGTAATAATAAATGCATTTCCTTTATAAACTCTGTTTAAACAACAGTCAACATGTTTTCCTTATGACTAAATACTCCACTAAGTAAATATAAATTCAAGGCACATCGAGACATCAATATTTACCATTCTAAGGCCGGCCACATACAGACGGAATTCCGGACGGAAAAAAATCGAATCGGGGTTCCAAACGCAGTGTCTGCATATAAGTCTTTCGACCTACCCCACACATTCGGTTTTTTCCGTCCGGAATTTTCATAGATTGTTGCTTTCGGAATCCCCGTTCGTTTTTCCGTACGGAAAAATTCCGTCTGAATGTGGCCGGCCTATTCATACATAAAGCTCAACAAAAAGATACAATGCGATCAGAAGAACATAAAATGTAAAAAAACCCTGATTTCAGTACAACAGGGATACACTTGTATTGTATAAGTATCCTGACAGACGTAAGACCGTAAGAGTGTGGTATAGGTGCTGGGCCAACTTAATAGAGCGTGCCTGTGCTGATTTTAGTATAATAACTATATACTGAATTAAAAATACCCCCGATATTTTAGCTTTAAATTAGCATAGGTATCTCATAAACGGCTGAACTGATTTTGATAAAACTCATCTAACTAAGAACACTCGCTAGATAACCTAATTTCAAATTTAAAAAAAAACATCTTCCAAATCGGTTCACCCGTTTAAGCCACGGCTACGGTGCCACAGACACACAGACAGACACACACACACACACACACATAGCGGTCAAACTCCTATAGCACCCCTCTTTTTGGGTCGGGTATTAAAAATAACTATGGCTAGTGTAGTATGGCTGTAAATAATGCTTATTGTAAATAACAAAATTAAATTCGCCCGATTGCATCTCGGCCATGGATCCTTTGTAAGATCCTATACACGTTTAGCACTATGCGCGTTTAGCACGAATAATCATATCGAGATGGGAATCGATATAAAACGATACGACGACATCTATTTTTGTTGCTGACTTTTGCGCGATAAAAAGACTCGATATGATCGGTCATGCTAGACGCATTCTGGACGCACACTTACTAACTAAAACTACTTTCTAAAACGTACTAAAACTAGCGTGTTCTAGTGATACCGTTTTAGAACACAAGAATAGTAATAATCAATTTGGACCTTCAACTACGGATTACTACAACGTGTTACAAAACATCCTAACTCTTTTTACACGGTGTAACCTACTGGTCAACAGGATGTCAATTCTGTTAAAAAAAGGTGAAATAAATAATTTTTATTTTATAACCTCAAAATTGAAAATTTGTGTAATTTTTTTGCTTTTGGTATTAGCTCAATACTAAAAATATCTTTGTGTCTGTAGATGCATTGTCATAGGTTTGAGTTGTTAAAACATTGCGAAAGTCAATGAAAACAATATTTAAAAAATACTTTTCTCCCGCCACAGCGTTCACATTTTAGTAATTTAAAATTAACGGAACATCACAGAGCCAATAAAAATATTTAGGTGGTGATCCCTGTCACCGGGTGCTATTACCCTGTAAAAAGAGTTAGGATCTTTTGTAACACCTTGTATAATCACTAGGTTAGTACTGCCCCTCCACCCTTGTATACCGCGCGCGGTATTTGGTGCACTCGGACAGAAACGTCCAATCCATAGATTACTATATACCTGAAAGTCCAATCGTAATTCGTAGGCCGCGTAGTTTTAGTTGACTGCTAGGCGGATCGGGCCGGACGCATCGCAACGCAAAAATCCGCCTGCCTGTAGTTATATGAAACAGCGTCCACTAGCAGCGGATCTGGGCATGGCAATAATCCGCCGCTAGTGGACGCTGTTTGTTTGCAGGCGGATTTTTATTTTGCGGCCCGCCCCGGCCCGATCCGGCCCGATCCGCCGCTAATGGACGTTTAGCTTAAGACGCATTCGGTCCGGGCGCGTTGAGACAGTGAAAACACGGCTTAGGTCCATAAGAATCATATTATATAGTCATAAGAATCCATAAGAATATTATAATAAAAAAATAGAATATTCTACTGTCGGATTATTTTACGTTTTAGAACAATGAACGAATAGTAATCGCAAAGGCCTCTACACACTTACGCAGTGCGCCCCGTGAAAGGGGGCCAAGTTGAATGTGGAGAGGCCCTGCGATTGGCCTCAGCGGCACGACACCGCGAGACCGCGACAAACGTCTTTAGACCGCTATCGACTAGAACGCCATCTGGCTTTATTTCACTTTAATGTAAAGCAAGATGGCGGTAGTAGTGCCGCCAGAGCCATTGCATTGTCAGCTCTATATCCCTCGCCTTAGAGCTTAGAGTCGACGAAGAACTTGAGCTCCTGGTCCGCGGGCAGCTTGGTGAAGAAACTCTCGACATAATCATCGGTCACTTCGGGCAGCGTTCGCGGCTTCCACTGCGGTTTGTTGTCCTTGTCTACCAACAGCGCCCGCACGCCTGCGGAAGGGAGACGGCAGTTTAGTCTAGTCTAACTCAGGTATAAACATTTTTTTATAAGGTTAAAAAAAATTGCATACTGTGCAATCGCTCTTTGTCGATACGAATTTTCCAACCCCATTGATATAATGCGCGCGGGATGAGAATGGGATGGAACCTTGTCAAAGTCACTCGAAAACATACTGTATTTTACTTTGACAAGGTTGCATCGACGCGAGTTTGCTTACCGCGCTCGTCTCAGTTCCAAAAGGTCGCATCCCATTCTCATTCCGCACAAATTATACTCGTCTTACGGACGATGGGGCGCCATCTAGTGTCATAGTTTGCACTTATCTACGCCACCCAATGCGTTCATCTATGCAGACGAAATAATTAAAATGAAATGAAAATTATACATCCAATAAATGCGTTTATTGCAGTTTGCAATAGTAACTCAAATTCATCATCATCAGCCTGTTAACACCCACTGCTGAGTAAAGGCTTCTTCATGCTCACGCCACCTCTCACGATCCTGTGAGAGGTGTTTTACGGCTGTTTTCCGGCTACCTTGGCTATGTCGTCGGACCATCTGGTTGTGGTCTACCAACCAATCTCTTCCCCTCTCGGGGTCGTCATTCCACACTGGACTTTGTCCATCTGCCATCAACACATTTAGTGTCACAACTTCACAAGTAATGAGCTCTGACCTTAAATGCGCGGAAGTACTTTCGTCCTAGCCAGCCCCTCTACCCTTGACGCATGTTTCCAATGCGGCCGCAATATGGCGCAATTTACAAAATTTAATATTTTACGAATTAAGAAGCATTTTGTGTTTTCGAATAAAGGATATAAAGAATAAAGGTTACAAAGTATTTAAAATCAAAGCATTACTATGCGAATTCAAAGAGAAATAAATTTTTAAACTTTTTCAATTGGATCGCAATAGCGTCAAGGGTAACCCCACAGTTGTCCTGCCCTGTAAGTCAAATGACTACATTTCAAGATAGGTAAATGGGTAGGGCACAGGAGCTTGGTTCCTCTCACCTTCAGGGAAGTCGTGGTTGAGCGTGGAGCGGCAGGCGATGCGGTACTCCATGCGCAGACACTGCGCCAGGTCCAGCTGAGCGCCTCTCTGCAGCGCGCGCAGAGTTATCTTCAGGCTGCCCGGGCACATCGCTGATAGAGTCTGAGGATTCAAAACAATTAAGTCAAAATTGGGCTTGGGTATTGACCTAGTACTTTCGATATTTTTTTGCCCATTACGTCGCCAGCATTGATCGCACTGAGAAGGGTCCTTAGCCTGTAACGCAATGGTGCCAAAATGGGCTCCCGATTGACGGTTTTAATTACGATTTATTAATGCTGTCGGTCTAGTGTCGGTCGTTTTATAGAAATAGAAATAGAAAAACGTTTATTATCATTGAACAACAACATACAAAATATTCAGTAAGATATTCGATTATTCCGATAAAAAATAGAAAGATGTTGATACAATGATAAAGGGTGACAAACTCAGCATAATGCTGCGCTAAAGTGTGTAATTTTAATGTTTTTGTAGTACAGCAAAGAATATCATGAGTCTAATTCTAAAGGATTAGTTCGCTGGTTGTAGGAGAACAACGAAAAAATCCCGGTTTTGTCGTTCTACCTGGGACGCCATTGATACGCCATTGTGTTAGGGGCTTTTTAAGGCCCCAGTAGGCTGCTCTTCAACTTTATGTTAGCCTAGTAAATTTTCATCAAATATGTAGGGGAAAAAAGTATGTTTTTTTCTCTTCGATTTGTATCGTTTCATTTCCGATCACTTGACCTTTTCTCAGACTGTACCTCGTAAATATTTAGAACGTATATGTAGAACGCGTCGCAAGAAAAGGCGATGCAGAAAGAACGCGACGCCGGCGGAAAGCGACGGGGATGGCAACATTCAATCGTATGCGGTAGTGGCCACCCCTGGAGTTTGGGCTTGGGTGAAGTCCGCAGTGCTGCCTTGTCAAAGGTTTCGAAGATGATCATTTGGCCTTTGGTCAACTCCAAAGGAGCTAGAGGCTGTCGCGCAAGACCGCGAAAAATGGAGATCCCTTCTTCGAGCCCTATGTCCCTGATAAGGGATAATTTAAGGATATCATCATCATCATCATCATCAACTCCAACACCTTCCTCCAGTCTTCTGGACTTTTGAGCGCAGTGTGCTGAAACTTAACACAACGAAAGGTTCAACCCACCTCCAGCGTCTTCTTCGACCAGTCATTGTCGACCTTCTGAAGCCTCTCCAGTATCTCCTCAATAGTCCCCGCCGCGAAGCAGTAGTTGATGTGCTTGATATGCGGCGCGAGCGAGAAGTCCTCGCAAGACTCGCTGAACTTGTTGACGAGGGACGAGACCTCGCTAGCACTGGCGCAGCGGGACAGAAGCTTCTCGAGCTCGTAGAGACGTGCGCTCGGGACGTAGTGCGTCGCCAGGCCGGCTTTGACCACGTCCTTGCCTTTTAGCCTGTCGCCTGGAAGGAAGGGCGTGGGGTTTGGTTCAGTTACTTGGACAGGAGTTGAAAGCCTTAGGCCCGGTTTCTGAATTGAGAAATTCGCTAAGAAAATGGGTAAGTATCGTCCTGTCTCTGCAGATTTCTCACAAAAGAGCGTGACAGAAAGATAGTTAAGTTTTTGCTTAGTAAATTCTCAATTCAGAAACCGGGCCTTAATGTTGGCTCCGCAGAGGAGTGACGAAAACAATCTAAGAGAAAAAGATATAAAACTGTTCTATTCAAACCCAAATTAAAAGACAGAATATGATTGTATTGCTTCTGTCGACCCCTCAAGATTGACGGTATAAATAATAAATATATTTTTTCCATGCCGAAATTAAGATAACAGTACGTAATTCAGAACCATATAGCTAGTTTACACATTACTTACCTATTAATAATTTCCTTATCAAGAAGTTATACTGATAAGAATCCATGAATGTGTAAATGTATTTCAAATTATGAAATAACAATTACATAATGTTAGTAATGTGATGTAACTCTTAACATTAGTAAAGGTCAGTAGGCCTCAGATGGACGCCCTTCCCTACAAAAGGATGAGGAGCTCTAGATGTGGGTATTTTATACTCCATTCCCGGGCTTGCAGGGTATTTTAGTCTTTGCTTCGCCCTGTCTTAGGGCTACTAATAACTAAAAAACTAAGGCCTTTGCATCTACGTAATGAGATGATTTATACAGCGTCCAGTGGCACCTTCACTCATACTAGATCGGTGAAGAGACTACTCAGCGCTGCAGCGCCTGGGACATTGTTTTAAAAGATGTAGGCTTGCCCAGCACCTATACCATCCAGACAGCTTCGTCGACCTAGCCTACAGGAAAAAAGACAAGTCAACTTACCAGTGAAACCACACATCTCAGCTAAACGAAAAGAAGCTATGCTAAAATTCAATAACCTACAGTGGATCTTGGGTAGGCGCTCCACACTTTCACAGGAAAACAAGCTACTGATATACAAGGCTGTTATAAAACCTATCTGGACCTATGGCATTGAACTGTGGGGAACAGCAAGCCACTCAAATGTCGAGATACTACAAAGAGCTCAGAATAAAATACTAAGATCTATCTCTGTTGCAGCCTGGTTTACTAGAAACACTGAGATCCATGAATGCCTCAACATGCCCACAGTGGAGGAAGAAATCAAAAATAGAACACAAAACTACAAGCAACGATTATCGAAGTATCCAAACCAACTGGCATCGATCCTGCTAGACACATCACTCAATGCACACAGGCTGAAGCGTCCACCACTGATGGAATGACACAAACTAAATAAATTAAATGACTTGAAGATCCAGGGAGACTGCGACCTAGAATACTCAAATAATACACAAACAAATCTAATAAAAGTCTATGAATGACTGATCGTAGATAAAAGAAGAACAAAAAAAAACACTTACCAGTCAATCCTAAGTAAAGTCCCAAATTGACCTGCAGTCTGGGTAGGAAGTATGATCCACCAACGTCAGGAAACAACCCTATCTTAGTCTCCGGCATAGCTATCAAGGTCTTCTCCGTGGCTACGGAATAGGTCCCATGCACTGACAGGCCCATTCCTCCACCCATGGTGATGCCATTCACAAAGGCAACGTAAGGGATTTTGTAGTTGGCAATGAGTTTGTTCAGGTTGTATTCGTTGTAGAAGAATATCGGTCCCTTTTCCTTGTCTATGGCTGTTTTGACGTCTCCACCGGCGCAGAAGGCTTTTTCTCCTGAACCTTTGATGATCACAAGGGTTTTGTTTTTCTCCCATTCCTGTGTAAGAGAGAGAACTCTTTATTATACACTACACAGACATTAAGCAGGTGATCTTTTTAACACATTCGGTGCCTTGGGCATCCGGCATACATTCGTCGAGAAAATTGTGGCATCTATATGTAACCAAGGAGCTGTTCGTAGTGATACCTGTAACTGTGGTAGTAATTTCAAGATCATGGAAGTGTTGAGTGTGTTGAGAGCCTTAGGCCTGTTGAGGGTGGCTACTCCAGCGTTGTTGAGAGTCTCGAAGAGGACGTCGGCTTCTTGAGTAGACATCATGCGTTTGAGGGCAACGGTGGTGCTTCGACTCAGGTTTATGCCTAGCTTCAACATCTGGAAAGTTAGGAAAGGGTTGGTTCAAGTTACACGCTTAAAACAATGTTGGCTTTGAAAAGACAGGCCTATATCGCAGTTACTTTACAACAGTAAAACTTTTAAAGTGGACACATAATTTGCTAAATAATAATGTTAGTAAAGTAATTTCCTAAACTTATTTTTAGTAAGTAACAGGGGAAAACTAACTCGTCTTCGACGTCTCTGTAACTTGTTTTATTGCCGTGACTGCATAGACTTACCTTTAATTAATTCAGCAAGCTCCCAAAAGTACGAAGTTCAATTCACACACACAGTGGACACTTTCAGCAATGTCCAAGAAAGAACTGTTTTGTATAACTTTACAGAGAACTTATTATTTAACGGAGTAGGCAGAAACCGGACATAACAACGAGCAAGGAATAAAATACTCCGGGATAACGAGTTTTCAGCCTGAACTTGAACACGCTAGATAGCTGATAAAATAGAAGAATTATCTTTTTGAGACGCAGCGAGCGATGCAAAAAATTGTTAGGTTAATAACACAAACTACATAGAGTACTAGTTAATAATCTGGATGTTGAATTTAACTCATAAAGCCTAGGTGATACAAGTCATTTTGGAATACCAATGAAGCAAAACTTGTTTTGACATTTCAAGTTTTGATACGTTCCGTGTCACTCAAATACGAAATCTGCCGGTAGAGTTTCTTAAATGCCTTAAACGGAGCGTCCAGAAATGACAGAAGATAATCTGTTGTGATCACTAGAAAAAAACAACTGTCATAACTTTCCGACTCTGTGGTCAAGACCTGTGGCCTGAAAAATCTGAAAATTGTTGAAACTCTTGTAAATACACTGAAAATCAAGATATTTCGTGTTTGTAGAACAATTCAGTAGTTGCCGAAGATACAAGTGTCATCCTGGCAGTAAGACAGGTCTTATTTTTACTTAACCTCAAAACTTCCAGTCTTCAGAGATGGGTCTCCTTCGCAAAACCCTTAACTGGTACGCCAGACTATCTCCAGCCCGCGGGAAAGTCTCACCCCCTTACGAACATGTCGTACAACTAGGAGATCCCAGGCTACGAAATATTTCCGAACCAGTGGCTGTAGAGATGATAAAGGCTGAGCAAGTTCAAAAGGTGATTCAGAAGCTGAACCAAGTGATGTTCAAACATGGGAGCGTCGGCATGGCAGCGCCGCAGATCGGTGTGAACATGCGGATATTTGTTATGAGGTTAGTGCTATAGAAACCTGTTTACTTAGATATACATAATGAAATTTTTTGTGTTGGATTTTTACCTATATTTTGGTTTGAAGTTTCCTGTAAAAGTTAGTGATAACAGGGCTGCATTCCGTGCCGTATTTAATAATTTGTTACTATGCATCAGCATCTATCTGCTTCAACCTGTGTGGTCTTCGGTCTTTGTAACTTGACTCACCAGCTGCTAAGTGTGATACTATGAAATGTTCAGGCATGGTCTGGAAATTAGTGCCTATATTTATGTGGTCTCCATTTTTCAGATACACAGAGAAACAGCTATCAAAAGTACCTCCAGAGATAGTCAAAAGCAGAGGGGTCACTGTAGTGCCTCACACTGTGAGTAAGTACTGTAATAAATAACAATAGGACTTCTTTCCATTACTGTAGCATTAAGACTTCTTTCCATCACGGCCCTCGTTTCATATAACTGACGTAAATATTTTATTATGACAATTCGATGTTCATTGATAGGTCGGTTTGTAAACAAACCTTTTTTGTAACCTCATGTCAAATCGACTACGCAATCTATATCGAATTGTCATAATAAAATATTTATGTCAGTTATATGAAACATGCACGAGGACTACTGACTGGGGCCCCCATTGCATAAAGCTGACAGTGACAAGTCGACGTGCATTCTGCATAGCATTATTATGATACCAGCAGATTATATTGAATGAACAATACGCACACACACACACACACTAAACTTTCATGTTTATTCTGTAATTTCCAGGTATACATCAACCCTAAGCTCAAGGTGGTTGACTACCTGAAGGTGGTGCACGTGGAAGGCTGTGAGAGTATGAAAGGCTATGCTGCTGAGGTGCCCAGGTACAAGGCGGTGGAGATATCAGGTTTGTTGTATTTTTTCTGAGCCGCGGGTTTCCTCACGACGTTTTCCTGTCAGGATGGTATAGGTGCTGGGCAAGCCTAGTCCATCTAAAACAATGTCCCAGGCACTGCAGCGCCGAGTGGTCTCTTTACCCATCTAGTGTGAGTGAAGGTGCCACTGGACGCTGTATAAACCATCTCATTACGTAGATGCAAAGGCCTTAGTTTTTGTATTTTTTCTATTTTCGTAATTTGTTCTTGCTGCCGCTTGGAGCTTTACTCGTGGAGAGTAAAATAATCCTCGGCCGAAGGGGAAATGTGACTGTGTGAAATCATCTTGAAAGGGTGGGGAATAGATCCTCACGAGAAATGTGACTTTGTGTGAAATAACCTTGAAAGGGTGGGGAATAGATTCATACAAGATGAACCAGAATCACCACCTTAGAGGACACAAATTCAAACTGACCAACTCTCTGTGTGCAAGTAACCCCGGGAAAAACTTTCTAACTAACGGCGTAGTTTGCGAATGGAACAAATTACCAGACTCCATAATCAGAAAAAGTATTCTGGTAATAGATGCCCTAAAAATTATTATTTCATAAGAGCAAAAAAACCCATTTGGTTTAATTTTCCTCTAGACCCCCTTGGCAAGCATGTTCGAAAAAGACTAGTCGACCCTGAAATCCTAACGACTTTGACAAAATCTATGTCACTTTTGATATTTTTATTTCGGCGTCGACTGCACTATGCATGCTAAGATTGCCATCCTGCCCCCAGGTTTGGACGCTGCCGGCGAGCCCACCGCGCAAGTGTACAGCGACTGGGCGGCGCGGATAGCTCAGCATGAGTTCGACCATCTTGACGGGAAGCTCTTCCTTGACAACATGGAGCGCCGCTCACTACACTGCACCTGCTGGGAGGAAGTCAACCTGTCGCAGGGAAAGGTCGTGCTGCCCTTTAGCCCGCAGTAGAGGCGTTAAAGAAGAGAACTAACCAAAACGGAATTGGGCAGATAAATGTTTTTTACGTAAAAACCTGAGCCCGACGTCGCGTGACTCTAATAACCATGTCAAATACACTTACTGCCGATTTCTGAATTGAGAATTTCACTAACCAAATGCTAAAGTATCGTTCTGTCACATTCTCTTGTGTGACATCTGCAGAGACAGAATGCTTAAGCATTTGGTTAGTGAAATTCTCAATTCAGAAACCAGGCCATATTTAGCCTCTTTTTTGCTTTGGTGGGTTCAAGTCCTGATAGATTTAAGTAGTTAGGTTATTACATGGCGTCACTAAAGTATGTTAGCAGTGAATGTCGTGAAATTGCCATCTTTGTAATTTATTAGTGTAAAAAGTTATGGAAATTAAACAATTCATATTCATAGTTTATACAAGCAAATTTTTATTTCGTGTAACTGTTAGGTTTAGGTACATATTTATTCAGCATAAACGTTTTGTTTCGACTAAGACATTAAGTGATCAGATTTTATGATTTTTAAATAACTATTTTATATTATTATCATTGAGATAAAACTGCCATTGATAAAATACTATACGGATAAAAATAGTTAGTTGAATACAAAACAACCTAGAAATACTCAAGTTCAATAATTAATTACATCTCAAAGCCTACCTACCTATAACAAAAACTGAATCTCCAATAAATATAACTTACATGCAATAGATTGAAACAATGCAGTTTCTCAAATACATTGATAAATCTCTTGATTTTAAGGAATGCTAAGTTATAAATTGCACCTTATTTTAAATGTCTTTACTACAAGCACGACTGTAGTTGCCTAATTCATTCTCTCAGTCATCATTTCTGAATGCAACAGAACAGTTTTTAGATTGAAGTAGTAAACTAACACAAGCCTTTGCTAATACATACTCCTCCAAGGTCTCAGGAAGTATGTAAATCACTTTATACAAAAATACGCATTCACTTAAATACACACCTACATACTTTACATACATATAAGAAAGTCGCCAGTGAAATAGCTCAGTGGAAGCTCCATCTAAGACAAGACAAGACCAAGGTGGAATTTGTTACCTCTCTGCCAGAAGTGTACAATACGCGCCACGAAAGATGAGACTTGATCGCGCCTCCCGCACTCTTTCCGCTGCCTCGATGACGCCCTGAAGGCATTCTCGGGAATCTCGCATTCGACACATCGGAACATGAGATTCGGAAAAATCTCATCTTGCGGCAAATATCACATCTATTCTCGCGAAGTCATCCTCGACATAAGGGACGAGATTTCTGCGAGATGTTTGACTTTTTCGCTCAACATGACTCGAGTTGTCGGGAGCAGTCGAGATCGAAGTGACATCAGATTTCCTTCGAGATGTGTCGAATACGAGATTATCGAGAATTTGCCGCCAGTCCTTTCCCGTTAAAGAGACCTATAAATAGTCTAGTGCGAAAGTCAAACAAAGTAGTTTCATCTTTCGTGGCGCGTATTATATCCCGACTAATCCCGAGGTGCTATTGTTAGTGACTTCTAGATAGCTAGCGGTGTGTTGTTTGGTTGGTTTACCGCAGCGGGTTGCTAGCCAAGGACGTGAGGCTGGTGAGGCTTGGAGGGCCGCTGGGTGCCAGACTCAGCCTGTCATTCTCCTCATCGGCTTGGTTGTTGCGCAGCTCCTGTGGAAAGGCCGTGGGTGAGTCTTGCGACACTTGCGTTTGCGAAAAATTGATGCTGCTTGGCTTTGTATTAAAATGATAGACAAAAATATGATGTTTAGGCTTCTTTTTGTATTTTCTAAAGCACTAACCCGTGCTTTGTTTAATTTCAAAGTTACGTACATTTGTGAATTTGTAGTAGCAATACCACTCGCTAACGGTGAAGGAAAAACGTCGCGAGGAAACCCGCGGCTCAGTTGGCTCCACACGTATTGACCCGTCTTTCCTGTGGGCTAGGCCGACTAAGCTGTCAGGATGGTATAGGTGCTGGGCAAGCCTACTCCATCTAAAAAAAACAATGTTCCAGGCACTGCAGCGCCTAGTGTTCTCTTCACCCATCTAGTGTGAGTGAAGGTGCCACTGGACGCTGTATAAATCATCTCACTACGTAGATGCTAAGGCCTTAGTTAACCGTAAAGGTTCCTTGAACTTGCAACCTCCTGCATACCGTGCGGGCGCTCTAACAATTGAGCTACCGAGCCAAGTAACTGTCGATGCGAATTCGGTGGTGTAGATTAGTGCAAACTATCAAACCAGATGGCTCCCGGCGTCCGTAGTGTGTATATTCACCTACAGTGACTATTGTAGTGTGTAGACCAGGGCCCTTAGCCCGTAACGCAATGGCGGGTCAATGGCGTCCCGGCAGAAGGACAAAACCGGGCTCTCCTCGTTTTTCTCCTACAACCAGAGAACTAATCCTCTGGAATTAGAATCAAAATATTCTTTGCTGTACTACAAAAACATTAAAAGGACAGACAGCGTTAGCAAATCGTTATTGAAGTCGTCACCTGACAGCCCATTTTGGCACCATTGTGTTACAGGCTAAGGGCCCAGTTTGGTCCACTCCCGCCTGGGTTGAGCCACATGTTCGTTCAGTTGGTAGACCCAGATCTTTTACTGAACAGACTCACCTGTAGTGTGTAGACCAGTTTGGTCCACTCGTCGTGCCTGGGTTGTGCCACATGTTCGTTCAGTTGGTAGACCCAGATCTTTTACTGAACAGACTCACCTGTAGTGTGTAGACCAGTTTGGTCCACTCGTCGTGCCTGGGTTGAGCCACATGTTCGTTCAGTTCGTAGACCCAGATCTTGTACTAAACAGACTCACCTGTAGTGTGTAGACCAGTTTGGTCCACTCGTCGTGCCTGGGTTGAGCCACATGTTCGTTCAGTTCGTAGACCAGATCTCTTACTGAACAGACTCACCTGTAGTGTGTAGACCAGTTTGGTCCACTCGTCATGCCTGGGTTGAGCCACATGTTCGTTCAGTTCGTAGACCCAGATCTTGTACTAAACAGACTCACCTGCAGTGTGTAGACCAGTTTGGTCCACTCGTCGTGCCTGGGTTGTGCCACATGTTCGTTCAGTTCGTATACCCAGATCTTTTACTGAACAGACTCACCTGTAGTGTGTAGACCAGTTTGGTCCACTCGTCGTGCCTGGGTTGAGCCACATGTTCGTTGAGCTCATAGACCCAGATCTTGCCGGCGTCATCGCCCGCGGTCACGTGCGTGCCGCTCGGTGCCCACGAGACCCTGTTGACATTGTTTACGTTAGTTAATGACCATGGGCTTAAGTCTGTAACGCAATGGCGTCCCAATTGATTTAGATTTAGAAATGGTTTATTGCCACAAAATTAACACAAAAAACTTATACATATAAAATTATCATCCGCGGTTGTGGCAAATGGGGCTGTTTCAGCTGTTGCTGTAGTTATATGACTAACTCAGCGCTGGTTTTCAAACAGTCCCATTCACACAATAATTTTAGACACACTAGCGGGTAAAGCCAAATACAAAATAAAATAAAATTTAAAAATAACAAGCATTAATTAATTTCAATTAAGTAAAATCATGCATTTAAATAAATCAAATGAGATTAAAATAAAATATAATAATAAAACAATATCTCGAATAATTCATTAATGTCATAGCTAAAAAATACCAATAATTTGACTTTGAAATGGAAACATTTTTCTTCATCATTAACATAATATCTAAAAGAGAAAAAGAACAACGGCCCTGATAACTGAGCAATTAAATGTCGATTGAAGAATTGAAGAGCCCCTTAGCCCCCCCCGTAATCCGCTAGTGCTGTTGTCTCTACCTGTTGAAGGCGGCGCCTCCGTCTGGCGAGATGGTGGCGACAGGCTGCTCTGTGTCTCGCGCCAGGTTCCACAGAGCTAGCCGCGGCGCCGCGTCCACAGCGGCGAACAAAGCCGGGTGCACGGGTGACCAGCGAGCCTCGCACACGTAGTCGCCGCTGTCCTCGAACGAGTAGAGAGGCTTGCTCTCCTGTATAGGGAAGAAACAGGGTTGTTAAAATGTGTCTAAAAAAGTTTATTAAAAAAATATGTCGCCGCGGAGAGACTTGGCTTTACTTTATCAAAATACAATTCGGATGGTTGCTTTCCACTCGATTCGGAACGCAGCCGTCCGATGACAGATGTTCGGAAAATCGAAAAGCGCGGGACTTTGCGTGTTTGGGTGAAGTGGTTGAGAGTTGTGTTCACGTAGTCTCGATAAAGTTGTTTAGAAGGGCTCTTCAGGCAATGTTATAGTGAGACGGAAGACAGAGGCACCATATTAGAGTCAAAAACATGTAAAGTGGGGCAATGATGATTCTAAGGGTGGCATTCTAGAACGCTACTTAAACTCAGTTCAAACTAGAACGCTACTTAAACTCTGTTTAAACTCAGTTCAAACTAGAACGCCCCTTGAACTCTGTTTAAACTCAGTTTAAGTAGAGTTTAGTAGTGTCGACTGCCGATAAAACAGTGCATGTTTTGATTTGAATATCCCTCCCTTCATATCAAAACATGCACTGTTTTATCGACAGTCTGAACTCTGTTTAAACTGAGTTTAAGTAGCGTTCTACAGGGTGCACTCTAAGTCGATAGCGGAACTTTAAGTAGGCTGTCTACAGATCACTACAAACAACTTGTACTGGGTGGCGAAAAAAATGCAGCGAAAAATATATCAGTTGTTTCATACATTTGGCGCAGTACTGAGTCGACCTTTTGTATGGAACAGCTGATATTTTTTTCGCTCCATTTTTTTCGCCACCTGGTAAAAGTTGTTTGTAGTGATCAGTAGACAGCCTACTTAAAGTTCCGCTATCGACTTAGAGTGCACCCTGTAGAATACCACCCTAAGTATATAACCAACTAACCTTGAGGCTCCACAGCTTGACGCTCCAGTCCATGCTGGTGGTGAGGTAGAGGTGTGAGAAGTCGACAGCGCCGGGCGCCGCGTGACACGACACGCTGGTGACGGGCCCGGCGTGTGCCTCCACACACTCCGCCACGCCGGCGCGCTGCCCGTGGCGACAGCCTGAGCGGAAACAAAAGAAATAGTAGTTTATGCAACTGTCATATAAGAGAGATTCTTAGAATACGAGTTTCGGTTTGATAATATTATCACACGAGTATTCTAATATCGTCTTATATGCAGTTGTATACACTACTTTGTCTTCACTCATTTATCATTTTCCATTTTTTTTAGTTTAATTGTCACGGAATACAGAAAAAATTGTAAACTAATAATTTTATTTGTTCCATTTGGTATAGAGGCAAAGAAGTCATACTTACGTACAGCCAGTGCTCAATTCACAGAATAGTTTACTGCAAGGAGAATTTTCATAAAAAAATTGTATCGTAATTGATTTTTTTTATGTTTACATTTGTCTGTGAAATAATACTCAGTCTTATGTATCAACTTTTAAGATCATCATTCGAAGCTTACGACATGAGTGTAGATAAAGGTTATTACTAGACATCGGATTTTACGCACTATCATTTAGTACATTACTGCCGCGGTCTGTAATGGGTGAGTTGCTGGCTGGCGCGCTGTTGATGGCCGACAGAGCGCAGCTCAAGGCCATCACACACAGCGTGGTCAGCATTGCAGCCCTTGATAGACAAGCTGAAATGAAGGACCAAACCAAAGGGCGAAGCCTTTATAGCGCGGACAGCAAGGGCTGCAATGATGACCAAACTTGATCCCTAATTTCAATCTGTGAGCCCTGGTTTCAGTCTGTTCACCCTGTGAGTCACAGGCTGTGACCACCCTGTTCACCTTTGTGACCACCCTGTTCACCCTGCGACCAGCCCATACCTGTATAAATGTTCCCGTCCTCGCTGCCCAGCACAAAGTTGTTCTGGTCGAGGTGCGGGAAGGCCATAGAGGTGACAGCCACGGCCTTGCTCTGTCGGTGCTGCAGGTCGAGGGTCTCCTGAGGGGCTGCCAGCATGTCGAGTGACCAGGAGCACATGCGGCCGTCGGTAGAGACCGAGATCAGGTTGTGGGCGTTCTGCGAGCCCACTACCGAGAGACAGTAGACCGGGTGCTGTGGGAAAAGTAAAGGGGTTAGCATCTACAGGGTGTTAAAAGACCGCCAGCAAAGCGGGGAACCACGTATTGTCCTCATCATAAGGAACATTTTTGCCCAAGGAACTTTGCCTGGGAAATCAACGGTTTCCGAGATAGTGATGTTCAAAGTTGAAATTTTCAAAAAATTTTTTTTGCAGATATGTATTCAGTATACAGTTATTAACATACCTTCTCAAGAAGCCATATCAAAATTATGAATATTTCTTACAAAACACGACGTTAAAATTGCAACCTGCAATGTATTCTAAACATCAGCACATCAAGCTTAAGTAACATAAACTTATATTATACCTACGCTTGCGCGATATGGACGTATACCATTGCGTGATAAAATATTTTTCAAAATTATAACCTCAAAAACCAAAATAATTTCCCAGCAATAATTTATCGAAAAAGTACTTTGTTTTGGTGTCTAGTATGCGTGGCTTTCGGGACTGTTGGCGGTCTTTTAACACCCTGTATAGTCTATGGCAAGGCTGCTCAACCTTTTTAATAGTCGGGCCAAACTGTGGATTCAGACGTTCACGATGGGCCACTGACAATACTTATTTCAGTTACTCTCAGGACATGCGAAATGGTGCGAATTTCGACTGGGCCGTTTAAAATTCTTTCGCCTGGGATTGAGCACCCTTGGTCTATGGTATAAGCGTCTATTTCACAGCTACGGGATTGGCGATTAAACGCCTGACATGCCGGATCTCAACTGTCAAATGTATAAGTTTGACACGCGAGACCCGACGCTTAATCGTAAAGACGTATAATGTCGGTTATCAAAACAAACCGGTTATTAGATCACCCATCCAATAGTTCTACTGTAACTTTAACCGATTGAAATACTATGATTACTGGAAATATTCGCGAGTTCTTTTGTTGTCATTATTCATGCTTGAAAACTACATTGTACCCTTTAATTATTTGTCTCATCACTGGAAGTTCTTCAATAAACCATAAATAAACTAACTTATAATTTTGATTACAATTACCGGGACTGGTTTTGAAGCCCTTCTGCATACTTGTAACCTTTCATTTGGTAGATTTAATCCTTGCAGGCTCTTGGACTACATTCGCCCAGCATTCTTTGATGTTTTTTTTTTTTTGTATTTCGTAAACGGTTAAACTTGTATTATGTGCAGTGCTTATGAAAGTTTAAGTGCAAAGATATTTTTTTTGTGAAACGTCTTGTATCTATAGTAAAATTGGGTTTTCACAGTCTTATTTTACTAAAACTAAAAGCGCCATCCAAGAAAATAGACGCCTCTGCTTGGTCAATTCCATCCGAGCCAGAGACAAGCTCGCTAAAATGTAAACGCTCGGATGGAACCGACCAATCAGAGGCGTCCTTTTTCTTGGATGGCGCTCTTCGTCTTATATAATTTGACTGTGAAAACGCGGCTTACGAGTAACTCACCGTGTGTGCCTGTGAAGACAGCGGAGTGCGCTGGATGGGCGTGCGCTTCTGCACGCGATTGTCCCACAACACGATCTGGCCCGAGTAAGTACCACCCAGAATCAGGTTGGGGTGGAACCTGGAACCAATGTCATTTGTGAGCTTACAAATACACGCGCCACCGGCTCGGCATCGCGTCTCATAATGCAAAATGCGTACAGACCCACATACTTTTCTTGGCCGGCGGCTGAAATTGGTACTACTGTCGCCATTTTGAAATGTCAGACTGTCATTGTCAGTTAGCTCTCAAAAACAACGATGACAGCGACGCTCTTACCGGCCAAGAAAAGTTTGTGGCACTGTACGTAGGTTTTTAAAAAAAGCTGAGCGCATTGCTAAGAAAGCTAAACACAGATTTCTTCCTTCCACCGAGGGCCCTTGCAAGGCGCCGCGGAGCAATCAGGAACTAATCGTCCTCAATCTTTGGTTCTGGTTTGACCAAAACATATGTACCTGACGTCTATTAGGAAGCCAAATGTCCTCACATGACAGGAGCAGAGACAGCTTTTTCGTTTTCTTAAATCTACGACAAGCTTATACAAAAGGTCTTAAGAAACTGCTACATACTCTAGCTTTCAACGCTACTCGCTACATGATTGTACACCAACAGTTGAACCTAGCCGGTCACCAAGCAGAGTATCTGCTTGGCGGGAAATTTCCTTTTATAGTTGAGGAGCATGATCACCCGTCCCTCCTAAAGCTTGACATCTCATACAAGAATGACGGCCCCAGCCTTACCTGGCGAAAGTAGCGCTCATGACGGGAGACTGGCAGTGGAAGACATCTTCAGGGGTGGTCTTCTTAAACTTGGTGTTCCACACGAGACACACGCCGTCCGGGTCGTGGGGCGCGTCGTCACTGTTGTGGTACGAGGCCAGTAAGAGCTCCGGATGCGCCGAAGACCAGTCGAGGCAGGTGACGCAGCGGCCGCGCGACCAGCGCTCGTCGTAGAATGTCCGTACGAGGGAAAGCTTCGCGTCGGATTTGTCGTCTCTGAGGGGTATATACATGTTTTTTCCATCAGATGCCACAACATGGAAAATAGACATTTGTAATATTCACTTTTAATGACTCGCGATATTCACACATTATGGTATTCGAAACAGGTCGAATCGCGGTTGGTTTTAGGCAAAATAAATTACCTTATTTATCCCGACATTTCGTTTTAATTTTGCCTAAAACCAACCGTGATTCCACCCGTTTCGAATACAATAATAATAAATAGACGTTTGTCTACGCCAGCCATATTAGCCCGACAGGTGTGGGGTTGCCACCTTTGTCCCTAAATATCATTCCGTGATTATATTTTCCACTGAATGAAAACATCCAGACGCATCGTTTGGACGTCTCTCGTATGTTTCTTTCTATATTTGGCATTGATATACCAGTCATCAAATTGCGACCAAACTTTGATGACCTGCTTAGAGTATACTCACTGTAGAGTATCGCTGTCACCGCCAGTGTAGTCTGTGTAGATGTCCACAGACTCAGCCAGCGCGCGCTCGATCACGCGGCCGGCGCGGGACATGAAGCGTTGGAACTCCGCTGACAGCATGATGGTTTGCTTTTCATCCGCGCTGAGCTCGCGTGCTGGAAACAGGACCGTGTTACAATGTCGTAAAGGTAACTTTTTGCTTTAATTAATGCTGAGCATGAATATAAAGTTTCAGTAGCCATACAAAGGTGGAGGATAACATCATATCTGTCTGTCTGTCGTTCTGTTGTCTATCTGATGTTCGTTCGTTCTTGCCGTGGAACGTTTTGTCTGTCTGTTTGTCTGTGTGTGTCTGTCTGTGTATGTCTGTGTCTGTCTGTCTGTCTGTGTCTATCTGTCTGTGTCTGTCTGTCTGTGTCTGTCTGTCTGTCTATTTGTTTGTTATTTATTTTCACTCACCCTTCTTCTCCTTTTCTCCTCTTACGGCTTCTTCTGAATGGGCTGCATGGCGGCCGGCTGCACTTCCTTGACGGTCGGCAGGATCCCGGGCGGCACCTTGCCGTGGAAGGCTTTGTCTGTCTGTCTGTCTGGGTGTGTCTGTTTGTTATTTATTTTCACTCACCCTTCTTTTCCTTTTCCTCCTCTTGCGCCTTCTCCTGAATGGGCTGCGTGACGGCCGGCTGCACCTCCTTGACGGTCGGCAGTCCGTGCGGCAGGATCCCGGGCGGCAGCTTGCCGTGGAAGGCTGTGTCTGTCTGTCTGTCTGGGTGTGTCTGTTTGTTATTTATTTTCACTCACCCTTCTTTTCCTTTTCCTCCTCCTGCGCCTTCTCCTGAATGGGCTGCGTGACGGCCGGCTGCACCTCCTTGACGGTCGGCAGTCCGTGCGGCAGGATCCCGGGCGGCAGCTTGCCGTGGAAGGCGTCTTCCTCATCGCCTGCCGCGCGCGCGCCGCCGTCGTCGAATGTAAGCACTGGACGGTGAATAAGAATGGCCCTCGACTGCCCTACGGATGGTGTGCGGCTACGCGTGGCGTGTGAAAGGTAGGGCTACCATATTGCGGGCTTTTTGGCTCTTACTCCAATATGGCTGATCATTACAGAATTCCCGAAAATGTAACATCAACGGATCATTGTTTCACAGATTGTGCAATATATTGTTTTGAAGGAAAAAAAAAAGCCTAGAGTCCGGACGCCGAGCAGAGGCAATTTCGGTCATTGACCTGTTTATAAGCGTCTGTCACTGCCGCGTAATTATATTGCAATCTCGCTCAGCGTTTAATCTGTACGAGCGAGACGGCAATATAATTACTCGGGAGTGACGGAGACGCCTATAAACAGGTCAATGACCAAAATTGCCTCTGCTCGGCGTCCGGACTCTTTATTTTTTTTAGCTTCAAAAACTACATTACTGCACATTCTGTGGAATAAATGATCTGTGGTTGTTAAATTTTCGTTAATTTGATATTTTGTTTGAATATAAATCAAAAGTAGCCAGGTCCTGTTTGGAATATGGTAACCCTATTAAGGTAATTGGTGAATGCGGAGTGTATTGAATTTCGTAGTGACAAGTGTGAATCCAACCCTTATCAACTGTCAAAAGATGACTATTGCTTTGAATAAGAACAAATTTCCATCAGAAAGCACATTTTCTTCAGTTGACTATGGGGATGGACTATCGAATAGCCTCCCTGATGATATTCTGAGTTTATACGGAGATGAATATGAGTGCAAATAAAATGGCAATTATTGATAAAAAAAATATACATAACCGACCGAGTAACAATAGAACTAAAAGCACACATTCACCAATCACCCATCACAATGACATGTTTGGAGCATGAACACAAGAATGAGGCCAACAGAAAGAGTGAAAGAGATACTAGAGCCCTTCTTAGTGAGAGAAGAGGGAGACTACTGCTCGATACTACGTTTAGTGTGAGTCGTGATTATTGTGGTTTTAATCACAAAATGGAAGCGTGAGTGCTGTTTCCCTATTGGTGAAGCGAAATCAGGGCATTGCATCTTAACAGTTACATAATATAGGTTATTTTTCTAGGTATTTAATTGCATATTAGACGAAAGATATGCTGTGGAAGTGAGATAGCAAAATTCTCGTATTATTGCTATGTTACTCACACTTGGCTTTAGAATAACAAATATGATTTAAAGTTTTCTGCTGTGATCATAATAATAATTATGTAACTGTTTCAAATGCGTGTATTATTTTTTTATTTTGCGTCCAAAATAAATCTACTTATGCAAGCAAAATAACTGATCCATATCGGCCTTACAATTTTTAAAAAATAATATGTTTGAACAACAGTTTTCCCAAAGCAAATTGTTTCCAAAATACTTTTCAACCAATCAAACTGCCATATGCAACACAATGTAGTTGAAATAAACTTAAAAAGCAGTAAATTTTTATAGCAAACATCTTCCCGAGCTCTCCACTTGAGAGATAACTTTGTCTCAAACGTAAAAAGAACACAAAATATAATATAATGTAAATAAAAGTAAACATATTTTGTTCTTAAATAAATCTATGTTCAATATTAAATGTGATGACTACCTATCAGTCATGCATAAAAACAGGACATGCTGACATTTGTGTCATGCAAAACTTCTAATACTATACAGGGTGTTCCAGGCAGTAAAGATTAAACGTAGCATAGCAGAAGATCAAAACAAACAACTCTAACCAACCACTAATTCGGAACACAAAGTTTTTTGTTCGAAAGTCCTTTATTGGCTTAATCTTATCTTTAGACAATATTGAGAAACTAATTTCAATATTTTTTATTTTGGTTCAGTAGTTTGGATTTTACAACGTTTCAAAGATACGATTTTATGACGTCACGCGACGGTCTGCATACTGTTGGCGGTCATAGAACAAAACAAAACTACTGGACCAAAATAAAAAATATTTAAATTAGTCTCTCAATATTGTCTAAAGATAAGATTAAGCCAATAACGGACTTTCGAACAAAAAACTGGGTTCCGAATTGGTATTACTTCGGCTCATAGGCACCCTGAGGGTATTGGAAAAAAAAGTATACTAACCGAGTGGTTATTTAATAAAGCAAAAATTACCGAATATTCCAGGGGATTAAGTCTGTAACGCAATGGCGTGTCGATGGGTTCCCAGTAGAAGGACAAAACCGGGTTTTCCTAGTTTTTCTCTTACAACCAGTGAACTAACACTCTACAATTAATTAGAATGAGAATATTCGCTATTGTACTAAAAAAACATTAAAAGGACAGACAGTATTAGTAAATCACAATATATGAAGCCTACAACTGGGAGCCTATCGAGGCTCCATTACGTTACAGACTTGAGGCCCAGTTTGAAAGTATTTTTGATGTTGCTCCTTCAGAGTTGTTTGTATTTGTCTTCAACATGTTTCGATTAAACTTTACTTCCTGGATTACTGTATACATAGCTTGGTTGACAAACTTGGGGAGAAGCAAGGGCGACATTTTATGCACTAAGTCTTTTGAACAATATAAGTCTTTTGAGCGTATAACCCGTGTCATTAAAGAAAACATTTAGGATGGACTTCAAAACTAGCGTTGACTCGCTTTGATTGTATTAATTAGAGCGAGAGGGCGAGTGTTTTGAAATTCATCCTAAATGTTTTCTTTAATGACACGGGTTATAATAGCTTCTTGTGCAATCATAGCCGGCAAAAGGTTGTTCTAGCAAGTTTGGCAACCAAACAATAATCGGATACGGTGCAGGATAGAGTAATGTTGTTGTTAGCGTAACTACGGTTGTATAAAATAGCGTTATTCGATATAATAAGAGGAAGAAGGAAACGTTACAACACAGACATGCAAGAGTGTAAAGCCCAGGCTTGTAGGAAGAGCAACACTATCGCCCGCTCTCTTCGCACCAATGTAAAACTCACCACTGTCAAAGGTGAAGGAGATAATTTGCCTTTTCTAAGTGGCAATATTCACCCTTCTGTCAGCGTGTACTTTTAAAAGACTGGTAAGACAATAAGACAGTAGTAAATTGAACCTTGCGTGCTCGAGAATAGGGCTCTCATGGCTTCAATACGAGCGGTATGAAAACCTACCTGTAAACTCGTCCTCCCACTCTAAACCCGGGTTTAGATTGTACTCATCTTGAAAAAAAGGGAGGAAAAACAAAAATAATGTCAGTATCTTTTGATCAATTTAATAAACAAATCAAAATGCTATACACAGTCGCTGCCCCGGCTTTGGTCGTGTGACCCGGTAGCTTTGAAAACTGAAACCCAACTTTAATAACTTGTTGCACGTTATAGTTTCCCTGGCAGGAGAGAGAATATAAAATGCTTCACAATTTTGTATTTGAAGTTAATAGAATATTACCCGGGTCTCAGGCGTGGCCAAACCCAACGCAGCGACCCCATACAAGTATCATATTATGGAAAGTGCCGGTTATCATACAGCATGACCTAACACGATGGGTTATAGACCTGTGCGTTGTTAGTCGAGAGACAGGATAAACAGCGTGAGATGATATGGCAACCCCGATAACTTCCACCATAATCGACATACACATATAATAGAGAGTGAGTGAGAGAGTACGTAACGTTGCTATAGTAACGCGAGGTGGAGAACTCCGGAAGGCGCGAGGGATCGGTGGACCACATCTGGGATGTGCGGTCGACAGTGTATTTTATACCAATTTAGTGTATTATGTTTGGCTTATTCGGATTGCTTGGTACTGCTGATCTATACAGTGTGTTTCAGAAGGGTCATGTGACACTGAAAGGCTCGCTTAACTCACTAATACAAGCTACTTTTACTATGGGGCCAACTGCGAAATCTCGAATAAAATATCAGCTCATCCATATATTTGGTGCAGTAGATATCGAATTTACACAGCTGATATTTTTTCGAGACTTCGCACTTGGTCCCATAGTAAAGTTTGTTTGTATTTGTGAGTTAAGCGACCACTTTCAGTATCACAGGACCTTTTTGGAACACCCTGTAGTGTAGAGTGTAAATCGAGGAAGCGTACAGAGATGGCACCACGATCGATCTGAAATTCGCGATGTGATTTTGCCTGCGACGGGGGCGCCAAAGCTAATCTGTTTACTTCATCGTTGATAACAAAATCCGTATGTTTCTAAAAAAAGCTTGATTGTAACAATATAAACTTGCAATGAGACTGTCATCGTGGTCACACTAGGCTCAGTAAAACAAATGAGGCAGAGAAATGACAAATTTTCCTTTATTGTGATTTATATTGTCGACGTTCTCGTTTATTCCTTTCGCTATTGAGCTGAATGTAAACACATTACATTGATTGCCTAAAGCACTATCTAACAAGCAATCCGACATCACCGCACCTAACCCGGGATGTTAGTAAGAAAATACTAAAAGCGTGAAGTAAAGAAGTATTCTATGTACAAGATCTCTAGGGAAAGAAGTCACATAGTTATGTTTAGACAACCGACACCAAGTTAGAGTTGGACAGTCATAATGTTAGAGGGAGACAACGAGAGGAATAACTGACTCACCGTAGTAATCGGTCGCGTGGGCTAGAAAAGGACAAAATGTAAAACAACCATCAGTACACAATTGATGAAAGTAAATCTAAAAATATTGTAACTTATACAGCTTAATGTTGAGCCCAAATTTTAATTAAAATACATATTTAACCCTGACTCTCAATATACTATTCACGGTTAATTTATATTATAATAATATATTCACAAAATATTATTATATTGTCGGGTTACACCATGCCTTTGATTTTTTAAATTTATTAGTTCATGTGCGATTACTTTCCAAAACAAACATGCCCCATGTGTATGACTCAAATGGGCCAATTTCACAGAAATTCACTCGGACTACTAGTTTTTTTTTGGCAGTACCACTGGTTTTTCAAGCAAAAAAACACTGTTTTACTGTTGTTTAAAATAATGAAAAGATTACTATTTTATTTCCCGAAAAAAATCATAAATAAAAATACCTCAATTTAGATTTAAAAAAAAACTGAGACTTCCCAATGGTACAGGTGCTGGCAAGCACACTCCATCAAAACATGCCCCAGACACTAGCGTCGGAACGTCCACTTGAGCCATTTAGGTTGACCTGAACTGTGAAATCGGCCCTTACTAACCCTTTTATAATTCAAACGCCATGCATAAAGTTTGAATGACTAACTGGATCAGCGGTGGGATCCCTGAGAGCAAAACATCATTCAGCGAATAAAGTTTGATTTCATATAGCCATTAACATTTTTTTTAATTGGTATTCTTTAACTGTTAAATTAGTTCGAAAGCCTTTTTTATATTAGGCTAACGAGTCAAGCTTCATATGAAGGTTTAGTTTGTCATCGATGCATATTTTTTGCTGAACGAAGTTACGCATTCGCATAGTCCTTGAAGTGCCAGAATAAACAATCGAAATCGACTCTGGCACTTTAAGCTATGGGGAATCCTACCATTTCTCGTTAGTCAGACAAAACCGGTGGTCTAACTGTCTAAATTCCTTTGAAAGGTATTGTTATAGTTTGTTGAAGTTAGACAGTTGAGCACCTTAGGACAATGTTATTAAAGTGTGAATTACCTTTCCGGGGCCGCCACCAGTCCTCCATGTATCCTGAAAGCGGTGATGGATTGGAAGAGCAGCCTTGTTTATGGTAGCACAAACACAAACATTGCACCAGAGACTCAACACAGTATTTACTTTTCTGAACTTAACTTTAGGCCGCGCTTACGGCCTACCACACGCACAAGCTTCACCACAGATTTGCATGCGCAAGCCAGCTTGTACGCTGAACGCTGTGCGTCCACACTTTGGCGCATGCTACGGTCTTACAAACTACACGCGCAGTGTTCATTAGGGGAAACGCGGGTAACCTCAACTCCATAAAAAAGGGGAGACCTGTTTCCTCCCTGAATAATTATTTTAGAAAAAATATGTTTTTGCCATTCAATTTATATGTACCTCTGCCATTTCCCTATGTTTTCCTTTTTTCTTATTTTAATAAAATTTATTTAAATAATTAAAATAAGAAAAAAAGGAAAACAAGGAAAAAATGGCATAAACATATTTTTTCTAAAACAATTATCCAGGGAGGAAACAGGTCTCCCTTTTTGTATTTTTTTTATGGAGCAGCCGGCTACCCGCGTTTCGTCTTAAACAAGCTGGTTTGCGCAGGCAAAACTGTGGTGAAACTTGTGCGTGTGGTAGGCCCATTACACTCTGCCCATTTCGCTACGAAAAAGTCACTTTTTGTGATCAGCGTCAATGAGGGCTACCGTTTTAGTTCTCACTAGTTGGTTCACTGTCGAGTAAGGCCATGATTCATAAAGTTAGTACGTAAAAAAAGTTTTCTTACATTAAAATCATATCTACCCACCGAACTAAATCCCATAGAATCCGCATTACGTATAAAATCACAATAAAAACTTGTCCCCACAGAAACAAAAGATATCAGCAATAGAACATTACGAAACATCATTTCGACCATACGTCTAATATTCGAATGTCAACCTTCTTGCATTAGTGTACAGTTTTACTTTAATTGCATATTTGCATGGACTACGAGCAAATAAGCTCCCAAAGGCAATTTGGGCATCTATTTTTCCAGACACATTTCATACTTTTATGTTGTATCTATCTAGTTTTATTCTTGATCGAAGTATCTACCTTAAAACTGTACTAATAAAACATATCACCGTTTTGGTCGAAAACAAATTTTCCGAAAGATAAAACTGTTTCGACGCAGTAGTTAGTAGCGAGACAATAACTATTTGCCTTAATTAATCTCAGGTATTACAAAGTATTCAGAACATTATTCTAATAAGAAATAGACCCGCGTAGCCCACACAAACAGAGACATTTTTGACCTCGCGCTACACTAGCGCCCCCTAGCGGCAAATCTCCGGTAGCCCTCATTGACTAATTATTGCTGTAATGGGCGTACCACACGCACAAGCTTCACCACAGTTTTGCCTGCGCAAAACCAGCTTGTTTAATGAACACTGTTCGGATAGTTGGTAAGACGGTAGCATGCGCAAGAGTGTGGACGCACAGTGTTCAGCGTACAAGCTGGCTTGCGCATGCAAAACTGTGGTGAAGCTTGTGCGTGTGGTAAACCATAAAAGGCCAAAACGCAACCTTTCTGGCTGCTTTCTTGTGCGAATGAACTGAGTATAGACTCGGTGTTAATGCCATCAATGAACAAAATGACAGGACGAGACAAAATTCAAGCGCCAAAACTAATATTTTGCAAATGATAAGGAGCAGATATTTTAATCTTAGGCTGATATTACCTATCTACTGACTGACTCGACAACCAGAGTAAATGATCCATCTCGATAGCACTTTCTTTTGCTCTATACATCTGCCTGGCAGATAGACACTGGTGTATCACAACCTAAGGCCCATTGCGTGTTGCATGTTGTGGACATCATCATCATCATCATCATCATCAACCAATCTGTAGATAGGTGATATTGCAGCCAAAGAAAAAACCAAAAAGTAAATACTGTTTCATGTGAATTAGATGTCAGTGGTTAATGAATTAATAGTTACAAATCTATTTGCAATAAACAGATGCTGTAAGTAAACATTTTGTAAAACCAACACCACACATCATGGCCATTATTATTATTAGGTCTTCAAGTTTCAAGTATTATTATTAAAGATTTGTACACATTTTCTCAATAATATTGATAAAGCAAGCGTCAATCCCGCCTTTGAAAATTGAGCATAACATACCTTATAATAAGGTAAGAAAACTAATTTTACCTTGAGCTGACAGGTTTGGGGGATGTTCGCGTGCTTTATCATATCAAAATTGTATTATTGTAATCAACACAAGTACAAATCGGATCATTTGTTAAAATATCTTAACACATAAATATCTGTCTTCAAATAACACAGCAGTTCACAGCACACAATCACATACACACACACAACCAACACAATCACAATTTACAATGAATATCCCCTTTCTACACAGATCTACCAGCCTACCATCTATCTTAGCTGGATAACTATTTTAACTACATTGATGTCGAGAAAAAGTTTGCAATGTTGAAATTCTGCATGCAGACTAGGGTGGTTGATGGCCAAAAAGACAGCATTTTAACGATAGTTCGCAGGTTCGATCCCCGACGATAGCATATTTATGGGGCCTTGGCTACGCCTTGCCCTGTTCCCAGGAAAACATCGTGAGGAAACAGAGTACTGAAGTATTAGATTATAATATGCCACATAACTCACACTGCAGTAACTAAGTATAGGACCGCGTATACAAACACGTCGAAAACTGGGCCAGCGTGGCGGGACACAGTTTTTTAAATTTTTAACTAAACTGAGCTATTTTTGTTCAGTGATTTTTCGTTCGCGGCAATAACATAGTGATCTTTTCATTATTGTAAAAAACAGAACAACTGTAATTCAGCCGATTATGTGTTCTGGTCTACGACAAGTTTTTTGGGCAGTGCCACTGCTTCGTAGACCAAGCTCAGTTTAGCTACAAAATGTAACAAAATGAAAATTTTGAATTTCCCGCCACGTTGCTATCGTCCCACCTTAAACATTGCAAACCTTTTCAATCCACACTAGCCATCCTAGCCTCCAGAACCACTCTCAACTTACCATCACGCAACTCGGTGCCGCCCGTGGTAGTTGTCTGCGTCTGTTTGGTGTAGGCGACCATCTCCTTCGGCGGTATGTCTGTTGATTGCACGGAGACTACCTGCAGCAGGGTTGGCTTCTTGGGCCTGGAAAGTGCGGCGGGTTGGTTCGTTGTTACAGGGGTAAGGGATGAAAGAAGGTGTGGGTGGTATTGGAGATAGAAGAGTGGCAGAGAAGGGGTTTTGCGAGTAGGATTTGCTCACAATTTGTAAAACTTTTTTTTTGCAGATTTGGTATTTGCGACGGCAAAACTGAAATGGACCTGTGCTGGCCACCTTAGCCGAATGCACCTGGATAGGTGGGCAAGACTTGCCACACGAGTGCCTAACGGCGGACATCGCAGAGGGGCTGAGAGGGGGAGGCCTTTGCCCTGCAGTGGGACCTATATCATTTTTTTTTTAATAAGCAGTAGTTTATAAACTACTCAAACTGAAGAGAGATCCTCAAAGGAGGATCAAACTGTGCTCAACTCAAGACGCCCGCACATCTGCTTATAGTCTACGGAAAATCATTTTTTTTTTATATGCCTGAAACCTTTTTTTCTGGATAGATAGGTAGAAGTTGAAATGTAGAGGGAGGTAGGTAGGTAACCAATACATAGCCAAAAACTGTAATTAAAAAAAAGTTTTCATTGTTGTGAGGTGACTATTCTAGTCCTAGTGAAATTATTTTACTTCTTTATCTTCAATGCGAAAATCACTATTCCACATTGGGCATGCAAGGTCAAGTCTTACTCCTGATCGAAGCTTCAGCTTACTTACTTCTTTACAGATAACAAAGTAGTTATTACTCGTATCATACACGCGGAATGAGAATGGGATGCGACCTTTTGGAACTGAGACGCGCGCGGTAAACAAACTTGCGTCGAAGCAACCTTGTCAAAGTAAAATAAAGTATGTTTTCGTTTGACTTTAACAAGGTTCCATCTTATTCTCATCCCGCGCGGATTAAACAATTAAGTTGTAGTTAGCACACACCCTTGTGAAGAAAGACTAGGCTTGTCGCTATGGGGAAGGCTGACATCGGGCGAGGCGGTCTGCGGTGGTGTGAGGGACTGCATGGATGACAGTGAGGAGAGCACATCCTTCACCGGAGCCACTCCGAGGGAGGAGAGCATCTCGTCCAGGTCCCGTCGGCTGTCCATGTTGGATGCTGCGGAGGCCCGTTGCTTTGGAGGAAATTAACATTTTATTATAAGTCTGTTTAATGTTTATGTCTATTTGGTTTTGTGATATTCTGATTTATCTGTAATAAGCATTGAGTGTTTCTGGGTGCATAGATTGATGCTTTCGACACAAGAGAAGAAGAAGCATGGAGTGTGACGCTTTCGACGAAGAAAATAACTAGTAGGTATGAATTTAACTCAGCTAGTAGATTTCATAACATTCAACATTTGGGAACTTCTCTTTATTTATTTGGCTTGCTGCTGGCTTGCTCATTGCTTGACAAGGAACAAAATAATGATGTATGTCTGTCTGTATTTGTATAATTTCATGTTTGGCCATGGTCAGGGCTCAAAATGGCAGTTACTTTATTTTTTTTAATGGGGGATGGAGGGTTGGACAGTGATACTGTAGTCATTCTGTGGGCAATCCGCAGGAAACGCCGCATTTCCAGATTGCAGAAAAGGAATGGAAACAATAAACTAAAGGCATTCTAACTAGGACTGACGTGTCAAGCTAATGGCAAGAGACGGCCGGGCCTCCCCCGTACTACCTGGAGGCACTCATTTGAGAAAGAGGCTCCATCGACTGGACCCAGCTAGAAGGAGCTAGAGGCTGCCGCAAAGACCGCGAAAAATGGAGATCCCTTCTTCGAGCCCTATGTCCCTGATAAGGGATAAAATGATATCATCATCATTCTTACCAGGGCTTCCTCAGCATCTTTCTGCTCCTTTTCTCTGCGGCGGCGGTCCTTCTCGTCGCGGAGCGCTTGGAGCTTCGCCTTCTTGCGCTCCAGCTCCGCCTTGCGGTCAGACATGCTCGACATTGTGACTGGTAAAAAATAACACCCTTTACTAAACTATGAAGGGTGGCATAGGCTTGGAAGGCCAAGTTTCGGGATTCGGGTCGATTTGCTACGATAAATCGCATAAATTGAGTGGCGCATGGTAAATGTTATATGCACATAGGTTTGTTTTGTTTTCTGCCCATGGATCCATAAAAGACATGGCTGATGTCATCCTCAACAGCCTATGAAAAAAGCCTCGCCGATATGAATCATACTGCAATGAAAGATATCTTACCTGTTTATTGATGTTTAGATCAGTACAAAACAATCATTTTCCAACTAGGAAAGCCTGGAAATGACGACCGAACGTGGCAAAACTGGCGCACCGAGTCTGGATAACGGGACGAGTGTGTTTCCAAAATTAACAGGAATCCAATTAGGATCGCGTAAAAACCAAGTGACAAACTGTTCAAAGTTTTGTTAGCTTGTTACAAATGGATCTTTCAATAGATTTTGCAAGGAAATTCGTGAAATAATCGATTAAAAACTAAAATCGATGACCAGTTTTCACTTTTTCACAGCACTTTTTATAATATCTTTTTTTTCTGACAGCCTGCTGGATTGTTTTCAATTTACACTTTTCGTTACACCGTGGATAATTGATGATTGTGGGATAAAATTAAATATTCAATAAATTAACGGGAATAATTATGAATATTGAAATATATGTATCTGCATCTATTTATTTCCCAAAATTCTCGCGTTTTTTTTAAAACTTCGTTTCACAGAGTAGTTTCATCTCCCTCCCCTCCTGTCAAAATACTTGTCGGTTATTGGCCGTTTTCGAATAAACAACAATAATTGGCCAATCACAAAGTTGAAAGCTTCACGACGTATGATGAAATTGGAAATGGAAAACAGACTCGGGTGTTGTCCGGTGGATTCTTGACAACGCAAACCGTAATGATCAAACAACTTTTAAACAGTCATTTTACTGTGATTATTTGTTCTATGTATTGATATTATTTCGTAGAAAGCACCACACAACCGACATGAAATTATGATGAGTGGTTTTGTGTATTCTTTGGTTGCCTTACTTTGTATTAGCCTATCGGAAGGCAGCGGTGAGTACAACAACAGTTTTTTAACGAATTCAAACGAATTTCTTGTATTTCATGAATGATTCAGAGTCTCTAAAGCTTCATTAGGGTATGAACCGGAATCCTACGTATTGACAATCAAAATTTTTATGCTAATTCACTTCCAATACCGGATAGCCCTTTGGTCAAATTCCCTCATGGAGTTGGTACATTTAAAATAACTGCACGTTTTTTCAGATTCGCCAAGGTATTATTACGACTATGAGTGCAACGAGCCTCTGCTTGCGAATGCCAAACTTAGTGCCACATCCAGCTTGAGGGAGAGAGGACCAGAAAATGCTAAGTTATATGGTAAGTCAAGTCATAGAACCTTTACTCTACCAATTGGACATTTTCATTCATTCCCCGCCCCTACTTTACAAAGGTACTAACCCTGAAATCCCATTATAGTCCAACAAATCCATTTAGAATAAAAACAGCAACAGATTCAATTTTCCATGTTTGAATGTTAAATTATTTTGCTACAACATCCGTTTTGTGTGATATTTTGCTGTTGGAAGTTGGTTCAATGCTGCAATTTTATTTTGCATGTCCAGCGGCTACTTTTGTTTCGTTGTGTTTGCAAAGTAATGTTTTTTATTATATGCTGGTGCTCGCTATGGGGATCTTATTTGATGCCAAATAGATTATAACATGAAAATGGGCATACATAAACATCAGACTAAAACAACCATTTGAAGGCAATGAATGAGCCCAAAAGTAACACAAGATTAATTGGTCTGCAGGTCCGCAGTCACTTTAACGTAACATACAAAATACAGACCGCAATCTTGTCTCAGGGGCTAGCAAATACTGTCACTATGGCAAAACAATTCAATGCAAGATGGGCTTTCAACATCAAAGACTGGAAACCAACTGCTATTGAGATCCAAGCTGCTTCCAGCTACATACAACGAGAAGAGAAAGAAAGAATTGCAAAATTCGTTTTTCAAGACGATGCTAAGTCATCTCTTATCGGTAGACTGATGATTAGAAAGTACATTCAAGAGTCTACCTCTATACCGTATGAAGAGATACATCTCGGTAGAGATAGTCATGGCAAACCAATTCTGCTTGGAGCGAATGATGGTGCGACTCATTTCAATGTGTCTCATCAGGGAGATTATGTTGTCTTAGCAGGATCTACAGCTCATAAAATAGGTGTGGATGTGATGAAGATAGAACCCCCGGCTAATAAAAACATACCAGAGTTCTTCAGATTGATGAAAAGACAGTTTTCACCCAAAGAATGGGATACAATTCGTAGCTTTCCAACTGAAATGGATCAGGTGGCTTGTTTCTACCGTCACTGGTGTCTAAAAGAGAGTTACGTCAAAAACACCGGTTTTGGCATTACTGTGAACTTAGCAGAGTTAAGTTTCTCGCTAAAAACCCCTAAGTCGAATATTGGGGAAGTTGTAAAAGGAACTGTATTGTATGAAAAGAATGTCCTAAAACCTCATTGGGTATTTGAAGAGACATTATTGGATGAAAAGCATGCAGTCGCTGTTGCTCTATGCATGGATGACGAGTCTCAGTGGTTACCAACACCATTTAAAGTTATTTCTTTTCATGAATTGATAGCAGAAGCAAAGCCTTTGGTAGAAGAAGATTGTTGCTTTAGAGATGACTTTATGAAGAAGAAAGCAAAGCATTTTTAAGTTTGATTTTTCTAAATTCTTGGTGAAATGGTGTCACAAACAATTTCTTTAAAATTTATTAATTGGATAATAAGATTAATTAGACTACTTAGTTATGGGATTATATTTTGTGAATAAATAATTATGGATATGTCATAGTTTCTAGGTGGAAATTATAAGGAAAAAGCTAAATCATGACTCTTAAATAAAGTCACAAATCCATAACACGTACTATTTTATTTTCAACTCCAATATGCATCACAATATCTATTAACTAACCAGAATCTACACCCAAGTAGATACAACCAGATCATCCTAGGTCAAACTAACATGCTACGAACGAACAAATCCAAGCAAGGTTTCCTGGAATTAGCCCTAACAAAAGAACCAAGTCAACCCTGCAATATGAACTAAAAAATTATCTAAAAACCTAGTAAATAAGTTCTCTTACCCAAGAGCTAAACCACCAACCAATTTATTAATACAAAAAATTAAAAACCAAAGTCTCCAATGAATGACTAACGACCTCAAACTTATAGACTTCATTCTATGCTCACCAAAGAACTAGGTATCTACAAACCAACGAACTAGGATCCCAAACCAAAAACCACAGTTTCGGAACTACGTAGTATCTTCAAGCAATTAACTCTCAAAATCCAAGATCTCTCACCGAAGAACTGGGATCACAAACCAACAAACTATCTAAAAACCAAGGTCTAAACCAACAAACTACAATCTCAAACGACCAAACTATAAAAAAAATCAAGGTGTCAAAACCAAATAACTGACTAACCCATGAACCAAAAGCACTGAACCATGAACCTCAAAACAAAGCCTACAATGCGAAGCTCACGCCAGGTGTGAACGCGTGGTCTTCGACCAAAACAAGATGGACCTTTGAAATAGCGAAACAAATACATTACTTACAAAGGAACAAATTGACCAACTAGGACCGATCAACAACAAGGCGAAACCAAGTAACAAAAGAGCCAAGCCAACCCTGCAGTGTGAGAACAAAAACTAAATAACCAACTAAGAAAACAACAACCAATGAACTACCTATCTAAAAACCTAGTTCTCCGACCAATGAACTAAGTTCTAAAACCCACGAAATATCTAAATCCAAGGTCTACGAACTAGGATATTAGAATCGCAAACCAACTAACAATCTAAAAACCAAGGTCTTAGAGCAATTAACTAGGATCTCAAACCAACGAACTATCTAAAAACCAAACTCTCAACCCAAAGAACCGACTAACAAAAGCACTAAAGCCTGAACCTCAAGCGAAGCCCCAACGCCAGGTGTGAACGCGTGGACGGCGCGCGAGAATGACTTCGACCAATACCTGACCATCGACCTGGGAGCGGTCAAGAACGTGACCCGCATCGCGACCCTCGGCCGTGCTCACTCCCAGGAGTTCGTCCAAGAGTACCACATCAGCTATGGATCCAACGGGCTGGACTACGTTCGGTACAAGGCCGCTGGAGGCGAAGTTAAGGTAACCTGAATGTTGTAAGGATATGGAGTAAGCTTAGAATTAGCTAAGGTGATTGGAACTGTAAGATATCTGATGGTGCTAATGATATACTAAATTACTAACTCAAAGGAATAACCTCCCAAGAATGACACTACTAATATTGGTACAAGACGTTGTGCAGAAAAGGGTGTAATGGTTTTATTTTGTAGTTAGATGCATGTTTTTGGTTTTGCTTTTTAAACCACCACGCTTCTTATAAGTTTTGCACAGTAGTTGCAATAGACAATAGGTCGATAACCCAAATAACAAATTAATATTTGAACGAAGGTGATACTAGATTTTGTCGCTGTAATTTCTATGTTATCAGGCTTTTATAGAGACCACTCGGCGCTGCAGTGCCCGGGACATTGGTTTTAGATGGCGTAGGCTTGCCTAGCACCTATACCATCCAGACAGCTAGATTCAAGATTCAAGATTCAAATGTTTTTATTCAATTTGCCATAAATAAATTATTTACATTGAACGTCAAAATATTATCTAAAGTAAAAAATGTATATGAATCAGATACTTATTACTATCTAATACTAAGTATCTAGCTACTTTTTTTTGTCCAGCTTCACTAACTCTGATCGTTCTTGGAGAAGAACAAGGTAAAGAAACTCCAAGGATAGGCTAAGTCGACCTAGTCCACAGTAAAGACAAGTCAATACGTGTGGAGCCAACTAAGCCGCGGGTTTCCTAACGATGTTTTCCTTCAATCTTAGCGAGTCCTGATTACTTCTCTACTTCTATGCACATGAGGTTTCTGAAATAAATCCTCTCTTATCTGCTACACCTGACCAATGTAAATGGGGCTGGACTAACCCAACTAACTACCAACTAACCCGCGGTAAAGGCACATCGGCGTGGACCGCGCTCGAGAGCTCGTACTACCAGCACGTGACGGCGGACCTGCGCGCGCGCAAGGAGCTGCGCGGAGTGGCCACCAGGGGGCGCGCGGCCACCAGCGAGTTTGTGGCCGAGTACATGCTGCAGTACTCTGATGATGGGGAGAGCTGGCGCGTGCTGGCCGACGGACAGGGGGATGCTCAGGTGACTTGAGTTTTTTTTTCTCGGTCTAAAGCGCTTTTACCGTGCCATGTAAGCAGACCTCTTCAGGAAGTTTTAGAAAGATCCTGTGATAATAAAAAAATGGGGGCGTCGGTCGCTTAACTTTTACTATGGGGCCAAGTGCGAAATCTCGAAAAAAATATCAGCAGTTCCATAATAAAATTCGATACCTACTGCACCAAATACATGAAGCAGCTGATATTTCAGTGTTCCCTTTCAGTGACACAGGACCTTTTTGAAATACCCTGTATATCATCTAGCCCAGTCGAGATTTATGCAGCGTCCAGCCCCCTTAGCACGCTGACCTTTTGCCTACTCTCAACTGTCACCTTAGCCACTTAACACTACTGAGGTGACAGTTAACAGTGGCTAAGGTGACAGTTGAGAGTAGACAATAGGCCAGTGTTCTAAGGGGGCAGTGGCATCTCCACTCACACTAAATAGACGATATCGTCGCTCGATCGATCACTCGACATGTAATGTAAGACAGCTAGACCTACAAGCATTCGAAAACTACTTATCAATCAAAGAATACGTTGGATAGAAATTGAATTATGGTTTTAGGAGGCAAGCGTGTGCACTGAAGATAAATGCCTGATTATGTTCTGACTAGTTCAAAATTGCTGCTGGTCGTAATATGACAGGCAGGGCATATTATATCCAAAAGGGTTACGATAAGGTTTAGTTTAGCATAGTGATGGTGCTACGGGTTGCGTGCTACAAAAGGGGAGAAAGAAATGGTTTTGTCAAAATATATCGTGTTCTTTATGCAGTAACATGTCGGCAATTTACGAACACGCGATAAAAATGCCTGAAAAATTAAGGTAAGTTGTACATAGTCACTTTGTATCATTTAAGTACCAACCATTGGCCATAATAAAGAACGCAAATTCTGCCTAAACTGGAGTTACATTTTAATATGTTTGCAGAGTCTACTTACTATTATGCAGAAGAGAGTTTATTTTACGTCAATGCTATTGCAGTAAATAGCGTTCGCGCAGAAAAATATAAAACAGGCGTCGACGTAAATCAAACGACGTGTTTGTATGGGCCCTTAGGAGATCTGGCAAGCTGCATTTCTCCGTATTTTAGTGACGCAACGTAGTTCTGTAATCAGAAGCATTAGCTTACTTTGACGAAGCGCCGAATGTAATTTTTAGCTACCGAATGTAATTACTTCAGCAAAGGGTGTTTGATACTGTTGTGGATGAAAACTGATTACCCTTCCTGTCGCCAGATGTTCATCGGTAACACGGACGGGAACACCGTGCGAAAGAACGAGTTCGAGGTCCCCATCATAGCGCAGTATATCCGGATAAACCCCATGAGATGGCGCGACAAGATCTCCCTGCGGATGGAGCTCTATGGCTGCGACTATGGTAAGATGGCTTACGAGATGTCATCACGACAACGCTTACGCCTTTATATCCATTGTAGATAGATGATTTGTATAGCATCTCGTGGAAGCTCAAATCCCACCAAAAGATTGGAGTGAGTACTCGGTCGCTGCAGTACCAGATTCCTAAGATTGCATTACGAGAAGTCTAGCCGGCTCCGAAATGTCAGTTTCTTAAGGCGCTGGGCATAGTAAATTAGCCCGCGCGTAAAGAAAAATGCACAAAATCTATTCCTGTATGAAATACATTAAAAAAATCGAAAATGTTCACATATCAAACCCTAGAATTAGTTGAGACCTATCTACACAGCCAGTTTCATGTTGATATCCATAACAGATTGATTTTGTGCATTTTTCATTGCGCGCGGGCGATTCACTATGCACGGCGCCTTAAATTTTGAATTGTTAAGGCCCAAACCTAGGTACAACTAGCGCCGCCAATGAAAAAAAAAAAAAACATATCTTCTTTTTGGATGCGTTTTTTGCTAAAAACTCTTCATTACTTCGCGATAAAAGATTTTATTCGTAGGTTCTAGGATCTGGAATCTAAACCTTAGGCCCTAAAAATAGTTAAGCCTCGCGTTGATAACCGTTGAGTTTTTAGCAAAAAACGCATCCATAAAGAAGATATGTTTTTTTTTCCATTGGCGGCGCTAGTTGTGCCTAGGTTTTCACCTCAACACTTCTTTACGATGTTTTCCTTTACGTTTATTATTTATTCTCATTATTTATCGTCTTTTTTTCTCCCAGTCGCGGACACAATGTTCTTCAACGGCTCGTCGCTGGTCAAAGTGGACCTGCTGCGCGACCCCATCTCAGCCTCGCGGGAGACCCTCCGCTTCAGGTTCAAGACTAGTTCCGCTTCGGGGGTTCTGCTGTACTCTCGGGGAACCCAGGGAGACTACATGGCTCTTCAACTCAGGGACAATCGGCTGCTGTTGAATGTAGACCTTGGTAAGTTCTGAGTAATTAAGTTGTGGACTAAAGGCGACACTATCTCAGCTTCGCGGGAGACCCTCCGCTTCAGGTTCATTCAAGACTAGTTCCGCTTCGGGGGTTCTGCTGTACTCCAGGGGAACCCAGGGAGACTACATGGCTCTTCAACTGAGGGACAATCGGTTGCTGTTGAATGTAGACCTTGGTAAGTTCTGAGGAATTAAGTTGTGGACTAAAGGCGACACTATCTCAGCTTCGCGGGAGACCCTCCGCTTCAGGTTCAAGACTAGTTCCGCTTCGGGGGTTCTGCTGTACTCCAGGGGAACCCAGGAAGACTACATGGCTCTCTAGCAGAGATATAACAGAGATAAAGACTTGATGGTTTCTTCAATGTTAGGTAATAGTATGAGGTAGTGGCCACCCCTTGTGTCAGAGTTTTTAGGCCACCCAAAGGGCCTTCTTCAATGATAGTAAAAGAGTTGATTGCCATTCTGAAACAAATATCCCACCAAAAACATTCTGTAAAAAACTAGCCAGGTCTCGATGGAGCTGCTTGTTTATCTCTAAAAAGTAATGAAATCTAGACAAAGTCGTGCCAAGTCTAAGGTTCCTTACTGCGATTTCTTTGACAGATGACGAAAATTTGATTAGTCGATTCTATTCGAGCGTTTACATTTTAGTGAGCTTGTTTCTGGCTCGGATGGGATCGACCTATCAGAAGCGTCTATTTTCTTGGATGGTCCTTTTGGTTTTAATTTTATAAGACTTTGAAAACGCGGCTTTAGTATTTGTGCCAGAATGGCCATCAAGTCTTTTACTATCATTGAATAAACCATCAAGTCTTTATCTCTGTTATATCTCTGGTGGAGAGCCATGTAGTCTTCCTGGGTGAAAACGTGGTTTAAAGCCAGAAGAATCAGAAGCGTCTATTTTCTTGGATGGCCCTTTTGGTTTTAGTTTTATAAGACTGTGAAAACGCGGCTTAAAACTAAACAAGTGCAAATTCCCCCAGGATCCGGCACAGCGACCTCGCTCTCAGTGGGAAGTCTTCTCGACGACAACATCTGGCACGACGCGCTGGTCTCGCGCAACCGGCGGGACCTGGTCTTCTCTGTGGACCGAGTGGTGGTGCAAGGTCGCGTCAAGGGCGAGTTCTCCAGACTCAACCTTAATAGGGCGGTGAGTTCGATTTTTTATCAAAATCAGTTCATAAGTTTGAGATAATCGAACTTACAAATTCTCTTCGCCTCATTTACCCGTCTAACAATTTTCATGACGATCCGATTTACTCTACTAAGTTAACTCAAGTTATCGTCGAACGAACATTCCTACATACAAACATACAAACGCCGGATTGTTCCAGTAATGAAATGAAATGAAATGAAATGAAATGAATTTATTGTGTTAGACAGTAGACTAGTGTTGCCGCTCCATAGTCCAATATCGATTGTCTATCGATAGCCTATCGATAGTTCAAGAAAACACGATAGTATCGATAGTCAATCGATAGTATCGATACTATCGATGTCTCTTCTACTGCAATAGGTACTATCGGTAAACAGCAATACTATCGATAGAATCGATAGTTTCGTCGTTGCAAACCAATGAACTATCGACAGTATCGATACTATCGATAGTATTGCTCTTTAATATCGAATAGACTATCGATACTATCGATTGTCCTATCGGTGGGTTACAGTCGGCCACCGTCTCAGATACCCCTTTTTGTTTCGATTGGCGCCCTTATGCCGCGCGCGATAAGAGCTGCCATGGGGTATCTGAGATTGTGGCCGACCGTACATGTTTTTGGGGTCCGACAATCGATTGCAAAACTATCGATTTTTCGGCAACACTACAGTAGACTCGGAGAACTTCTCTCGCTTCGTTCACTCGTTCAATAATCCTCCTATCTTTCCAGCTGTACATCGGCGGCGTCCCGAACTTCCAGGACGGTCTTGTGGTCAATGTAAACTTCACGGGGTGCATCGAGAACCTTTACCTGAACGCGACCAACGTCATCCAGGAGCTCAAGCTGGGCTACGAGGCCGGCGAGCCGCTAAAGTACCAGAAAGTCAACACCCTGTATGCCTGTCCCGTGAGTATAGCTGCGCGCTTTCGTGCCCCTTCACTCTCTACCAGTGGCGAAGGGAAGCAAATATTTTTTTATTAATTATTTAAAAGTTTTGTGTATGACGTCACCACAGGCATTATGTTCATTGCATTCATTCATGCTTTTAAAAAATAAAAATACGTAGACGTTTGACAAATGTCAGTGTCAAGTCAACAAGAAGGTTATTTTCTCAGTTATTTGACACTTTTGACAGTTGTTGTTGACGAATGTATTTTTTTAAATACCTATTTGTAGGCAATGGAACTACCGCATTAGAGGCTATGATGACGTCATCGAAAGAAAAATGAAGTAAACATTTTTGGCGGAAATATTAATAATCCGTTTTAATTTTACTTATTTAAACCCCTAATAGTAATCAGTATGCCTATTCCTCGAAATGGTTTTCAATTTACGACAATCGATGCCTCACTGATCAATGCCCACTGCCCGCCATCCATGTACCGAACCATTTTTGTCCATTTTACTGACTCGTTTACTCGTAAGGTGTTAGAAAGAGAAAAAATTGACCCCGGGTAGCGACGGCATAACTCGTGCAATTTCGGGCGCGATGAAAGCTTGGGAGTCGTGGGAGTGCGAAAGAGACAGAGTAATAGTGTTCGATCGCAGTGACGCGCGTAGTGTATTGCAAAGGGAACGCGGATGAGCGCCTGAACTTAGGAGTGTGACTCTCTGCAAAATTGCTATTTCGTAGCGCGCAGGCGTTTTTTTAGTAATACAGATTAGAACATTTTAAAAGCAGATACAAATAATTTTGAATTTGGTGGAGGTCGGATTTCTGAAAGGTAAGCCGATGGAAATCGGCTTATATGGACCCTTCGCCACTGCTCTCTACCACTTTTCCAGCCTCTCCTACGCCTATTTGTTTTTCAGACCAAAGTTTTTTTTTTTTAATTGCGCTCCCAAAGTAGTAGAACAAAAGTTGTTGTTGTTGGATGTTAGGGTGTCTGAGGAATAAAGAGAAAGAACTGAGGTTCCAAATGTAAGAAATTACTTCTTCTCTCCGCATATGTCCCTGTTGGTAATATATGGGCCTTGAGATAGCCAATGTGCCTTAATTCCAGGAGCCCCCAATAGTCCCGATCACGTTCCTGAAAGAGGCCGCGTACGCCAAACTACGCGGTTACTCCGGCGGGAACACTCTCAACATCTCCATGGAGTTCCGGACCTACGAGAAACATGGACTACTCATCGACCACAAGTTCAAGACGGATGGCTATGTCAAGGTACGATATCAATATTTGGACAAATAATTAAATTTAAGCCGGCTGTTAAAATTTGTATTCGAGCTTCTCGACTAAGGTTCAGTAGTTCCATTAAATTCTGATTCGCAGTCTTCGATTTATTCGTGAAACCTGACCAGAAACATAAAAGAACTCGCTGCATATATTCTTCCATGTACCGAAGTCTTCTTAGTTTCTGGTCAGGTTTTACCATCAAGAGCATCAATGGACGATTGGATAAATGGTTATAAATGTAATTACAAATGGATCGCCGACTATTCCAAAAAGACAAAATAAAGAGACCCCCTTATGTAACTTTTTCCGTGATTCAACTGAGTTTATCGTTTCGCTTCAAGTTTAAGTATGTTCATGTCATAGATCTTTATCTTTTTCTTTCCCCTTGACCATCCTTATCGTGTTATCTACAGATAGACCATAATCCCTATCCAACGCCCGCAGGTATACCTAGAAGAAGGTCGCGTGAAAGTGGAACTTTTCTCCGACGGCTCGCCCAAAGTGAAACTAGATAACTACGCCGAGGAGTTCAACGATGGAAGATGGCGTGCGCTCATGCTGACTATGTCTACTGACAGCTTGACTCTAGCTGTGGACAGGAGACCTGTTAAGACGACTAAAAGACTCCGGTTCCTCACTGGAAGTCTCTATTATATTGCTGGTAAGTGTCATTGTTAAAAGTTTAAATTGTGGCAAAATAACAAGACAGAATGCGCTGAGTGGATGACATCCGCGGTTGGTCGGGTTGCGAGCGACCGACAAAGGTAGCAAACTGCCTAAAAAGGACAATTTTGGGATATGCTTTCAACAGGGGAAAATCAAAGGCAAGAATGATTCAAGTTTCCTGCTTATAGGCTGTAATAACTAAGTGAATGGGTAACCTCGAGGTCGTAGGTTCTATTCCTGGTGAAGCTTGACAATTTCGCCGAGGAATTCAACGGCGGTCTAATGGCTACTGACAGCTTTACGCTCGCTTTCGACAGGAGACCTGTTAAAATCACTAAAAGACTCCAGTTCCTCACTGAAAGTCTATTTATTGAATATAATAGAATAGAATAATCATTTAATTAGACACCACAACACACACATAAATTCAATAATTGATACAGGTAGCAACACATTAAATTAAAAATATATCAGACAAAACATAAAACAGATTAGGGTACCTACCTATAGTATTGCTGGTAAGTGTCATCGTTAAACGTTGATAAATCGTGGCAAAATAACAAGACAGAATGCGTTGAGTGGATGACATCCGCAGTTGATCGAGCTGTGAGCTGTGTATGACAGGCTCCATATACATTGTATAGGTGATGCCTTTTTCTACACTTTGTAACAAACGATATGAAAGTCGCACTGAAATCTTCAAAATCGAGTCGCAATCCCTATCCCAATCGCTTTCAATGACAGAGAGCACCGTTCAAATGTCAATTTGAATAGGATCGCGATAGATTCAAATGTTAGACAATCAACCTCCCGATCTAATCACGATTCACGATACATTTGAAACGGATCGTGAAAGATGTTAAAGTTAGACAGTTAAGCTCAGGTCACGATAACCTAATACATAATTAGTAAGTAAGTAAGTAAGTAAGATATTTATTCACAAGATAAAACACAGTACAATGATACTAAGAACTAATTGGATCTCACCATGTCCGTGTACCATGTCCCACGACGTCTGTGGAACTTCATCAACGTTTGTACATTTATTATGTCAAATCAAAAAAATCAAAAATTTATTCATTGGTAACAAAAAATATACATGTACAAGTTATTAAAAAAAGATAAAAAGCATCGAATAAAATTTTATTAACAAATGAATGGGCACTGTTTTTAAGTTATACATCCTGAATGTCTGTGCTAGGTATAGACATGTATTACAGACATCAGTGCTTGCTTCCTATTGTAACAAAGATGATAATGTTTACATTAAATTAGCGGGCGTCGCGTATTTTTTGTACAAAACACATAATAAATGTGTCAAGTTAATATATGCGTCAAGGTAAATGATCTGTCAACTTCAAGGCCTGTATTTGTACTCATAATAAATGTTTTCGTGTCCGTCAGGCGGCAACAGCGCGCACCGCGGGTTCATCGGCTGCATGCGCAAGATAGCTGTGGACGGTAACTACCGGCTGCCCACCGACTGGAAGAAGGAGGACTACTGCTGCCCCAACGAGGTCGTCTTCGACGCCTGTCAGATGATCGACCGGTCAGTGGCTGCCCCCTGGGCTTCTTAAGACATTCACAGACAGGGTGTGTCCGTAATCGCGAATGATATAAAAGTGTCCCTAGAAACAGTTCGACTTTAGGCAATACAGCGGCCGCAACGTTTTTTATCCGGTATCCAGTGTTTAAGTAGTGAAATATAGTAAGGTGGCGCTGGTCGATAGGTAAAAAAATTTGCTTAAGGTGGGATGATAGCAACGTGGCGGGAAATTCAAAATTTTCACAGTTTTTTACATTTTGCAGCTAAACTGAGCAATTTTTGTTCAGCGATTTTTCGTTCGCGGAAACAACAAAGTATGCTTTTCATTATTGTAAACAACAGAACAACAATAATTCAGCCGATTATGTGTTCTGGTCTACGAAGCAGTGGCACTGCCCAAAAAACTTGTCGTAGACCAGAACACATAATCGGCTGAATTATTGTTGTTCTGTTGTTTACAATAATGAGAAGCATACTTTGTTGTTTCCGCGAACGAAAAATCGCTGAACAAAAATAGCTCAGTTTAGCTACAAAATGTAAAAAACTGTGAAAATTTTAAATTTCCCGCCACGTTGCTATCGTCTACCCTTAAGGCGGTTTCGTGCCTCCGGGGTTATTGCTCACGCACCGTTTTGAAACCTATCTCAGCGGTCTAGCATCCACAGGGTTAGGGCCAGAATCCACAAAAAACGGAGACGAGCGAAGCAGTTTTCGGAACTCTTTATTGCAGTAAAGAAAGAAAGGATATAATCGGTTATCGGAGTCGATCACGACAGTATCAAAACACCTCTCCTTCCAACTTCGCTTTGGTCGACTATGGACCTTAGCGAAGCGCCGCGGGTTCAGCGGCTGCATGCGCAAGATAGCTGTGGACGGTAACTACCGGCTGCCCACCGACTGGAAGAAGGACTACTGCTGCCCCAACGAGGTCGTCTTCGACGCCTGTCAGATGATCGACAGGTCAGTGGCTGCCCCCTGGGCTTCTTAAGACATTCACGGACACTTCGCAAGTTGTCCATTGTGCTACCTATTGTTATTAACGGACCGGGTGAGTCCGTAATCGTGAATGATATAAAAGTGTCCCTAGAAACAGTTCGACTTTAGGCAATACAGCGGCGAGCGCCTTCTTCGAAGCCCAGGATGCTTGCACGCGCAACGTTTTTAGTGTTTACGTAGTGAAATAAGCTTGGGCTGCGTACTATCTTTAATTGTACTGTGCGACTGTTTGCTTCCACGTGCCACGCTTTTTGTGACGTCACTTACGACTGCAATGGCGGCTACAAAACGACTCCTTTGTTAGGAAAACGAAGCTGAGGCTTTGACTTTTGAAAGGCCCCGGCGGCAGGACACCGCGAGATCGCTTTTATTTTGTCATCAACGAGCGCTGCCTTGTTTGTACGTAAAGAAAGAAAGAAAGAAAGAAAGAAAGAAAGAAAACACATTTATTAACGACACAATACTCAAAACATAACATACAAAACAACAAAAAAACCAAAACATAAAAATTAAAACGACTAAAACTACACAAGACATACATTCATATTATAATTATAATTTGTTTTAAGTATTGAGCCCCTAAAATGATCCCGAGCTCAGTAGTAAGATAAAGCAAGATGGCGTTATGAATGGATCTTGGCCTGTCCCGAGCAAATTTTTTTAACTTATAAAAAAATATTTATGAATTAGGTTAGTGTTTTAGAAAATACAAAAAGTTGTTGGATTAGAGTTTAGACAGTTCTAAAACAGTTTCACGTATTAATACTTTGGGTTGAGTTATCTGTTTGTCTGTCCACAGATGCAATCCCAACCCGTGCGAACATGGCGGCATCTGTTCGCAGACCGCTGACGAGTTCACCTGCGACTGCGCCGGTACTGGCTACGCGGGCGCGGTCTGTCACACTTGTAAGTTCATTAACATTATTATTTCTTATTTGCACACATGTGGGATTGGAAGAAAGGAGTATGAATGATAGAAATGTGCAAGGAACATAATGTAAGTCCGATGTAAGTGTCGATGGCGTCTCAGTAGATTGATAGATAGATAGAGATAGAGAACTCTTTATTGCACAACAGAAAGAATATTACAGATAACTTAACGTAGAAGGACAAAACCGACAAATCCTCGTTTTTTTCCTACAACCAGCGAACTAAACCTCTAGAATTGGAATCGGAATATTCTTTGCTGTACTACAAATACATTAAAAGGACTGACAGCAATAATAAATCGTAAATGAAGCCGTCAACTTTGAGTCCATTTTAGCACCATTGCGTTACAGACTCGGGCCCCAGGCAGGATGCTGTTTGTAAAGGGGTTTTCTCAATGTATCTGTAGCTTACAGATTTGCGGTTATGATGCTGTGTGTTTAGGGTTCATTTTAAGGGTAGACGAAGCAGTGGCACTGCCCAAAAAACTTGTCGTAGACCAGAACACATAATCGGCTGAATTATTGTTGTTCTGTTGTTTACAATAATGAAAATAATACTATGTTATTGCCGCGAACGAAAGATCGCTGTACAAAAGTAGCTCAGTTTCGCTACAAAATGTAAAAAACTGTGAAAATTTTGAATTTCCCGCCACGTTGCTATCGTCCACCCTTAAGATTATTGTGGTCTCCCGCAGCCGTGCACCCGCTGTCGTGCCAAGCGTACAAGAACGTGCAGGCCGTGGCTCGCGCGGCTGAGATACACGTGGACGTGGACGGATCCGGCCCGCTGCCCGCCTTCCCTGTCACCTGCGAGTTCTACAGTGAGTTTACAACAAACATACAACGTGTTACAAAACATCCTAACTCTGTAACCTACTCATCAACAAGATGACAATTCTGTAAAAAAAAGTTGAAAAATACAATTTTCATTTTATAACCTCAAAATTGAATATTTTTCATAACTTTTTTGTTTTTGGTAAAAGCTCAAATTTAAAAATACGTTTGTGTTTGTAGTTGCATTTGCATAGCTTTGAGTTGTTAAAACATTGTGAAAGTCAATGAAAACCATATTTAAAAATACTTTTCTTCCGCCACAGCGTTCACATTTTATTATTTAAAAAATCAACGAAGCGTCATAGAGCAAAAAAAAAAATTAGGTTGTGATCCCTATCACCGGGTGCTATTACCCTGTGAAAAGAGTTAGGATCTTTTGTAAAACCACCACCTTGTAACACGCGCGATGATAATGGGAACCTTGTCAAAGTAAATCGAAAACATACTTCATTTTACTTTATCTTAAATAAAATCTACTAACGTTTAGTGATACGGTTCAAAACAAGACTTTCAAGCATCTTGGCGAACCTTTATCGAATTTGTGTTTTGTTTCTTGGTCTTGTCTCGATCGTTTGATTCGAGCGAGATCGAGCGAGAATCTCGAAATAGAGACCCCACCACCACTGAAGTCCGATAGACGTGGCGCTAGCGCAACGCACAAAATGTTTCCAGTGTTAGTTCCCCGAGTTCCCGTAACACTTGAGTCGTGGCGCGCACTCTATTTATTTTCAAACTATTTTTTTTCCGTAAAATTCTGACAGCTATATTTTTTTGACATGTCAGAGATTATACAGGGCGTCCCACGGCTATGCCACATGGAGGGAAAGTACCTTAAATATTGTAGATGGAACATTTTACTGAAAGAAGACATTATTTTAATTTTAAAAACAATTTAAACTGCATTCATAGATATTGAAATAATTACATGGTTGAACCGGGAATAGAACCCGTTACATGAGAAAAAATATTACCCTGTAGTTTTATCATACCGATCGAAAGGCTTCATCATAAGGATTATTTTTTGCTAAATAACATAGTGTCAGAAATAAAAGGAAGACCATGAATTTTAACATTTTTAATACAACATTAATCAATTTATCAATGAAAATCACAGTAACAAAAGATTAAAGGTATGAAAATGAAACACATTTTTGAATTATTTCTTTATAATCAGCCAGCCGCATTGCGATGGACAAAATTTTACGCGTCTTTCGGCTCAGGATACGGCTAGATTTGTTGCATACTACCAGGTAAATGTTAAAATTCATGGTATTCCTTTTATTTCTGACACTAAGTTATTTAGCAAAAAATTATCCTTATCATGAAATCTTTCGATCGGTATGATAAAACTACAGGGTAATAATTTTTTCTCATGTAACGGGTTCGATTCCCGGTTCAACCATGTAATTATTTCAATATCTATGAATGCAGTTTAAATTGTTTTTAAAATTAAAATAATGTCTTCTTTCAGTAAAATGTTCCATCTACAATATTTAAGGTACTTTCCCTCCATGTGGCATAGCCGTGGGACGCCCTGTATAAACCTTTCTGGCCGGCCGTTTTTGATTTATATGGATGACATGACACAATCGAGAATCTCGAAATCAAGACGTCATAAAAACAAGACCGAGACAATATTTTCACTCAATTTTTTATTTTTCCTTTCAAGATCGAGACCAAGCAAAAGTCTTGATGTGTTCAAGAAAGTCTCGATATCGAAATTGTCTTGTCTTGTCTTGCCGAATCACTACTAACGTCGCACCTTTTCCTTTCCCAACAGCGGACGGCCGCATCATAACAGCGATCCAGCACTCGGCCGGCCTCAACACGCAGGTGGACGGGTACCAGGAGCCCGGCTCCTTCCGGCAGGACATCGTTTACGACGCGACCCGCGGGCAGCTGGAGGCTCTGCTCAACAGGAGCCACTCGTGCTGGCAGCGCCTGGACTATCTGTGCAAACACTCGCGGCTGCTCAACTCGCCCAGTGAGTAACTGACACAGACAGACAGACAGACAAACAGACAGACAGACAGACAGACAGGCTCTGCTCAACAGGAGCCACTCCTGCTGGCAGCGCCTGGACTATCTGTGCAAACACTCGCGGCTGCTCAACTCGCCCAGTGAGTAACTGACACAGACAGACAGACAGACAAACAGACAGACAGACAGACAGACAGACAGACAGGCTCTGCTCAACAGGAGCCACTCCTGCTGGCAGCGCCTGGACTATCTGTGCAAACACTCGCGGCTGCTCAACTCGCCCAGTGAGTAACTGACACAGACAGACAGACAGACAAACAGACAGACAGACAGACAGACAGGCTCTGCTCAACAGGAGCCACTCCTGCTGGCAGCGCCTGGACTATCTGTGCAAACACTCGCGGCTGCTCAACTCGCCCAGTGAGTAACTGACACAGACAGACAGACAGACAAACAGACAGACAGACAGACAGACAGGCTCTGCTCAACAGGAGCCACTCCTGCTGGCAGCGCCTGGACTATCTGTGCAAACACTCGCGGCTGCTCAACTCGCCCAGTGAGAAACTGACACAGACAGACAGACAAACAGACAGACAGACAGGCTCTGCTCAACAGGAGCCACTCCTGCTGGCAGCGCCTGGACTATCTGTGCAAACACTCGCGGCTGCTCAACTCGCCCAGTGAGTAACTGACACAGACAGACAGACAGACAAACAGACAGACAGACAGACAGACAGGCTCTGCTCAACAGGAGCCACTCCTGCTGGCAGCGCCTGGACTATCTGTGCAAACACTCGCGGCTGCTCAACTCGCCCAGTGAGAAACTGACACAGACAGACAGACAAACAGACAGACAGACAGGCTCTGCTCAACAGGAGCCACTCCTGCTGGCAGCGCCTGGACTATCTGTGCAAACACTCGCGGCTGCTCAACTCGCCCAGTGAGAAACTGACACAGACAGACAGACAAACAGACAGACAGACAGGCTCTGCTCAACAGGAGCCACTCCTGCTGGCAGCGCCTGGACTATCTGTGCAAACACTCGCGGCTGCTCAACTCGCCCAGTGAGAAACTGACACAGACAGACAGACAAACAGACAGACAGACAGGCTCTGCTCAACAGGAGCCACTCCTGCTGGCAGCGCCTGGACTATCTGTGCAAACACTCGCGGCTGCTCAACTCGCCTAGTAAGTGTTGTTGTTGATGATTTTCCTTCTGTTCGCCCCTTATAAATGTAAAACGCCAGCACTCTAGCGGTTGCAAGTATTATGCACCGTCTGAAGGAACAGTGGTGCAAAAAATAAGCGAGCGACTTATCAAAGGGCGATGTTTTAAGAAGCGTGTGTACTGTCATATCTACAAAGCTTTTTCGAAATCGAAATTAGCACCGATGATTAGCTTAGCTACGTGTGACCAAGGTTTACGTGTCCTTTCAAATATAGAAGGCGTTAACGTGGCCGCGGGAAGATTGCAGTTTAAGTAAGTCACTAACTAAGTGATGTGCCACAGTGGCCGTCACAAACAAATTTAGGCAGTGTATGGTTCATTTTACAACACACCTAGTCGTCTTGTATTTCTTAAACGGTCAAACTTCCTTGTATTATGTCGGTGTAGGTAGCCGACTAGTTTCGGTTCTCATTCGGAGACCTTAATAATGGATCTGAGTGGTCTCCGAATGAGAACCGAAACTAGTCGGCTACCTACACCGACATAATACAAGTAAGTTTAACCGTTTACGAAATACAAAAGGTGCAGTGCTTACGAAAGTTTAAGTGTAAAAACACCTAAAGTCTAATTCTTTATTCAAGATAGTAAACTGACAGATGCTAACTGTCACTTTGCAAAATAATGTTGCCATATTTATTGTAATAGTGATGCATTCCACTCGTTGTGCGATTCAGCTCAGTCACAAAAAAAAAGCGAAATACGAAATTCCGCATGGTAGCCCGTGCGTCAGGAATTCCGGACGAAAAAAAAAAACGTTCGGCACTCAATATTTCCATACATCATTTAAAAAACACAATTTTTAACGCATTTAACACTCCTCAAAAAAAGTGGACCAAAACACACTTTCTCATTACTAATTAATAAGTTTTTAGTTAATTTCATATTATAAGCTTTTCATCAATCGGCCTATAAATCGATTATATCGATTATGCAATTCGATTCATGTCAAACTTTTTGTCACCACACTATTTAATTTTCACCAGAGACTGGTCACACCGTAAACGTCAGTGTACTATCTTGAATGAAGAATTAGACTTTAGTCGTCGGTGTGTCCAGTCACTCTTGACACGCAAGCTTTGACCATCAACCCTTCCGCAGGTGACGAAGCCAGCTTCCACCCGTTCGCGTGGTGGGTCTCGCGCACCGGCCAGCGCATGGACTACTGGGCCGGCGCGACCCCCGGCTCGCGGATGTGTCAGTGCGGGGTCCTGGGGTCGTGCTCCGACCCCTCCAAGTGGTGCAACTGCGACGCTGACTACAACCCCTTAAAGCCTGACGGTGAGTTATGAAAGAGAACCATGTTTCTACCAGTCCCAGGCATATAGAGGTGTGTAGTTCGCGAATGAATGCTTCGATTGAATGCATTCCTTATATGAAACCATTCATTCATTCATTCACTACCAATCTTTACATATCACATTCACTCTAGTCCACGTAGTTCATTCTTCAAGAAACATTCTTAAATCTACCACACTAAGATCCAAAATTCTGTAAATCTTTATATATCACATTCACTCTAGTCCACGTAGTTCATTCTTCAAGAAACATTCTTAAATCTACCACACTAAGAACCAAAATTCTGTAACTCATGTGTCTCGCCTTTGTCACTTTTGTCATTCGCGGACTACCGTAAGTCAAAAGATACGCGAACGAACTACTGAGCTATGAATGAGCTATGAACTATGAATGAACTGTGAATGAACTATGAACTATGAATGAGCTGTGAACTATGAATGAACTATAAGTGAACTATGAACTAAAAGAGTGAACTAGTTCAGTGAAGGAAATGAACTATATCATTCTTTTCTTTTCACTGAAGCGTTTCGCGCACCTCTACAGGCATATCATCTGCCCGGAGAGTTTTTCCCTGAATCCCTGACTGACCTACAACTTCTAAAATCTGTAGAGAACAAGAAATCCTGCATCGCGCCAGCAAAATTTCTTCCAAAGTTATTATAAATACGATGGCCAAAAACATTAAATTAGTATGGTCCAAGATACGTACATGTCTGATTAGCGGGAATGACCCTTTATAGTGGAGGAGCGTGATACCACCTCCACCTATTTACTACTAGGTCGGTGTCACCTAAGGCTTTAGGATTGTGTCAGTGTGGGGTCCTGGGTTCATGCTCTGATCGCTCCAAGTGGTACAACTGCGACGCTGACTACAACCCCTTGAAGCCTGATGGTGAGTTATGAAAGAGTTACAGCAAAGGCAAAGTTGGTTGTTTGGTTCAATAAGTCCCAGCTAGCGAGCAGAAGAAAACATGGAGATCTCACTAGCCCAGAGAAATTACCTAATGCATATTGGTTCTCGTATGGGCGGAGTCTACAGATGGTTCCTCTCACTATTTATGTAATTCGATAGACATGACTTAGAGAAGACGTCTTCTCTAAGTCACGTCTAAGTCAAGAACTTTATCAGTATAATACCTCAAATAACATCAATAGCGCGAAAACTATCCACCAATGACGGAGTTTCTACAGGGTGCACTCTAAGTCGATAGCGGAACTTTAAGTGGGCTATCTACTGATCAATACAAACAACTTGTACTAGGTGGCGAAAAAAATGGTGTGAAAAAAATATTTTTTTTTATTTTTTTTTTTATTTTATTTAAAAACTTACTTATTCTATCATTACAGGTGACCCTATTGCGAGAGATAAGCACACACTTACTTAACCTAATAAAATAACACTTGGCTATGTCTATATGTACAATTAAGTGTTATTTACATTAAAAAATTAATACAGGACATACTTATTAACATTACCTACAGGTAATTTAATTATTATTGTTGTAGCAAAGCACAAAAAGAGTTGATTTTGTGAATTCATTCAGAGAGCAGCAAAATATATCGGTCGTCTGTGATACACTATTGACTGTGTGCAGTGCGCGCGTGAGTGGCGCCTCCATCAACAGGTTGGTGGTCGCGGATGGTGTATAAAGCAGCTCCGGTCTACGGCGGCGCCACACGTAGTTGTCTGGCACGCACAGGTTGAGCGTCTGCAGCACCGCGGGGTTGCAAACTATGCCACGCAGAAGCTTTACTATGTAACTAGCTAGAGATAACTCCCGCCTTACTCCAAGTTCGTTATATCCGACCATACCCAAGACGAACAGAGTTGGATACATTAATGGGTAGAAGGGATAAACCCCATACAATTTCATGTACATAAATCTAACAAATTTATTTTGGATTTTTTCCAACATAAGCTTATATTTAGCCTCATGTGGACTCCAGATGACTGCGTTGCATTCTAAATGGCTTTTCACTATTGCCTCGTACAAAGCACGTATTGCCGACATGTTTGTGAACCCGCTCGCTTGCCGCAGGATAAATCCTAAGTTTCTGTAGGACTTTTTACAGACATTGACAATGTGCTCACGAAAGTGCAGATCAGCAGTGAAGCGAACACCTAGGTCCCTGACCTCTGTTACGCGCTGCATTGGGTCCCCGCCCACTTGGTACTGATGGTGGTGCGGCGGCCGCGCTCGGCTGAATGAGAGTACCTGACACTTCGCAACGTTGAAATACAGCCTGTTCTCGTGACTCCAGTCGACCACCCTATCAATATCGGCCTGCAGTCTGTGACAATCTGAGGTATCCTTAATCCTTCGAACCAATTTAAGATCGTCAGCAAAGAGGAGGCAGGTGGAATCCTTCACCACCTCAGGCAGGTCGTTGATCATCAGAACGAACTCTAGAGGTCCCAAATTGCTGCCCTGACTGACACCTGATCGAGTGAAGTACGTGTCAGACCTGTGCCCGGCGCAATCAACGTACTGTCGCCTGTCTCTCATGTAGCTCGCAAAGAAGTGGAGAGTGTGCGGAGTGCAGCCAGCGCTTGCCAACTTCGTCAACAGGATGTCATTGTCGACAGTATCGAAAGCCTTTCGGAAATCAAAGTAGGCTACATCCACTTGCCCCCCGGCATCCACCGCTGGTATGAGGTGAGTCATTAGATGTAGCAGATTACCCGTAGTACTACGCGCGGGACGGAAGCCGTATTGCGCTTCCGATAACTGAGCGCTTACTTGTAGGTACAGGGAGCGTTGTATTGCGGACTCGAACACTTTTGCTGGCGTGCACAAAACTGCCACAGGTCTGTAGTCGCTCGTTTCCGGCCCCCCACGCCCCTTTGGAACAGGAACAACTCTCGTGAGCTTCCATCTCTCGGGAAATGTTGCGGACCCCAGACAAGTATTAAAAACATGCAGAAGAGGATCAGCTAGCACTTTGCGACAGTCCTTAAATATAAACGCTGGAATGCCGTCTGGTCCCGCTGAGCGCTTCGGCCCCAGCCGCTCCAGCGCGAGCTGCACCTCCGCCAGCTCCAGACTAGCCACGTGCACCCGCGCGCCGCTCACCGCGCCCGCCGCTGCAGCTGCAGCCGGATCCAATAGCGCTGGTTCAGGGTTGTAAACCGAATAAAAATATTTGGAGAATTCCACCGTACACTCCTCTTCTGATAGAACACGACCTTCCTTTATTAATTTATTTTTGCAGGTGTTACCCCTCTTGCTCTTTATGTACGACCAGAATGCTTTAGGGTCTTCAGCCAAGTGTTTTTGTACTCGGTCTCGATAAAGGTCATGCGCAAGCGCAATCGCCTTTTTTACCTTTTCCCTGCATCGACTGAAAGCCTCATAATCTACAGTAGACTTGCTTGCCTTGTACTGCCTATGAAGTCTGTATTTTAAACTTATGTCGCGAATAATTTCCGCCGTGTACATATCAGTTGTTCCATACAAAATTTATTTATTTATTATACATACAAATTAATTACATTACAGAAGTCCATTGCGTAATTAATTGGGATTAAAATAAAATTTAAAAATAGGTTATACATTAAATTATGGTTTTGTCAAATTATTTAGAAATTCAACTCAGTACTGTGCCAAATGTATGAAACTGCTGATATTTTTTTCGCTCCATTTTTGTCGCCACCTAGTACAAGTTGTTTGTTTTGATCAGTAGACAGCCTACTTAAAGTTCCGCTATCGACTTAAAGTGCACCCTGTAGTTTTCTTATTGATTTAAAATATTTGTAACAAAGTTGTCTGCGCGAGTAGATGCGTGTGCCGATTTTAGAAGGTGGGTTATCTTGAAGAAGTTCTTCCATGTTTTTTTCGTTCGCCGGTCCCAACAGAAACTTTCCTTTAGTGTTTCATCATCACTACCTTCTCTTATGGGATAGAATTGTGCTAATGTTGTGTGATGCTGGGGCACAGAATACCTGATAGCATGTTTTCATCACATTCTCAATAACATTTCAACCTATACACGCGAATATTACTGTCTGGTTATCTACCTACACCATCCTCTCGGCATGAACTTGCCATGTCAGGGGCCCTTTGGGCGGCCTACAAATTCTGACACCAGGGGTGAGTCTTCTTCTTCTTCTTCAACCTATAGCCACCCAATGCTGAGTGTAGGTCTCTTCCATTGCACTCCATTCTTTACGGTTTTGGGCTTTTCTCATCCAATCTTTCCCTGCCACTTTGACCAGGTCGTCGGTCCATCTCATCGGTGGCCTGCCCACATTTCTACGACCTGTTCTGGGTCTCCACTCCAGTACCCTTTTACCCCATCTGTGGTCCTGTCTACGACATATATGGCCCGCCCACTTCCACTTTCTTCGGGCTATAACCTTGGCTATATCAGTTAGTTTGGTTCTTCTCCGGATTTCTGTATTTCTAATTCGATCTCGGAGCGAAATACCTAACATGGCCCGTTCCATAGCTCTTTGGGTGACCTCCAGGGGTGAGTAAGTAAGTAAAAAGTTTATTCACCAATAGACACAGTACAATGATACTTAAAACTAAAATACACAAGTAGACAAGTTAAATTGAACGGAAAGAAAAGAGAGGAAAATGTCACTGTACTGCGCTTGTGAAAAGGACCCGACTCAGCATGTGTTACGGAGAAAGTACGTAATACTCCTCGTAACGCTGGTATTCTGCCGGGTGCTGGTATTCAGGGGTGGCCAATACTTCATACGACTAGTGGTTCGCCCCGAACTGTGAACTCGCGACCTCATATAAACTTAACAACCCTATATCTCGGCAACCCCTCGACCGATTTGGCTCATGTTCGAACTTAAAAATTCTTTTAATTTAATTTACCCGCCTACCAAATTTCATAACGATCCGACCAAATTTACTCAAGTTATCGTCGAACGAACATTCATACATACATACATACATACATACCTACATACAAACGCCGGATTGTTCCAGTAGACTCGGAGAACTTCGCTCGCTCGTTCAATTACCTACCCCAACTTGTTTTTCTCATCATAGTTTTGTGACCGACAGAATTCCAAGTGGACGGTGGCGAGATAACCGAGAAGGAGTTCCTGCCGGTCAAACAGCTGCGCTTCGGAGACACTGGCAGCCATCTGGACGAGAAAGAGGGACGGTACACCCTGGGACCCTTGCTGTGTGAGGGAGACGGTGAGAAACTATTTATTAAGCTTGTTACTCTATTGCTACTACAAATTCACAAATATACGTAACTTTAAAATTTAACAATCACTCGCTAATGGTGAAGGAAAAATATCGTGAGGAGACCAGCGTTGTATTGACTTGTCTTTCCTGTGGGCTAGGCCGACTAAGCTGTCAGGATGGTATAGATGCTGGGCAAGCCTACTCCATCTTAAAACAATGTCCCAGGCACTGCAGCGCCGAGTGGTCTTTTCACCCATCTAGTGTGAGTGAAGGTGCCACTTGCTTTATAAATCATCTCATTACGTAGAAGCAAAGACCTTGATTTAGCTTAGTTTTTACTCTATTATTTTTGACCGGCCCCCTTTCCTCCCTTATCTCAGGTCAAAGAGATCGACCGACAGAACGAAGGGTCAGTCTTTAGTTCCGATTTAAACCCTGGTCAGAAAGCGCCCATTCAGGGGCCACGCTTACCCGTCGATCAGGGCCCTTAAAACATACAGACAATCTCTTAAGGTGCGCTTAGACATGCAATGAGAGATGCCCTGTGGGCGGCCTAAAAACTCTGACACCAGGGGTGGCCACTACCTCATACGATTACCTACACTACATACATGCAATGAAAATGAGCCGTTTACAGCACAAATTCACAAAGCATTTCATACATGGCGCCGACATGCGTGGCCATAGAAGAACCGGAATTCGGCTGTCAAAATTAATCTGTGCTAAGCGAAATTTGACAGCCGTATTCCAGTTCTTCTATGGCCACGCCTGTAAACGCCATCTATGAACTGCATTGAATTTGTTGGATGGATGGCGGTATTTTAACACCCTGTTCATTTATTAAATGCCTCCCCTGAACTCCTCATGTATACCCCCACTGATCTGTTCAGCAATGCAATGACGTTCCGTATATCAGACGCGATCATGTCTCTGCCGCCGTTCGACCTGGGGCACAGTGGCGACATCTAACTCCTCATGTATACCCCCACTATCTAACTCCTCATGTATACCCCCCCACTATCTAACTCCTCATGTATACCCCCACTATCTAACTCCTCATGTATACCCCCACTATCTAACTCCTCATGTATACCCCCACTATCTAACTTACCATGTATACCCCCACTATCTACTAAGGCCTAAGGCCTTTGCATCTACGTAATGAGATGATTTATGCAGCGTCCAGTGGCACCTTCACTCACATTAGATGGGTAAAGAGACCACTCGGCGCTGCAGTGCCTGGGACATTGTTTTAGATGGAGTAGGCTTGCCCAGCACCTATACCATCCTGACAGCTTAGTCGACATAGCCCACAGGAAAGACAGGTCAATACGTGGGGAGCCATCTGAGCCGCGGGTTTCCTCACGATGTTTTCCTTCACCGTTAGCGAGTGGTATTGCTACTACAAATTCCCCCACTATCTAACTCCTCATGTATCCCCCACAGATCTGTTCAGCAATGCGGTGACGTTCCGTATATCAGACGCGATAATCTCGCTGCCTCCCTTCGACCTGGGGCACAGTGGCGACATCTACTTTGAGTTCAGAACCACCAAGGAAAACGCTGTGCTTCTGCATGCACAGGTACAAAAGTATTACACTTTATTGTAACAAAAATCTATCTAAAAATGGCGGCTTAAGGCTCGGTATAAGGCTAACTAGCGTCACCAATGTTAAAAAAATCATATCTTCCATTAAAAGAAGTTTCTGACAAAATCCTAAGATGAGCTCATGCGCCATGCTTTTCTAGATTTTTAAGTGTAGGCACCCAACTCAATTTCTAGTCTTAAGCTAAAAAAATTTCGATAACCGCCAAAAACGGCCGCTTTTGGCGGTTATCGAATTTTTTTTAGCTTAAAAGTAAATTTCGAAGAGGGTATCTACACTTAAAAATCTAGAAAAGCATGGCGCATAGGCTCATCTTAGGTTTTTTAGAGAAACTTCTTCTACAGGAAGATATGATTTTTTTAACATTGGTGGCGCTAGTTAGCCTTATGCCGAGCCTTAACGCGCGCTTTCACGCTCGAATTTTGTACAGATTTATTGTAAGAAAGAAGATTTTTTGTAAGTAATACAAATAAAAAATATCGCATATCGGGCCGATCATACAGGGTGTTGTTTTGTAAAGTGACACTCGACGCAGGGGTGATTATTTACTCGATATTAAGGGTAGACGATAGCAAGGTGGCGGGAAATTCAAAATTTTCACAGACTTTTACATTTTGTAGCTAAACTGAACTATTTTTGTTCAGCGATTTTTCGTTCGCGGCAATAAAACGGTATTCTTTTCATTATTGTAAACAACAGAACAACAATAATTCAGCCGATTATGTGTTCTGGTCTACGAAGCAGTGGTAGTGCCCAAAAAACTTGTCGTAGACCAGAACACATAATCGGCTGAATTATTGTTGTTATGTTGTTTACAATAATGAAAAGTAGACTATGTTATTGCCGCGAACGAAAAATCGCTGAACAAAAATAGCTCAGTTTAGCTACAAAATGTAAAAAACTGTGAAAATTTTGAATTTCCCGACACGCTGCTATCTTCCAGCCTTAAAGCTAAAATAAATATAAAAAATATATATCGCTTCCGGCCGCACTCGCAATATGGGGCGCCACATCATGCGCGCCCTTTAAGAAGCCCGGAGGTTATTGCAGAACAAATTGAACAAGGTAATTTGTGAATGAAAAAAAAAACTTATTTTTAGTTTCAAGCGTTACTAAAACTAGTAAAACTGGAGTCGGCGGTGTCACTGACCAAAACAACACCCTGTATATTGGCCCACTTTATAACAGCAATGAAATTAACAAAGATAAGGTTTATAAGTTTAGAACCTTTATTTTACAACATCAAATAATATTGTTTTACATTTCTAAAGTATCAATTAGCAATGGGATAATTGAATGCCTCGTGTCACGTACCCATTATCTTTAATTATAATTTGTTTCATTGTTGATGTATAATTAGGGGTAGTTTCGTGATAAGGACCTAGATTGTCTACACTTTTAACCCATGCATTTTTTTATGTCCTCAGGGTCCCCAAGACTACATAAAGCTGTCGATCATCGGCGGCGACCAACTGCAGTTCCAGTTCCAAGTGGGCGACACTCCGCTTGGGGTATCTGTGGAGACCAGCAACAGACTAGCAGACGACCAGTGGCACTCTGTGTCCATTGAGAGGAACAGGTAACGAACACAGACCTTATCGACAAAAACTCTTGAGCAAACTCACTCACAGGTTTACAACCAGTGTGTATTGCCCACTCTTACTTATGGTTCTGACACATCGACTCTTACCAAGGACGTTATGAACAAAGTCAACGTTTCCCAAAGAGCCATGGAGCGAGCAATGATCGGTATTGCTCTTTTGGTTTGGAAAAAAATTGTCCATACAGTTCGATTACCGTACAAATGGAAGTCCAAAATCGGCGGCGCGAAAATGTTCGCCCGCTCCATGGTTTCTGCCGGATATTGTGCCTAACTACAGGGTGCACTCTAAGTAAATAGCGGAACTTTAAGTAGGCAATCTACTGATCAATACAAACGGCTTGTACTAGGTGGCGAGAAAAATGGGGCGAAAAATATATCAGCTGTTCCATACAAAAGGTCGCCTCAGTACTGCGCCAAATGTATGAATCAGCTGATATTTTTTTCGCTCCATTTTTGTCGCCACCTAGTACAAGTTTTTTGTATTGATCAGTAGACATCCTACTTAAAGTTTCGCTAGCGACTTAGAGTGCACCCTGTAGACTAAAGGATTGATCGTGTATATGTAGACGAATGAGTTACTGCGGAGATATACGAGATTTTGTCAACGGCGGCGGCAGTATTTATTGTCCCCTGTTCGTAATCGAAACTTTCGAGGCCCTGAGTGGGAGCCGATCTTTTTTTTTAAATTACTATGGCTCTTCAAGGTTTGTGCTACGAACTGGTCTACGAAGCAGTGGCACTGCCCAAAAAACTTGTTGATGACCAGAACACAAAATCGGCTGAATTATTGTTGTTCTGTTGTTGACAATAACGAAAAGAATACTAAACTCTAATTTTTTAATCAAGTCCACGGAATGACAGTTGCTACAAAGGCTTTATCTGACAGTAGCATACTAGCAACTGTCATTCCGTGGACTCGATTTAAAAATTAGAGTTTATGTTATTGCCGCGAACGAATCACCACACTTACCAATGTGTTATTTTTTAAGTTCCTACCTGCATTACAATAGTATATTTCATTACAAGTGTGGAAAGGCTGTCATTGCAACGAGTTCCGACAAATGGCTACCCGAGCCGAGGCGCAGCCGAAGGCGAGGGTTGACAGTCGGAACAAGTTGCAATGACGGTTCCGCACGTGTACTGAACGACTATTTTTAATACAGTTGCGAAAAAATGAAGCAATTTAATAAAATAATAAAAACACAATAAACTCAACTAACCTAACATTTTTGACTTTTCCGGTAAAATGTTCTCCGAAGCATTTTGTGCAATTATACTGAGTTCCGGTGGTGTTAATGTTAATTAAAAAAAACTAGGGTCGAAATTACTCATTTTGTGCAACAAACAACTAAACTCGCGAAGAAAATTTCTGAAAAATCAAAATGGCGCCAACCGTAGAATATAAGCAGAGTTTTTTTTTCTTCACCCATTCTGGCAGGCAAAGGCAACTATGCCCATACAGCCAAGTCTTCAGTAGAAGTTTTTTATTGATATGAAATGAAAATGAAATGTAATGAGATGAAATGAAATTAAACCTAACCAAACTCATTCAATCAAATCATTAAATCTGATATTGAAACAAATTAGTAGCTTCTTTTTAGAAATATACGTATTTGCATGAATCATAATAGTATATTTCATTACAAGTGTGGAAAGGCTGTCATTGCAACGAGTTCCGACAAATGGCTACCCGAGCCGAGGCGCAGCCGAAGGCGAGGGTTGACAGTCGGAACAAGTTGCAATGACGGTTCCGCACGTGTACTGAACGACTATTTTTAATACAGTTGCGAAAAAATTAAGCAATTTAATAAAATAATAAAAACACAATAAACTCAACTAACTTGACATTTTTGACTTTTCCGGTAAAATGTTCTCCGAAGCATTTTGTGCAATTATACTGAGTTCCGGTGGTGTTAATTTAAAAAAACTAGGGTCGAAATTACTCATTTTGTGCAAAAAACAACTAAACTCGCGAAGAAAATTTCTGAAAAATCAAAATGGCGCCAACCGTAGAATATATGCAGAGTTTTTTTTTTCTTCACCCATTCTGGTAGGCAAAGGCAACTATGCCCATACAGCCAAGTCTTCAGTAGAAGTTTTTTATTGATATGAAATGAAAATGAAATTTAATGAGATGAAATGAAATGAAACCTAACCAAACTCATTCAATCAAATCATTAAATTTGATATTGAAACAAATTAGTAGCTTCTTTTTAGAAATATACTTGCACAAATATATTTGCATGAATCATAAAAACTTTTTTAGTAAAAACTTCATGGTTGGTTTTACTTTTTAATAGACATTATTTTGACAGTTGGGAAAGAGAACGCACGAGTGCGGGAAAGGTAAAAAAAAAGCACGCGTGTGTAATAGCCCACATCCCGAACGCTATACGTCCCTGCAATAGCCACTTTTTGAGCAACTGTATTAAAAAAACTTTTTTAGTATAAACTTCATGGTTGGTTTTTCTTTTGACAGTTGGGAAAGAGAACGCACGAGTGCGGGAAAGGTAAAAAAAAAGCACGCGTGTGTAATAGCCCACATCCCGAACGCTATACGTCCCTGCAATAGCCACTTTTTGAGCAACTGTATTAAAAAAACTTTTTTAGTATAAACTTCATGGTTGGTTTTTCTTTTGACAGTTGGGAAAGAGAACGCACGAGTGCGGGAAAGGTAAAAAAAAAGCACGCGTGTGTAATAGCCCACATCCCGAACGCTATACGTCCCTGCAATACGCCACTTTTTGAGCAACTGTATTAAAAAATGTATTATTTTTTAAGCACGAGATCCTTGGAGTTTATTTACCATGCTTCTTCTCCAAGAACGATCAGAGCTAGTGAAGCTGGAGAAAAAAAAGTAGCTAGATACTTAGTATTAGATAGTAATAAGTATCTAATTTATATACATTTTTTACTGTAGATAATATTTTGACGTTCAATGTAAATAATTTATTTAAGTATAGCATATTGAATAAAAAAATTGAATCTGAATCTGAATCTGGAAAATCGCTGAACAAAAATAGCTCAGTTTAGCTACAAAATGTAAAAAACTGTTTTTTTTTAATTTTCCGCCACGCTGCTAACTTCCAGCCTTAACCTTTTGTTGTCCAACAGGAAAGAAGCCCGCGTGGTGGTGGACGGTGCGCTGAAGAACGAGATCCGAACCGCCAAGGAGCCAGTACGGGCTTTGCGCCTCACTTCCAACCTCATAGTTGGAGCTGCGGCTGACTTGAAGGATGGCTTTGTTGGCTGCATGAGAGCTCTGCTGCTGAACGGGCGGCCGATCGACTTGCGCTCTTATGCTAGACGAGGTAAGACACAAATCTATTAGTTTTAGGGTTTCACTTCAAACCTGATCGTTGGAGTGTCTTCGTTGGCTGCTTTAGAGCTTTACTGCTGAACGGACGGCCGATCGACTTGCGCTCTTATGCCAGGCGAGGTAAGACACAAATTCATTAACGCGGGATGCCGCTGCACCATACAAAAATGGAGACCTGTTTCCTCCCAATAAATTTTATTAAAATGATGAAAACAAGAAAAAAAGGAAAACATAAGGACATGACAGAGGTACATATAAATTGAATGGCATAAACATATTTATTCTAAAGTAATTATCCAGGGAGGAAACAGGTCTCCCTTTTTGTATGGAGCAGCGGCTTCCCGAGTTTCCTCTTAAGGGTTTCACTTCAAACCTGATCGTTGGAGTGTCTTTGTTGGCTGCATGAGAGCTTTACTGCTGAACGGACGGCCGATCGACTTGCGCTCTTATGCCAGACGAGATAAGACACAAATTCATTAACGCGGGATGCCGCTGCTCCATATAAAAAGGGAGACCTGTTTCCTTCCAATAAATTTTATTAAAATACTTAAAACAAGAAAAAAAGTAAAACATAAGGACATGGCAGAGGTACATATAATTTGAATGGCATAAACATATTTATTCTAAAGTAATTATCCAGGGAGGAAACAGGTCTCCCTTTTTGTATGGAGCAGCGGCTTCCCGAGTTTCCTCTTAAGGGTTTCACTTCAAACCTGATCGTTGGAGTGTCTTTGTTGGCTGCATGAGAGCTTTACTGCTGAACGGACGGCCGATCGACTTGCGCTCTTATGCCAGACGAGATAAGACACAAATTCATTAACGCGGGATGCCGCTGCTCCATATAAAAAGGGAGACCTGTTTCCTTCCAATAAATTTTATTAAAATACTTAAAACAAGAAAAAAAGTAAAACATAAGGACATGGCAGAGGTACATATAATTTGAATGGCATAAACGTATTTTTTCTAAAACAATTATCCTGGGAGGAAACAGGTCTCCCTTTTTTGTATGGAGCAGCGGCTTCCCGCGTTTCCTCTTAAGGGTTTCTTCAAACCTGATCGTTGGAGTGTCTTCGTTGGCTGCTTTAGAGCTCTGCTGCTGAACGGGCGGCCGATCGACTTGCGCTCTTATGCCAGGCGAGCTAAGACACAATTTCATTAGTTTTAGGGTTTCACTTCAATCCTGATCGTTGGAGTGAATTCGTTGGCTGCATGAGAGCTCTGCTGCTAAACGGGTGGCCGATCGACTTGCGATCTTATGCTAGACGAGGTAAGAACGAGATCCGAACCGCCAAGGAGCCAGTACGGGCTTTGCGCCTCACTTCCAACCTCATAGTTGGAGCTGCGGCTGACTTGAAGGATGGCTTTGTTGGCTGCATGAGAGCTCTGCTGCTGAACGGGCGGCCGATCGACTTGCGCTCTTATGCCAGGCGAGGTAAGACACAAATTCATTAATTTAAGAGGAAACGCGGGAAGCCGCCGCTCCATACAAAAAGGGAGACCTGTTTCCTCCCAATAAGTTATATTAAAATAATTAAAAAAAGGAAAACATAGGGATATGGCAGAGGTACATAAATATAAATTGAATGGCATAAACATATTTTTTCTAAAATAATTATCCAGGGTGTTTGTGATCCCTGTCAATTCTTTTAACGCCGAGTATACTCCGTTCCATTGCTCTCGACAAATATTTGCCGGAGTGGTCGGAGGTGGCTCAGGACCGAAAAATCTGGGCTGAGAGGGGGGAGGCCTTTGCCCTGTAGTGGGACATAATACAGGCTACATGAAAAAAATAAAAATATCCAGGGAGGAAACAGGTCTCCCTTTTTGTATGGAGGAGCGGCTACCCGCGTTTCCTCTTAAGGGTTTCACTTCAAACCTGATCGTTGGAGTGTCTTCGTTGGCTGCATGAGAGCTCTGCCGCTGAACGGGCGGCCGATCGACTTGCGCTCTTATGCTAGACACAAATCTATTAGTTTTAGGGTTTCACTTCAAACCTGATCGTTGGAGAGTCTTCGTTGGCTGCATGAGAGCTTTGCTTCTGAACAGACGGATAGACTTGAGCTGTTGTTGATTATTAACATCGTTAAGCCACGTCAGAGGCCCTTTGGGCGGCCTAAAAACTCTGACACCAGGGGTGGCCACTACCTCATACGATAACCTTACTAACCTAACTTATCTAATACAATGTCCCAGGTACTGCAGCGCCGAGTGGTCTATTCACCCATCTAGTGTGAGTTAAGGTGCCACTGGACGCTGAATAAATCATCTCATTACGTAGATGCAAAGGCCTTAGTTATAAACTCATCAGTGGTTTATTCTTCAATGTTTGAAACATTTATTTGAAATGTGACAATTCTTGTTCTTTCCCTGTACCCTACAAATGTTTTCTCCCCTTTTCGTCCCCAGGCATGTACGGTATCTCAGAAGGCTGCGTGGGCAAGTGTTCGTCGTCCCCGTGTCTCAACAACGGCACGTGTCTCGAGGGATACGACTCGTACAACTGCGACTGTCGCTGGACCGCCTTCAAGGGACCCATCTGCGCCGACGGTGAGTCTCTAGCTCTTTCTTGTTGTTCCGGCAAGCATCGTCCACCTTTTCTAGGTCACCCGTGTGCTGAGCGCAGCTGGCAACGTGGCCGTGGTGTCCCAGTGAGTTAGGGCCCTAATGGAGACCATAATTTAATGATTTCTGAGTATTTTTCACTGATATTAATATTTTTTTAAAATATTTTTCGTATCGTGTAAATAATCATCCCCGAGTCGTGTGTCAGTTTATAGCTAGTTCAAAAATTAAACAATAGGCCTGGTTCTTTTGTGCTCGAGTATACCCAATAATACCCATGTGCAAACACACCCCCTGCACTTTCTTCTAGCGTTATTTTTACAAGACGCGACCGTTTTGTTGAGAAATAAACGAATTTTATAATTTTTCTATTAAATCACGGTTTTACTCACTAGTAATTTGTCGGTGTAGCCGACTAGTTACTAGTCGACAAATTACTACAGGGTGCACTCTAAGTCGATAGCGGAACTTTAAGTAGGCTGTCTACTGATCACTACAAACAACTTGTACCAGGTGGGGAAAAAAATGGAGGGAAAAAAATATCAGCTGTTCCATTCAAAAGGTCGACTCAGTACTGCGCCAAATGTATGAAACAGCAGATTTTTTTTTGGTTCCTATTTTTTCGCCACCTAGTACAAGTTGTTTGTAGTGATCAGTAGACAGTCTACTTAAAGTTCCGCTATCGACTTAGAGTGCACCCTGTAGAGAGTAAAACCGTGATTTAATAGAAAAATATGCAGTGGTCACGAAAGTTTAAGTTTAAGAATTGTATTATTATTAATTTGTATTTTGAATTTTCTCTTTTTATTAAGGATAATAAGGTTGTTAATAAATAGCACGGGCAATATGACTTGCTAATCCCGGAACCTTGCTTGCCCATTCGCCAGAGATCGGCGTGAACCTCCGGCCCAACACGATGGTGAAATACGACTTCCTCGGCTCGTGGCGCTCCACCATCGCCGAGTGGTTGAGGGTCGGTTTCACCACCACCAACCCCAAGGGGTTCCTGCTCGGGTTCTACTCCAACATCTCCTTGATACGTCAGTCTTGTTAGTCCTCTTTGGATGCTGAAGATTCGCGGAGCAGATTTTTTGAGATTGTCTTTAGCATCGGCGCGGCGGCACGACATTGCGGCAACCATTTCCCGTTATCGATATCTTGCTTCACATAGTTTTCATAATGTTTTCGCAATTCGATGACTTTCTTTTCTGACACTTTTCCTGTAGCTTTAGCGGCTGGTGGTGCTGTCCTTGTGAACCAGCAACGGAGGTACATGCAAGGGTGTTTGCCCATGCTTTTGGGTAAATACTCAGTAAATACGGGCATTTATGAGTATTTTCAAACCTTTGAGTAAATACTGGGTCCTTAACCCATCTCTATGTGTGTCTATTTTAATTTGTTCTACTGTTTTAAAACCCCATTCACCCATTCAGATGCACCCTAGTGGTGAAACCTTCGATCAAGGATAAAACTAGATACAACATAGAACTCTGAAATGTGTCTGGAAAAATAGATGTCCAAACTGCCTTTGGGAGCTTATTTGCTCGTAGTCTATGCAATTAAAGTAAAACTGTACACTAATGCAATAAGGTTGACATTCGAAAATTAGACGTATGGTCGAAATGATGTTTCGTATTGTTCTATTGCTGATATCATTTGTTTCTGTGGGGACAAGTTTTTATTGTGATTTTATACGTAATGCGGATTCTATGGGATTTAGTTCGGTGGGTGAAACAGTAAGGAAAATAGTCACACGATAGATAGTTAGTTGCTAATCCTTGTTTGCTTGCCCATTCGCCAGAGATCGGCGTGAACCTCCGGCCCAACACGATGGTGAAATACGACTTCCTGGGCTCGTGGCGCTCCACCATCGCCGAGCGCTTGAGGGTCGGCTTCACCACCACCAACCCCAAGGGGTTCCTGCTCGGGTTCTACTCCAACATCTCCGGGGAATACCTCACGCTCATGGTGTCCAATTCAGGTGAGAAATATTATGTGCGCCTTCATACAAGTTTATAAAAAACATCCTCTTTTTACAGGATTTAACCTACTGGTCAACTGGATGTAAATTCCGTAAAAAATTGTTGAAAAAAAGATCGATTTTTATTTTGTAGCCCAAAATTGAAAACTCTTTTGTTTTTGGTAATAACTCAAATTTTAAAACAGTTCCTCTACCCTTGACGCATTTTTCCAATACGGCCGCAATATGGCGCAATTTACAACATTTTATATTTGGATTTATTTGGACGTGGATGCATGCCGCTAGAGACCGAGGAGGATGGCGTGAGGTGGAAAAGGCCTAATACCCAGCAGTGGGCAAATGTGGGCTGAAAATGATGAAATAAAGACGAATTTTATTGAATGTTTTTATTGAATAAAACAGCCTTAATTTTGAATAAACATTAAGCATTAATTACTATGTGAATTCAAAGATAAATTAATTTTAAAACTTTTTCAATTGTTCGCAATAGCGTCAAGGGCATTTGCATAGCTCTCAGTTGTTAAAACATTGTGATAGTCAACATATTATATTTAACACAATTAAACATAATATAAAAAAAAAACTACCTATAAACTGAGCCACAGTTTGGCGGAATTAGTTGTTAAATTTCATTACATTCTAATTCCGGTTCTTCTATGGCCATGCCTGTAGGTGCCATCTATGAAATGCTTTGTGAATTTGTGCTGGAAACGGCTCATTGTTTAGCAGGCTATTCATGTCACTTTCTCTAGATCTTTCACAACCAGGCTTACTAGGCTCCACACGTATTGACTTGTCTTTCCTGTGGGCTAGGCCGACTAAGCTGTCAGGATGGTATAGGTGCTTGGCAAGCCTACTCCATTTAAAACAATGTCCCAGGCACTGCAGCGCCGAGTGGTCTCTTCACCCATCTAGTGTGAGTGAAGGTGCCACTGGACGCTGTATAAATCATCTCATGCGTAGATGCAAAGGCCTTAGTTAGTTTTTTCACAACGAAAACTTAAGAGCCCCCTTCAGGACCGTGGGAACTCAGTTACGGCCAAGCGCGTGAAACACTGTTTTCTATAGCTGTTTCACCCAGAGCGAGACGGGGCGCGGGAAAAGTGAGAAGCAATGCGGCTGTATCAGTCTACGTGTGTTCGTGGCCTTTCGCGAGTATTTAGTTGTAGTTGTAATGTAATAGATCAATTTTCCCAAATTTTTTCGTAGTTCAGCTGCCATTTCTACATTTTATTAGGTATTTCAAAAATGTTTTATTTTCTGACAAGTACAACACATTATTGATGTTCCCAAGGTAGTTAGACTCCAATAGACAGTGTAATAATCTAAGTAAATAACAGCTTAAAGTAACCCCTTTTTCGGCTCGAAAAACGCATCGCTCTAATTTCTTTCAGGCTATTTTTATTATCATAAAAACTATTTGCAAATCTCCGTATTGGTCATTTACTGATATAAACCAAGTTTCAGCAAAATCCAGCCTGTAGTTTAGAAATTAAACCGGAACTACGTTTGTATGGGAAAATGGTGCTCTAGCGCCCTCTTAAACCCTCTCTCCCGGCAGGTCACCTGCGAGTGGTGTTCGACTTCGGTTTCGAGCGGCAGGAGATCATCTTCCAGGGGAAACACTTCGGTCTGGGACAGTACCACGACGTGCGGCTGTCGAGGAAAAATGGCGGCGCCACCATGGTGCTACAGGTTGGTTGTTATTTTTTGTTAGTGTTAAGGCGCCGTTCACATATCAAACGCTAGAATTAGGTGAGAGCTTACGAAAATGTTCACATATCAAACACTAGAATTAGGTGAGAGCTATCTAAAACAGCAAGTTTCGTGTTGACATTCATAAACGTTTTATGCCCTGGAAATAATACACACACAAAAGTAAGCTACATGGAAACATGAACAACGCCCGCGCGCTCAGTCGCCACAAACGTTTTGAATATATTTTTCCTGAAAAATAAAATGGCGGCCCACCTTTTTTTCAGCGAAAATATCTTGCAATCTGTTATGGATATCAACATGAAACTGGCTGTTTTAGATAGGTCTCACCTCATTCTAGTGTTTGATATGTGAACATTTTCGATTTGTTTAATGTATTTGATACAGGAATCGATTTTGTGCATTTTTCTTTGCGCGTTGGCTAATTAATTAAGCACCGCGCCTTAAACTACAGAGCTAAATATCCTTGTTGTTTCTCACATTGTGCCAAATTTTTAAGACTCATTCGTTCTGTTAGCGATTGTGATTTAAAACTTAGACAATTCCATTCTAAAGTCGTAATGGATGTTCTGCTATACAGACCAAGTTGGAGGTTTTGCTACTTGGACAATTTGCTAATTAGACTTACTGCTCATTAGACGTTTCGCGCTGTTGCACATTTAGCTATTTAGACCTTCTGATCAGGAAGGATCACGATCCTGATCTCGATACCATTGAGAGTGATCGCGATAGATTTAAAAGTTAGACAATTAAGTCCCCGACCATCAGGCTGCTGGTCTTTCCACCAAGCGAAGGTCTCAGTTTCAAGACCAATCCATTGACAAATTTTTCCCCCAGGTGGATGCCTACGAGTCGCAAGAGTACAACTTCAACATCAAGGAGTCTGCCGACGCACAGTTCAACAACATACAGTACATGTACATCGGACGCAACGAGACTATGAGCGAGGGGTTCGTGGGCTGCGTCAGTCGCGTCGAGTTCGACGACATCTATCCGCTCAAACTACTGTTCCAGCAGGACCCGCCGCCCAATGTGCGCAGCCTCGGAGGTGAGAGTTCATCATACACATAGTAAGATGTAGCCTGTACAATTGTACATGTCCCACTAGCTGGGCAAAGGCCGTCCCTCAGAGAGAGAGTTCGAGCTTAATCACCACGCGTGCTCAATGCGGGTTGGCGATTTTTGCGTTGAGGGTATAATGCCTCACACGCTCAGGTTTCCTCACGATGTTTTCCTTCACCGTCAGCGAGTGGTATTGCTACTACAAATTCACAAATGTACGTAACTTTTTGAAATTAAACAAAGTCATAGATACATGTCCGCACCGGGAATCGAACCTAGGACCTTTAGCTTAGCAGAGTCCACTGTTCTACCCACTAGACCACCACCGCCTACGCCACTGCGTCATACACATAAGGGAGGTTTTTTTTTTTAGAATATGAGGTATTCCCTGAGAGAAGGAAGTATTTTTTGTACAAAAACCTTCATAACTCAAAAACTTTACATTTCCTGGACTTGAAATTTTAGAAGAGAGGTTTCCTCCCCTACCTCGTCCTCCACTTACCCCCCTCAACCGCCTTTGTAACTGTCTTATTTTGTAACTAGTGGTTCGCCCCGAACTGTGAACTCGCAATCCCATATCTCAGCAACTCCACAACAGATTTGACTCATGTTCGTATTTAAAAATTATATCACTCACTTACCAGCCTACCAAATTTCATGACGATCCGACTAAAGTTACTCAAGTTATCGTCTGAACATTCATACGTACAGCCGGCCTCACCCAAAGATACCCCTTTTTGTTCGATTGGCGCCCTTATGCCGAGCGCGTTAAGAGCTGCCATGGGGTATCTGTGATTGTGGCCCATCGTACATACAAACGCCGGATTGTTCTACTGGACTCGGAGAACTTCTCTCGCTTCGCTCACTCGTTCAGAAATTGACCACATCAACCCTTACATCCTCAGGTGTCCTGAACGAAGACTTCTGTGGTGTTGAGCCAGTGACGCACCCGCCGGCCGCCATCGAGACGCGCCCGCCGCCCGATGTCGACCTCAACTCCGACCTCGACTTTCACAAGACAGACGAGGCGATACTTGGCAGTAAGTCAAACAGACAGACAGACGGACAGACAGACAGACGGATGGACGGACGGACGGATGGACGGACGGCCGGACGCACGAGTGATCCTATAACGTTTACCCTTTTCCTTTTCCGTTTTACCCTTTTGAGGTACGGAACTCTAAGAACTACGTGATATTTGCCGAGATCCCCACGTGAGATTGAGTGAGATTTGACTCGACCCGCCTCCCCCCTCCCCCCGCTAAATGCCTTACGTAATTAATGGATCAATGTATTGATTGTGCTCCGTTTCGTGTACGTGCCTAATTCATAAAAGATTTCAACTAGTGGTTCGCCCCGAACTATGAACTCGCGACCCTATAGCTCGGCAAACCCTCGACCGGTTTGGCTCATGTTTGAACTTAAAACCTCTTTTAATTTACCAGCCAAAAACGATCCGATCACATTTACTCAAGTTATCGTCGAACGAACATTCATACATACAAACGTAAACATACAACCGCCGGATTGTTCCAGTAGACTCGGCAAAACTTCTCTCGCTTCGCTCGCTTGTTCCATAAAATTAAATGGACCCCCCTTAGCCAGCCTAGACCACAGGGGAGACAAGGTCAACCCTCTGCAAATGTCTAAGTATTTGGTTGTTTATTTGTTACAGCGGTGCTTGCTTTCATCTTCCTGCTGCTGATCGTGGTAGCCATAGTGTTGGTGCGAGCGCTGTCGCGGCACAAGGGAGAGTACCTCACACAGGTAACTAACTATGACTGAACATCACAAACGTTCGTAACTTGGAAAATATACAAAGTCATACATGCCCGCATTGGGAATCGAACCGGGGACCTCTTGCTTCAGAGTCCTCTGTTCTATCCACTAGACCACCACCGCTTCGATAAAACAGGGCCACTATAATAAATCTAAAGTATTGTTGGAGAAAGGTGCTTTGAATTTGTTCTTTGACAACTGCTCATTGATTATACTGATTGTGTTCTGCCCCTCTACCCTTGACGCATTTTTCCAATACGGCCGCAATAAGGCGAAATTTACAAAATTTAATAATTTACAAATTAAGACTCATTTTGTGTTTTTATTGAATAAAACAGCCTTACCTTTGAATAAACATTACAAAAATTTAAAATCAAAGCATTACTATGCGAATTCAAAGAGAAATAAATTTTAATACTTTTTCAATTTGATCGCAATAGTGTCAAGGGTAACCCCCTGTATTATCAGTGCGGGATCAGAATGGGATAATACCTTTTGGAACTGAGAAGCTCGCGGTCCTCTAGCGTCAGCATTTCGGCAAACTCTAGTTGTCTATGGCAAACTCGCGTCGAAACTTGCTTGTGTTTTCTGTGCGCGTGGGTGTCTGCTCGAGTTTTAACACGTTTTTATTCAACATTGAATCCTTTTAGATTACAAACATTAAACATTTTTGTGTATTTACAATTTTATAACCCTTTGATAGAACGTAGAACTAACAATTTTTTTACTGACGCTACTCGAGAAGTGTCATTCTGATTCCGCACGGATTATACTGTTTGTGCCAATCGGTTCTGTCTGAGCACAATGTTTGTTCGTAGGAGGAGCGCGGCGCGGACGGCGCTCCGGACCAAGACACGGCTGCGCTCGCCGCCGCGACCGGACCACGCGTCACCAAGCGCCGGGAGTTCTTCATTTAAACCACACACAGACACACACCAGGGCCCTTAGCCTGTAACGCAATGGCGGGTCAATGGCGTCCCGGCAGAAGGACAAAACCGGGCTCTCCTCGTTTTCTCCTACAACCAGAGAACTAATCCTCTAGAATTAGAATCAAAATATTATTTGCTGTACTACAAAAACATTAAAAGGACAGACAGCGTTAGCAAATCGTAATTGAAGTCGTCACCTGACAGCCCATTTTGGCACCATTGTGTTACAGGCTATGGGCCCCGAAGGCTTAGCACGCGGGCCATTTTGCCTACCCTCAACTGTCACCTTATCCACTTAATACTACTGAGTAGCTAAGTAGGCAAAATGACCCGCGTTCTAAGCCTACAGTATACTCGCGGCACATAACTTGAATCACTCCGACAATATTCAGGATAAATAGTCCGCTTCTCGGACGTCCAAGAGCGGAATGAACCGTTAGCTTTCTTTCCATTGCGGGATGGAAGCGGCAATACTGTTTCGATGCCTTCCTGGAGAGAAGGCAGTGGAGGCGTCTGGCCACGAGCGACTGGCACGCAAGGCGGCAAGACCTACAGCAATTGGTCCGTTGCACACAGAGTTAGTGTGCCTTTTTCATGACCTCAGTTGCCGCTATAACTAAAAACTAAGGCCTTTGCATCTGCGTAATGAGATGTTGTATGCAGCGTCCTGTGGCACCTTCACTCACACTAGACCACTCGGCGATTTTTATACTCGCACTAGATGGGTGAAGAAACCACTCGGCGCTGCAGTGCCTGGGGCATTGTTTTAGATACTGACCTTGATTGAGCAGGAGACAATTTTTGGGTGTCTGCAACGCGAGGGGGAAGTCATAAGAAGCCATCAGGCTGCCAAGATCGGTAACAAAATACTAACTTCTCAAGTTATGTGCCGGCTAGTGCACTTACGCATTCCTCGTTGGCGTCCTCAAATTGTTTGTAGAGGAAGTCGCGAAAAATCTGCGTTAGAAAGTAAAATTTAGAATGAGTAAACCTCTTTCTATCGGAAGAATCTCAAAACGAAATCTCCAAAAGAAGCATTCGCACAGAAATCTTGGCTGACTTAGCCGCAGGACAGTACAAAATACTTATTTCTAGATGATCCATCTTTCATATCACACTACTCATTTCGATACGTAATCCTTTTCTATACTAGTTATAGATAGTTCTCGCTAAAATCACCTTTAAAGTCTTCTCCCTAGAGTGCCATTTCCGGTACTCCCTTCATTTTTAGGACCTGTATTTGAATTTTCTAAAAGTTATTTTAGGTCTCTTAAAATTTTGAGACACTAACTAGTATATGCGAGATCCTAAAGTAAGTTTTGGAGTCAAAGTAAGGCCTCTCTGCTTCTTTGAAATTCTGGCTTCTAGTTCTGAAAGCAAAAGTAAAAAAGGTTTTTTTAAACAAAGATTAGTGGAGTATGCCATAAGTGAATCGCCTAAATCGTTATAACCACCATTTTACACTTTTATGTGGATTTTATGACGAATTTATTGAACCGTGTAACATGCAATAATCATGACATTTAACGTTGACAACAAACAGGAACATACAAAGGGTCTTTCATAGAATCTTTTCAGCCTCAAACAGCTCAACATCGAATATACAGTGTCTTTCAGAAATGTCATGTGACACTGAATGGGGTCGCTTGACTCAACAATACAAGCAACTTTTACTTTATGGCCAAGTGAGAAATCTCGAAAAAAATATCAGCTGCTTCTTGCATTTGGTGCAGTAGGTATCGAATTTTTGTATGGAACAGCAGATTTTTTTATTCGAGATTTCACACTGGTCCTATAGTAAAAGTCACGGGACCGTTCTGAAACACCATGTAGATTACAAACAAAATAAAATATTCGAGCGGACCTTTTGAATCATCCAGTTTTTGTTAACTCTAACTCTATGATGTCATAAAGAAACGTGTTTTGTATATTAGCGTACATATATTTTGTGCTTTACGTGAAAATTACGAATGGTAAACATTTTGTAAACAACTTCGACCTCTAAAACATTTTGCAAGATCATTCGTAATATTAATTTTATAGACATTAGATTAGATCTTATTTAGGTTGTATGTATGTAGTTTTCATTAACTATAATTGAATTTATACGTTACTGCAACTTTTGTTTAGACTGCTAATATTATAGAAACAACTTATAGATTGTGACTTACTATTTTAAGACATCATTTTTATTTTTCCGTCCAAAACGTACTTTTTTTTGTTTATTTACCTACTAACTAATGATTAGATCATTTTTGTGTTGTGTATTTTTTTACTTTGGCACGTCAAACTGTGGTTTATTTGAAGTTGCATTTGGGTCAATGTCCGCTTGCATAAACTGTAAGCGTGTATTCATTTATACTATTACACTCAGCCTTTAGCTCATTATGAGTCAAAGTGAGCGAGAAATATCGCAAATAAATTTTTTTGGTTGCATTTACCGTCTCGAGTTATAAGCGCAAGAGAATTCAGTCCATGTATTATTTTTATATTACTGGTTACTTTTACTTAGTGGCTACAACTGAGTTGTACAGACATTATTTTTACAGCGGTAAGGTTGCGTGCCTTAATATCTTCCAGACAAGTAGAGGCACTGTGTAGTATTCACTAAACTTACAGTAAGACGGTTTGTGTGTTAGAATTAGAGTTTTTATTTTAGTACTTTACGATCACGAATAAATTTTTTCACAAGATACATTATCCGGTTTCTTTAATTTTGATGCTCTCTTAGCAGAAAGGGTTCCATGCCAATGTATGATGACGCTTGACTCGCACTATGGTAGGTAATCGTATGAGGTAGTGGCCACCCCTTTTTAGTCCGCCCAAAGGGCCTCTGAAATGGCGGAACGATTTTTATTAATCAACAACAACCAAGTTTAACGTGCCTTCCGAAGCATGGAGGCCGATTTGTTTATCTACGCTCGAACTGTCACCTACCTAGGTAAGTTGAACCTTCCTTAATTAAATTTATTTCCAAGTACAGTTCAGAACTGTGAAGACTGTGAAAAGCATTCAGACATTGATTTGTCTTGATGGTTTTGATGGTCTTCATTACTTCAACGTTTTTCTCATCCTCTGGAGCACGGTGGTATTGCGGACTTTTTGGACACACGAGATTTTGAGCATTCGTCTGTACACCCACATCATTCGAGTAAACGCCTACCATAATCGCCTTAGCAAAGTTGCAGACCGATGTTAGCGAGAGTGTAACAATGGGCAGCTTGGAAATCTCGGTGCGCGAGTCCGACTCTTGAATTCGGAAGGCAAAGTTTTTTGTTCGAAAGTCCGTTATTGGCTTAATCTTATCTTTAGACAATATTGAGAAACTAATTTAAATATTTTTTATTTTGGTCCAGTAGTTTTGTTTTTATGCGCTTAAATGTTTTGTTCCTATGACCGCCAACAGTATGCAGACCGTCGCGTGACGTGATAAAACCGTATCTTTGAAACGTTGTAAAATCCAAAGTACTGAACCAAAATAAAAAATATTGAAATTAGTTTCTCAATATTGTCTAAAGATAAGATTAAGCCAATAAAGGACTTTCGAACAAAAAACTTTGCCTTCCGATTGCAGACTGATGTATGGGAGAGTGTAATAATGGGGTAGCTTGGAATTCTTGGTTCGCGAGCCCGACTCGCACTTGGCCGGTTCTTTTTATTTACGCTCGAACTGTACCTACCTAGGTACTCTTCCCTACCTAGCTTACAAGATGAAAGACGTCGATCCATAGTTCCCGAGTGGCCCACTAACCCCTAGCCGCTCTCGAGGCTTGCTGAAAGGTAGCGAGTGGCGGCGCGTGCTCGACAACCGATACAGCGCCGTTTTGGGTCAACCGACCACTTGCGCCTTGTGAGGTGGAGGCGGCGGAGGCGCTTGTAAGGACGGGAAGCGCCTGGAATGTCGATAACTGACGGCAGACTTCTGAAACAAAATGATGGAAGGAAATTACGTAGCTGAAATAAGACTTAGAGTTTTGCGTATTTCCAGGGGCCTGAATCTCTAACGCAATGACTTCAATTACGATTTAATGCTATCGGTCTTTTTAATGTTTTTGCAGTACAGCAAATAATATTTTGATTCTAATTCTAGAGGATTAGTTCACTGTTTGTAGGAGAAAACGGGGAAACCCTGGGTTTGTCCTACTGGGACGCCATCGACGCCAGTGACAAAACTGTACGGTCTCTGACGCAAGATAACCATAAATTCAAACGTGAGATTTGAAAGCTACAATCACCACATACAAGATAAGCTAGCTTCAGAGCAAAATGGCCGCTTGGCTACGATATTCTAAGCTACAAGTTCATTCGGTCGGTCCATATTATAGGCAGGTACCTGCGTCTTGTAATAAGAGGTAAGACTTCTCTATTTAAGTATCTAGCTTAGCTAGCTGTACTTCGTCTACCTACTTCATCTGCTTGGCTTGGTGGGAGGGAACGAGGGAACATGATTCTCTTGGGGCACACATCGCCAACAAAGAGTGTTGAAAAAACGGAGTTACTTACCTTGTGCTTCTGATACAGATTCATTGCATTTGCTTTAGATTATATTTGATTAGCCCGTGATTATTTCGATAAACACAGCAGGTATCGACTGCCAACGCCTCCCTATGGTCTCACATGTATCGGCTTGAGTCAGCGCTTTAAAGCGGGTTAAGTGCTAGACAGGTGCTCGGCCGGAGCACTAACGACCTAATGCGTTGTTGTTCACCCTCCTTCGCTCTTTCAAAGTCGCTCACTAGGTTTTGAGGGCGAACAAACATCAAACGTTGGTCTTATGCTGCTGAGTCTGTTTCCTACCTTTGGGGTACCTAAGAGGTACCCATAGGAATATTGTAACCACTCCAGCGTACCACTTTTTTTTTCACTAAATGCTCAAGCGTACTAGGGAAATAAAAAAACCCACTCAAAAAAACCACTCAACCGAACGCCATTAAAATTCACAGACCTGTCAATTGAACGTGTCAAAATTTCAAAAGACCCTCAAGCGAACGCGTTTTGAAGTGGACCACCCGCGTCGAGTGGTTGCCACTTCAGAGGCTATTTAGACCCATAAATAATGGTTGTTTAGCTTTGAAGTGTTTAGAGAACTCGTTAGTAACATAAACAAGATTGTAATTGTATGCTGTGACAAGTTTTAAGTGTTATGGTTTTGTTTTTAATCGCTATGAAAACAAAGTTAATGTCAACAAAGCTCTTGTTACAGAATATTGCCATTATTTCGAAATCAAGATCGATAACCTATAGATGTTTTATGCTTTTTTTAATTGGGAATATATTTCTGATATACTCACAGTTTATTTCATCCAGTTGCATATCCAAAACAATCCAAAACACAACACCAAAATCACGACACTGACACCCCCTACCTCAAGTACCATTTTCAAGTGACTGACGTTTGAATTCTGTAGGAGATAGAACGAACGGTTGTATGAACGACTCAAGGTCAATTTAGCAAGGAAGAGATAGAAACAAATAGTCAGGCAGTAGTTCTATGGGTATAAAAGAGACAAATATATTACTGGACATTATCCGTTAAGGATACTTTAATGTCCAGGTCCGTATGGAGGTTTTTTGTCGGGGGGGTCATTTTTATACTTCGTCCGTATAAGGGTTTTTTTTCGGGGGGTCATGTTATTCCCCTGGTCCGTATTAGGGTTTTGTTAATTTTAATGGCGTCAAATTAACGGTCTTTTTACCGTGGGAATTTTAATTACCCTAGTTCGCCCCAGTGTTATAGATATTGCTAGAGTTTGCAGCAGTCTCTAAATAAATTCGTCAAAAAGGGGCCAACTAAGTACCTACTTACTGCACTACAACGACTAACTTTGAAGTCAGTACGTCCTTATTGTTTGCATTAAAGTCACTGACATCCTGACAGCTTAGTCGGACTACTACCTAGTAGTACCTAGTCAGACTAAGCTGTCAGGATGGTATAGGTGCTGGGCAAGCCTTCTCCACTTAAAACAATGTCCCAGGCACTGCAGCGCCGAGTGGTCTCTTCACCCATCTAGTGTGAGTGAAGGTGCCACTGGCGAATGTGTACCTAAGTAAACCAACTCATTACGTAGATGCAAAGGCCTTAGTAGTTTTAAGTAGGTACCAACTTATATTTTAAGAGATCAAAAGTAGCAATTTCAAAACACCAATCAACCTATTCAATTCACCTTTCAACTCAAAATTTCACAACCCGCTTCCTAAACATAAGTAAGCGAATAGATTTCAGCAGTAATGAATTGCTTTATAATGTCGCCGTTGATTCTTGGTGGTGTGGCCCAAATAACAGGGTATAACGGGATGATTAGAGGCCCTGAGGCAGTTGTAACACGTCGCTCGTGGCTGAGCCTCTCTTTGTGTACTACACCTTGTAATTTAGACGCTGATTCGGTTTAACAAAAGCTTGTCTTGACGAAATTGATAATGCTGTGTTGGTGATTGAATCGACAATCTTGTTGTGCTAAGATCAAAGTTCGCCTGTTTGCCTGTATAATCGTACTTAATATACTTACTAACCTCTAGATCTTGATCGTGACTTATTGGACTGTCAATAAGATTAGATAAGTAGGTACCTAAGTACTCAGGTGATCGTTAGTTAGATAGATTCATAGAACTTTCACAGAACCTTTCAATAGGCTGGTAGAGACATTTGATTGGATTTAAACACTGGGTAGAGAGCTTAGAACCTAAATTGGTTGACTAGTTAGGGTGGTATTCTAGAACGGTATTTAAACTCAGTTTGAACAGAGTTCAGACTGTCGATAAAACAGTGCATGTTTTGACATGAAGGGAGGGATATTCAAATCAAAACATGCACTGTTTTATCGACAGTCGATACTACTTAACTCTACTTAAACTGAGTTTAAGCAGAGTTCAAGGAGCGTTCTAGTTTGAACTGAGTTTAAAGAGAGTTTAAGTAGCGTTCTAGTTTGAACTGTGTTAGCGTTCTAGAATACCACCAAGCTTATATCACGACGTTTGCCTTCACCGTCCCAGGCACTGCAGCGCCGAGGGGTCTCTTCACCCATCTAGTGTGAGTGAAGGTGCCACTGGAAGCTGTATAAATCATCTCATTACGTAGACGCAAAGGCCTTAGTTTTTTTTTTTATAAACTGAAGAAAATTTATGATGTAGAGTTTGTCAAACCTTCATTTATTCCCTGTTTCTCTCCTTAAAATAACGAATAAGGCGTGGATTCCCACAACATTAAATAATCCCGCTCCGCAAACTTTCTTCACAACAAACTAGACAATAAAAGCAACTGATTCAAAAGGGCCGGCTGCCGTAGAATCAGACAATCAAGCGAAGCGTCCTCCCGAGTGCACTCGAGCTAACTGGCAGGTGGTGCAGGTGGCTGTAAACAGACAACAATCCCTTTTTACAGCCCGCGGCCTCTGGGGAGTACCCGGGGCGGTACTCTGGACTTTTAATAATATTTTGACGCTCAATGTAAATAATTTATTTATGGCATATTGAATAAGACCCTTTGACTTTGACTTTGGATAGGAAGGCGTTGTGTAGAGTCGACGTGTCTGATGGTTACCTACAGCGTTTTTGAACATGTAAGCTTGCTACTTTCTAACAACACTTAGGGTGGTATTCTAGAACGCTTCTTAAACTCAGTTCAAACTAGAACGCTACTTAAATTCTGTTTAAACTCAGTTCAAACTAGAAAGCTCCTTGAACTCTGTTTAAACTTAGTTTAAGTAGAGTTTAGTAGTGTCGACTGTCGATAAAACAGTGCATGTTTTTATTTGAATATCCCTCCCTTCGTAACAAGACATGCACTGTTTTATCGACAGTCTGAACTCTGTTTAAACTGAGTTTAAGTAGCGTTCTAGAATACCACCGTCAGCTTATACAACCCGTGTCATTAAAGAAAACATTTAGGACGGAGTTAAAAACCTAGCGTTGTCTCGCTTTGACTGTATTAATTAGAGCAAGAGGGCGAGTGTTTTGAAGTTCATCCTAAAATGTTTTCTTTAATTACACGGGTTACTGCTGCACTGTTCCGATATAAAGAGGTACTCGTAAGCGACAGGATAAAAATAATGTTGTTAAAAAAAAAGTTACCCACTAAGCGTAGTACATAAAGCAGTAAGGTAGGTTGCCAACTTTTACACACTGTTTTTCTTTATTCACTGTTGATATAATATGTAGGTTCACTACCTCATCTCTACATTCGGTCGCGTGTTCCAGCGTTCATCCCCTAGCTAGTCGGAGGCTGGCATCATAAACCGTTTGAAATCGGTGCCTCGGTTTCAGGTGTGTGGTCGAGACTTTTATTACCCCACTGCCCTCGGAAATAATAGGTAAGAGTTTCCGTTTGTTGTTTGCATAATTTTAATATTGTTTTCCGGACGATGTCGTTGTTTGCATAGAATTTTTGAAACATTGCTTATTGCGGATTCAGCAGGGATTCAGTAATTTCAAAGGCTCGATTCTTGCTTAGCTTAGTGCTTTAAAATATTTTGATATTATGTTTCAGTTGACTGAAAAGCTGGAAATGGTAGACTACTACTGATGACAGTAAGACCAGTTAAAAATGGTAAAAAAAAAAAACTAGAAAAAAAAAAAAGTTTTTTTCATATAAAAATTGAGTTGACATTGAGACTGGCCTACTTTTCTACGTATTTTCAAAAATTTCAGGATTTCTGTAGTGTTACCTAATTATGTTTTCTTAATTATGAACCCAAATCATGTAGAGTACCTTTGTACCAATTTTCCATTTTCAGCAACAAAAATCATCCCATTATATCTCCATCAGTTAGAGCGAGATCCAATAACTACGCGTGGGCACATTACATAAGATGAAATGAGTCTCACAACTAGAGCCGCCAATGGAAAAAAAATTGTTTTTAGCAAAAAACCCTCCTGCGATTTCTCAACGCGAGGCTTAACTATTTTTAGGACCTAAGGTTTGGATTCCAGATCCTAGAACTTAAGAATGCAATCGATTCTCGCCAAAAGTGGCCACTTTTGGCGAGAATCGATTGCATTCGTAGGAAATCCAATCCTGGAATCCAAACCTTAGGTCCTAAAAATAGTTAAGCCTCGCGTTGAGAAATCGCAGGAGCGTTTTTTGCTAAAAACGCATCGAATAAAAAGATATGTTTTTTTTTCCATTGGCGGCGCTAGTTGTGAGACGTATGGCGTCTTAAAAAAAGCAGCTTCATTATACCAGAGCTCCTTGTCGCCAAAACTATTTGATTCGTCTTATCGGCAGTTCCAACTTAGCACCTGCGAGTGCCTCCCTCGCCAGTCGGTGATCCAAACTTTACGAGCGCGCGACCACCGAATAGAATCACTACCAGAAGTTCCGTTACCAACTACAGGCTGTATATTTTCTTAAAACATCCACTCACGCGTATTGACGCTGAAACCCAGTTTATTTGCTGGAAAGCTGGAAATTATAGCCCGTATCGAAATGAACAGTCATTTTTTTGACATTTCATAATGGAATCATTTGGGTATTTCTCCAGAGACAAAAATTTCTATGTCTGTGGGTATATCTCTGTAACCAATTAACAAAACGGCATGTAATATTTTTTTTTGTACAGTTTAGCTTTAACCCTAACAGGGTAAAATGGTATTTTTGAAATAATTGCAGTCTAGTTACGAAATAAAAATATTTGAAGTTCGTTCTCCTGATTCATATGACGCGTCCGTTTGCCATTTTCCGGAACAAAATGGTCGATGTAGCATTTTCCTTTTGATAAATCGATATAAATTACAATTATACCGCAAGAAAATGAATTGCCCTCTTACAAAAAAAATATGTGGAAGTTATAACTACCTTAGTTTGTTTATAAATAAGGAGATAAGAAGTGTCCGGCGTATAATACTGATTAATGTGGCGTGAGCTTCGCTTGACCGTACTTGGTCGGGTAATAATATTGAGAGACTGGTTCCCGCGCGGGGGGGAAGCCAGTCGTGCAACGGACGTGCTAGAAGGTGGACGTGCGGCTGGTGTGCTTAGAACCCGGTGTAAAGAAGATAAACATCTGATTCATCTGGGCTTGGTTCAGGGGGCATACTGATTACAATGCCTAGTTTATAAAATGTATTTTATGGTTTTACAACTTCAATCTGTATTTCGTATGATGCTTTTGGGTTCTAGATTCGTGTAGAAAAATGCCAGTACTGAAGTCTTTATATAGGATGAGTTATGCATAATTGTAGGCAAAATCCTGATTCCTCTGTGCCTGATTCATATGGTCAAAACAACATATGAATCATAACACAGGGTAGATTTTTGAGACGGGGCAGTAAGGGCGGGTACCTTAGCTGTTGTAGTAACGGGAAAACGTTCCTAGAAGACCATCCATAACTTTCACCATACATTTTGTATGAAAAAAAAGCAGTTTTTTTTTAAATTAATCGATTGTATTTCATGTAGGGATCTAAAGACTCTTAGGAGCCAACTGAGGTTTGAGTGCTAGAAAATAGAAACGACAATATCAGTGTATTTATTACTAACAATAATGTAAGAGAATTGCCTATTTGGTACAAAAATTATAATTGTCAGTATTTTTTGACGTTTAGAAGTTATGAGGCTTTTAAGGTTTGTGGATGCAAGCAGCGAGAGACCGAGAAGAGTGGCGTGAAGGGGAAAAGGCCTATAACCAACAGTGGGCAAATGTGGGCTGATAATGATGATGATGATGAAGGTTTTTTTGGGAAGAATTACCTAGCATTGGTTTTTATTATTTAACTTTTTTTGTATTTAACTTTTTAAATATTTTTTTTTCTTTATTGGGGTCTTAGATATCACCAAAAAAAATTGATCAGCTATAAATTCGTAAAAGATATCGCAATTTTGATCCAAAGTTCAAAAATGCCCATATAGAGAAAACATCATAGAATAAGTTAGTATGGGAAGAAAAAAAAGTAGGGGTCTGAAGGATTTCTGATTGATTTCAAAAACTTTCCTACAGCCTGAACCTTCAGAATAGCATAAAAAATCTGTCACTTTATAGGCATTTTATTCGAGTAATTAGCGGAATAATTAATTATCCGGAATAATTAATTATCCGGATGTAATTATCCGGAATTGGGAGAAATGTAATTTCTTTTATTTTTGTTGATTTGGACAAAAAACATTGGAAAAAAGCTTAATATCATAAATAATAGATCTGTCAGTTTTGCCTGCATGAAAAAAATCAAGATCTTTGTTTTAAAAGATAACTGATTAAAATGATTGTTACTTTATTGTTAGTAATAAATATATTGTGATAGTTAATTAAGACTGCATAACTAAGACTGATGTCAAATGTACCATTATTAAAATAAGTTTGTACTACTGTGATTTTTAAATTACGAAAGGTTGTAACTAAGTCAGTAAGTATAATAAATAGCACACAAAAAAAGCTCGGTCCCTTGCAAAAAGCCAAGGAAATATTTCTTATAAGTACTTAACATTGAATTCATTGTATTGTTATTTAATTAATAAAAAAACACAATCAAGGTAGATAATACAAAAAATCAAAACCATGCACCAAATTTCATAATCACATTAAAATTCACATTATGCATCGTCCAAAAAATAAAAATAAAAGAAATAATTGACTTCATTACTTACTACTTAACTATACTTAGAATTCATTATAAGGGTTTATGTTCCTTTGATAGTTAATAAGGAAGATTAATATTTTAAAAAGTTGATCTCAGTTTTGTTGCTTTATTTTTAGAAATAAATAATTATGTTTTATAAATATGTTGTGATTGTTTATTCAGATTAATAATTAGTACTGCATAACTAAGACAAAAGTCAAAAGTGCCATTATTTGAATAAGTTTGTACTTCTGTGATTTTTTTATTATGAATGGTTGTAGCTAAGTCAATAAGTATAATAAACAGCACACAAAAAAGGATATCGTAACAATTATAATAACTTTCCATAAAAAAAATATTTTTGTTGAATTCACCAGTGTTTTTTTTTTTTCATTATTTGATCCCCGTTAATTGTTTTCATAAAAAAGATTACTGTAGTTATTAAAATATGTTTTTTTTCGCCCACATCTACATAAAGTTACATAAAAGAACCCACATCTACATAGAATTTTTAATTTTTATTTCTATTTCTGATTCATCTGTAACAAATTCTGATTCATCTGAGCACAAAATTTTTGAACATCGATATCTTGAAAACTATTTTGTAAAAATGAATCCCTCATTCAAATATATGTTATTTGATATACCTATTTTCATATAAACATGTGTTACAGAGCTGAAACTGAAATAAAATTTGTGCCAGATGAATCAGTCAAAGAATAAAATTTCGGAGAAATACCCATTTACAGTGCTTCTTTTAGAATAATAAGAGAATACAGGGGCAAACCTCGAAAATTATTAGAGGTCATCCAAGGAAATGAAAAGTTGTTGTTTCGTGTGTCGATATTAATTTCACATAGATGACCCAATCCAAACACAACACTAGACTAGTAATTTAAGTTGTAGGCTCCATGTCAGTACTGCAGGAGGATAGTTTTTTTTAGGTAGGCACGGTAGTGCTTGATAAAAACTACAATGGAAATTCAAGTGGAGATTTTTTTTATCCACTTTTTTTGTGTATGTAAATTTTTTAAGAGGACTCTTCCCGAGTCAGGATGTAATTATCAGGCCAAGTTGACCCGTACCTCTGGAGTCTGTGTCGATAAATGACAATACATTCTCTCTGAGCTTTCCGCCGCGGACCTACCCACCTACGTTGTTGGTCAAAGTCGTTCTTAGTGGACCTCCTGTACTTTTCTATTGAATACTCCCGTCGAATAAGTAGGTAGGTACGACTTTTATTGGAGGTGTGGTCCTAATAGCATGGCTGGGGACAATTGTGCGATAAAATGGTAAAGGTATTGGCGGCGCTTTTGAGCGAATTGTGGGATTAGGAGCGGTGTAAAAGAATTTCCTTTTTGAGGGTCTAATAAGTGCACATAAAGGGTCCGGCGGATTTCTTTTGTCGTCAGCGCCGTGGTAGGCAACTCTACTTATTTCGGTTGAAATAAGTTTGATAGTTAGAAACCATCACCCAACTTGGGTTACCAGGATAAACCTATGTCTAGAGTAAACGGCTATCTCAACCCCAAGAATAAGATGCTTTTGTCTGTTATAAGGCAAAGACAGCTGCAAAAGAACGGAATTTTCAATTTGTCCGGATACTTGGGCTACCTATTTGGACCGGACGGTTTGATCATCTGACTGGGTGGTCTGCCAACCGATCTCTTCCTCATTTAGGTCTACTGAAGGCTAGGCCACTTGCTACGTTACGACAAATTCATAACCAAATAATAGAAGGAAAGATAGAAGGAAAGAGAGGTAGAGGAAGGCCACGAAGAAGCTACTTTGACCAAATTAAAGAGAAGGTGGATGTCGTGACGTACCAGGCTGCAAAGGAACTGGCCTGTGATCGAAGTGCATGGAGAATGCTGCACCGACAAGAGGATAACTCTTAAAATATAATGATGATGAAGGGTAGATGAGTCGTCTTAGGTGAAATGTAACAAGGCCAAATGTGTTTCGGAACTGTTTCTACCTAGCTTCTATTGTTACAGTTTGTGTAGAGTTTGTGTAGGAAGTCCATTTCGGAATGGTGACCTCGAGAGGGGAGGGCTATAGAAGCTAGGTGCACATTAGAAACAGACCTCATGTAAACACCAGCGGCAGTAGTGCTAGGTGTCGATATCGCAAGCCCATCTCGAGATAATTGACGCGACATAAAAGCTACTATCCTAGCGTTTCACAGATCGAACAAGATCTACCTTCTGAGCAATGCCATCTTTTACCTCTACATTCAGACCTTACGCAAACAAACTGTAACCAATACTAGGTGTACATTGCAAACCTGTAAACACTAGCGGCAGCAGTGCTAGGTGTCGATATCGCAAGGTGGCCGTAAGCCCACCTCGGCGATAAGACGCGCGTCGCTTGCCGCGGCACGCGCCAGCGGATCACTTGCCATCGAATGGCTAGGCGCGGCCCGGTCTCTAAAGAAAACACTTACCTATCGATGAATACTTTAGAGATGGAGTACGTTAGCTGAGACAGCGAGTTATGGAAAGGTATACGTACGGAATTTAATAAGTATCCCGTTCCATAGCTCTTTTTCCCCGCCACTTAAGATGAAATACGTCTCACAACTAGCGCCACCAATGAAAAAAAAATCATATATTTTTTTTGGAGGCGGTTTTTGCAAAAAACGCTCCTGCGATTTTTCAACGCGAGGCTTAACTATTTCCAGATCCTAGAACTTAAGAATGCAATCGATTCTCGCCAAAAGTGGCCATTTTTGGCGAGAATCGATTGCATTCGTTGGAAATCCAATCCTGGAATCCAAACCTTAGGTCCTAAAAATAGTTAAGCCTCGCGTTGAGAAATCGCAGGAGCGTTTTTTGCTAAAAACGCATCCAAAAAAGATATGTTTTTTTTTCATGGGCGGCGCTAGTTGTGAGACGTACTGCGTCTTAATGGCTAGGCGCGGGGTGTCTAAAGAAAACAAATAAAGGCATTTGCATCTACCTTCACTCACACTAGATGGGTGAAGAGACCACTCGGCGCTGCTGTGCCTGGGACATTGTTTTAGATGAAGTAGGCTTGCTTGCCCAGCACCTATACCATCCTGATAGCTTAGTCGGCCTAGCACACAGGAAAGACTGTTCAATACGTGTGGAGCCAAGTAAGCCGCGGGTTTCCTCACGATGTTTTTCAGAAAAGGGATACGGCATAGGTATAATCTCGTTCGATAGCTTGTCGTCTAGGCGCGGGGTGTCTAAAGAAAATACTTATCGTCGAATGGGTGGGTGGAAGGTTTGGTTACAGCTGTAAGAATGTACCCATACACATAAGTGGAGATGAGATCTGATATGTCAACCCGGTTCGAGTTAGCGTAGACATCAAGCGATGGAACGGGATATTTTTATGAGGCAAGAACCGAACATAGCCCGAAGTACCTATCTTGTGCGCCGAGAAAGGTAACAGTGAAGTGAATTATGCCCGTTTTCACCAACCACTCCTAATTTTAAAAGACCTTTTAACGCCAATTATCTTTACCTTTGCAAGTCTAGTAGGTAAATGTAAGATGAAGGACCATACGAACTCAACTCACTCAATTATCTGCACCTCTGCAAGTCTAGTAAATGCAAGATGAAGGACCATACGAACTCAACTCACAAGCGTTGTGAGTTGTGTTCTTGCAGAGGTGCAGATAAATTGCGTTAAAAGGTCTTTTAAAATTAGGAGTGGTTGGTGAAAACGGGCATTAGATACCTAAAAAGTTGACATGATTGAGAAAACTGTCTCTAGGTCGGAGACCATGACCTGGAAGAATCTGTTTCGGAACAATTCGGAAGGCAAAGTTTTTTGTTCGAAAGTCCGTTATTGGCTTAATCTTATCTTTAGACAATATTGAGAAACTAATTTCAATATTTTTTATTTTGATCCAGTAGTTTTGTTTTTATGCGCTAAAATGTTTTGTTCCTATGACCGCCTTGACCGCCAACAGTATGCAGACCGCCGCGTGACGTCATAAAACCGTATCTTTGAAACGTTGTAAAATCCAAACTACTGAACCAAAATAAAAAATATTGAAATTAGTTTCTCAATATTGTCTAAAGATAAGATTAAGCCAATAACGGACTTTCGAACAAAAAACTTTGCCTTGCGAATTGTGCCGTGGTGTAGGCTATGCCTATGATTGGAATGGTATGCCCCACAGCTTCCTTCCGAAGACCACGGGCGGCCAATGGACTGTCGAAAACTGATGTTGACCTCGTCGATGCCAGGGCCAACTTTAGGGGAATGTCGATCACGCAATCAATGTTGAAATCAAAATATTTTCTTTCTACAGTAGTGTTCTTACATTCTTAACAGTTGGTCCCCGTATCGCCTCACTATGTCCGGTTAAGACCTGAACTACAATATTCTCACGCTGTAACGCTCGTAAATCTTAAAACAATGTAAATTGTTTAAAACAAGCAGGTTAACGACAATATTGAACTTTAGGTCCCATAAGTGAACCGATAAAGCATGATTCACGCATAAAACTCTCAGAACCAGGTTTAAATAAACTTTACTACAATACAGGGTGCACTCTAAGTCGATAGCGAAACTTTATGTAGGCTATCTACTGATCAATACAAACAACTTGTACTAGGTGGCAAAGAAAATGGAGTAAAAAAAATATCAGCTGTTCCATACAAAAGGTCGACTCAGTACTGCGCCAAATGTATGAAACAGCTGATATTTTTTTCGCTCCATTTTTGTCGCCAACTAGTACAAGTTGTTTGTATTGATCAGTAGACAGCCTACTTAAAGTTCCGCTATCGACTTAGAGTGCACCCTGTAGATTGAAAATCTTCTAACAAAGGGTCTAATATCAGATGACCTTTATCGATAAAGCGCAGGGCCGCACTAGGGCTGACACCTTGCGAATATATTACCTAGTCCGACCGTGCCGCTGAATCTAATCACGATCTGATGGATTAATACACATCTGACGGTATCTCCCGTGAGTAGTATCTATCTCCTAATCTAGAGCAGGTACAGAAGGCCTGAACTATGGAGGCTAGGAATAAGCACAAGCCTACAATTCGGACAATTCCAACTCTTAGGCTTAAGAAGGCTAGAAGCTCATTTCTCGGCAACTGTATACGCTTCTATAATAAGATCCCAACAGATATCCTAAGTTTACCAGAGGCCCGATTCAAAAAATGTGTAAGGCACACCCTGTGCCAAAAGGCCTATTACAGAATAGATGATTATCTAAATGACAAAGAAGTCTGGCACTAAACCAGTTCAGCGCACGATCACCACACTTACCAATGTGTTATTTTTTAAGTACCTACCTGCATTACAAAATGTATTATTTTTTAAGCACGAGATCCCTGGAGTTTCTTTACCATGCTTCTTCTCCAAGAACGATCAGAGCTAGTGAAGCTGGAGAAAAAAAAGTAGCTAGATACTTAGTATTAGATAGTAATAAGTATCTGATTTATATATTTTTTTTACTTTAGATAATATTTTGACGTTCAATGTAAATAATTTATTTATGGCATATTGAATAAAACATTTGAATCTGAATCTGAATCTGTAAATATCATCTGCCAATAGGCGTAAAAGCTCATTGGACTTCAAGTAGACTGTTTAGCTGTTATCAATACAAAAATGGAGCGAAAAAAATATCAGAAATGTTTCATACTTTTGGCGCAGTACCTACTGAGTCTACCTTTTGTATGGAACAGCTGATATTTTTTAGCTCAATATTTTTAGCCACCTTGTACAAGTTGTTTGTATTGATCAGTAGACAGTGCACGGAGTGCACCCTGAAGAAGACACTGTTTTTTGTTTTTTAGATGTATTGTATTGACTCTACATTTTCTCCTAATTATCTCAGAAACCGTTGATTTCAAAGGCATCGTTTCTTGGGCAAAAATGTTCGTTATAGTGGTTATAGTGCGAGAAAAACGTAGGTTACAATCATTATCATTTCAGAAAAGTGGTCCATTAAAACTTATTAAAACCATATGAACTTTCTGTTTCTCTCCATGAAGGGTCCGTACCCCTAACACCTACCTAAACGGACCTTTTAGACCCTAAAGCAAATGCGTTAAGGGTGATTGTGGAGCAATCAGATTAGGTGAGTGGGTTAGCCAGCGGGGCAATTGCGAAGATTTATTATAATACCTGCCGCCGTATAAAATCTAAATGGAGCAGGGATTATGAACAGTTTAAATTGTTTTGGACGTGATGCATGATGTTCCGTGCTCCTGCCTAACAAACATGTTGCATGGGTGATGTCATGGTGACGTAGTAGGTACTCAACGGACTGTTCTACATATAATCCGCGCGGGATGAGAATGGGATGGAACCTTGTCGAAGTCAATCAAAAATATACTTTAATTTACTTTGACAAGGTTGCTTCGACGCGAGTTTGCTTACCGCGCGCGTCTCAGTTCCTGTGTCCTAAAGGTCCTAAAGGTCGCATCCCATTCTCATCCCGCGCGGATTATATATTTCCTTACGATGTTTTCCTTCACAAATAGTCAATGGTATGGTTCCTAGAAGTTAAATTTTCTTCTTCTTCTTCTTGTACTGCCGTCTTCTAGATATCGGAGACGGAACTGCCAAACGGAAGAAGGAGCTCGTGGATTGTTGGTTCACTTGGAACCAATGGCGTAAATTCTCATGCCATGATAATTATCTTGGTTCATCAAGGTCTCCTCCTGCCTGATATCTTTCCTTGGATGATAAGTTGAAGTCCATATTGGGTGTTGCGCATTATATGGACAAAATACTCAACTTTAAAATTGTAAATTACAGCAACATTACAATATTTACACTTAAACTTTCGTAAGCACTGCACATTTTGTATTTCGTAAACGGTTAAACTTACTTGTATTATGTCGGTGTAGCCGACTAGTTTCGGTTCTCATTCGGAGACCTTAATCATGGAGCTGTGAAACTAGTCGGCTACACCGACATAATACAAGTAAGTTTAACCGTTTACGAAATACAAAACATTACAATAGCTATGAATGTACGACCCCTGATAATTTTCCGTAAGTTCAACCAACCAGCTGCCCGTCAACGGGTAATCGGTTTACGCAGGTGAGCCTCTCAAGTGTCGTCGTATTTTAATTTGGCTCTAATTTGCGCCGAGTCGAGCTCTAAGCGGATTGCCAACTTGATAATTAGCAGGACAGGGCCCGGTGGAAAGTTGGCGGTAGACGGGTTGTGTGGTGGCTCCTCGCGAATGGTCTCCCGTGATGCGGCAAATGAAATAAATCTGCTACAACATGGAAAAATAAATGCATTTCCATAACTACCTTACTTAGGAAACTGGGAGCAGGCAAGAGGCGGTGGGATGATTGGAACCTGTTACATGGTAGCTCGCAAATGGTCTCCTGTGACGGTGAAAATTTAATAAATCTGCGACAAATTTAAAAAACTAGGTACAGAAACCAAAGATTTGTATTTGCTTTCTAATGAAAAGGCATCAAAATCCCAACGTTTTCTCACATGGTTGTGAGATAAAGTTGTGATTTTGATGCCTGAATTTTGTATAGACGCTGAAACATTAAAATATATAAGTCTGAAACTGAAAGTTAGATGGGGGAAAGGAGGAAACTTAAGATCTCTACAAATCTAGACTAAGATTAATTTCTAATGATGAACTATAAAAAAAAAAACTTATAATTATAACCCAAAAAAGCCCACCCTAGTTGTGCAGACATTTAAAATAATGAAAATCATGATCATGCTTAATTTAATCCCGTCCCAAAATTTTCTGAGCAGAGTTTTAAGGGGCGCCCCCAAATCGCTTCCTGAGAGAAATTACAGTCATTTCCTTGTATGAAGCCGTGTTGGAAACTTTCCCTCGTAAAAAGATTCCCAACTTCGACAAAAGGTGGAAATTTTTATCTCTACTCGCACCTGCTCGCCGGCGGGAACCTCGGGGAACTTCGGGAAACTTCGGAAAACTTGGACGAACTTCGGACCGGATGTTGTTATCGGCCGGAAGAGCTTTAGGCGACTTCCCGTTTTGACGGACGTGCGAACGAGAGCTTTCTTTTGAAGAAATTATTTCTGAAATTAATGGTGTTTGCTACCCGACCACATAGGCAGGTAAAAAGTAGGTAGGTATATTTTATGTGTGTTCCAGTATTCTATTGTTATCTAGTATGGGACAGACTAAGGGTGGTATTCTAGAACGCTACTTAAACTCAGTTTAAACAGAGTTCAGACTGTCGATAAAGCAGTGCATGTTTTGATATGAAGGGAAGGATATTCAAATCAAAACATGCACTGTTTTATCGACATTCAACACTACTAAACTCTACTTAAACAGAGTTTAAACAGAGTTCAAGGAGCTTTCTAGTTTGAACTGAGTTTAAACAGAGTTTAAGTAGCGTTCTAGTTTGAACTGAGTTTAAGTATCGTTCATGAATACCACCCTTAGGGTGGTATTCTAGAACGCTACTTAAACTCAGTTTAATCTAGAACGCTACTTAAACTCTGTTTAAACTCAGTTCAAACTAGAAAGCTCCTTGAACTAGGTTCAAACTCAGTTTAAGTAGAGTTTAGTAGTGTCGACTGTCGATAAAACAGTGCATGTTTTGATTTGAGTATCTCTCCCTTCATATCAAAACGTGCACTGTCTTATCGACAGTCTGAACTCAGATCAAACTAGAACGCTACTTAAGCTCTGTTTAAACTCAGTTCAAACTAGAGCGCTCCTTGAACTCTGTTTAAACTCAGTTTAAGTAGAGTTTAGTAGTGTCGACTGTCGATAAAACAGTGCATGTTTTGATTTGAATATCCCTCCCTTCATATTAAAACATGCACTGTTTTATCGACCGTCTGAACTCTGTTTAAACTCAGTTTAAGTATCGTTCTAGAATACCACCCTTAGTATAGGTACATTAGAAAAATTGCGCTTTCGGTGTTCTTATCTCTCTCTAGGTACATTCTTTCCTTCAAAGTTATAATTTCACCGACTGCTACCTATCTTCTTCTTCTTTAGGTGCTATCTCCTATCGGAGGTCGGCTATCATTACGGCCACTTTGGCCCGTGATGGTGCGGCTCTGAAGAGTTGTGGGTGGCTTGTGTTGAACCATTCTGCAAGATTTTGTAGCCATGATGTTTTTGGAAGGCCAGGTCTTCGGTGACTCTGTATTTTCGTTTGCAGAATCAGTTGCAGAAGGTTATATTCGTCGTCGCGCATTATGTGGCAAAAATATTGCGTTTTCCTCCGCTTTGTGGTCTTCAGAAGCTATAAGGTCTTTGTTCATTCATTTTAGCACTTACCTATAAAAAACCTTATCTCCGGAACTCTGAAACTTGACGAAAACACCTTTGAACCGGCAAGTTTTTCCGTGAAAAATGCTCGCCCGCCACATCACTCTCTTGAGAAAGTGACGGCGCTGCGATAAAAGTTTTTAAGTAATTCCTGAACCCCCATTTACATTCAGCCACTGGCTATGCTATTTCCAACTTTGCCACTTGCCACAAAAAAAAGCTAGGGATTTAGTTTTTTTAAACATGTTGCAACAGTTGAAGTAACACTGGGCAAAAGCTACAAGGCATGGTAAAAACATGTCGGCATAGGCAGGTCGGAAAAATGGTTTAAAGTAAACAATTAAACAGACAGATTTGAGAAAATAAAAGTGCAAAGCTAACTAAGCCCTTCTCACTATGTTTTCCCGCACTTATCAATCCTGGGACTTCGCTTTTTCGACACTTTTCTGCTCACTTCATAAGCAGTGGGCATAGTGTAACCGCGGCATTACACTCTGTAGCCTCCTTACGGCTTCCGTGAGCGCGGGGGTAAATTGAAAATGGAGACATTTATTTATGAACCCCACCTCGGTGAAAAACTGGCAATTTATTAGTCATATTCACACTGCCCATGGGAATTTTCCAAACCAATGCTAGACGGGTGGAATGGCAATTTTTATAGTTACCTCGGTACTTTGACAAGACATCAAATGGTTTTCTTTGAGTTTTCATGTTCCTATTTGTTGTGTATAGGCGCTACTTCCCAGGCACTGCAGAGCCGAGTGGTCTCTTCACCCATCTAGTGTGAGTGAAGGTGCCACTGGACGCTGTATAAATCATCTCACTACCTAGATGCAAAGGCCTTAGTTTTTTTTTAGGCGCTACGACCCGATTAATAAACCACACAGTACGCTATGAGCAAACGTGCCTCCCCTAGCTAGTTGCCCAAGTCCAGATTTTAAACACTATTGTATCCACGGTTGCTTTACGCAAAATAACATTTTAAATGAAATCCAAGAACATTCCTTCTTTTCCCTCCATTCACACCTTAAATGAAAAGTCAGGACCTGTCATCATCACGCCCACTAATATTTTACCAGGCTCCTAACTCTCAGTTACATGCTCCATAGCCTCTATCCTTATAGCAATAGAGTTCAAATTGATTCGCGAAACTGCACAGGTAATCAAGTACGAATGGTGTTTAATTTTTGCTTACGGGAAATTAGTGGAAATGCGTCTGACATTTCGCGGTACGAGGAAATTACTTGTTATGTTTCAGCGAAAACACCTCCACTGTAATGATAAACAACATGTTTTATTTATACACTGTTGAACTTAATGGTGAAGAAAACAACATCGTTTAAACCACTCAGTTCTAATACGTGGTGTATTTTGGCCATGAATAGAAATCAATGGAGACGATTTGTCAACCGGTCACAACTTTTGGGTATGATCGGGTGACCAAAAAAATAAATCTTGACTGCTGAAAAAAGAAAACTATCAGGAAAAATAATATGTAGTAAAAATGGCAAATGGTAAACTTTCAGCAAGGAGTGAAGTAAAGCTTGGTCATGTTTGTTTTCTCTTAATAAAGGCCTTTGCATCTACGTAATGAGATGATTTATACAGCGTCCAGTCTTTTATAACATGTGTAATATAACTAAACTTCAGCCTATCCCTTCTGAAATCAAGGTTTTAAGGTGTCCTCTAAGGTTACTGGGGTTGCTGTGTAACTTCTCAATTATTAAGGTCTCTAGACATAATAATAAGGTGTCGAGATACTTTGTTTCGCAACTTTTCTGAAAACAACAGCAATTTGCGCTGATTAATTCACGACTGCAGGTCTCTACAGGGTGACACAGAAACAACTAAATATAGAAGCACTGCTTGAGCTTTAATTTTACGCCTTCGCAATTCGATTAGGAAGACCATTATCAGGGATGTATCATTAATTTGCGATACGTGTGAGAAATACATCTGTCACAGAAATACAGACAGACCGACACACAGACACTCACACACGCGCATAGCGGTCAAACTTTTAACACCCCTCTTTTTGGGTCGGGGGTTAAAAAGGGGTCAAGGGTTTCGGCTACCGCGTTCTGTTAGTCAATCAAAGGTAACCTACAACAAGTGCTGAGTCAGTTCCTATTTTTACTGCGGAGATGTTCCGACAGTTATGTCGCTTGTACGTACCTAGTTTGTATTTTTTTTTATCATTGTACCTATTTCCGTGGCTATTAATAAACGTCTTTCTATCTATCTATCTATCTAATCATGCATGCCATGTCAGTCACGGTATTTGTACTTTTATTGTTTTGTGTATCGAGTTGTACTTCTACTATATCTTTTCAACGTACAATACAGGGTGTCATGCAATATTCATCGGCGTCATCAACGAGGTCAAGTAATTAATGACACCCTGTAGAAGGAGGGGGGTGGGGAGGTATGGAAAGGTGGGGGAAAACACTTTTAAAAACTTGAGAAGAGGAAATTATTAATAGGTTTCCGCGCAGACGGCGCTAGAGATGTGGTGGCTACACGGATCTTTGTCGATAGAAAACACTTTTCGTCTGATATTTCCCCACAATTTAAACCGACCGATCCACTGGTAAGCTAACCTATGTCATGTACCCACGCAGGTTAGGCCAACTACTTAGATTCTGCATCTTTTTCAAGTGATCCAGTAGTTCAGTATCTTGGCGAAGCAGTGCTAACTTTTTTCGTGTTTGTTTCGAAACTTCTGGAGCTGTACCTACCTCTAAAATATTTACCATACAAAGAAAATTTAGCGTTTCGTAACGGTGCGATTAGAGAAAACAAACTAAGTTGATTAGTTGACGTTAATAACTACAATTCATACGAATGCAACGTTGACTAAGGCGTCGAGGTAGACACCAGTACCTAGTTTAAGACGATTTCGATAGTTCAATGAAATTTCCACAAGAGGGTTTTCTAAAACATAGTTAAAAATTATTCTAAAACATAGCATACAAATGTTTCTAAACATAGCATACAAATGATTCTAAAACATAGCATACTTACAAAATTATTCTAAAACCGTTTCGTTCTGATCTTCGTTTGCACGAGAAACAACTTCTTTTTATTGTTACTTCGAGCTCTACCGATTCGACCCCATTAAGGAATAACCTATATCGATAACTTCCCACGAAAGACATCACTACGAAAATAACACCTTGCAACGATGTAAAAATTAGAAGAGGAGAGAGAGCACGGGATTTTTTTAAAGAAAAGTTTGTAGCGAGAGCGGCGAGTTAGTGACGCCACATTAATTCTTTCTGTCAATTACTTCCCACTTGGCGGGAAATCCGGAGAGTATGAACTGGGGGTTACCTCGGGAAAAGTTTGAAATAACGTGTAATCATTGGATGGTCTTTCGGACGCGTTTCTGGAGAGAATTTTTAATTTTTTTTTGTGAATAAATGTGTCTGCTGAATCCAACACTTCTGCTATTTACAGATTCTTATTTCATTGCTGTTGCTCATCAACAACAATGATGGGAAAGTATGGTGGAAAAGATTTTCTGTTTTTCAGAGGTGGCATACATGACGCATCGTCAAAAGGATGTCGCATTAAAAGCGGGTTATTGTCTAACTTTTGATTGTATCGCGTTCCCTTTCAAAGGTATCGGGATTTATGATCGTGACTGCGACTTTAAAATGGAATTGTCTAAGTTTTAAATCACAATCGTTAACAGAACGGATGAGTCGCCATACAAATTGAATGATATTGAGTGAACGATTTTGCTATTTTCTTCACTCAATATCCTTTAAAATCGAGTCGCAATCCTTATCCCTATCCCAATCGCTTTCAATGACAGTATGTGTCATACCTGAGTGTTACCAAAATACAATACAAAAACTCGTTAATTCAGCGTAGAAGTAACGTCCAATGTAGGTACCGGTTGGTTGAGGCACAAATCAACGTCTCGAACCGTCGTCGGCGCGCTCGCTCCACGTCGCGTCGTCGCGACGTAAGTGCACCGGTGCAGGCCGAGACTTACGTCTTGCTCCATAGCGGAGGGATGTGCGAATCCACGGAGGAGTTGTGAAAATTACAAATTCATGAACTTTGACGTGTCAGGAAAATGCCCTCTCAAACTCTTTTTATTTATTTATTTTATTCTTGAGCAGTAACCCGAGCTGGAAGAAGAAAATGTCTAAAAATGCACTCTTGTCCCGATTCGAGCGATGTTTTTGACCCCAAACCAAAAAGAGGGGTGAGGGAGAGGTGTTTTAAGTTTGACCGCTATGTGTGTGTGTCTGTCTATGGCTGTCTGTGGCACCGTACGTAGCTCTTAAACGGGGAAACTGATTTAGATGCGTTTTTTTGAAAGCAGGTTTTCTAGCGAGTGTTCTTAGATAATGTTTTATCAAAATCGGTTTAGCCCATAATGAGATATGCTTATATGTTGGGGCTATTTTAAAATAAATATATTTTTTATTTACCACCACAAACCCCCGAAAGACCATCACTGAAACTGCCGCATCCTAACAGTATTTCCTCTTCATACATCCGTGAGAGTGAAGTGCACCTCCGTTTATAGGTCCATACACTAATGATAATTTATCTCCCGTATTGTCTCCGCAGCTCGCGAGCCAGGGATTCCTTTACAAATTACCGAAATGCACCTACCAATTACGAATAGTGGTGAGAGAAATAGAAAACGTACAACGTTCAGAACTGAGTTAAGATAGGACCTCGAAAAGCTTATTTATAAGCTGTAGTGAAGGTATTATTTTTTACGCTGTAATGTCTCTAATTCGTAAGGCAAAGTTTTTTGTTCGAAAGTCTGTTATTGGCTTAATCTTATCTTTAGACAATATTGAGAAACTGATTTAAATAAATTTTATTTTGGTCCAGTAGTTTTGTTTTTATGCGCTAAAATGTTTTGTTCCTATGACTGCCAACAGTATGCAGACCGTCACGTGACGTCATAAAACCGTATCTTTGAAACGTTGTAAAATCCAAACTACTGAACCAAAATAAAAAAATATTGAAATTAGTTTCTCAATATTGTCTAAAGATAAGATTAAGCCAATAACGGACTTTCGAACAAAAAACTTTGCCTTCCAAATTATAAAGGAGTATTTATTTTATTTAATAGCAACATGAGTCATCGCCAGAGGTGAGGCCTCAAAAAGAGTCAAAGAAGAAGAAATATGGGAACCATTAGATAAACGATTTGATTTAAAGTACCTAACAACAAAAATATCTCCGATATGCAACTCCAATAAAGACACCCAAACTTTTACAAACATACCTTCGAACATCTCCATACCAATAAATCAAATGGAACGGGACCCAAATCCCGAAATCAGCCATAAATCATCTCTGCAGTAATAACAAAGCCCAATACACTTAATACATCTCATGAAGGTGAAGTATTATAAAGGAGGGTAGTTCGATGATGTCGCTGCACTAAAGACAGAAGGCCCATTCCACTAATATAAGCAAATGTTGAGGCTGCGTGCGTGGGTGGTGATCCAAATGGCTAGTAAGCTTCTTTTCCACGATATCCACAGTCAAAGTCTTCGATCCGAAACGATTTCTAGTCATTAACCTGTATAATTCGACATTAGAAAGGTTTTTATCCACAAGTGAATAATAAAAACTCGACACTCACCATCTGCACAGGTAGGATTCTCTAATATTTTGGCCTCATTGCCAGGAAAGACAGCGACAACCTAGAAAAACTGATTTTCGCTGGAAAAATCGACGGAAAGCGACCAAGAAGAAGGGCGATTTTTACAAAAAAGTGTACACTCTGACGTGTTGTCGTGTGTTCCGAAATGACGATGATCAAAAAGCACAAATATAAATTGCCCAGCCAGGATGACAAAGCTTATAATATAACAACGCGCTGTGAACGCCGCATTTCAGTTGACCAACGCGGGCTGCTAAAGTTGAAGCTGTATTTCTGTCTCTATTCCTCAAGTATCGAAGTATAAAAAGAGGGTAGTTCGATAACGTCGCGAGGAGGTCTCCGCGTAAACCTTTCAGAGGCGAAGCTCAAATAATCCGCACAATAAAGAAAAATTCCACCCTCCTTTATGAAGAGGTAAGTCTTTGGCAAATCGTGTGGACGTCGATTGCGTAGAGTCGCTGTGGAATGTTACTTTTTGTCTTCTCAGCTAGGGGAGCACCATGTCACAATGAAAGTTTTATCCTATTATCGGCTATCGCTATCCTGCCTTATTTCACCACGTGAAGCGAGACGCTGCTACCCGATAGTGGGATAAAACTTTATAACGTTTATAACGTTTATTTTATAACGTTGTGCTTCCCGGTCTGGTGCACTGAAGAGTGAATAAAATTTTCTTTTCGCCCATATGACGGTAGCAAAACGGGCAAGCCACATATTTTGACTAAGGTGTAGAGTTTGTGAAGTTAGTGCTTGTAGAGTTCAGGCACGTAGAGTTAGAAGCTTGGCTCTACTGATAGCTTTTTGACAGTGCGAGGTGTATCGTCTCGTCTTGTCAACATTTTTTACATGAAAATGTTTTTGGTGGGATGTGCTTTTCTACAAAGGAGTTAAAAATAATCCAAAAAAAATTGCGGTCCTACCAGCGAATGACAAGTTTTACATTTTGTTGTGTTGTGTGTTTCAAGTTGTTGAATCTGATACGAAAGACTCTCGAATGTAAGTGTACAAAATGGCGTCTTCGGTGGCACACGCGGCGAACCAGTTGCGAACTCGCCGAGCATTCGCTTCGCTCAGTATAAGGTTAACTATCGCCACCAATGTTTAAAAAATCATATCTTCCTTTAGAAGAAGTTTCTGAAAAAATCCTAAGATGAGCCTATGCGCCATGCTTTTCTAGATTTTTAAGTGTAGATACCCTCTTCGAAATTTACTTTTAGACTAGAAATTGAGTTGGGTACCTACACTTAAAAATCTAGAAAAGCATGGCGCATGAGCTCATCTTAGGATTTTGTCAGAAACTTCTTCTGAAGGGACATATGATTTTTTCAACATTGGTGGCGCTAGTTAGCCTTATACCGAGCCTTAACTCGCTAGTGTGATAAGGCTAAGATAGGATAGAATCGGAGCGGCGGGCATAGGTAATTTTTTTAAAACAAATAACTACGCCACGGCTTCCGCTGTCCAGCACAAAAGCGGAACGTAACAGATGACTATCAAGCAGGTAAGAGACGAAATAAGTGGATTGCTTTTCTGCTTTACATACGAATATTTTGTGCAAACCCTCGAGTCGCGACCCGCGTTATACCCTGACGATTTAGACTGAATGAAAGGAACCCTCATTCATATCAGACTAGGTATTTGTATACTTCATAATATCATCATTACATTAAATTTCTTGTCCGTGCAGTATTTTCCATGTGTTCCTGACGTCACAAGCTGCCGGATGCCCCGGGGTCCGAGGCGCGGGCGCCGGGGCTCCAAACCGGTCCACCAGGCCCCCCGCCTCTCCATCGCCGCGATACGCGTCTTCACTAGCTCATACACCCGACCGCGATCGCACGCATTTCGGCCTATTCTCATTGAACATCAGCTACCTATTACAATATTATACTACAGTCTTGTTATATCGAAGAAGAAGCAGTTTTATTTATAGTCAAGATATCCTGAGCCAATCAAGAGCTTGACAATCAACCAGTGGTCCTTCACAAGAAGAGAATCGCCGTCTTTTTGCTGCGCAATTCGCCGTGGACTTTGGACTGACCGCTGCGGACGCGTAGAGGACAGTCTACCAAAAGGGACTTTTTGTACTGAGTGAGTCCGTTCCATATCCTTTATTCCTGTCTTCTTTAATCTTCCCAGGAATTTAAAATAGTGCTATACGGATCAGGCATATTGATCTCTTCATACATAGTTACTATATTCATTTTTGCTTGTCATCCTGCCATTGACAAAAGGGTTGATACCTACATTCCGCAAGCCTTTTGTTCGCTTATCTTTTTACGGCAGGTGCATTTTTATTGCCAAGTTGAACTTGAAAATGCTAATCGTTTCTGCCTATTTCTTTTGTATTGAGGTTCATCGCTCCCAGCAACTGCAGTAGGCATATAAACTTGTTTACCGCTAGCCTTTTGCATCATCATTACGTAACCCCATCGCATACCTGTCGCTTCTTTCGTCTTATTTTGCATTCTTACTTCTTTTTTGAGGCTTTTTTACTTCATCATGGGTGATGCAAAGTTGAAAGAACTTGTGGCGAAGCGTGGGACGTTCAAAGCGAAACTTACACACTTCAACAACTTCCTAAGGATCATACCTAGCAGTAATTTGAGCTCTTTTCAAGCGGCCGAATTAAAATGTCGTTTTATTTTAATGGAATCGCTATATCGTGAATTCGACGTGTTACAGACGGAGTTGGAGCAATTGTCGGAGGATAAAGAGGTCCGCTACGCGGAGCGGGAGCAATTCGAGACGCAGTACTACTCGCAGGTGGCTCGCGCCGGTATGCTGCTCGAGCCCGCCACCGCTGCCGCCGCCGCCGCCTCCGGCAGCGACGTCCACTCCGCCGGCTCTGGCTGCAAGCACGACTTTGTCAGGCTTCCCAAGATAGACTTGCCTCACTTCAGCGGGGACTATCAGCACTGGCTAGAATTCCGAGATACGTACCTTTCACTTATTCATGACAATAGTAGCATACAGGACATAAACAAGTTTCACTACCTGCGCGCTGCCTTAACCGGTAGTGCGTCTTTGGTCATTAAGAGTCTTGATTTTAAAGCAGACAACTATGCCATAGCTTGGCAGCTATTGTCAGAAAGGTACAACAACGAGAGACTGCTTGTCAATAATCATATTCAGGCCTTATTTAATTTTGAACAAATTCAGAGGGAGTCGAGTAGTAGCTTGCGTCAAATGGTGGATGTTACAAACAGAAACTTGAGGGCTCTTGACACACTTGGTCAACCCACTGCGCATTGGGACACCTTAATCATCTTCATGATGTCCAAAAAACTGGATGCAGTCACCAATCGACAGTGGGAGGAATGCAAGAATAATCTTCAGACATTGCCAATCCTTAAAGATTTTCTTAAATTTTTATCCAATAGAGCCGACTTACTTGAGACATTGAATGACACCAAAACTACTAAAACTACATTTCTTACAGCTACTACACATCATACACCCACTTATGAAATTAAAACATCAAAAACCAATCAGGCACCAACGAAAAGCAATTCAAACACTAACTTAAAGAGACTTACATGCCCCATGTGTTCTCAGGATCATTTCTTGTTCAGTTGCCAATCATTCAGAAATCTTGATACTGAAGCTCGCTTCAAAAAAGCTTCAGAAAGCAACGTTTGCATGAACTGCCTGCGTCCAGGGCACACAGACAAGCGTTGCAGTCTTTCACATTGCAAATATTGCAAAGTTAGGCACAACACCCTCTTACATAGGGAACATTTTTCAGAGGAGCAAGCTGGAGACAATATTGTCTTATCCTCAAATATTATTGCCTCCCCTTCACAGTCTAATCAGGCTCATGTGCTACTGTCCACAGCATTGGCGAAGGTGTCAGACAGTCATGGAAGGCTGCACACAGTCAGACTCCTGCTGGACAACGGCAGCACTTCCAACTTTGTCACCCAAGACCTCTGTGGCAAGCTCGGCTTGGTAACACGCAGCACTAGCTCCACCGTCACAGGTATTAATGGCCAAGTTTCTAGTACCTCAGAAAGTTGTGATATAACTTTGCAATCATTTTTTGGTGGTTATCGGGCGAGCGTAAACTGTTTCGTCTTACCGAAAATCACAAAATCATTGCCTGGCTCTTACGTGGATATTCAACAGATAGCCATCCCGCCAGGTCTTCAGCTAGCGGATCCAACGTTCAACATACCTTCAGCCGTAGATATTCTTGTAGGTGCTGAAGTCTTCTGGGACGTCTTAGGATCCGACTCCATTAATTTGGGCATTGGTAAACCCAAATTACAATCATCAAAACTAGGTTGGCTTATTTCAGGCTGCTTATATCAGTCATCTTCTCGAAAACAACCTACAGTTTGCCATTTCCTTTCTCATGAAGAGTCTGAGCAGCTAACTCGCTTCTGGGAGTTTGATTCCGTCCCGTCTGGCAAGTGTTTCTCTTCAGAAGAAGAGGCTTGTGAAGCCATTTTTCAGGAAACAACTCGCCGCGACGAGGAGGGCCGGTTCGTGGTCACCATTCCGTTAAAGGAATCACCTGAGACTCTAGGTAACTCTTACTCGATGGCCAAGCGAAGATTTTTCTCTCTGGAGCGTAGACTTGAGCGCGATTCGACATTACAAGAAAGGTATTTGGACTTCATGCAACAATATTCAGATCTTAAACATATGACAAAAAATTCAGAAATTCATAAACATTCAAAACCCAACAATTTTTTGCCGCATCATGGTGTAGTACGCGAGTCAAGTACCACGACGAAAGTACGTGCAGTATTTGATGCCTCTGCTTCTACAACTTCAGGCAAGTCTTTCAACGAAATTCAGATGGTAGGTCCAACTGTACAGGAGGATCTACTCTCAATCTTACTCAGGTTCAGGCAACATAAGTTTGTTGTAACGGGCGACATCGAGAAAATGTACAGAGCTATTTGGGTCGAGCCTTCTCAGCGCTCGTTACAACAAATCATCTTCAGGTTTGATCCTTCAGAACCCTTACAGACGTACTCACTGAACACAGTGACGTATGGCACCGCTTCAGCCCCGTACCTAGCCACGAAGTGTCTAGTGTCACTTGCAAATCAATCGTCAGATCCTAAGGTTAGTGACTCTATAAAACGAGATTTTTACGTGGACGATTACTTGAGCGGAGGAGATTCGATAGAGACAGTCGTAGAGTTATGTAAAGGCGTCGTCAGCACTCTCGAATCTGCGAAGTTCCATCTACGTAAGTGGCAGTCAAACAGTCCAAAAATTCTAGAGTCAGTCACTAACATGCATCCAGAAAATTCAGAGAAGACACTGAACTTGAACGACGCTTCGCCTAGCAAAACGCTAGGGCTATACTGGGACCCTACTTCAGATCATTTATTTTTCACAATCGATTTGAAAACACCGACTAAAATTACGAAACGCATCATCTTATCGTTAGTTAGTCAGGTTTTTGACCCCTTGGGCCTCGTTGGACCATGCATTGTCCAGGCCAAATTAATATTGCAGCAACTGTGGATCCACAACTGCAGCTGGGACGACGAAGTGCCAGCTGAAATCAAAATTCAGTTTCAGGAGGTACTGCATTCTCTTCCAGCTCTTAATTCAATACGAATTCCTCGCTGGGTGTCTTGTTGCAGTCCTTCGTTGATAGAAATCCATACATTTTCTGACAGCAGTGAGCGTGCATATGGGGCGTGCCTCTATGTGAGGACGGTTGCAGTCGACGGAACAGTTTGCGTTCGCCTTTTAGCCTCCAAAAACAAGGTTGCTCCTATAAAGCCCACAACCATACCACGTTTAGAGTTGTGCGGTGCTTTATTAGGTACACGACTTTATCTGAAGGTATGCAAGTCACTTACCCTTGAATTCAGTAATTCATTCTTTTGGTGTGACTCTACGATCGTACTGGGATGGCTCTCTACACCATCACCTAGTCGACTCAATCAGTTCGTTGGAAACAGAGTTAGCGAAATACAAAAAGCTACTGCCGGCCAGACGTGGAGCTATGTGCCTTCTAAAAGTAACCCTGCTGATTTAGCATCGCGGGGGGTGAAGGCTGATTGCATCAGCGCGTCCACTCTTTGGTGGTCCGGTCCCGATTTTCTCCATCAGGTAGAGATCGAGTTTCCTACAAATCCCAACACGCAGCACAATTCATTGACAGAAACTTCATTACACACAGCTGTTGACAATAATACACAGACAAACGACAATTCAATTTCACTTTTAATACAGAAAACATCAATATTTACAAAACTAATCAGAGTTGTAGCGTATATACAAAGATTTATTTACAACTGCAGAAATAATAACAAAAAATCTTGTTTTTTGACACAGTCAGAACTTCAATCATCTCAGACCCTTATTCTTCAAATTGCTCAGCAGGAAATGTTCCCTGAGGAATTTAAAGACCTTAAACTTAACCAGCCCTTACATAAAAAGAGTCGCTTATTGAGCCTTTCTCCCTTCATCGACTCTCAGAACTTAATACGAGTGGGTGGGCGTCTTAATAACTCAAATTACAGCTATGATGTTAAACATCCCATCCTACTTTGCAGCAAACACCATTTGACCAAAATCCTTCTCACAAGGCAGCATTTGGCGCTGTTTCATGCAGGGCCACAACTTCTTCTGGCTACCATCAAAAATACCTACTGGCCTCTAGCAGGAAAAAACCTAGCTAAACAGGTTGTTCGACGATGCGTTCGCTGCGCCCGCTTCAAAGCTCAGCCTGTACAAGTCGTCATGGGCAACCTACCTAGTGACAGGACAAATCTCGAGTTCGTTTTCCTGAATACGGGTCTCGATTATGCTGGGCCAGTGCTTTTAGCCGACCGTAAAGGTAGAGGTTGTAAACTTGTGAAGTCTTACATTTGTGTTTTTGTTTGCTTTGCAGTCAGAGCCGTCCATCTGGAGCTGGTTTCAGACCTCACAAAAGAGGCTTTTCTCGCGGCCTTCAGCCGTTTTATTGCTCGTCGCGGAAAACCTCAGCGCGTATACTCCGACAATGGCACCACCTTCGTGGGAGCTTTCAATGAGCTTTCACGCTTCCTACAGGTTTCATCTAACGACATTGCATCAGACATTGCCAATAAAGGAGTCGATTTTAAATTCATCCCTGCCTACTCACCACACTTTGGTGGCCTTTGGGAGGCAGCAGTAAAGTCCACAAAGCATTTGCTACGTAGAGTCCTTAGTCTTACTCACTTAACGTATGAAGAGCTTTCGACTTGCCTTATTCAGATAGAGGCTATTTTAAATTCCAGACCCCTAACGCCTCTATCCACAGATCCTTCAGATCTTTCCTGCCTTACCCCTTCTCATTTCCTCATTGGACGGCCACTCACGTCAGTCCCTCGTCCGCAGATCGCCGACGTCAACATCCAGCGACTGCAGCGCTTCGACCGCGTAGAGAGCCTGCGGCAACATTTTTGGCAGCGCTTCTCTAATGAGTATATCTCTCTACTTCAGCAGAAGACCAAATGGCAGACAGCTGGCCAAGACCTAAAGACAGGCACAATGGTTTTGGTGAGAGATGCCAACCGTCCTCCTCTTCTATGGCTGCTGGGTAGAGTGGTCGCCGTGAAGCCGGGCTCTGACGGCTACAGTAGAGTCGCCGAAATCCGCACGAAGAAGGGAATCATCACACGGGCCTACAACAACGTATGCCCGCTTCCTGTCACTTCAACATCTTGAAGCCTTCGACACTTCAACCCGGGGAGTCTGTTCCTGACGTCACAAGCTGCCGGATGCCCCGGGGTCCGAGGCGCGGGCGCCGGGGCTCCAAACCGGTCCACCAGGCCCCCCGCCTCTCCATCGCCGCGATACGCGTCTTCACTAGCTCATACACCCGACCGCGATCGCACGCATTTCGGCCTATTCTCATTGAACATCAGCTACCTATTACAATATTATACTACAGTCTTGTTATATCGAAGAAGAAGCAGTTTTATTTATAGTCAAGATATCCTGAGCCAATCAAGAGCTTGACAATCAACCACCATGAATCTTCTCCGGTAACAGGTTTGTGTTTAACTTCTCTACTTTTCCTTAAATTTTTATGTTGTGGTATATTCTGTAGTAAGTATACGCTCTCTATCTCTATAAATTTCAGCTAGAATAAAAATTTTTGCTGAATATGTTAAATAATTGCTTATTCATGGAGATTTTTGCAACAATCACATTTTATTAGTGGAAATTCGCTCAGTCTAAATACAGCATGTCTTCTGCAAGCTCTGACTATTATGACGTTACTGCCCTCTTGTTGCATTTTGTTTTATTTGTTAACGTTTCCTTTGTGAACGTGAGGCTTGGAAACATGAGGGCTTAGAAAATGCAATATACTTAGGTAGATAGGATATTATGATGTCTAATTTTGATAGCTTTTTCGATACCAACTTTAAACGTGTCATCGTCTTTCTTTTTGTATTTCGTAAGCGGTTAAACTTACTTTTATTATGTCGGTGTAGCCGACTACACCGACACAATAAAAGTAAGTTTAACCGTTTACGAAATACAAAATGTGCAGTGCTTACGAAAGTTTAAGTGTAAAAATCGTCTTTCTTCTTCAACCTATAACCATCCAATGCTGATTGTAGGTCTCTTCCATAACACTCCGCTCTTTACAGTCTTGGGCTTTTTTCATCCAGTCTTTTCCCGCTCAGGCTAATAGCCCGAAGAAAGTGGAATCAACAAAGAAGAAAACATACATGTCCTTTCATTTACTATTTCCTTCTTGAAAAACCAATAAAATCTCTATCAAAATAAATAAATGATTTATACGCCATCAAGCTCTACATAGACGTGAATAAAATCCACTGCAAGTAGTCCTCTTCCTTTTCATGCTCTACCCCCTTGTCAGCAAGTCTTGACCATTGCCTCAAGCTGCATACCCACTTTGAGACGACCAAAGCACGCTTGAGTAAGCAAGATCCATATAGGAGGAGCGAGTGATCATGCTCCTTACTAGAAAGGGAAATTTCCCGCCATACCAAGCAGATGTTATGCTTGGGGCTCGGCCGGGTCCAACGGGACATAGTTGGACGTTCCATCTACGATAAACATTTTGCTGGCGCGATGCAGGATTGTAGCGAGTAGCGATGGACAGCTCGGGTATGTAGCAGTTTCCTCGCCCGACAAGGATCGCTACATCAATATTCCTCTACTACCTACAGTAACAACTCTGCAATGCGATCGTATAAAATAAAACACACCGATCATCTCGCGAGCCGATCCATCACGGGGCTTCTTCCGTGATAAATTATGACGTCGCTATTATATGCGCCCGAGTCGAACGCAGGTTCCGCGTGACGTCATCCATCAGGATTACTCGCCACCTCTGTGAGCGTACCTTTATGAGGGCTGCCTGGAAAGAGTGAGGCTTAAGAAAGTATAAGTGTAGGTACGTAGCGCAATCGATACGCTTAAATAATGTTGCCACAGGCTTACAATGCGACCCAATAAAAATACGATGACAGATAGAAGCTCTTTTCGGAAGGCAAAGTTTTTTGTTCGAAAGTCCGTTATTGGCTTAATCTTATCTTTAGACAATATTGAGAAACTAATTTCAATATTTTTTATTTTAGTTCAGTAGTTTGGATTTTACAACGTTTCAAAGATACGGTTTTATGACGTCACGCGACGGTCTGCATACTGTTGGCGGTCATAGGAACAAAACATTTTAGCGCATAAAAACAAAACTACTGGACCAAAATAAAAAATATTTAAATTAGTGTCTCAATATTGTATAAAGATAAGATTAAGCCAATAACGGACTTTCGAACCAAAAACTTTGCCTTCCGAATTATGAAAAGCAAAACAGAGTATTAGCTTAGCTCCGAATCAAATCGACAGGCTATCGAGATCTAATCAGCTCAGAGCAGAATTAAGGGTAGGAGGTATCAACAACGGGATCTTAAAGAGTATCCAAGCAGTTAAGATAACACCTGAACTAAAACCACCTGCAATTCCATTCCCCCGACATACCTAAAGACCTATAAAAAGTCCCTTCTTTCAGATATAGGAGGGTCGGCGCCGACAGGTCGTCTAGACCGAGTTAATTTTCTGAATACCTGCACACAATGGCCGGTCCGAGCTAGCAAAGCCCCATTTTTCCTTCGTCCACAATAGCGAGCCTCTTTAGGGGAGCGTTAGAATGTTCGACTTATTGCTTCTTGTGTTTTGAATCGCGGGTTTTTTCACCTTTAGGGATGAATAGGTGTGTGGTGCAGTGGTATGCGAGTCAGCCGTGCTTCGTGCTTCGTGTCCTTTAAAATTTAATTGAAATGTTCGTTTAGACGTATATTGAAAACAGAACAAAGTAACGTTAAATGAGAATCCCTAGGCTTAACTATGTTTAGGGCCTAAGGCCTAGATTTCAGATCCTGGAGCCTACAAATAAATACCGCCACCGCAGAAAGTGGCTGTTTTTCACTCTAAGCAATATTATTATGTTGTCACGCTCATTATCTACGATTCTACATGGTTGGGCTTTGAGTATCTTATTAAATAGAAAGATGCATCGAGGCATTTTGCTCGAATTGGGAGTTGAACCCATGACCTCTGACGTACGGTGCCAGGCAGCACGCTAACCAGAGAAAAATCTGTGTTTTGTGGCTTTGCGTAAGAGTGTGAGAAGAACTTTCCAGCACCCTATCGAAGAAAGTTTGATTCAACCGGTAGTAGGTAATCTATTCAAACAGAGCAAGTGTCAAAGTGCCCTGAGCTGAGTGCGGTGTCAAAGTGCTCCACCGACAATCGGTGGCCAGTTTAATTGTTTGAGTCGAGGTAATAGCGTCTTGGCTTAGCCTGCTGCGTCTCGGCAAACATCCCGCCCGTCGCCTTTGCTGCCGACATGCTTGAGAAATCTTCCGACTATTCTTAGGGTGGTATTCTAGAACGCTACCTAAACTCAGTTTAAACAGAGTTCAGACTGTCGATAAAACAGTGCATGTTTTGATATGAAGGGAGGGATATTAAAATCAAAACATGCACTGTTTTATCGACAGTCGATACTACTAAACTCTACTTAGTTTAAACAGAGTTCAAGGAGCGTTCTAGTTTGAACTGAGTTTAAACAGAGTTTAAGTAGCGTTCTAGTTTGAACTGAGTGTAACCGCTTGGTTGGCGTAATTTTTTTTCCAGTACCCTCAGGGCGTCTATGAGCCGAAGTAATACCAATTGGTTAAGTAGCGTTCTAGAATACCACCCTTACAGGGCTATTTATCAAATAAGACGATTTTATAAGGAAACGCGGCTCCTAACGTGATAATCGTAAACTCGGCTTTTTTATACGCTTGTCGTGGGACGTAGTTTCAAAGTGTGGACAAAATCGTAGTCAACGGCTACTATAATAACCATAACCACTGGGTTTTAACAAATTATTTCCATCCTGCAAAAGGTGGGTTTTCATCATTAGTACATTGATAATTACCTAACTTTTTTGGGCGCATTGTCTAATCTCTTATCTCTCGGCTGAAATAGCAAAAACGGTGTTATTCTTTTATTCATGATTTTTAAAAAACTTTCATTATATGTTTGAGCGTGGCATCAGGTTGATAAAATTGTCTCATTATTCTTGAAAAAAGCGGCACTGATGCATGTCGAAAACAGTGGCCAATAGGGCAGGTGTTCACCCACAAACGGCGTTACCTTAATAAACCCCTCTCAAGCTGAGAGAGCGCTAGTCTCACCTTTACCCTCACGACTTGGCTAATCCTTTTAAACTTGAGGGCGATCCGGCAGAAAATTAAATGCCCGGTCTGAGAATACTGAGATGCTGCGTGGCTTTTGGTTGGTCAAGCAAGTGATTTATTTCTCACTTGCTTTGGCCCGCGACTTCAACTTCGACTTCAGAAAAAAAAGTGATTTACATTGCCCCTGAGTGTAATAGCGTGATAATATGTAGCCTATGTGTTATTCTGATGTCTTAGCTATCTCCATTCCAAATTTCATCCAAATCAGTCAAGCCGTTTCAGCGTGAAAGAGTAACAAACATCCATCCATACTTACAAACTTTCGTGTTTATAATAGTAGTCTTTTTATATTTTGGTAATTAATTAGCATCTTTGTAAAGTCGTCAGAATCTACGCATGATTATAACTGCGATTTTTTTTAGCTTCGCTAGTCTCTATTTTTTCTGAGAGGTCAGTTAAGTAGGTGCTAGCTAAGACTAGGTACTCCGTCTAAAACATATCCTGCAGCAATAAACGCTGATGAAGTTAATAATTTTAAGTGGATGACACAATTTATGCGCTAAAGGCACTCAATGTTTAGCACTGGTTGAGGGTATAATGTTGGACGGTGCGTATGCTCGCTCGATGTGGTATATTTTCAGGTGCATGCGTGCAGTCGCGTTCGCGACGGAAAACACTCATGATGTATGAATTTCACCGACAGCCGCGCAATATGCGCTGTTGATTTGTTGGCTGCTGCCCGACACAGACTAACTACAGTGCGTTGGGCAGAACTTTCATATAAGTAAGTAACTCTTCAAATTTTCAAGTTTCTTTACTTCTTCACAATCAAGCTTAGTTTTAAAGATTGCCAAACATAATATTGCCTACAAGTATTATTTGTCAAAACATTATTAAGTACATGCAATATTAAATTCTAAAATACACACAAAGCTTCGTCAAAAAGTTGGGTAACTCTTTATAGTACGATAGAAAACATTTTACAAATAAAATTAAAAAAATAACAGTACAATTGGCGGTCTTATCGCTGAAAGCGATTTCATAGAGATTGTCTTTTTAGTTTCTAAAAAGCTTCTATTCTTTATCCAATCACAACGAAAACCGGTTATTTGATGGAAAATTGCTCTTATTTCGTTCTTTTTTTATCAGGGGCTGATAAACTTATGAAAATGCGTAAAACACTCTATGCAAAAAGTAGTAGAGTCTCACACAATCATAACCGCGTGTGTATAGCTACTACGTTAGTAGTTTGAAGCTGGCATGCTCTCTAAGAACAAACTTGCCTAGAACCTTTGAGTAGTAACATATTATACAACGTGTTACAAAACATCCTAACTCTTTTTACAGGGTGTAACCTACTGATCAACAAGATGTCAATTCTGTAAAAAAAAGTTGAAAAAATCAATTTTTATTTTATAATATCAAAAATGAAAAAAAAAAACATAACTTTTTCGTTTTTGGTATAAGATCAAATTTAAAAATATTTTTGTGTTTGTAGTTGCATTTGAATAGCTTTGAGTTGTTAAAACATTGTGAAAGTCAATGAAAACAATATTTAAAAAATACTTTTCTTCCGCCACTGCATTCAATTTTATTAATTAAAAAATCAACGGACCGTCATAGGGCAAAAATAAAATTTAGGTTGCGATCCCTATCACCGGGTGCTATTACCCTGTAAAAAGAGTTAGGATCTTTTATAACACCTTGTACATTAAACATGTTCCGAAAAAAAAATACAAGGTCGAGGATCAAACCTTCAGATATTTGTAGCTACATAAGATAAACATAGGCTTGCTCCGTTTCTATTTCGCTGTGACGGTTTTCACGATAAGTATTGCACACGAAATACCTTACAAGACATTAAATTACATAATAAAAAACATGCACAAAAGTGAGATTATCTCTCTAAGATATTTCTTCTAGCAAAACCTTGCGAGATCGGAGCGACAATCTAAAACGAGTAAACATACGTGCACAACAAACTGCATTCACTACTAAGATACAATAAGAACCTATCACGCCGACTTATAGTAATAAATTGTTAACTCATCTCATTAAACTCACGAACGAACATTGAACGAGTTGTCTCATCTGTTCATCGTATGGCGTTGTTCACCGTCATGGCAACGATATAGTCGTAAATTAGTTAAGCCTGTCCAGTGCCAAAAGTGCCGTGTCGTGTAGGTAAGCCGGCAAATCGACCTGTTATGCACCTCCCGCCCGGAATTAAAAGCCGAATGCCAAAACGCCACCACTGCGCTGTTTGGCATGGAAACTCCTAAAGCCGAGTGTTGTTTGGATGAGTGTCGTAACCTAGAGACTGCGTGTGGAAGTTGTGTGTATTACTTACATAACTTAACTTTGCTTTGCAGGGTTTTGCATAACTTCTTATGGCACATAACATACCCACACAGCCTGTTGCAGACAGAGGAAAGATTAAAAAAGTCATAAAGAAAACATAGAGCAAATCTTGTGCATCCAAAATGTTTTCTTTGGTGATTATGAATCTATGATGTCTGTAAGAATTACACAAATGCAAAGTGTGACGTCCTGCGCTACTTTGTAGGGTGCTTTAGAAGGCTCGGAAATAAAACAACACAAATTAGGTCACGCCTGTGACACGTCCGTCCGCCGCTACGTCTAGCGCAGGAGTGCCGGCCGGGCGCCGGGGGGCGGGCGCTCACCAAGCAACTTTATTTATTAAATCATAAGTATGTACACCACATCTCTTCCTTTCAATAAATTTTGAAATGCAAAACATACAATCGTCTAACCAAAATCAATATTTTAACATAAATTATAATTGCCTCTTGAATCATCACAATCGTCATCAAATGCCCTATCAAGACTACATCAATGGCTATAATACTTAATACCGTAGGTATCAGAACAAGTGGATAATTATATATTTTCTATTCTATTTTATTCAATAAGAAATCCCGTCTGTACATCTCTTTCTTCTGATCTTTAGGAGTCGTTACAACTGTTATTACGTACACTTTGAAAGTGAGCATTGAATACACTTTGAAATACAATGAAAATGGAACAGTACTCACTCTACCCTTCTTTTTTTTTTCTTGATGTTCTACTCACACTTTAACACTATAAAACAGCACTTAGGTACTCTATAGCAATATTCGACTAGGAAAGTTACAGAAACGTGGTAGGTTTTTTCCCATACATTGTTATTAATTACTATATTTATAGTATTTATATGTACACACTTATATTTACACAATTTATATTTACACACTTATATTTACATTCTCATTCATTTCTATAATGCGTAAATTTGTTGTCTGGAAAGTTGGTCGAAATTGCTATTTCTATAATTATTATTTTTCGTTTGATTTTTGTGTCATTAGTTTTACTTTTACGTATAGCTTTAGTTTTTATGGATTGTGTCTAACCTCGCATGGTTGCCAACCAATTACTAATGCTTGACGTTTCTTTTCACAGAATAATAACGTTGACATGACAATGTTTTAGCTATACTATTTTGGTACATCTTATGGCTCATTCGTATCGAAAACAAACGCAAAGTGTTCTATCTCGCTTGGTCACACCTGCCTGACCAACATTTGAATGAAATCTCGTAAATGGAACTAGAAACATAATATACCAGAACCGTGTACCAAACCTTTCACATTTAATGATCACATTATTACAACAGCTTTAAGATCTCCACAAATATGCACTTTATCACCACGGCTACCAAAGCCGAACCGCTTATCTCAAGCATTCACTCTCAGCATCACATGGATCGCACGTGTGTCTTACCCTCTGACTACTCAAGAAACGGTCATCACAGTGGTCTGTGCCAAGACCAAGAGTTTAAAATACGGTTTTAAAATGCTAACCCAAGCTTCCCTGGTATCAATTAGCCTTCACATTGCTACTTCACATTATTGTCATGATTATCATCAATATCAACACGACTGGTACATGACCCTTTGGTATCTAGCTAGTTAACCCGAAGGATTTTTCTTTTTGGTTTACTAGAATTTTATTTAATCAATAGAAATCTTATTACCATCGCTTCCTTAGACGAAACTTCAGTCTAAACTTTATATCGACCCTAATCTAGAGCCATTTATTGAGTGATTGCATCACTTATACATTAGACACTACATTAGCTGTACAAATTAATCTCAAATTACAATGATATCGCATCAAAAGCAACTAAGATGAAAGTAAGTGTCACCTTCGTGGTCTATTGCTCACCAACGAGCATACACATCTTCTCGTAGGATCATAAGAGTCCAACGATGACTCATTCTAGTCTTTACAAGACTTAACCTCAAATCAAATGAATCGTGCACCCCTTATTTCATCATTACTGCATCAACATTCTTCTTAATAATTTTCTGGTATTTGAACTTTAAGAATTATTTCATTTAGATTTCCATCTCTTTCTTAGATCAAAAATATCACTTTGATTGTAATTGAATCTTCATTGATTCAGCATTGGCTCTACATTGACTAGTTTCACTTTCCTAAAATTTGGAGAGTTCGTTTTACAGGGGCTCAACTGTTCGTTTTACATGGAAAGTGATACTTCCGAACAATTTTTTGAATCATTCAATTGTTTATTTTGTCAGTAATTATTATTGTACTACCTACCTTGTGTAATTTAAGGAAGGCACTGGTTCCTGAAACACAGCTTATCCTCCTTGAGGAACCAGGGGTTTAATAATTGTGACACTGGTTGTGCAATACCTAAATTTAATTTTATTTCATTTCACTCCGCAGCAAGGAAACAAAACTATCACCAACTCAAATTATAATATTTCGTCGCTTCATTCTAAGATACAGCTAACATAGGTAGCGTCTTTAGCCTACACGAGGAATTCGCACGTTTAGAGAATCGATTCGATTAGTTTTTTTTTTTTTTTTTTTACACTGTCTACCTGCCGTTGGTCGGTCAGCCGGTTGTCACTCCATTATTTTCTTGTGCAAGGCAACGTTCGCACATGCATTGCATGCGTTCGTTCTCTTTACTGGCAAACAACATCTGCCACAAATGTATTCGTTTTTAAACACCAGGTATAATGTGAGAAAAGCATTACGCAATGACTTTGGCTAGCACTTACCACCATTACTGGTTTTCTCATTACTCGTTACATTTTAACACGCTCGGAAAACGGAACTTCATGAATTCACGCTTTTTCTCTTAATGAAGGTTAAGTATAACCAAAACAATATTTCAAAATGTTAGTTTTATTCTCGTTGACTTATTCTGTTTCAGGCAACACTGCAGCTTCTTATTTTAGGTACTAAGTACTCATAACTTTATGGTGATCAACCGAACTCAAAATCTTTCAAAATAGATTAACTTTAGCTCAGAAACGTCTCATATGAAAATAATCTAGAAACGCCAATTATTGTCTTTTGGCACTACTACAATAGAAATGAAGCATTGTAAAGAATTTATTTCAGTACCTACAATGTAGATTGGGACTTCAATGTAGATTTTCATAACTAAGTAGTGTGTGTAGGTAGTTATAATCTTACTGACTCATTTTTGTTATTCTCAACAATCCTATAATAAGTAGGTATAAATCTTCATAGTTAGGTACCTACGTAGGTAAATCTATTTAAGGAATGCTTTTGTATGAAATAAATATACTGAGAACTTAACTGAATCGGGCCTTTGCCCAGCTAGTGAGACATGTATAATTGAACAGGTTACATCTGAACCCTTTTTTATTTTTATTATTATTATTTATTTCTTTTTTTTTTTTTTTTGCTATAGTTTTACTCTTGTTAAACTTTATAAAAGATAGGATTTAACTAGGTATGCAAGATTCAGGTAGTAATAAAGATTTGAGACCTTTGAGTCACCAATTAATTTCCAACATAAATTACAAATTTTTCTCGCATCAAATAACGACTTTAATTGAATTTTACTCTCACAGAATAAGGCATCAGACCTCTTTCAAATCCCCGAAACTTGTCTCGTTTTATCTATGTAGGTATTTCAAGTTACCTTTTGTGCGAGGCACTTCATTGTATGTTAACAATGCGTTTATCTCGTTCTTTACGCATATGTGCGATTTTATAAATTTTTCAACGTATAGATTTTTAACTCTTTTGAGTTATGTGTTTATTTATGTAGGTATTTCAAGTTACCTTTTGTGCGAGGCACTTCATTGTATGATAACAATGCGTTTATCTCGTTCTTTACGCATATGTGCGATTTTATAAATTTTTCAACGTATAGATCTTTTGAGTTATGTGTTTATTTATGTAGGTATTTCAAGTTACCTTTGTTGCGAGGCACTTCATTGTATGTTAACAATGAGTTTATCTCTTTCTTTACGCATATATGCGATTTCACATGTTTTTCAACGTAGGTATAGATTTTCAACTCTTTTGAATTATGTGAGTTTTTTTTTTTTTTTTTTTTTTTTTTTTAATTTTTGTTTGAATTTATTTTTTAAATAATTTTTTTTTTTTTTTTTGTAATTATTATTATTATTATTTTTTTTACATTTTTCATTATTTATTGAACATTGTTTTTTATTTTGACGAAACTTTTGTAAATATGTGTGATTTGTATATTTGATTATCATTAATATTTTTTTTTTTTTTTTTTTATTATTATTTTTTTTTTATTTTTTTTTTTTTTTTGCATGAATAAATAATTTTTACACTTAAACTTTCGTAAGCACTGCACATTTAGTAAATAAATAATTGATAAAACTAATAAATTTAATTGAAGAAATAATTGTTATGTGTTTATCTACTCTTTTGAGTTATGTGTACCCTTTCGGTTTTGTTTTTCAACTTGGCTAATACTTACAGGTACATTTATTGTGTTATGCAGGCAGGCCGGTAACAAAATCATGATGTAAACAAAAGTTTAATCACTCGATTTCATACCTACTCGCTAATGCGCTGATAAGTATGTCATGTAGCAAACGCTTTGTAAGAGATTTTGAGGAAGTAGGTAGGTAGATAAAATTAAATTATTTTTTCTTTCTTTACAAATTAACCAATTGGTATTACTTCGGCTCATAGACTGATGGTACTGGATTTTTTTTACGTTAATCAAGCGGTTAACAACGGAATCGAAGATTGGTAAGTATTAGCAGGCACGTGTACTCGTAGGTACTTGACTGGCTTTGCAGTAGGAACATTTGTACTCGTAGGTACTTGACTGGCTTTGCAGTAGGAACGTTTTTACTCGTAGGTACTTGACTGGCTTTGCCGTAGGCACATTTGTACTCGTAGGTACTTGACTGGCTTTGCAGTAGGCACGTTTGTACTCAAAGGTACTTGACTAGCTTTGCAGCGAGTTGTCATTTGTTTGCATGCTCATGGTTTCACCCATATCTTGTGGTTTTACGCATAGAACGTTGTGTCGGTGAATACAAGGCAATTTTAAATTTAGTATAGTAGTCTACATAGTTAATAAATCATGAATTAATTTAAACACAGATTTTAACGGCTTTAACACTCGTTGTGTAGTGCTCGTGCCAACCTAAGAAAATATCAAATCATGAATTATTAAACCGTCTAGTTTATAGCTTAGTTTTAATTTACTTTTAGTTTGCTTTTAATTTTATTTTATTTATTTATTTCAAATGTGTTAATTAATAAAATCCATAAAATTTTGCACTGTTTACACTTTGCATGCCAGGTACAACACCATCTTTTTTTTTTTTTTTTTTTGACAACTTGAGCTTGTAGTCGTAATGACTTTTTGTTGTTTCTTTTGCACCTTTTATTATTATTATTATTTTTTATTAAAACACACTTTTACTCACGTTTTTATCTTCGTCGCCAATGTGACGTCCTGCGCTACTTTGTAGGGTGCTTTAGAAGGCTCGGAAATAAAACAACACAAATTAGGTCACGCCTGTGACACGTCCGTCCGCCGCTACGTCTAGCGCAGGAGTGCCGGCCGGGCGCCGGGGGGCGGGCGCTCACCAAGCAACTTTATTTATTAAATCATAAGTATGTACACCACACAAAGTAAACAAAAGTTTCTAAAAATCCACCAAAGCTTGATAGTTAGAGAGCTGGTGACCAATCGAGATATTTTTTCGTACAAGGCTAGGAGTTGGTAGGCTGATAGAGTAGACTTCGCTGAGTCTGGGAAAAATATTTTTTTGGCACGGTCGCGGTTGAAAGTTAGATTTTTTCGACTTTGAAAGTTTAAATGTATGGGTTCAGTATTTTTTTTGTCGTACAAGGCTAGAAACTTCTAGGTTAGTTGTTGAGACTCCGTTGAACAAGAAAATATTAGTTTTTTTGGCCGAGTGTGGTTACCTTGAAAGTTTGATTTTTATAACCCAAAAATTCACACTTTCTAGGTTATAAAAACAATATTTCTACCGCGTTTGGCTAGTAATAAATAGTGATTTCGTGATCAGCGGAGACTAAAAAGGCAGCCTAAAAACTCCCAGCCTTGTAGACAAAAAAGAAATGACTCAACCCATACATTTAAACTTTCAAAGTCGAAAAAATCTAACTTTCAACCGCGACCGGACCAAAAAAATATTTTTCCCAGACTCAGCGAAGTCTACTCTATTAGCCTACTAACTCCCAGCCTTGTACAAAAAAATATCTCGATTGGTCACCAGCTCTCCAACTATTGAAGGTACGGTCGGCCACAGTCACAGATACCCCATGGCAGCTCTTACCGCGCGCGGCATAAGGGCACCAATCGAACAAAAAGGGGTATCCTAGCGGGTGGTCGACGGTACTACAGGGTGCATTCTAAGTCGATAGCGGAACTTTAAGTAGGCATTCTACTGATCAATACAAACATCTTGTACTAGGTAGCGAAAAATATGGAGTGAAAAAAATATCAGCTGTTCCATACAAAAGGTCGACTCAGTACTGCGCCAAATGTGTGAAACAGCTGATATTTTTTTCGCTCCATTTTTGTCGCCACCTAGTACAAGTTGTTTGTATTGATAAGTAGACAGCCTACTTAAAGTTTCGCTATCGACTTAGAGTGCACCCTGCAGAATCGTACCTAACCAGGTTGATTCAAAATAATGTAGGTGAGTAAAAGGTTTAAAGTCCCAAACAATACATCCATCAGGCGCCCTCGGCGTCTAATCTTCCACTCAAGCGCAGACCGGAAGTGACGCCCGAGACGCGCGCCCGGAAGCGCCGCCATTTCCGCCGCCCCCACCTGTCGCCTTGGCAGCTTCCGGTCGCTCCTTGACCGCCCCGAGAATACCCTTTTACTTTTGTTAACTTTCCGACGCTTTATTTGCCGTGTGGCGCTGCCTGGAGGAGAGCAATCGGATTGGAGAAAATTTCGCACTCGAAATTTTGATAAAACAGTTTCATTTATTCACCACTTTCCAGCGTCCATGCGTCAGAGAAAGGCACTAAAGTCATTTTATTTCATTTATCTTATATTATTTATATTTTGGAAAAAATAGGATTTTTGGTTCATCATATTGAAATTCGGTCTAGTTCTCGGTTATATTCGAAACGGGTCCAATCGCGGATGGTAAAATTAATTATTGCGTTACAGGCTAAGGCCCGGTTTCTGAATTGAGAATTTTACTAAGTAAATACTTAAGTATCGTTCTGTCACGTTCTATTGTGAGAAATCCGCAGAGGCAGAACGATATTTAAGTACTTGCTTAGCGAATTTCTCAAATCAGAAACCGGCAGTAAGGCCAACGCGATCAAGGTGGCGCGTTTATGGGAGCACTTTCGACACGACAGAATGATAACAATTTTATTATAATTATTTGGTAAATACCGGTCTAGAATGTGGACAAACCCCAAGCGCGTCAACCCACCTGACCGCGCCGCGAGGCTCCGTCGCAGGCCGCTGCCAAATTGCGAGCCGTTTCCGGTGCCGCCGCGAGATAACGGCGCTCAAAGCCTTATTGTCTCGCCAGCCACCGTACAACTATTACAAAGTAAGTCTTTGACGGCCTAGCCAACAGAAGTGGAACTGTGCTAGCCATGTTAAACGCGGCCACTGAGTGGGTGCGAACACCATAGACGAGGCCGGCCGAGAAGATGATGATATTTGGGCTAAGAGATGATATTTGGTCGGAGTAGTCGGAGGTGGCTCAGGACTCTGGTCCGATAAATCTGGGTTTAGGGGGGATGCCGTTGGGACGCGGTATCACGCACGAGCAAAAAAAAAAAAAAAGTTTTTGTATTTGAGAAGAAACGCAGAGCACAGCCGATGCAGAGCGAGACGAGCTCAAAGTCCGGGTAACTGCGGACCAATCATTCGGAGGACTGCTCATTGATACATGATGCACAAGCGCGAATGGCCAGTCAAGCTACTGGTTCCTTTTACAAAGCTCTCGTCTGTGACTCGACGTCTTGGAGGTTATCCCTCAAGAGTTCTGCACTAAATGTTAATGTACCGTCACATGTTCTAGTGCGCTGGGCAAAGACAATAATGCTCGAGATCGGTGCGCGTTACAACCGCGTTACAGTGCTCATTAAACTGTGTTGAGGCTTGCCGCTTGTCACGTACAATGCACAGTTTATTTTCCAAAAAGAACCAGCCTATATTCAGATTTTCAAGAATACAACTGCCTTAATATCAATCACATTTTAAACTCAGACCTAAGATTAAACCTCGAATTTTGTATGAAAATTAATCGACAGATAGGATTTAAACTAGCGTTTCGGTTTAAACTGTGACTGATATTACGGGCCTTAGATCCACTTGCGTCAACCAGCGTTAGCCAGTTAACTGTGAGTTAACGTCAATAATTGTATGGAAATGTCAAATTAACTCAAAGTTACTTGGCTAATCCTTACCGACGAAAGTCCGCCTTAATCTACGATGAGGAAAGGGGGAAAGTAAATTCCAAGAAATAAAACAGCCAGTGAGTGGTTGCTAACTTATCAGTGCTGATAAGCACTAAAAAACGCTTAGCGCGCATTCAGACGAGACGAAAATTTTCGGGCGAACAGGGCCTAACATTGTACGATTAGGGGTTCTGGGGGTCTACCGGCTAAAACGAAGCCGATTACCATTGGCGAAAATCGAAGTTCGATTTATGAAAAATTAACTGGTTGGCACTAAAATTAACTGGGTGGCAGTACATTTTTCAAAAATCGAACTTCGATTTTCGCCAATGGTAATCGGCTTCGTCTTAGCCGGTAGACCCCCGAATGTTGTGCGTACAGGATAATATTCTAGATTATAAGTACTATGGCACAAAATAAATAGAAGATTTTATCAAGAAGTATTCTTACACCTGTACCTTTATATTTATTATTCTTATACCAGCAATAAATTCCAACCAAATTGAATTAACTCGCTTGGCAGAACATACAAATAAAAACAGCAGCACTGCGAAGGAAGGCAAAGAACGGTGTGTCTAGACGTTTAATCTAAGTACCTGAGTCATTCGCTGAACAATGTGTGCGTTGGTCTAAAGTATGGGTATCTGCCGGTGGAGCCATATGTCTTACTAGCAACATGGATGTACGAACGAAGTAAGGGAGGAGGCAACAATAGAATGGGAGAACTAAAACCGTACTGAAACACGTTTCACAATCCTTGAAAGCTCTTCCGAACTGTGAACTCGCTATGTATAACTTTTTGCTAACACCATTCGCGCAGGCGCGCGTTGCGATCGAATTGGCTCATGTATGAATTTAAAAGGTTTAATTTACCCGCTTACCCAAATTTAATTACGAACCGACCTACTCAAGTAATCGTCGAACGAACATTCATACATACAAACTTACATACATACAAGCGCCGGATTGTTCCAGTAGAATTGGAGAACTTCTTTCGCTTCCCTTGCTCGTTCAATTATTTTTCTAACCTGCAGTTACCACATCCAAAAGTTTTTCCAGCAACTACAATGTATGCTGTTGTTCGCATCAGTAATGGAGGGGCGTGCTATCACCTTTCACCCCGACTTCACCTCGAGGGTATGTTTGCACCGGCACACCCTGTATAATACACGGGGGAAAGATACAGGAGCACTGGGAGTTTGCGAGATGTTTCACAATTGTTTCGCATGAGAATGGATTTATTGGTTTCAGGGAGATTCAGACCGGTATTTTACGGTTTACAAAACGCTGAAGCGGAGGAACAGCCACGTATAAAATATGTTTCATGATGGTCGTTACCAATCCATGGTTTTTTAAACTGTTTTGACGACGAATTAATTTATTTTTTCAAATAAAATACAATTACGTTGGCCCAGAGGAAAACACCTCAGAAAGAGATCGGGATTCAGCGTGCAAGTTCAAAAATTTACGTATTTATACAATTTTGAATCCCAAGACCTTTTCGATAAAGGAGTGTACCCACTGTGCGACTACCGTTCCAACATCTATCTAGCAAAAATTTATCTTCCTGCGTCCAAATATCTCAAAAAGGCTTAGCCGACCAATTTAATATTGATGTTTCGAGCAGCCCCTGAAAGAATCTGGTTCACCTTCAAACTTTCAATTAAAGGAGAGTTCTCGCGGAAAAGTTCTAGAAAGTTCGCGAGGGATTTTCCCTTTTTTTTTGTTAATAAATCGCTTCGAGTTTCCGAAGTGATTCAGCAAGTGATCAATTACGGGACGGTCAAGAGCGTGACCGCTAAAATTGATGTTGGAATGATTTTTGGAATGTCTCTGTTTCTGTTTTTGTCACTGTTTTATAGGCCCGAAATTTACTCATAGAGTACCCGAAAATTACAAATACCCGAATTATCTTAACTGATAGGCTATTCTAGAAATGAAATTAAGCTACAGGTTGGAAAACTGTGTTTTTTTGCGACTTGAGAGATGTAGTCGACCTTGAAGATAATAAGTACAAGTTGTTTTTAAATAAGGATTAGGTCACACAGAAAAAAACAAAAACACAATCAGAAACGCACACACACACCCTCACACGCCTTAACCAAATAAACCACTCCGGGCCATCTTCGACCCAAAGGTCCCCATGACGCTCGCCGAATTACCGCGTTGAACAGCTAATCGAACAGGGCCCTTAGTCTGTAACGCAATGGTGCCAAAATGGGCTCCCGGTTGACGGTTTCAATTACGATTTATTAATGCTGTCGGTCCAGTGTCGGTCCTTTTAATGTTTTTGTAGTACAGCAAAGAATATTATTAGTCTAATTCTAGTTCGCTGGTTAGTTATTATTATACTTTATTGCACACGAAACACATTATAGGACACATTAGATAAGAAAAGACATGTACAAAGGCGAGTTGTAGGAGAACAACGAAAAAAATCCCGATTTTGTCCTTCTACGCCTGTAACACAATGGCTATTGATACAGGTCGCGTCACGAGTTATGAGCGCTGACCTTGAATGCGCAGAACTCATTTTTTCGGTCTGTTTGGCGGGGTACGCGGGGGGCGACGGAGAGGCGCGGTCGCCGGCGAGCGCGGGCGCGTGATTGGTAGATCAGTCGCTCTAGCCTCGGGGTACAGTCGCACACAACGTTTTTTTATTTCCTCGCAAAAAGAATGCCGAAACAAAATGCTTTAAAAAGACAGTTCAGAAAGATTCAAAAAAGTTATTGAGTACAATACATATTGGATTGAGATTATTTTTCATTGATTGTACACCCGTTTTATCTTAATGTCAGGATTATTGTATAGAAAACCATTTAAAATATAAAATAATACTTTAAATCGTTAAGTTTAGTCAGTTTCTCCGATTTTTATAGTATCTCGCTCAACTATAGTTCAGCTCAGCGTCAGTCTTAGATCCCGCGTGGATATTAGACATTTTGCGCGCGATTGTACACACTTGCGCAGAAATCCCCACCAGTTTCGTCGAGCGCTCATTACTTGTGACGATACCTGTACGTCATTGTGTTACAGGCTAAGGCCCCAGCTTTGCATCAGAAATGCCCCGGAGCGAAGGATTAGTAGAAGGTGACAATTTAGTACGTAAATCGATTGCTTTCGATTTCACCAAGAAGTTTCTAGTCCAAAACAAACGAATCTATCCGGCCAGCTGTTCCCTATAAACAGCGGTCCCAAAACGCATCGAGTACATTCACAACGCCACGCTCGCGGCGTAATGTCGCGCGCTCAGATTGTATTATTTACGGCGCAGGTAGTTTGGCCAACCTCCAGGAGATAGCGCTTTTTCACAGAGCTTGTTTGGGGCTTTTTGGAAACGATATTTTTGAGCCGGGTATTCGTCACAAGCTGGTTTTGAGACTTCATACAAACAAACATGTATAAGGCCGGCAGTGGGCTGAGGTGGGCTGATGATGATGACAAACCAATATTTATTTAAATATCGTTAATAAAAGTAGTGTTTTCCTGGCCTGGGCTGACCTAGCCGCCCAAAAAACATCTTGGCTACAAAATCTCGCAGAATGGTCGAACACAAGCCACTCACAACTATCCCGAGCCGCAACATCACGGGCCAAAGTGGCCGTAATGATAGCCAACCTCCTTTAGGAGATGGTACCAAAATAAAAAGAAGATCTCAGCGGGTTAAAAACAATCTATTTTAGTAGTAACTTGTGTCAAACAGCAAATTTTGGACTCGACGGTCCAAATAATAGATCAGAATCCAACCTTTTCCTTTTTATTTTTGTATGGCAGACAAAAAAAGATGTTTGTGTGACTGCTGATTTCTGATTTGAGAAATTCGCTAAGCAAATGGGTAATCGTCCTGTCTCTGCAGATTTCTCACAAAAGATCGTGACAGAACGATAGTTAAGTATTTGCTTAGCAAAATTCTCAATTCAGAAACCGGGAGTGTACTAAAAATAAAAATGCGAATGCTTGCAGTGAGTACGCACCTCTTCGAATGTATTTCTTTTTGTTCGTAACTGGAATAAAAAGTGCTGGGAATTGTAATGTCGTTATTGTGTTGCATTTTCGGAATCCCTTTGTCTCCGATTGTGTTAGTAGTTTCGCTTGTTTTGTTTTTAAACACTGATTAATGGCCAGTCAGCAAATTACGGTGCTTTTGGTAAAACAATAACTTAAAACCCGGTTTTTAATATAGTGTGTTTTTTCTAGCATTTTTTAATAACATAGACATTTTGTATTTCGTAAACGGTTAAACTTACTTTTATTATGTCGGTGTAGCCGACTAGTTTCGGTTCTCACTCGGAGACCTTAATCATGGAGCTGAGACGGCCCTCGCGACGCCGTGGCTAGTCTCAGACGAAATACAAAATGTGCAGTGCTTACGAAAGTTTAAGTATAAAAATATACTTAGATCTTTGTATCTATAATGAGATGACTTATACAGCGTCCTGTGTCACCATCACCCACAACACTAGATGGGCGAAGTGACCACTCGGAAGCTGCAATGCCTGGGACATTTTTCAATAAAAATCCAAATAAAGGTGTTGCTAGCGCTTTTGCTTTAATTTTCGCTTTTTCTTATTTGATTTCTTATTTCGTATCCGATTAACCAACTATTTTAGACCTCAATTAAGTGATACCGTCAAATCAATATAAAAGAATAAGATAAAAAAGCTATTAATAAAATAAAAACACCACTATGAAAGTCGAAAGTGTGCTACGGCGTAGGCGCGTAGCGGCAGCAAGGGCTCTACGACGTAGAGGGCGCTACGCCGCCCGTAGCGGGGGTTGTTTTCGCAAACACGATGACTGGCGTTACGGGCGGCGTGTCTTTATTGCACGTCGCTTGTCTGACTGGGGCGGGTTATGAGGTAGGGAACCAAGTGGTCTGACTGTTATTTGGAGCAAAAAATTTGCGTTAACACCCACTGCTGAGTAAAGGCTTCTTCATGCTGACGCCACCTCTCACGATTCTGTGCCAGGTGCAACCACTGAAGAGCTACGGTGCCTGCGGTGCCACAGACAGACACACACACACACACACACCGCTAATGTGTGTGTGTGTGTCCGGACACACAGACAGACAGACAGACACACACACGGTGCACATTAGCGGTGTGTGTGTGTGTGTGTGTGTGTCTGTCTGTCTTATAACACCCCTCTTTTAGTATAAGAGGTAAAAAATAGCTCGAAAAATAAATAATTAGGTATGTCCGTCATGTCCTTTATGTATGTTACGCACAGATGAGAGCGACCAAAAACTATTTTTTTTTTAAAACTACTAATGATACTGGTTCCTTTCTACATGCAACAGCTCTCGTTTTTAATAGCTTAGTCAGCAAGGTAATGAGCCGAATTGGATGCTCGGTAGTCATTCACCTGACCGTTTGTAAAAAAACACATTTAATTTTGTTTTTTATTTACTAAATTTTTTATGAATAAATAACATAAAATTCGCCAAACTCCTACACAGTTTGTTGGCGAAGAATGCACTCTTATATTAACTTTAATTTATATTCTTAACCTACTGACTGACCTACTGAACCAAAGCACATTTTTAAACCGTGGTTCAAACTATAGATAAACCAATCAGTCAACAAACAGGTGACAGATTCATCAGCAACATTGTTACTTGTAACTAAGCTAGGCGTTAAGGAGGACTTTGCAACACCCACACAAACCATGCGGTTTAAGGGTGTGAAGAACCATGATAAGTATTTAAAGAAAAAAAAAAGTTAACGTAAAATATTGATGTGATAGGTTTTTTATCCTTACTTTTATAGTAATAATACCAAAACAATTAAGTAATTACTTACAAAGCTCATAAGGAATAGCGGACAAAAAATACTATAGCAAACTACAGCTAAGGGTGGCATTAATAGTCGTCTGAAATCACCTACTTGAGATCGATCTCAAGTACTTTTGAGTTGGGTTTAAGTTTTTTGACCACATTTTGAACTTTAAATGGTTTCATTCGTTCTTTACTCAAGTCGAGGACTCAAGTTCGCCCCCAAGATAGGTGTATTAATAACCCAATGTCTCAAGTCGGTGATTTTTGTTTTCTGAGTTCACCTACTTGAGACTGATCTCAAGTAGGTGATCTCAGAGGACTATTAATACCACCCTAAGTCAGCCGGCATTTTTCATCGGCAAAGCAAAGAGAAAACCTAGTCCCCGAGTAATAAGTGTCAAAATACAGCAGTTAATTCTTTCGCGAGGTGCGTCTGACTAACGAGCCAGCCTGTAAAATATTGCGACATCGCCTCTACTGCGAGCTGAGCTACTGCTTTATTAAATTTAATAAAAAGTATTTGAACGAGCGAGCGAAGCGAGTACGTAGACAACTGTACGTAGCTCAAGCCGGGACATAATTGCAACATTGCAGTAGGTTGCCGGGCCACTGTATTGCAGCCACATATTGCAGGAAAAAAATGCCCATTTAGAAGCCCCTTTAGCATTCATAGCTTGTAGTGTCTGGCGATCCTAAAGACCACCGCTCACTGCGCAATAAATAAGGCAAGAGACAACACCTTGTTAACTTGAAATAATTAACGGCGGAAAAATAACTCCCCACTGGACGTCGCGCTTAGCACAACAAAAGCTAAAAGTACAATAAAAACAAAACCTTATTCAGTCTTTATTTCATAAAATGAAGGTACGCCACTTTTTATGGTAACTCTGTTGCAACTAGCAAAGATTTTTTTCTTTAAGTTATTCTTTTATGGTATTACAGCATGGACAATATTCCTATTTTAATTTCTATGGTCCGATTTTTCATTCATAGGAATAATTAGAAATAGAAATGAATTGACTGAGAGTGAGGATTGAAAGACGTCATTTTGATCTAGTTTGCAAATTTTATGACACTTTGATCATTGTAACAGAAAGTTTACTTCTTTAGCGAGATGTTTTAGCGTGGATAAACTCCCTCCCCCTATAGTGTATCTTTATAAAGGTGTTCTAAATTGGAAAAGTTGGCCCAAAGCGAAAAGCTGGCGGCAAAAGAACCCCTTTGAGGTGTGTGAGGGGATGATTAACTACTGTAAACTAAGAGTGCCCCGGGAGTAGCACGGTGAATAGTAAGAAGAAGCTATTGTGAAAGCGAGCGCGGTGTGGCATCGCGGGTTAGAGCTCGCTCTCTCAATCGTGTTGTCCGGGTTCAACCCTCCTTGGCGGCTTGTAAAAATAACCAACTACTTCTTACACTGTAATGAAAAGCACAAGTATGCAAGGGATGCATTAAACCATTTTTTTACCCCCGATAAAAAAGAGGGTTGTTATAAGTTTGACCGCTTTGTGTGTGTGTCTGTTTGTGGCACCGTAGTTCTTAAACGGGTGAACCGATTTGGACGCGTTTTAAAAAATTTAAAAGCCGGTTAACTAGCGGGTGTTCTTGGATATGTTTTATCAAAATCAGTTTAGCCGTTTATGAGATATGCGTATTTGAAGCAAAAATGTCGGGGGTATTTTATTTTTTGAACTTAGTCGTTGCTGGACTCGACTGGATGGAGCTAGAGGCTGCCGCCCAAGACCGCGAAAAATGGAGATTCTTTCTTCGAGCATTATGTCCCTGATAAGGGATAAAGGATATCATCATCATCATCATCATCATCATCAATTTAGTATTTATTGTTTTTCTAAGGCACTAACAGCAGAGGTTTCGAGTCAGGATTGAATCCGCGATCTCTCGCTCACTGTGCCAGCGCTTTCCAACTTTACTGAACTATCAAGAAAATTTTGACTGGAGTAAATATTGTTTTGTCTCTAAATATTTTAAGTACCCGGTTTACCGATACTTGCTTGCCCCTTGTTACGTTTGGGTCGGATTCCTTTGCAAAAAGTAAACCCAATTGGGTTGGTGCCTCTAAGTTACTCCTTTGGGGACATTAGCGAGACTTTATTATAAAAATAACAATAATAATAACGATCTAGTGTAAAAATAGGTAAATAGGTACTGTTGAATATGAAATAGACGGAAAATTCCCCCTTTTTTCCATAACAAAGTAAGGTCTTAGGTGAAGTCTATTATAGTGGAGATAACAAAACAATTCATCATCCAAATGCGTTCACACATCGCGGTGTTTTTTACACATAACTCCGGGAGTTTTATGTGATCGGTGTTGTCTTCGCCCCTCCTGTGAAAATAAAGACGTAGAAGATTCAGAAGGTCAAAGGAAGCGTGAAAATCACGATTTCATATTATTGCTCTATACTTATTTTATCTGGGGAAAATAATTTTAGTCAGTCGGCAACAATCAAGGGAGTTGAGCCGCTTACTGCCGGTTTCTGATTTGAGAAATTCGCTAAGCAAGCACTTTAATATAGTTCTGCCTCTGCGGATTTCTCGCAAAAGAAAGTGACAGGACGATATTTACCCATTTGCTTAGCAAAATTCTCAATTCAGAAGCCGGGCCTTAGTAAGAGTTTTTTTAGAACTTTCTGCCCGCAAATAAGGAAATTATGATGATTCTAAAGTTGTTTTGGCACTTGTAAAAGTGTAAAGTTTGTTTTAACTACAAAGCCGCATCTAGGACACAATTTTGTATTGACAGCTGGCTCTTTTGTCTACGCCTGCTGTGGAGATAATGTGCGAAAATTTAGCCATATACAATTATTATACATATAACTACTTTAAACAATTCTCAATTAGCCCGAAAACAAACCTTAAAGAATGTACCAATTCTAGCTACCTATTCAGAGACAAAACATTCATCTGACACGTAATTTTATGTTTTAAAAAATACGAACAAGTTCACCTATAAGCGTTCTATGTCTTCTTTATAATATTTTGACCAGAAGCAATCGCTTCGCCCCCCAAGCCTCGATTGCGGGGTGCTTAGCTCTTGTTTACGAGCACATTACAGCGAAGGCAGGTGGGACAACGTAAATCACTAACTTGCGACCGGAGGAAATTGTCTCCCAAACTTCGGATTAAAATTGAAAATATGAATTATACGACGCGATGCCGTTTAGTTGGTAAAGTATTAAACTGTTGGTAGAATGTACAGTGTACAGTCGGCCAAACGCTAGGATACCCCTTATTGGTCGATTGGCGCCCTTATGCCGCGCGCGGTAAGAGCTGCCATGGGGTATCTGTGACTGTGGCCGACCGTACAAGGCGTCTAGATATTCTTCTTGAAATCATTAATACCTAAGTAACTATGTTGGCCCGTCTTTCCTGTGGGCTAGGCCGACTAAGCTGTCAGGATGGTATAGGTGCTGGGCAAGCCTACTCCATCTGAAACAATGTCCCAGGCACTGCAGCGCCGAGTGGTCTCTTCACCCAGCTTAGTGTGAGTGAAGGTGCCACTGGACGCTGTATAAATCATCTCATTACGTAGATGCAAAGGCCTTAGTTTTTTTTTTTATGTTGGCCCTAAGAGCTTGCGAGAGTTCTAGTAAAAAATACTCCAAGTTGGATTTAGAAAGGAAGTATTTATCTATCCCAAAATTTGTCCAAGCGTTTTGCCCAATTAAAAAAAAAAAAAAAAGTAAATACTTAAGTATCGTTCTGTCATGATCTTTTGTAGTAAATCTGCAGAGACAGAATGATACTTACGTATTTTGCTTAGTGAATTTTTCAATTCAGAAATCGGCAGTGTGTCTTGTAATATAAATTGATGTCATATCCATTGGCAAACTTAATGTTGTTTTTAGGTTAATTTTAGTTTTAATTTAGCTTTTGTATCAGCGTTTATTAAAATTACAATTAAAATCATAACAATAAAAAAAAAAATATAATTATTTGTTAGTTATTTGAAATTTAAAAAAATACAGTAATTTTCACATTTTGTTATCTTGCGATCAATTGATTCAAGATGTAACTCACATTTTTGCGAGTATCAGCGTTACAAAAGTCTCCACCACATACTGTATATTTCGTCCATAGCTAATCAGATCTTCGCCGAGGGTCCCCGCGGCCTCTTCACGCTTTGTGCCGACGAGGGTGTTCAGTAATTGTGTTAGCGAGTCGCGTCCACCGCGCGGACGGCGGCGTTATTTACCTGCTTTTATTCATATTAACTACTGCGCGCGATAGGTCTTGATACTTGTTGCTGCCATCTTAAGTTCTGTCATCAAGAGAGTCAGGGTTTTTGTACTCGGCGTTTGATTAATATAACTAGTGGTTCGCCCCGAACTGTGAACTCGCGACCCCATATAAACTTAACAACCCCATATCTCGGCAACCCCTCGACCGATTTGGCTCATGTTCGAACTTAAAAATTCTTTTAATTTAATTTACCCGCCTACCAAATTTCATAACGATCCGACCAAATTTACTCAAGTTATCGTCGAACGAACATTCATACATACATACATACATACATACATACATACAAACGCCGGATTGTTCTAGTAGACTCGGAGAACTTCGCTCGCTTCGCTCGCTCGTTCAATTAATAAATAACTTTGTTCAAAGCTTTTTGTCAGTCCTTCTACTCATGTGCGCTGTGGGTCAAATATACGCAGAAATCTGATGACGCCCTACGGGTCCAATACGATAATGGCTTTCGAGTGCTATTGGGGCTACCTCGCTTCTGTAGTGCGTCGGGAATGTTTGCGGAAGCGTGTACAGACGATTTTTACGCTATCCAGCGTAAGAGGATTGCGTCTCTGACGCACCGCATGCGGGGCAGCTCTAACGGCATCCTGGGCACCAATGCGGACAGGGTGACCTATCTGCCGACACTGAGAATATCTGTTATTAAAGAGGAACAAAACTAAATGAGATGACCGTGTCCGGGGAGGGGGAAGTCCATCATGTCCGCCCTGTAATTGTTCCAGTAGACTCGGAGAACTTATCTCGTTACTCAAGTTATCGTCGAACGAACATTCATACATACATACAAGCGCCGTTGTTCCAGCAGTGTGGTAACAGGAGTTGGACGTAGGTTAGTGAATAGAAATCACATCTTAGGTAGTTGTTAAGTGTCCTCGTTTATTCTATGAAGTAATTAACATTGTGCATTTGCTTAAATTCTCAATCGGAGAATTTCTCCCGCTTAGCTCGCTCGTTCAATGACTAAGATTGTTCATTCGCACTGCAGGCGTTAAGGCGGGCGGATAGCAGGAGCCAGAAACCAAACTTAAATATGTTTTTAACTCGATCGCGGCGCATCGCACAATTGGAGGTAATTGCTGGAACTGGGTCGTGGGGAGGCCCGCACTTTTCACTCAACAACTTTCTAAATTGATTTCAAACTTCTGTGTAGCTTAATTATTTATGGGGTTTTTAAACTGTCCATGGCTTAATAAGCAGACGTTACATTTCATCGGTCTCTCGTAAAAGTAAGTTCAGGTAGCTCAAGATTTCAATCGAACGTGATTTCAAGTCAAGATTGAAATCAAGTTTCTCGTGCGTCGAACATAAGACCTCGGACCCCTTTTAAAAATGTAGCTCATAAAGTCAGTTTTTTTTTACAAAAAATAGATATTATTATTTTGGTAATAAGCAGTCCAGACTTAAATAATGCTCACAGAAGAAGTAGATTACAGACTTAAATACCTAATGCTGTTTATTTTCATAGTGTCTTTACAGCCAACTGCTAATTTCCTATATCAACAATACAACAACTTTTTGAGATAACTATAGCAACGGCTATATGTAGAGCCCTGTAATAACCATGTCCCGACGATGCTCTTGAACGACTTAATGCCTTCAGCACTATCTAGGGGTAGAATACCGAACTTACCTCCTTTACCTAATCCTCAAATTCAATCAACCAGTAATTTCCCCCAAAACTCTGTCAGGATTCCCGTAGTTTTTGCCCGTGGTCCGCCCGAGCACAGGTGTCCAATATCAGACTTCTGTGAAAGTTCCGGCGGACGGGCAAAAAACTGTCCGCGAACTACTCCGGGTAATGTCTAACTTTTGAATCTATCGCGATCGCTTTCAATATGACTTTTGAAGCTCTCACAGCCTATTTGGACTGGTCATTTTTAATCGATTGGCAAAGTTAAGCAACATCGGGCGCGGTCAGTCCATGGATGGGTGACCGCTAGTAGCAATATTATCTGAGTGCTTCCGTGCTTCGGAAGGCACGTTAAACCGTTGGTCCCGGTTGTTGTTGATTAATAACAATCGTTAAGCCATGTCAGATGCCCTATGGGCGGCCTTAAAACTCTGACACCAGGGGTGGCCACACTTTCCACTACCTCATACAATTACCCACCCTGCCATGTCTTTTGAAGGGTGCTGAGGAACTTCAGGCTGTATTTATTTCACACAAACTGTCATTGAAATTCGGATGGGGATTTTGAAGGATATTGAGTGAAGAAAATAGCAAATCGTTCACTCAATATCATTCATTGCATGGAGTTATGACTCGTCGGTTCTGTTAGCGATTGTGATTAAAAACTTAGACAGTTCAATTCTAAAGTTGCCATCGCGATCACAATTCCGATACCATTGAAGTTAGACAATTAAGCCCCGGGTCTGTCCCATATCCAACTTGTTTCAGTTTTGGCGGTGGGGAAAAAATAGGCCGCTGTTTTGGGAAGGTACAAGACAATGTTAGGTTTGCTTTTCATAACATAGGTATGCAATTAATGCAATGCAACTTTTGAAGTTGCAATGCAACTGTAGGTCTTTGCATCTACGTAAGTAATAAGATTTATACAGCGTCCAGTGGCACCTTCACTCACACTCGATGGGGGAAGTGACTACTTGGACACTGCAATGCCTGGGACATTGTTCAAATGGAGAAACATCAATAAGTAGTTGGCAATTGGCCACATGTACGGTCGGCCATAGTCACAGATACCCCATGGCAGCTCTTACTGCGCGCGGCATAAGGGCGCTAATCGAACAAAAAGGGGTATCCTAGCGTGTGGCTGACTGTACCACTTACTGTTTGAAATTAGGTAAATTTAAAGTGTATGAAAACCAACAGTAGCTAACTGCACGTTACAACGTTACATCCCCAGATCAAATCTATTCCTTGAACACAATACCATTTACAAGTGACTTCCGCTTGCCTTTAAGACATCAGAGAAGTTATTAAAATAATTGAACAAAAGAGCAGAGCCCCTCTATCTCACTGAACTAGGGTCTCGCAGTCACACGCCGCGAAGCCTTTGAGTACGTCACGCGCTGTCTCCGCGCGCGCGGCGAGATCAAAGGGCAGCCATCTTGTGACGTCACACTCTCACCAACACGCCGGAGGTAATGATGCTAATGTGGAAATGATTATGTTGTCTTTTCAGATGTTGTTGGTGATTCCTTGCGAGCCCTGCTTGGATCCAGGATGTTGAGATTTTTTTGTCGGTTGAAACCATGTCGAGGATAAACGCTCAGTATTACGTAGTGGAGTACGGGCAGCATGGTAAGCCCGAGATAGGCCCTTCTCTATGCAAAACTGTCAACTTGTCGTTCGGGCTCGAGTTGGCTCTACGCCAACATGGCTATGGAGACAAAAATACAATTTTTTTATTAAAATGGAAATAACTACTTTTTGCTCGACATGACCCTAATCTATTGCCATGTCGAGTCCCGCCTGCCATTCTCGCACAATAGACATGACAAGTCGGTCACTCGAGTTCGAGAGTGTCAAAACAACCATGCTAAGCATACAGGGCTCTATATGTTTATATGTCTATTACAGTTTTTCCTGAAATAATTTCTAGTTTTCTAATTATAGATATACCTACTTAGCCAACTAGTGTTGGTTATCATTTGGACCTAATAACATATTCAAAATACGTAAGTTTAAAAATAAAAGTATCACTTACTTACTTAAAATATAAAAGCGTAGTTAACCGTTTACAAAAAACAAAATGTGCAGTTTAAGTGTACCTACCACGTTTACGAAAGTTTAAGTGTAGACATTTTCTATCGTTTGAATGTGTCAATACTAGTGGTTCGCCCCGAACTATGAACTCGCGACCCCATATCTCAGTAACCCCTCGACCGATTTGGCTCATGTTCGAACTTAAAAATTCTCTTTGCCTCATTTACCTGCCTACCAAATTTCATCACGATCCGACTAAATTTACTCAAGTTATCGTCGAACGAACATTCATACATACATACATACATACATACATACATACATACATACATACATACATACAAACGCCGGATTGTTCCAGTAGACTCGGAGAACTTCGCTCGCTTCGCTCGCTCGTTCAATTACCTATTAACGTTGTAAAAATTGTTTTCTTCACCAGCGTTTTACGCTTCTTATTTAGGTGTCGTTTCACATTAGAATATTTCGCTAAGGATGAGCAATGCCGATCACTTCAATTTGTCTCTACCTTGCCTACAATAAAGCAAGAGGCCGGATCCTGTCACTAAAACAAAGGCTAACCCAAAGGTCCTCCACACTCAAACTCATTATGAAATTCCGGCCCGACTCCGATAAATATCAAACCCATAATTCGCTATCTGACGATCTACACGCTTCAGACGAATAAGATGCCGTTTGAAATGAAGCCATTTGTTTTTTGAACGAGCGAGTGAAGCGAGCGAAGTTCTCAGAGTCTACTTAAACAATCCGGCATATGTATGTATGTGTGTTTGTATGTATGAATGTTCGTTCGACGATAACTTGAGTAAATTTTGTCGGATCGTCATGAAATTTGGTAGGTGGGTAAATGAGGCAAAGAGAATTTTTAAGTTCGAACATGAGCCAAATCGGTTGAGGGGTTGCTGAGATATGGGGTCGCGCTTCCATAGTTCGGAGCGAACCTAGTATAAGAATGCATTTAGTGCCTGTCTATGCAAACAAATTCGTAATATTATGTAGCCTACTATCACTTTTTGTAACATAGGCAAGTTAATAAAATAAAAAATAAAAAAAAACAGGACAGCGATGAATAGAGAACTGTGCAAAGAGCTGACTGCCAACCTCCAATGATGGATAAGCACCTCGGCTTTCTCCCAGAGAAAGAAATTTGGATTGAGACGTGGACGTAGTACTTACCTGATGCTCAGAGAGGATAATATAGTAATGCTCAGATAATATGGGTTTGCTCATTCATTCATTCATTCTGGCTGGCTCAGCGACCCAAAGTGGATTTTGGCTGTGGATTACACTCGAAAATATTAAAATTATCCTTAATTAATTGTTCTTATTAGACAGACATACAGAATAGGATAGTGCTAACTATTCGAAGTTCGTTAAAACATAACAAAAAATAAACACTAATAGGTACAAGTACAACCAAAGCGAATCCTCCATACCATTTGTTTACATCCTGCTACCGTTTGAAACAAAGCCACGTTTACTTGCACGCGTCAGGTAAAGGTCCCGTCACACGCGATATGATGTAAAGGTCCCGTCACACTGGCGCGGAGACAAATGGTGTCGTGAGGACTCGCGAGCGCAAGGCCGTGGGATCGACTCCTGGACGGACAAAGGGCAGGTAAGGGGGCTGCTACTTGATTATAATAAAATGAAAAAACTAAGGCCTTTGCATCTAAGTAATGAGATGATTTATACAGCGTCCAGTGGCACCTTCACTCACACTAGATGGGTGAAGAGACCACTCGGCGCTGCAGTGCCTGGGTCATTGTTTTTAGATGGAGTAGGCTTGCCCAGCACCTATACCACCCTGACATCTTAGTCGACCTAGCCCACAGGAAAGACAGGTCAATACGTGTGGAGCCAACTGAACCGCGGGTTTCCTCACGATGTTTTCTTTCACCGTTAGAGAGTGGTATTGCTACTACAAATTCACAAATGTACGTAACTTTGAAATTAAACAAAGTCATAGATACATGCCCGCACTGGGAATCGAACCGGATACCTCTTGATTTAGAGTCCACTGTTCTACCCACTAGACCACCACCGCACCAATAAAATGAGGCATACTGTTTACATGAGTTTCATAACTGTCAGACACATTGGACGGGCACGCTTATAAAAAAATACCAAAACACCATTTGATTTTACCTCAGCTGCCACAGAATATAACGTGTTATTACAAAAGATCCTAAGTTCCTAACACTTTTTACTAGGTAATAGCACCCGGTGATAGGGATCACAACCTAAATATTTTTTTGCTCTATGACGTTCACGAGTGAAGTACCTACCCGATAGAGTGTTTTGTTATCGTCTTGTATGAAAGTGAAAAAGTATGTTAATTATTGTTAACTGATAAATTAAGATTTTTTTTAAACAATACTGTAGAGGTTTCACCTCTCGGTTGGCGTAAAATTTTCTCCAATACCCTCAGGGCTCCTATGAGCCGAAGTCGAACCAATAAGGTTTAAATTGTAGAGGTTTACAAGTTTCAGAGTAGAAGCCAAGTGATTAAGTAACTAGTAAGGTATTTAAAACGATGTGTTGGATATGGAAATTAATGGATGTTGTTAAATATAAAATTTTTGTTTCAACAATAGTTAAAAGCAAATAATAAGCAAAGAATAGATATTTTTCAAATGTTTTTTTGTTTTTTGGATTTAGTCAAAATTCAAACACATGATTGTGTGCGTAGGCGTAGGTTTTAAGCTGATAAAACGTTGTCAAAATCAATAAAAACCATATTTTAAAAATAATTTTCTACCGCCACAGCGCCTCCACTTTAAAATTTAAAAATCATTGGAATGCCAAGGAGCAAAAAAAATTGTGAGATGTTATCCCTATCCAATGACATATCATACCGTGTGCTATTATCATGTAAAAAGAGTTAGGAGCTTTTGGAACACCTTGTATAAATACAATCCAGGTCAAATAAGCAGGCTATATACTCTATACACCTTTTTATCCTTATCTTTATCTCTAACATAAATAAATAAGACTACAGTAGCCGATCGATCTTCATCAAAGTGGAGATGTAATATCTCACATCGGTCACACCGCGGCGAGAAATAAAACAATTTCTTAACAGCTACCTACTCGGCTCTTAAATCTCTAAAATCAATCATAATGTCTTCAACACAACGTGTACCAACAAGGTATTTACAGAAGTCTTGGTTCATGTTCAAACCAATTCACTTGGGACTAATTCAATGACTAGGTACCTATAATATTCCCCAGTCCAAGCTGTCACTTCACCCATCTAGTGTGAGTGAAGGTGCCACTGGACACTGTATAATCTCATCTCATTACGTACGGTCGGCCACAATCTCAGATACCCCATGGCAGCTCTTACCGCGCGCGGCATAAGGGCGCCAATCGAACAAAAAGGGGTATCTGAGACTGTGGCCGACTGTACATGCAGGGGCCATAGTCCCAGCACTGTGATCTCTTCACCCATCTAGTATGAAAAAAAAAATGAAAATTAAAAAATATTTGTTTATACTTAAGAAAATATGTCACATCATGTGAGTTATCTTTACATAAAAATGAGTGAAGGACCACAGGACGCTGTATAAATCATCTCATTGCGTAGATGCAAAGGCCTTAGTTGTATGTAGAAACTAAATAAATGTATAGAGCTCATGCAATCCTAAGAAAATATTAGGTATGGGCGAAACCTACAATAGCACGAATATACGACATGAGTCAATGATGCACGATTATTGTACGGAAAGTGGTTTGAGACTGGAGGTTTATGTGAAAGAGACCTTTTGCACTTCTTCTATAAGGTGCAAAGGTTAAAGAGTTAAAATTGATTGAAGGCGAGCTTTTGTCGCTCTATTGCATTGCAAACATTTGAGTGGGCGATGTTTATCATCTTAGCTTTCAGTTTTTATTAGTTTTGTGACTTTAGGTGCGTAATTTAAGCCTTTGAGAACAATGCTGTTAGATTTATTTGGATGTCATCATAATTTATAACTTTATAGCCTTAGACGACTTAGCCTTTTGGCGTTGCAACCTTGGGCTTCGAAAAAAAACACAGGGTGCCTAAGACTATACCTGAATTTAAGAAATAGATTCTTTTTAATTTGTCTAATTTAATATCATTTCTTTTTAACCGACTAAAAAAAAGGGGAAGTACACCCGACAGCACGTCGACCCTTACACGATAGCACTCTACTTCGTTACGTTACGGGTGACTTTACAAAAAATGTGTACACTCTGACGTGCTGTCGTGTGTACTCAATCCGACCCGTATTTTATTTATGTTTGTTACCTCAGAACTTTTTCTAGGTCGATTTTAATGATCCTTTTTTTGTTTGAAACGATATACCTACATCCCGTGTAAAAATGGTGAATATCTGATGAAGAACTTCTAAGATGGTACTCTTCAGTGTTACACCTTTCACCGGTGAGGTCGGTTTTTTATTTTTTGTTCATTTACCCTATTATTTCTTATAGGAAGTATTGAACTATAGTTGCAATATCATGGATACAAATGTTCACAGCTCAGACATTTGGTTTTTGAATAATTATAATCTAGCCAGCCATATTCTATAAATAATAGAGACTTAAATCTAACAAATGCATGGAATTGAAAGGTAATGCAAATTACATTACTTATACAGATTACCATCAATACTTACAATTAACCAATGTGGTAATCCAAATAAATATTACGTTTTGTAATTCCAAACACATACAATAAAAGAACCGAAGTTAAATATTGGGCAATAAATAATATGGCGGCAATTTGCAGTTATTTCTCAAATTATTCATCAGTAATACTTGCACTAGTCCGGCCTTGCCGTAGAACAGGAATGAACAGAAATAACACCTTTCAACAATTTCCTAAATTGTAACAATAATTTAGGAAATTGTTGATTTCGACCTAAAACCACAATTGACTAATCAAACAATTTATTTCAGGCAGCGAGTTCCTTAGAATAGAATAGAGTTTCTTTGTGAAACATAGGTAATGTACAAACAGATGGTCCAAGTAAGTTGTGCTCTATGTTTTGGCAACATTTGTTTTGCGTACTTATTAAAACTGAGTCTACGGCCGAGATCTTATGACTTTCTTTTGTTTAAAAAATCAGGAATCCTTTAAACCAATATCTGTAGGGAAACCCTGGAATTTTCACCATTAAACAAAACAACATTTCAACATTTCATTTATTAAACAAAAGATAGTACGTAAGCAAAGATCACTCGCGTATACGAAGCTGACTTTTCGTATCTCGTGTTCGTGACAGGTAAGTAGTAACGACTGAATTAGTCCCTGGTGACCTCTGATTTAATAACTTTAGTCCAACGATTAAGTCCCCAATAGTGTCTTCATTAGTTATTAACAGTTCAACCTTTGAGTTGGAGTGCTAACGCTAAGTGTCTAGATCACAAAGGTCTAAATGATCTGATATAAAACTCACTAACAACCCAGATCGACGATAACCTGCCGTTTATAGGATGAAAAGGTTTTTGTTATGTATTATTTTTAAGCACGAGATCCTTGGAGTTTATTTACCATGATTCTTGTTCAAGCAAGAACGATTAGAGCTAGAGAAGCTGGTAAAAAAATAGTATTAAATAGTAATCAGTAGGTATTTTTGTTTTATATATTTTTTTTACTTTTGATAATATTTTGACGTTCAATGTAAATAATTTATTTATGGTTTATTGAATAAAAGCTTTTGACTTGACTTGACTTGACTTATGGTTTAATATAATTGCTTAAAACATAAACTTAACTTAACCTTGGTATTCTAGAACGCTACTTAAACTCAGTTCAAACTAGAACGCTACTTAAACTCTGTTTAAACTCAGTTCAAACTTAAAGGCTCTTTGAACTCTGTTTAAACTCAGTTTAAGTAAAGTTTAGTAGTGTCGACTGTCGGTAAAACAGTACATGTTTTGATTTGAATAACCCTCCCTTCATATCAAAACATACACTGTTTTATCGACAGTCTGAACTCTGTTTAAACTGAGTTTAAGTAGCGTTCTAGAATACCACCCTAAGTGTCTAACTAATATAAGATACCGTACCGAACACATAATATTTCTAACCACTCACTGAAATAAAAGAAACTAGTACCAAAACGAAAATCAGCAGCAAAAGTTGACACGCTAGTCTACTTGGTTAGGTACTCGGTTACGGGCAACATTACAACAAAAGTGTACACTCTGATTTTTTTTTCTGACACTGTTTTTGATGTATTTGTATAGCGGAATATAAAAATCTAAGTGCAGTGCAATAAATAAGACTATACAACTTTCCCTAAAATAATGAATAATGAAATAAAAAAATAAATGAAGACTTAAAAGGTCGTGCAACCAAGCCATAAACTTATAAAAAAAAAAAAAAATGTACACTCTGACGTGCTGTTGTGTGAACAAACAGATAAAATCATAAATTTATCATTTTAAACAGACTTAAAAAAGGAGGAGGTACTCAATTTTTTTTTAAATGTTTTCTACCTATGTTTGGTACATCAGAATTTTTTTCTACGTGGACCGATTTTGATGAGTCGTTTTTTGTTTGAAAGGGTATACTTCACATGTGGTCCCATAAATGGTGAAGATCTGATGAAGATGGAGAACGGAACTCCTCAACGGACAGTAGAAAATCACTCGAAATCAATGCAATAGCTTAATAATAATAATTTATATCTTTTTACCGTGAAGACATTTTTTTAATTTAGTTTTATTTAGTAGCTCAGATAGCTAGATGGAGGATGGAATTGTAGTGTAAAAGCCAATTCTACGGCTACCATCATGTGTCGCAATCCGCCTACTCTGACCGAATGGCCGACACTCGAATGATCCTCGCCCATTATGCAAATCGACGACCGGTGATGCTAATGTCAATCAAAGGTGGGAGCGCGGGTCCATTCGTACACACGACAGCACGTCAGACTGTACATTTTTATTGCAAAGTCGCCCGTAACGCAACCGAGTAGAGTGCTAGCGTGTAAAGGTCGACGTGCTGTCGTGTGTACACGGGAAATATACAAGGTGTTACAAAAGATGCTAACTCTTTTTACAGGGTAATAGCACCCGGTGATAGGTATCACAACCTAAATATATTTTTTTGCTCTATGATGTTCCGTTGATTTTTAAATTAATAAAATGTGAACGCTGTGGCGGGAGAAAAGTATTTTTTAAATATTGTTTTCATTGACTTTCACAATGTTTTAACAACTCAAATCTATGCAAATACACCTACACCCACAAACATATTTTTAAATTTGAGCTAATACCAAAAACAAAAAAATAATGAAAAATTTTAAATTTTGAGGTCTTCATCTTCAGCCCACCTCTGCCCACTGTTGGGTAGAGGCCTTTTTCCCCTCGCACGACCTCTCACGGTTCCTATCTGCATCCATGGACCCTCCGCCGACACAACTATGTCATCCAAACATCGAGCTGCTGGTCTTCCCACCAACCACCGACCTACTCTGGACCTCCACTATGTCACTGCCCTTGTCCATCGGCCATCCTCCCGTCTCGCCAGGTGTCCTATGTATGGTTAGGTCACTATTTTATGGATTCGGGATTATATTAGTTTGTAAGTATTTTTACTAGCAAGTAATTTTTGTGATGTGTTTGCCGGTGCTTTATTTGCCCTTTCCCGCTCTCAATTTAACTTTCACCATATTCTGGGCTGGCTGGAAGAATTTAGAAATTTCTATACAAGGTGTTACAAAAGATGCTAATCTTTTTTACAGGGTAATAGCACCCGGTGATAGGGATCACAACCTAAATATATTTTTTAGCACTACGACGTTCCGTTGATTTTTAAATGAATAAAATGTGAACGGTGTGGCGGGAGAAAAGTATTTTTTAAATATTGTTTTCATTGACTTTCACAATGTTTTAACAACTCAAACCTTTGCAAATGCACCTGCACCCACAATCATATTTTTAAATTTGAGCTAATACCAAGAACAAAAAAGTTATGAAAAAATTTCAATTTTGAGGTTATAAAATAAAAATTGTTTTTTTCAACTTTTTTTACAGAATTGACATCCTGTTGACCAGTAGGTTACACCCTCTAAAAAGAGTTAGGTACTTTTGTAACACCTTGTATAAATAAGCCCGCCCTTCTGCACACGACAGCACGTCAGAGAAAGGAGACACTTTAAGTTAATAAGTTAAAAATGAAAGGTTCTTCAACTTGGTTATTTACTGGTTTCCAGTTAAGCTTCCTAGCCCCGGTTTCAACACCTTGTTAGCAAACTGTTGACGGTTGCTAGTTAGTAGATACTTTGGGATAAAACAACAACTGACAATCGTCAAAAGATTGTTTAACGTACGGGAAATCTGTAAATTGCCTGAGTCCTGGGACTGGTGAAAGGCATTTAATCGGTAGAAGACGAGTACCACGTTATTACTGGCATGCCAGCGATACTGTCGCCAGCTGCTGGATCCGTGAAAATCATCCCGCGCCGCGCAATGCGCCCGCGCATCATCACGCGCCAAGTGAATGCCCGACTGGGCCGGCCGGCCACAAATCCACAATACATGGCCGGCCGCTGCGGCGATCGATGGATATATTTTTATTATCTAATTATGCGCAAGCGCAAGCGGTGACATTCGCCGCGGGTCAAGGCTGCGGGAGATGAGCGGATTACGTGGCGCCCTCTGCCCTCCTGGGCCCTTAGCCTGTAACGCAATGGCGGGTCAATGGCGTCCCGGCAGAAGGACAAAACCGGGCTCTCCTCGTTTTTCTCCTACAACCAGAGAACTAATCCTCTATAATTAGAATCAAAATATTCTTTGCTGTACTACAAAAACATTAAAAGGACAGACAGCGTTAGCAAATCGTAATTGAAGTCGTCACCTGACAGCCCATTTTGGCACCATTGCGTTACAGGCTAAGGGCCCTGGTCTTTGGTGATATTTTGTCGGTCAGCTTCAGCACTTTCAGCGAGTGCTTTACTCTAATGTTTTATCTTGTGAATAAATATCTTACTTATTCTCTTATTCTAACCTAAGAAAATCCGCTGGCTCGGCCATATCGAGAGAATGGGAGATCAAACTGCGAAAATATCGCAGGGAAGACGTGGGACCTGCACGAGCTACTGAAATAGTTTTCTTTCTTTGTGCCTTCATTCGAGGAATTTAACTTGCCTTGCCAGTCAGCCTTGCATTTAGCAAACCAAATACCACCTTCTGTACCAGTTCCAGGCTATCTACAAGTAACCGGTTTTATTTCGTACTCTTCTCTACCAATGCTGTCTAAATTGGTATATTAAGAGCAACATAGTTAGCTGTCAGGGTGGTATAGAAGCTGGGCAAGCCTACTCCGTCTAAAACCAATGTCCCAGGCTCTGCAGCGCCGAGTGGTCTCTTCACCCATCTAGTGTAAGTGAAGGTGCCTCTGGACGCTGCATAAATCATCTCATTACGTAGATGCAAAGGCCTTAGTTAAGTTAGGACTCTACCGTGCTACTACAAGTGTTCCGTTTACTCTACCCGTGTACAGTTGAATTCATTCTCTGTGTATACCTAATATAACGAATGAATACATTTCATTCAGTAATTGTAGCAGCAAATGTCAGAGCGTGACGGATCGAGCTCCTCAATATCCGACCGAAGAACGTGTTCTAGACAACCAAAACCATCTATCCATCTGGTGACCTATAGATTTTAAAATGACTATTGAGATGCACAAGTCACTAGAAGGCAATGCAATGTGCAGTACGAAGTGCATATTAGAAATATCTGAACCAGTGTCTTTTGGTAACCTAAGCTTTGCAACTTCAATGCCCGATGAGCATTTCGCCAGAAAGATTAGTAAAAGCACACGAGACAATAAGTCGTGATCGAGTGTAGAGAACTATCATAAAACAGACGGTAACAGAAAGCCTGCTAGCACAATACATATAGATAAGTAATTCAAATAAGTAGTTTTTCATCTCCCATGCTCGGAAAGTACGCTGTTACTTTAAACTTGCGATCGTAGAAAATCCTTTTTTTAACCATTTTGCATTTTTGTGCGCTTCTAAATTTGAACTCGACGCCCTAATAAAAAAAAAGAAACTCCTTCAACTTGTAGCGTTGCCTAGCAACGGGTTGTTGATTTTATGACACTTCAAGAAGACACGATTGTTAATCAACAACCCGTTGTTAGGCAACGCCACATACTCCTTTGTGAAGATGCAAAGAAGAAGGAAACTCATTTCACTAACCTCTATGTTGTGTCTCAATGCTTCTATGTCTCTCTACCTATGTCTAATTTTTGTCTCGCAAGGCTAACAAAATCATTTCTGTGAGATGAAAAGTTTTGTGTTTCGCACGAATGCAATATTATTTGCGTCTCGAGCTTCTAAATACCTCGCTACACTCAGGTTTCTTTTTTTGAACCACTCCCTACGCTCGTGGCTCAATTTTAGAAACCTTCGCTAGCTCGGTATTCAATACAAGCACTCGCCGCAAACAATAATTTTGCATTCTTGCATAACAAATAACTATTACTTCTAACTGTCGAGATACACCAGTCACCAGTAGGCAGGGTAAGGCAAAAAATACATACAGTAATTATAAAGATTTGAACAAAATGTATTTTGAATGTTGTGTAACAAGTCAATATAAGTTTGTAAAAAAATATAAAGTTGTTAGGTATCCAAATGTTTAAGTAATCTCGAACAATGTACCTATGTATAATTTAGATTATTGATCGATGATTTAGCTTAGCTAAAACTGATCTTCTGTGTTTTTCATTATTTGTGAGACGACACCAACCTTTGAAGATTCTACTTATAATCTGTTGACGAAGCTTTATGCTATAAAACAAGCAAGTAAGTAAGTCAAGTAAATAAAGAAGTCTGATCATCTGAGTAGGTAGGGCTGCGTACTGCGACTGTAGAGATTTCGCATCTGGTCTTTCGTATAAGACACGATACAAACATATTCGAAGCCTATTTGATGCTCATTACGCCTCTGCGAATATAAATAAGTTGTCCTAACTTATGTTTACTAAGTTTGAAATTAAGTGGTTTAGCCATGACCGATCAGCAAGTCCGATTGTTTGTCAACACCTTTTATTTTATTTATTCAAAATGTCATTAAGTTAGTAATCCCCGCTTTATTCTTCTAAATTCGTATTTATTGCAAGCACATAACGGACCTCATCGTTCATTTATCTCTATTTGATGATATCACTAATGCTTGCGACACGATTGCTGAAGAAATTTGAAGAGTTCAAGGGCGGGCGCACACCAAAGACGGTATATTTCGACTTAATTTTAATAAAATAAAAAGAAAAATAATAGATTAATAGATAAAAAGAAACTTACAATGATTGCTATGAAATTACCTCTATAAAATATTATTTAAGACGAGTCTTATCGCATTCTGACTTAGTGCTAGTTTTTTTGTTTTAAAAAAAAAAGTTTTTTTACGAACTGGGTCTGTCACGCAATGGTGCCAAAATGGGCTCCTAGTTGAACTGCTTGAATTACGATGTATTTAAACAAAATATTATGCTCCAAGCACGTTTCTATGTTTATGGCTTTAGTCCAATAAACACAGAAGCGTAGTCACAGAACCGGTTTATTTGCGGGAATATAAGTATCATTTGTTGAAAAAGGAAAAAAAAAAGATTTTTAAAATTAACCGGTTTTGTGAATTAAAAACGGTGCAGTTTTTTTACAGAACACACTATTCATCATAAACGCAGATCGACTTATCATAAAATGATTCTGTCGAGGCTATGCGGCCAGCCTAACCGGCCGCAGCAGGTGCCGCGCCAAATCAGCCTACTGGCGAAATACCCGCGACTTTTGACCCGACACGCCACGGGTCAAGTGCTAATGTCAAGCTTTCCCGTTCATTAGCTGGCATAAGAGGCGGGGCTGTAGGAAACCACAGCAATATCTTAAACAAAAATTTAAAAACTGACTTCCGAGTGTTTGGTATCCGAGTTATAATCCGTGCGGGATCAGAATGGGATAATACCTTTTGGAACTGAGAAGCTCGCGGTCCTGTAGCGTCAGCATTTCGGCAAACTCTAGTTGTCTATGGCAAACTCGCGTCGAAACTTGCTTGTGTTTTCTGTGCGCGTGGGTGTCTGCTCGAGTTTTATCACGTTTTATTCAATTAATGCAATAACATTGAATCCTTTTAGATTACAACCATTAAACATTTTTGTGTATTTCCAATAACATAACCCTATGATAGAACGTAGAACTATTTTTTTTTTACTGACGCTACTCGAGAACTGTCATTTTCGATTCAATTCCAAAAGGTATTATCCCATTCTGATTCCGCACGGATTATATCCAAATGTTCAAATCTTCTGCTGCTATCCATTGATGAGTTCCGTTCTCCATCTTCAAATTATTTCACAGATATTTTATGGGACTACATGGCAAGTATACCATTACAAACAAAAAAAAATCGACAAAATCGGTCCATCTAGAAAAAAGTTTTGATAAAAAAGCGTACTTTTTGGGTTGTTCTGATATTTGATTCCTTCAAGATCGTTAATCTTATATTATTTTTAACAGATCAGATATTATTTTTAACCATTAATACTTCCCTGTTTTTATTTTTTTTTAACATAACTTCCCTGTTTATTGATCTACCCAATTTATGCGTTTTTGGCTAATGGTTAATAATAACATATTTAATTAGGGTATCATCGTTTGAATTTAATTAATTAAAAACGTGCCTAAAGCTTAAAGTCTGGTTTTACGTTATCAGAGCGGTCTATATTTTTTTCTCTCGTTTAAGTATTTTATTACTTGACTAGTTTCTAGATTCTAGAGCAAAAAAACTGATTTATCTTTTGAGAGGATCAATTTAGGAGCGCAAGAAAAAAGTGGTTTGACAACCTTTGATGCTACTTTTATAAATACAGGATAATACGAGTATCATCAGCACATCATAAAATAACAATAAAAATAATAGGATTCTCCTCACCGCCAAATACATACTTGTCAATTGGTCAAATGGCTCGAATCTCTTTACTAGACATGTGTAGGTAAGGCTAGTAATATTACAAAAGACATATTACACAACGGTGTCATGAAATATTACCCAATACACGAGAGAATAAAGCATGGCACATAGCATTTCATTACACAAGATGACATGAAACATGACACATGGCATTTCAGCACACTGTACGTACTGCAATGAAAGTGTGCTGAAATACCATGATGTCATGTTTCATGTCTGCAATGAAGAAATACCATGATGTCATGTTTCATGTCTGCAATGAAGAAATACCATGATGTCATGTTTCATGTCATCTGGTGTAATGAAATGAATAACTGTACTGCAATGAAAGTGTGCTGGAATATGACGAGTCATGTTTCGTGGCATGTCATGTTTCATGACATGTCATGTTTCATTTCATGACGTGTGCTGAATCGAATTGTTATGTGTCATGTTTGGTGCCATGACATAAGGTAATATCACGCGGTATGAAATATCATGAAATATATCATGACTTCGTAGTGCACTGTTTCGCGCATGTCTACTCTTTACAAACGCATACAGAACCCTACCTAAGGAGTGGGGTGACCGGTATGCGCCGTATGCGCGTGCGCCTATGATGCAATGAGATGCACCGGTCATTTGGCGCTGAGGTCAGCAGAGGTCGCCGTTGAGCGGTACCGAACCACTGGCATCTGAGCAGCCGCCTAAGTCTGTAACGCAATAGGGCGTGTCCCAGTAGAAGGACCAAATAGGGGTTTCTCGTTTTTCTCCTACAACCAGCTAACTAATCCTCTATAATTAGAATCAGAATATTCTTTGCCTAAAAAAACATTAAATGCATCGACAGCATTAGTCAACTGGATGTCCATTTTGGAACCATTGCGTTACAGACTAAGGCCCCTGGTGAACGGATCATTCGGGCGTATGTCTGCAGCTTTTTTAAATAAATTGTCGAATCTCGTGAAAAAAAGACCTCAAAATCGTCTAATACAAAGAATACAAAAGTTACTTTATGGACTCTTTAAATAGGAAAGATTTTATTACAAGAAAATAAATTGTAAGAATCCCGCTTTCTGGAAATCTTCTTCTTGAAGTGCCTCTCCATCACTGGAGGTTGGCAGTCAGCTCCCTGCACCGCTCTCTGTTCATGGCTGTCCTGAATAATTGTTCCACGGATTTGATGCCGGTCCATTCCTTGATGTTACACAGCCATGTCATTTTCCTCCTTCCTGGCCTTCTTTGGAAATATTGAAACGCATTTATTAGTAGGTCTCTAGCTCTACATACAACTCTCCATATATTTTTTGATTATAACGTATATGAATACTTACGGTTACAATAAACAACACAGATGGGACGGCTTAGATTTAGACATCAACGCGCGGAGCAGACTAAAGTAAAAAGGTCTAACCTAGTAAAAAAGGCCAAGCGCGAGTCGGACAGAGGGTTCCGTACCATCACACAATACAATATTTACGATCGGTAACATTATGTAGGTACTCAATACTCAATGCTTTATTGCAACCATAAGTGAATAAGATCTTAAATAACATTGTAACATGTGAGGAACTCTATGGACCCTGTCGGGCACAGCAAAACTTAAGAGCTAGGTAAAAGAAATATCTTAAAACTAGGTAGTTACCTATTTGAGATCTTTTATCTAGTTATATCAGCTTTTTTTATCTTTATCTTATTTCCAACGAATTATTGACGGCCAAAGCAATAAATTGATCTAAGAAGTCTTATAGAAACTGGAACTTTTTAGGAAAATATTGTAATGAATAGAAAAATACAGAAGTCATACTTTGATTTAGTTTTACAGCAACCGGCTCGCCTTTCGTCTGGAAGAGATAGCTTTTAGCTATAAGGCCGCCATTTGTACTAAATGTTTTTGTAAAAGTGATCTGTAATATTCTTTCTGTTGTGCAATAAAGAGTTCTCTCTATCTATCGATCATCTTTCTGCTCTGTCTCTAGTTTATAGCTATAAAATGCGAAGGGCGTCTGACCATAAACGTCTTTAATGGCTTGATTCGAAGCACCTTTAAGCATTAGGCGAAGAATTTCATTATTTTTGGATTAGGTGCGTGGTTTAATGTCATTTACTCAAGAGACAACCTCTGCAAGGAGCGTTACTAGGGTAGTGTGCTTATCTGTAAAAAAAAAAAAGATTTTTGTACAGAATAAGCTTACTGATCTACAAGGTGTTACAAAAGATCCTAACTCTTTTTATAGGGTAATAGCACCCGGTGATAGGGATACAACGTAAATATATTTTTTGCTGTATGACGTTCCGTTGATTTTTAAATACAAAAAAATATTTTTTAAATATTTTTTCATTGACTTTCACAATGTTTCAAAAACTCAAAGTTTTACAAATGCACCTTTTGCATGCACACATACATACACATTTTTTTAAATTAGAGCTGTACCAAAAACAAAAAAAGAATATCCCAACAAAAACATTTTCATGTAAAATGTTGCCAAGATGAGACCCCGCACTGTCTCAGAACCCTGTAAAAATAAATTAGGCTGTTTTGTAACACGTTGTTTAGATAGCAGATCTAAAGGCACACACACCTTTTCGTTAAATTATCGAAATAAACCGATTTAATGAAAACGAAGGTCACCCGGCTGACATTAATTTAACATCCATGTTATACATATTTTATGCGCGAGAATCATCTCTTCTAATACCTCTTTAAAAAACGCTTGAAAGGCCGTTTGTTGGTTTGTTCATGTTTTTTATCGCATGAGTATGGCTGGACTAAGTATGACGGTATTTTCTTTAGGTGAACTTAAAATCTTGGCTAACGTTCATGACACTTCATAATCGTCCAGGGGCCTTAGCCTGTAACACAATGGCGTGGCGATAGCGTCCCAGTAGAAGGACAAAACCGGGATTTTCTCATTTTTCTTCTACAACCAGCGAACTAATCCTCTACAGAGTGCACTCTAAGTCGATAGCGGAACTTTAAGTAGGCTGTCTACTGATCACTACAAACAACATTTACCAGGTGGCGAAAAAAATTGAGCGAAAAAAATATCAGCTGTTTCAAACATTTGGCGCAGTACTGAGACGACCTTTTGTATGGAACAGCTGATATTTTTTTCACTCCATTTTTTTCGCCACCTAGTACAAGTTGTTTGCATTGATCAGTAGATAGCCCACTTAAAGTTCCGCTATCGACTTAGAGTGCACCCTGTAGAATAAGAATCAGATTGTTCTTTGCTATACTACAATCGACACTGGACCGACAGTATAAATAAATCGTAATTGTAGCCATCAACCGGAAGCCCATTTTGGCACCATTGCGTTACAGGCTAAAGCCCCAGTGTACTATAACAGGAGATGCTAGTTGACCTCTCATTAGTATGCAGTCTATACTACAGGGTGCACTCTAAGTCGATAGCTATCTACTGACAAACAACTTGTACTAGGTGGCGACTTAGAGTGCACCCTGTAGAAATCAAAGATTAGTTTTTGGTTTAAAGAAAAACAAAGCTTATTTCTTCGTCTTTGATCCCTTTACTTATCCGTGGAGTCTAGGGCCGGTACAAGGGCTGGAGGCTCACGACGACCCAGAAGACCGTCCGGGAAGTTGAAGAGATCCGTTCTCTCTGAGACGAAAGAGAAGGGAACTACGTGGTCAGAGATACCCTCCCTAGCCATGGACAGAGGATATACAACGTGTTACAAAAGGGCCTTAACTCTTTTTCAGGGTGTAACCTGATAATAAACAACAAGATGATATTTCTGTAAAAAAAAAGTATTACAATAGAAAATCTTTCAAAAGTTTTTTTTATTTTTCGATTTACTTAGTTCTTTAAACACATGATTGTTTGCGAAGATTTCATAGATTTAAGTTTTTAAAACATTGAGAAAATCAATGATGAGCATATATTTTAAAAATCGTTTTCTTCTGGCACAGCGCTTACATTTTTATTAATTAAAAAACCGTCATAGAGCAAAATCTTTTTGTCTTCTTGGAATTGGTGTCATTACCTACCCTGTAAAAAGAGTTAGGACCTTTTGTAACACCTTGTATGGAAAACTTACCAACTAATACTTATTAATTTAGATGCGAGAGGGTGTTTAATTAATTATGTGTGTGCTCTCTGGCCGAAAGTGCCGTTGTCTTTTTATGTCTACAAAATCTAATACCCTCCGAAAAGAAACACTGACGATCGAAGCCGTGGGCAAATGCTAGCTTAGCATGCAATAAATCAACCTGAAAGGTTATTTCCTGTAGAGCCTCCATTTTGATTGTCATCTAATTAATCTTGATGCACAAGGTGGAATATAATTCTTAGCCAAAGTACGACACTTCTAGCTTCTAACACATTGGGTAGTGGCATGAACGTAAGGATCACCAGTCTTCTGATCCAAAGATGGGTGTTTTACAAATTAACATGTCAAACCGATTTGTGCAGCCTGGCTCGCGTCATCAATCTAAATGAGACTACCTTCCTAAATCATTTTGGACTACCTAGTTTGATTTGCTGTGGGCCAAATACCTCGACTAACTTTGAGGCCTGTCAAGTACTGTAAAAAGTGGTATCTTGAGTTTTTTTGGCCAAGACAACAACTCCGTTGAGCGCATTGTATTGCAGGAAAGGGTGGAAGGCACTAGAACTTGGGGAAAACCACCGATGCGATGGACTGACCAAATCAGTAACACTGTAAGGAAAACACTGTATGAATGCACCCGGGCAACCTCTGACCGAGATAAATGGCGTGGCATCGTAAGGCTCGCAACATCAGCCACTGATAGTAGTACGCACGACAGCACGTCAGACTGTACACTTTTGTTGTAAAGTTGCCCGTAACGTAACCGAGTAGAGTGCTAGCGTGTAAAGGTCGACGTGCTGTCGTGTGTACCTACTACAATTGACATGTGGACCACGACCGCTCTGACAAAAGCGTATCGTCGAAGGAGAAGAGGAGAACTTTAAGGCATACCTGCTTAGCAAGAGCTTCTTCTTTAACTTTACTTTTTCATTTTTAATCCCTAACACGGCCCAGGAACCACAAAATATTCAGTATTATTTACAAAGTAACAGTGCAGTGTTGTGATGAGTTTTTTATTTCTTTATTTATCTTGTGGTGCCCTTCAAGGTCCAACAAACCTTATATGTCTGTAACGCTTTATGTAGATCAAACAAAAAAGTGGGAGAGTTATCGATATTATTCGATATTTTATGTAGAATGGCGCTCATGCTAAGCTAGCTGGAAGAACATAGTATTTTAATGTCATGTGTTAAGGGATAACTAATTAAGAAAGGCCATAGATGATATACTGTCCGTTCACTTAATACCACAGTGGCATTTAGGAATTTATTGTTCATACAATTAAAAAGTTAATTAGTTATTTAGTAAGTTTATACAGAGTCCAGTGGCAGATTCTTAGTTTTACGTTCTATCATAGGGTTATAAAATTGGAAAACACAAAAATGTTTAATGGTTGTAATCTAAAAGGATTCAATGTTATTGCAAACGTGATAAAACTCGAGCAGCCACCCACGCGCACAGAAAACACAAGCAAGTTTCGACGCGAGTTTGCCATAGACAACTAGAGTTTGCCGAAATGTTCTCGCCGATTCTCAGTTCCAAAAGGTATTATCCCATTCTGATCCCGCACGGATTATACTCTTTCAGCAGATACACAAAATATTGGTAGTACAACGGCAGTGATCTCTGTTCCCACAAAAAAAAAATGTTGTTTTCACCGATCACGGGAACAGAGGATACAACTTAATTTGTTTGTTTACACTGATCCGGGGATCGGTGGATATAACCCCAGTAAAAGTTGCTCCCTTTTAGTGTTACAGGCCCTTTCTAAAACACACTGTAGAATTCGGAACCCAAAGTTTTTTGTTCGAAAGTCCGTTATTGGCTTATTCAAAACTTTTGGCTATTATAAGAAACTAATTTCAATATTTTTTATTTTGGTTCAGTAGTTTGGATTTTACAACGTTTCAAAGATACAGTTTTATGACGTCACGCGACGGTCTGCATAATGTTGGCGGTCATAGGAACAAAACATTTTAGCGCATAAAAACAAAAGTACTGGACCAAAAAAAAATATATTTAAATTAGTTTCTCAATATTGTCTAAAGATAAGATAAATCCAATAACGGACTTTCGATCAAAAAACTTTGGGTTCCGAATTGTAGATAGGTGCGAATGAGCCAACTAAGTCGCGGGTTTCCTCAATATGTTTTCGATAACTATTCTCATTTCTGAATTCCGACATTAATAGGCACATGAACATAAAATTTGGATGTATAATTTTTAATTGACGTGCACAAAATGCAAATAAGTTGTCTCTTCGATGTCAATGTCAAAAAACAAATTATGACATAACACAAGATTTAAATGCAATTAATGAATAGGTACGAAGGATTTAATTTCTATAGTTTTACACAGGATAGAAAGATACATAAAGAATATCATATTTTCTTTTTGGATGCGGTTTTAGAAAAAAACGCTCCTGCGATTTCTCAACGCGAGCCTTAACTATTTTTAGGACCTAAGGTTTTAATTCCAGGGGGTCTACCGGCTAAGACGAAGCCGATTACCATTGGCGAAAATCGAAGTTCGATTTATGAAAAATGTACTGCCACCCAGTTAATTTTACTGCCACCCAGTTATTTTTTCATAAATCGAATTTCGATTTTCGCCAATGGTAATCGTTTTAGCCAGTAGACCCCCAGATCCTAGAACCTACGAATGCAATGAATAGTTGGGGGTTAAGAAGAGGATAGTATGGTCTCCACCTATTGTGTAGCCACTTCACTGGTGGAGGAGATGGTTTGCAACAGATGTTTTAAATACGTGTAACGGAATATGCGTATACCCCTCATCCTCAAAACAGTTAAAGGTGCATAGTTCACTTCTAGAGGTCAGCCTCAGGCTTATTTAAAATATTATTTATTTATGCTAATGAAACTAAAACCCAGTACGAGTTAATGAGCCAGGTTTTAGGCAACCGATTTATTTATCTAGACTTGGAGATCGCGAAACAGAGAAAAATAAATCTTTCAATCAGCCCGCATTATAAGGCTTTAAGGCACTTCTTCAAAGAAAAGAAGTGTCTTATAAAAACCATTGATATCTACAACGAAATCGAAATCGGGTCCACGATTCTTAACACTGAAATCAAAATGTGGGTTTCTTCCTTAGGCTGTTAGTTGTCTCAAGTTGTTTCAACTTTTTAATGCTTCAACGCACTTGGATGACAATAAGAAATAAAACTGCAGAAAGTATCTAATAACGCAACTTTGACAACTGATGTATTCGAGATTCTTATATTAACTGGGGGTCTACCGGCTAAAATGAAGCCGATTACCATTGGCAAAAATCGAAGTTCGATTTATGAAAAATTAAAGTGGCAGTAAAATGGACTGGGTGGCAGTACATTTTTCAAAAATCGAACTTCGATTTTCGCCAATGGTAATCGGCTTCGTCTTAGCCGGTAGAACCCCTGTCTGATTATTTTACAAATTAATTTTAACACCAAGTGATGACACTTCTCAAATACACGCACGACTCAATTCATAATTATTCCCAGCTTCTAAGGATGATAAATCAAAGATCGAGTGATGTTAACCAATTATGAATAACTCCTCATATTGACATTTAGTAAGTACTGCCGATTACAAAATATTTGAAAGGCTTTAACGGCCATATCTATTTTTTATTAATATATAAATAAGTAATCAATATTCGAATGTATTAATGAGTCGCAGAAGATCAATCCCATTGAGAGAAAGTGTGGGAATGTATCACGCGCACCAAGATGCGTAGAGACAAACTAATAGATCGTATTGCAAAGTTACTTTCTGTAATATGGGACTTTAGTAGGCGTAGTAAGCTTAGAATAAAAAAAAAATACAATAATAATTTACACAGGGCTAATGTATGACGAAGACTACAAAAACTTGGTGAACACTGGTCTAACATGCGTTTAGCTAAACACTCTCTAATCTCCTAAAACATGAGTTTAACAAGCGTTCAACGGGTTTGAAATAATGTCTGACGTTGCTAGGACGTGTCTATGTCACAGTGACAGTTTTGTGGTAACGATATTGTTAAATGCGTGCTCAACCTGTTAATTAACTTTTTTGTAGTGAGACCGTGTGGATCTTCTGCAATGTTTACATTTGACAGCAGATCACCAGTATGATTATTTAATAAATAAAATTAAAATACAGAAATACATTAAAATCTAAAATGTGCCCACTAAATTATGCCTAAAACGTGAACTTTACTGTCATCCGTTGCATAATATTATAGACGCGCAAGGTTGACTTGTGCGCCTAGATGGTAGGTACTTTGTCTTCAAATTCACACGGAATAAATTCCAAGATCATAAAAAAACCTATCACTAGGCACATTTATTAGTCCAGGGGCCTTAGCCTGTAACGCAATGGCGTGTCAATGGCGTCCCAGCAGAAGGACAAAACCGGGTTTTCGTCGTTTTTCTCCTACAACCAGAGAAGTAATTCTCTCTAGAATTTGAATCAGAATATTCTTTGTTTTACTAAAAAAACATTCAAAGGTCCGACAGCATTAATAAATCGTAATTGACGCTGTCAACTGGGAGCCCATTTTGGCACCATTGCGTTACAGGCTAAGGCCCCAGGCATATTTATAGGCCTCCTCCGCGGTTTTTAATTAAAAACCCGATGGGCGCGGTGTTCAAAGGAGAATGGCAAAGAAAGAGCATTCACCACACCTTACATAAACATTGTATTTGGATAAATAGGCCGATTTTCGAATTTTTAAATAGCTTTATTCCTGAAATACGTCAACTTCTAAATGTAATTTCCAACGACTAAAATGTGACAGTAATCATATTTATGAAAAAATAATGAAAGAAAAAACTGAAATTATGCTATGACTGTTCCTGGCAATAAAATAAAGGTTCCGAACTCAGCGTAATGCCAGATCTTGCAAATCAAAATCCGTGGCGGAGTTTTTCACTTGGAGCCTGATTTTGTAATCCCGTTTTCTTATATTAGTTGTGTATTATAGCCACATCATCATCATCAGCCTGTTAACACTCACTGCTGAGTAAAGGCCTCTTCATGCTCACGCCACCGCTCACAAATCACGATCCTGTGCCATACGCAACCACTGCTATCCGGCTACTTAGGCTACTCCATCGGACCATCTGGCTGGTGGTCTTATAGCCACGAAGGTTTGAAAAAAAAAAAAGGCCCTATTATTAGTGTTTTTGGTATTGGGTTAAGGCGCTGGGCATAGTGAATTAGCCCGCGCGCAAAAAAAATGCACAAAATAGATTCCTGTATCAAATACACAAAAAAAAATCGAAAATGTTCACATATCAAACCCTAGAATTAGGTGAGAGCTATCTAAAACAGCCAGTTTTGTGTTGATACCCATAATAGATTGGAAGATATTTTATTTGAAAAAAAAAGTGCGCCGCCTATTTTTTTTCATCAAAAATATCTTCAAAACTTTTACGAATCTCAACACAAAACTGGCTGTGTTAGATAGGTCTCACCTAATTCTAGGGTTTAATATGTGAAAATTTTCGATTTGTTTAGTGTATTTGATACAGGACTCGATTTTGTGCATTTTTCTTGGCGCGCGGGCTATTCACTATGCACCGCGCCTTAAAGAAAATTTATATTTTAGTTAGAGCAACAAATAAAAATATTACCTACATATTTGTGTTTCGAAGAGTGAACTTCACTGCGTTATATGACACGCTAAGCATGTACAGTCGGCCACACGCTAGGATACCCCTTTTTGTTCGATTGGTGCCCTTATGCCGCGCGCGGTAAGAGCTGCCATGGAGTATCTGTGACTGTGGCCGACCGTACCACTGTCAAGGCTACACGGGTATGTCAAGGTAACCGCAGACACCGCAGTGCTCTCAATATAGGATGTCTATCGAGGCGAAGAGGATATAAATACTGGACCAGCAAGATCATACGTACATGAAAACCTTTCAAATTGTTCAAATCGCAAGTCGCAGACTAGAGTAGTTCCAGAGACAGAGTAAGACTTGAGGGATAGTAAAGGTACGAGTATTTATCTAGCTATAGGTTTCTATCATACAGGGGGTCTACCGGCTAACACGAAGCCGATTACCATTGGCGAAAATCGAAGTTCGATTTATGAAAAATGAACAGGGGTGGCAGTAAAATGAACTGGGTGGCAGTACATTTTTCAAAAATCGAACTTCGATTTTCGCCAATGGTAATCGGCTTCGTCTTAGCCGGTAGACCCCCAGTAATAAAAACACCTATTGTTATCGATGTAGAGCAGTGGTTCTTAACCTATGGTCCGCGGACCACTGGTGGTCCGCGAGGGCCTCTCTAGTGGTCCGCGGGAGGGTCCTGCAGTCCATCGCACATAGCGATAGTTGTCAATAAATTTTAATGTTCAATTTGAAAGTCATGTTTGAATAAGTTCCCAATGAATAAAATAACTGAAATTTTCGTGCGCGCTGACGCGCGCCCTTACTACCTTACTATTGGAAAATATTTTTTACCTCCAAAGATCCGCGTGACTACAGATCGCGCCAAGGAATTACCGAATGCGCCAGATTTTTACAGGATAGTGCAATAAATAGGCTATACGTAACTTGCGGCAGGCTCCGATGTAAAGTTGCGGTCTTCAGTTCAATACGCAAAAATAATAAATTGTAATAGTATCAAAATCGAGTAGTCAGTGCTCACTCATACTATAATGTCGTTAGCCCATGTCAAACCGCACGTAGAATATATTTAGGTTATAATCGGTGAATTTTCAAATGCGCTACGCGCGTGTCTTCTATTCAAAACAAAGGAATTCTCCATTATGAAATGTAAGACTTAAATAAGTTAATTTTCAGCCGCGCTGGGTGCATTTGTTCAAATAATAGCTAAATAAATCTTCATCTTATAATTAAAAAGGGAAAAAACTGTGAATTTTCGAGCGCGCTGCGCGCGCATGTTTCATGCACCTACTACACGTCCTAAGGAAAACTAGATTTTTAAGAGTTAAATCGTAAAATTTTCGGGCGCGCTGCGCGCGCTTTTACAAACAAATGAAGTCTTGATGATATTGACGAAAGATTATCTGGCCATCTTGCGGCTTAAAAAGGGTAAAAACGGTGAATTTTCGGGCGCGCTGCGCGCGCATTGCTATCGCCAACCAATTAAATCTCCATAATATTTTATATAAAATTGATGAATTTTCGCGTGTATGTTCCATTGTTCCAAAACCGACTCATATTAATTTCCTGTATTCAACTTACTTACATACATTATACTTTAGGTCAGGTAAAAAAAAACAATTTCATGTGAAACACGATGTACCCTGGATCTGGTGGTCCGCACTAAGAAAAAAATTATCAAAGTGGTCCGTGGTCCAAAAAAGGTTAAGAACCACTGATGTAGAGAGTGAGTAGGTACGTGAAACCGAAGTAAATAAAAAAATGAGGAGCATTACGGAGCGAACAAAAGAGGAAAAATTTTAATGTACTTTTCGTTCGTATTTTTTTCGAGTCACACTGAAAATGCTGGATTACATCATTTCCGCACTATCAAATATGCAAAAAGTGGTCATAAATGTTTTCTTACTTCAAAGTAGTTTCTTCGATCAGAAAGGATCAAATTATTGATATTCTTGAGACAAATACAACCTTTTTTCTAGTTTCCTAGGATACCTCATGGTAGCTCTTACCGCGCGCGGCATAAGGGCGCCAATCGAACAAAAAGGGGTATCCTAGCGTATTGCTTACGTAACATACGTAACTTTGAGAATAAACAAAGTCATACCTACACTGCTGCAGGAATAGAACCTGGGTCTCTCGCTTCTGAGTCCATTGTTCTACCCACCGTACCCATCGAAGTTATTAAGCAGCCAAGGATTTCGGAGGGAGACCATTGCGCAATGTAGAGACAAAACGAAATTAAAGAACAATAAATTGTTCTCCGCCACAATAAGCGATGACGGGACCCCAGAGGCTTTCATAACACTCATACACGCCTGTCACATAAGTTAGCGCGAAGTGTGTCATCCATACCAAATAATAAAATATTGTTAGTACATACCTCGTTGACTGTGAAGGAAAACATCGTGAGGAACCCTGAGCGTATGAGGCATTATACCCTCAACGCAAAAATCGCCAATCCGCATTGAGCACGCGTGGTGACTCTCTCTCTGAGAGAAGGCCTTTGCCCAGCTAGTGGGACATGTACCAGCCGGCCTCACCCAAAGATACCCCTTTTTGTTCGATTGGCGCCCTTATGCAGCGCCCAGTAAGAGCTGCCATGGGGTATCTGTGACTGTGGCCACCGTACAATTTTGTACAGGCTACATTATACTTTTTATACCTCTGTACTATCTTACTACATGTAGGTTCTGGATAAGCCGACTCCATCAAAAACGGAAGCCGGTGATTAGGACCCAATAATAATTCTTATTTTTCGAGATCGAAATGACATGAGATTTTTCCTTCGAGATGTGTCGAATGCGACATTCCCGAGTATAGCTCCCTGGACGATGTATAAATAATCTCATTACGTAGATGCAAAGGCCTTAGTTAAACCTCTGTATTTATACAGTTTGGATTTTTAAAACGGGGCTGCAAGGGCAGCTACCTGAACCATTATAGTTACAAGAAAACGTTCCTTAGAGACTTTCCATAACTCTTTGAGATAGGTATTATGAACTGCATTCACAGATTTTGGAAAAAAAGTTAGTCAGCGAAAATCGACAAATCGTCAATAGGACAAAATGGTTATCTCAGCTTGTCTTTAGAAAGCTTGAGATGGTCTAAAAAAAAAAACAAAACTCAGCTTCTCCAGCCATATCAGAGCTCGCGCAAGAAATCTTTGAGGGTCGCCGTCGACGGATACGTCGTGGAGGACATCATCATCATCATCATCATCATCATCAGGTTCTCTCTTATCCGTCTCCTTGAAGAGCACGCTAAAAAGGTCCTTGAGCACGTTGGGCCAAAGATGAGCTGTTTTTTTTACTTCTATATTTTTCAATAGATATTCAGCTTCACCCAATGTTACTGATCGAAAGGAAACCTGCCCCTCTACCCTTGACGCATTTTTCCAATACGGCCGCAATATGGCGCAATTTACAAAATTTAATATTTTACAAATTAAGACGCATTTTGTGTTTTTATTGAATAAAACAGCCTTACCTTTGAATATACATTACGAAGTATTTAAAATCAAAGCATTACTATGCGAATTCAAAGATAAATTAATTTTAAAACTTTTTCAATTTGATCGCAATAGCGTCAAGGGTAACCCCCGATATATTTAAGGTGAGGTATTAAAATGGAATTCAAATTAAGTAATTTATGAACGACAGCCCTAGGATAAAACGTTGACAATATGGATTATTTGACAAAGGTATGTTTTTCCATTCTAAATACCAATTGCTTATTTGTGAATAAACCCTTTCTAAGGGTGCAGGCCAAGCTTTTGTAATGTCTGTAGTGAATCAGCAAGTTGAACTTGAACTTGAGGAGCAAAAGTGGTGATAACCGTTGTGTAAGACTTGACACAGTGACCGGATTATGTATGCATTATAATGGATATCTGCGAAAGTCAGTGACACTGACACATTATACAGGGAATTTTTTAAATAGCTTTATTCCTCAGACATTCTAAATGTGATTTCCAACAACTTTTGTTCTACGACTTTGATGAAAGCCCGTTTTTTTAATAGTTTTTTTGGCGCTGAGTAGGCAACAAATAGGAGCAAAAGAGGCTGGAAAGGCGGTAGAGAGAGGAGGGGCACGAAAGTGCACCTCGCAGGCTGAAATAGCACAATTTAATTTTTTTAAGCATAAGAACTTTCAGTAATTTAAAAGTATTGCGCTATGAGAAAAGTCGTATAACAAAAGTTATTGGAAATCACATTTTAAAGTTGAAATTTTTCAGGAAAAAAGCTATTAAAAAATTTCCCTAGCAGGGTTTGTAACCACTTTTAGTTTTTTTATAGCACTAATTCGTCCTATGGAACATTAAAAATATTTTTAACCTTATAAAAATCTTTATAGGCTTTGTAACTTACGACGAATTTAAAATAACTTTGCTTATTTTTAAGTGGGGTTTCTGTGATAACCACGATTAAACTACCCCGTTTAAAAAAGTGGAAGATGAAAAATTAAATGTGTAATTAATGAAATGCCGATCTAGATTTCAGACTGGTGTGCCTAGTTAGATAGTTACTTACTACAAGTAAAGTTAAATAAAAGGTTGACCTTGAACTTGAAGTTATTGACTTTCCTTATGATACTTTGGAATGGCCCAATGAATAAAACATAATTTCTTTATAAACAGACAAAAATTCAATTATCAGAAAGATATGTCTCGTCCGTCAAATGATTAATTGCAGCTTTTTGGGCTTGTCCATTCGGTTTCGTAATAAATAAAGTAAGTAGGTATTACAAAATGTTAAAGAGATGAGAATATGACTAATACAGCATGACATAGGAGGTTGCGACAAGACTGCGTCAGGCAGGCTGGACGAAAAAAACCCGGCTGTTCCGATAAAGTGTGATGACATTGTAAATTATACGAGTAGGTACCGCAATCGGATGCAAGTAGAAAGTTCCTTATACAACGTGTTACAAAAGATACTAACTCTTTTCACAGGGTGTAACCTGCTGGTCAAAATAATGACAAATCGGCAAAAAAAGTTGAAAAAAACAACTTTTTTTTTATAACCTCAAAATTGTAAAATTTTCAAAACTTTCATTGTTTTTCGATTTAGCTACAATTAAAAAATATGGTTGTTTGCTTAGCTGTATTTTAATAGCTTCAGGCTGTTAAAACATAGTGAAAGTCTATGGAAACAGTATTTTAAAAATACATTTCTGCCGTCACAGCGCTTACATTTTAATTATTTAAAAATCAACGGTACGTCATAGAGCTAAAAAAATTTTTTTTTTGTGATCCCTATCATCAGGTACCATGATCCTGTAAAAAGAGTTAGCATCTTTTGTAACACCTTGTAGTCATATGAATATGATACGTCAACGATCGTATTAGAAAATTATTATTATTATTGACCTGCAATTTGCAAAAGCACGCGTCCAAAACAGATCTTATAAATTACTAGCTATTGCCGTGAGTTTGTCCGCGCAAACTTACATAAAAAGTTGCCAATATTTTTCCGCGTTATCGATATCAGCGCGGACGAAGTCGCGGGAATAAGCTAGTAATTAATGTAGAGTTATAGCTTAAGTGTGGCCACTACCCCTGACGTCAGAGTTACACACCAGGATAACAAAAGTAAAATTTATGTGTACCTAAATAATTTGTAGTCTACCCCTATAACTTACAAAGCCTACAAATACCTAGAGTAACCTGACGGTTACGGTCAATCTCCGATATTACATTTAGTTCAACGTTTAGAAAACTAACATCCAAGAGCAGCGCAATTGGTTCGTCTTTTGTCCTAAAGTATCTCTCAACTGGTGAATCCGCGATCCTTAACTATTGGTTCAATATTCAGACAATCAGTAAACCATTGAACGCTTCTCTAAGAGGTCCGTCTTCGGTTCTAAACTGTAAGTTCAAATGTCACCTCGCGTCCTTGCTGCGCGCGCGCGTGCACTATAAATACCCACTCCCGCGCTTTCAGGTCATCAGTCGCTCCACAGCTCCTCTCCTCACAAACCAGGACCAACACACCACACTAGCAAAATGAAATCGGTATGTGTTGGGACGAAAAGTTGTGGAAAATTTTCGGAAGCTATTTTTGGAGTCATGGAAAAGTTTGGGCTTTTGACGTGAAATTCTTCGGGGTGAATCAATTCTTAAAAATATTATACAATTACTCAATCTCGGAATGTTCTAAAAAGTGCTCGAAGTGATCCATTTTCCAACTCCTCGCTAAACCGTCCTTTGCAGCGTTTCCATTTCCAAATTTTGAAATTTTTGTCCCTAAAATTTTAAAAGTTAACATTCCTGCGTGATTCAAGTTACTTAAAACTTATTGATTAAATTTTGTGGTTAAATCAGCTACGTGATTAGCATACTGTTACGCCAAAACATGAAGTAAAAAGCCATCCTCATGTTTTACAAACTCTTTCTAATTTCTGATCTCCTTCATGACATTCACTTTTTAATGACTCGCGATATTGACACATTATCGTGTTCAAAACGGGTCGAATCGCGGTTTGTTTTAGGCAAAGTTAATTACTTCATTTGTCTGCGGCCAGACCCATAGCACCCAACACCTCCTACAGTGCCCAGACTCTCCATTCACGTGCACCACCGAAGACCTGCTGAAAGCAACACCCAAAGCCATAGCGGTCGTGAAGCACTGGCTGCATGCCCTATGATAATTTTGACACTCTCACACGAATAAGAAGAAGAATTACTTCGTGACTCAAAGAAGTTAAAACAAAAGCTCCAACTGATTGTTAATCCTTGATTATGTTCTTGTCAACAGTTCATCGTTGTTGCCCTCTGCGTCGCGGTCGCGCTCGCCGCCCCTCAGCAGCAGCCGAACCCGGATGCCGATGCCCAGATCGTTCGCTACGATTCCGACAACATCGGAGTTGACGGATATTCATACAAGTAAGGCCTTTTCATCTGAAGGTTTTCCTCTTTCATCTCTTCGTTGACGTTCACGCCGTAACCAAGGCGGGTGCCACTGCTAGTCAACGATTTCGAAATTAACTTTCGTTTTTCACGTATATGGTTTTTCACGGTACGGGATCTTGAAAAATGGCTGATAATGTCGGTGCTCAGAAGTCCCCCATTGCCTTCGATCATGGAAAAATCTAGTTACAACATAGAACTCTGAAATGTGTCTGGAAAAATAGATGCCCAAATTGCCTTTGGGAGCTTATTTGCTCGTAGTCCATGCAATTAAAGTAAAACTGTACATTAATGCGATAAGGTTAACATTCGAATATTAGACGTATGGTCGAAATGATGTTTCGTATTGTTCTATTGCTGATATATTTTGTTTCTGTGGGGAGAAGTTTTTATTGTGATTTTAAACGTAATGCGGATTCTATGGGATTTAGTTCGGTGCCCATTGCAGTCAAACCCGTTCTTGACCCTTCGATATAAATCTTGGCGTTGCACGGCTCTGAAGCTTGTCATAGTCGAGTTTGCTGACATTGTGTTTCTTTTCTACCAGCGTGGAGACATCCAACGGCATCCAGCAACAAGAGGAAGGCAAGCTCCAGAACCCTGGTTCCGAGAATGAGGCTATCTCCGTCCGCGGATCTTACTCCTACACTGGTCCCGACGGCGTTGTCTACACCGTCACCTACATCGCAGACGAGAACGGCTTCCAGCCCCAGGGCGCCCATCTGCCCCAGGCTGTCTAACTTAACATAGAACTCCCAAAAATCTAGTCCAAAAATACTCACTCCTACCCAATCCCTTTCACTGTCCCATCCCTTGATTGTTTGTTTTGTACATTCCGAGCGCTGCTGTGATAATCCCGGTTCCCCATGTTGTTAATAAACAATTTTGTTTTATTTTAATTATACTCTTTTGGTTTCCTTTCTCGCTTGCGAGATGCGACACCCAGACATAAATCATAGGCTAGATTAAGCCTAAGTCCTAAGGCAATAACCTGACATTTCTGCCTACATGTTAACCTATAGCATATGCCTATGCAGTTATTTTGCAAGCGGCGTGTGTGAAATCAGTGGTCAATTGAACGTGTAGAAACCGTGGCTTATGAAAGCTGATAGATTGACGCGTCAAAAGAAAAAGACAAGACCTCGTTATGAAAATGTTTAGAATTTGATTGGGAAACACGCCCTTCATAGTAATTTGAATAAGTATTAACATATCTACTTTTTCGTTATTTAAATGTTACAAGAAGTCAACGACATAATAAGCTGATGTTACCTAATGCTCAAAATGCTCCATTGCTCGGGATTGCCTTACAATAACAAAAAGTAATCTATTTAATATTGTAATGAAGCGACTTATATTTGGAAACCTGTAGCCGGCTGCCGATATTTATGACATTATTTATTAACATTTTGAACATTTGAAGCGTGACCTTATCCGGAGCTCGTCTTTAGGCCGATGCTAAAGGCCATCTTCTCATTATAATATTATTACCTCGGATTCCTTGGCATCCAAATTTTTCCCAAGTAGGCAGGGCACGAAGGATATTAATGCACATTAATATTTGTGCCCTTTGCAAGTGATATGGCGGTGAATTACCGATCTAATGACTCCATTGATACTGGTAATGTGAACACACTAAGGGATCAAACATTTTGCTCATGACATGACATTTAAAATCAATACAGGGCAATTTATAAATAGCTTTATTCCTGAAATTTGTCAACTTCTAAATGCGATTTCCAACAACTTTTGTTTTACGACTCTTCGAATAGCTCGATAATATTTATTTAATGAACGATCCTAATTCTTTAAAATTTTGCATTTGTACCATTTCAGCGTTGCCTGCGTGGCGCGCTTTCGTGCCCCTCCATTTATTTTATTACCTTTCCAGCCTCTCCTACACCAGGTCCTATTTGTTACACCACCCCGCCGCAAATTTTACAAAAAATTACATTTTGAAAAACTTAATATTTTAATGGAAAATAAACTTGCTATTTCATTAAAGTCGTAGAACAAAAGTGGTCGGAAATCACATTTTGAGGTTGACATATTTCAGGAAACTATTACCTATATCAGGCATTTTGGGACTAAGGCAAACTGAAATTTAGTCGAAATGAAATTAGGGCGATTTGACATTGGATCGTTACGGACCGCGGAGGGCCTACATCGTCCACACAAACCAAGTTACGTACGAGTACCAACAAAACATTTTCCAAAAGATCAAGACATAGTTGTCACTTCTGTATCTGTTCTAAATTAAGACAATCGATCGCGTATTTAGGTAATACCTACAATAATGTCCATGAAAGCATACTATTCTGTTGAATAACAGCAACGTTAGTTCGAATGAAGAGCGTCGTTTCAGAACGGAAGTTGTCGGATCATATGAAAAATCCTGCACAAGTAAAAAAACTGCTACTTTTGACGGTAACGCGTTTTATTCACAGGTACTTAAGGTGAAATACGTCTCACAACTAGCGCCGCCAATGGAAAAAAAAAACATATCTTTATTTTGGATGCGTTTTTAGCAAAAAACGCTCCTGCGATTTCTCAACGCGAGGCTTAACTATTTTTAGGACCTAAGGTTTGGATTCCAGATCCTAGAACTTATGCAATCCTGGAATCCAAACCTTAGGTCCTAAAAATAGTTAAGTCTCGCGTTGAGAATCCCAGGAGCGTTTTTTGCTAAAAACGCATCCAAAAAAAAGATATGTTTTTTTTCCATTGGCGGCGCTAGTTGTGAGACGTATGGCGTCTTAACTTCGATTCGATGATGATTCGGTAAGAGGTAATAGAATGCCCCCGGGCGTGCTCGGGCGATGAAAACCGGTCGCATATCGGGTCGCATAACGAGCTCGATGAAAGCGAATGTCAAGGTCGACGCGAAGCTTCGCTGGCCGATGTTTTTTGACCCCCGACCCAAAAAGAGGGGTGTTATAAGTTTGACCGCTGTGTGTGTCTGTCTGTGGCACCGTAGCTCCTAAACGGGCGAACCGATTTGGATGCGGTTTTAATTTTATTTGAAAGCAGGTTTTCTACCTAGTGTTCTTAAATATGTTTTATCAAAATCGGTACAGCCGTTTAAGAGATATGCTAATTTAAGGCCAAAATGTCGGGGATATTTTAATTTTTAAAAGAAGATATAACCCGTGTCATTAAAGAAAACATTTAGGACGGAGTTAAAAACCTAGCGTTGTCTCGTTTTGACTGTATTAATTAGAGCGAGAGGGCGATTGTTTTGAAGTTCATCCTAAAGGTTTTCTTTAATGACACGGGTTATATGAGCCTCGATTTCCCCGGTTCGGGATATTCGACGGCGTGTGATCTCCAATCACGTAACGGCTAAACTACTACTAACCTCAAATTTCTGAATTGAGAAATTCACTAAGTATCGTTCTGTCTCTGCAGATGTCACCAAAATTGTAATGTCATAAGGTAGAAAAATCAAAATTGACAATATTGCTAATCTGCAGTGGGCACGGGTGTGAGAGAAGGCCTAGGTCCAGCTATAGGGACATGTGCACTTGTTCAGGGTACATCTTAATTTTAGATACCTGGGGCTTTTGACTGAGCGTTAGACCCGAAGCTGAGGAAGGGGGCCAATTCCCGGCAATTTATTCATTTATTACCGCAACTTTCGAAGGAGATTCCTCCTTACCTTCGAAATTTCTTTTGCAGCAGGGAATAGGTTGCGAAAGCGAAGATATTCCGATTATTCGACTGCGAATGAATGTTTGTCCAATTTCGGACCAGGCCAAAAAGGGACCTTATTGACCATTTTATTGTCTGTCCGTCTGTGGAGACTTTATTCGGAAGACCAAAAACCAGGTGGACGTGGTCAAGAAAGACCTCAAAGAATTCGGAGCCTCCCAAGAAATTTAGGAAGGTTGACCCCACCACCAAGCAGGACTAAAGCTTGGAAGAGACAGAGCCACGCCGATGACCACGCGTGGTGACAAGCCGTGTCTGATCTATTTATGAACGGTTTTGGTATTGGTCATTGAAACTCGTTCTGAAGAATAAATACCAATAAAGCCAGTTAACAGGACGTCGTCCGACCAAACCAGATTTCGCCCAAAAAGCTATGTCCACGCATTAATATATATTTATGTAAAATAGGCCAGTGGCACATATAAAAGTTTGCGGACCGGCTGACCCATTCACAGTCTCCTAGAACTTTTTGTCTTCTCTACACCCACCTAGAAACCATCCAAAATGCAAGCCGTGAGTATTTTATAATATTTTCCTGTAATATCTGACATCATTGGCATTTAATTATAGAGTTTGAAGTGAATTCAAGACCATCTGTATTTTGTAAGGTTAAAAGCGATACAATTTGGTTTGTTTGTTTGTTTGTCACACTTTATTGCACACAAAAAAAAATAGACTTAAATAACATGATATTAGGAGAAAGTGTACAAGGGCGGACTTATTTCTAGAGAAATTTCTTCCAGCCAGCCCTGGTTGGTTACTCACGTCCGGAGTTTGTTAACCCAATACCTGGAATTTGGCGAAAAATAAAAAATTATCTACTTATATTAGGTATACAGGGCAATTTTTAAATAGCTTTTAACCTCAGACACGTCAATTTCTAAATGCGATTTCCAACAACTTTTGTTCTACGACTTTTCGAAGAGCTCGATACTTTTCTTATCCTTTAAAAGTGTGCATTTCTACCATTCCAGAGCGCTTTTGTGCCCCTCCACTCTCAACCACCTTTCTAGCCTCTCCTGCTCCTATTTGTTACTCTGAGCTAAAAAAAATAAATAAAGACGTATGTTTTTTTTTGTATGGAGAAAAAAAATTGCGCTTTCACCAAAGTCGTAGAATAAAAGTTGTTGGAAATCACATTTAGAAATTATTGGGGTATCTGAGCTTCTACTTCTTAGGGTGCCTCTCCGACTCAGCGAAGGTTGGCGGTCAGCTCTGCATATCCCTTTTTGTCTCTTGCGAGGCGAAATAGCTGGGCAGCACTCGCGATCCCAGTCCACTCCCGTAGGTTTCTTAGCCAGGGTTTTCTCCTTCGGCCGAAGCGTCTCTTGCCAGCGACCTTTCCCATCATTATAAGTTGCAGGAGGCTGTATCTCTCGTGTCTGAACACATGTCCCAGATATGCAACCTTTCTCCTTTTGATGGTGTTCCATAGTTCTGATGTCTGAGCTTAAAAGCTAGCTAAAAATTGCCCTGTATACAACCTTCTTTTTACACTCTCTTTCGGTCTGTCTGTGCCACTATCACCTCGCGCTCCGCATTGTTAAATTATATAAAATTCCTTCAGTTCTAGAAAGTATCATTTTCAGTGAAAAACTGTTGCTCAATGAACAGTGTACAGATGACAGCACGTCGACCCTTACACGCTAGCACTCTACTCGGTTACGTTACGAGCGACTTTACAACAAAAGTGTACAGTCTGACGTGCTGCCGTGTACCTACAAGTACAGTGAAAATATCCAGTTTTGAATAATTCTGCCTTAAATCTGGTTCATCCTATTACTGAGTCTTCGTCAGACGAGCAAATTGTGTTTCTCAACGGCAGTATTTAACTAAACTTTGCTTGACCTCAATTACAATAGACTGCGCTTTGGCAATGTGTGCACTATGAAACAGATCAGCAATCGGATTGTTCTCTTAATTAATGTTGGTTGAACACTTCATTACACTAAGTGGACACACACACTCGTTACTCTTCTTCTTCTTTTGGTGCCATCTCCTATCGGAGGTCGGCTATCATTACGGCCACTGTGGCCCGTGATGTTGCGGCTCGGAAGAGTTGTGTGTAGCTTGTGTTGAACCATTCTGCGAGATTTTGTAGCCATGATGTTTTTGGGCGGCTTGCTTTGTAATTATAGTCTTGTAAGTAACAAAGTAATTTTTCAATTTATATGCCGGGAGCTGTAGAATGCCAGTGAGATGTTAGTGACGTGAGATGAGGTAGTGGCCACCGCTGGTGTCAGAGTTTTTAGGCCTCCCATAGGGCCTCTGACGTGGCTTAACGATAGTTATTAATCAACAACAACCGGGACCAACGGTTTCAATCGTACCTTCTGAAGCACGGAAGCGTTCAGATATTATTGCCACTACCGATCACCCATCCATAGACTAACCGCGGCCGATGTTGCTTAACTTTGCCAATCGATTAAGAATGACTAGTCCAACTAGGCGCGTAAGATGAGTGTGGAATTCCGCTAAAAGCCGCTGTCTCTCCTTCAGATCATCCTCCTGTCAGTGGTAGTGGCGGCGGCGCTCGCCGGCCCGGTGTCCCAGTACTCCGGCAATGACAAAGAGGCGCAGGTCCTCAAGTACGACAATGACAACATCGGCGTCGAAGGATTCCGTTACGGGTGAGTCTCGACTTTAAAAAAACGCATTTGCACCTACGTAATGAGATGGTTTATACAGCGTCTAGTGGCACCTTCACTCACACACACTAGATGGGTGAAGAGACAATTCGGCGCTGCAGTGCCTGGAACATTGTTTTGGATGGAGTAGGCTTGCCCAGCACCTACTTAATTTTTATACTTTACTAGCTTTTGCCTTTTGCTTTTTTTTTATTATCATGTTAGTTACACCATTTATAACTCGAGAACGGGTGGACCATTTTGTATGATTTTTGATTTGTTTTATTTATCTCCGCCCCGAATAGCAGAATTACCATTAAAACAACGGAAAAACTCAGGAGAAAAAAAATAAGTCTGCGCGGACGAAGTCGCGGGCAAAAGCTAGTAGTTATTAAAAAAAAAGACCTGTATACATTTTGTATGATCGTGGAATCGAACTGACGTGGGGTCCTTCCACGTCTCTTCTGTGTGGCTGGCGCCTTACATCGACAATTCTTTTATTGATGACTTTCCTTTCCCGCCAGCTACGAAAGCTCCAACGGTATCAAAGCCGAGGAGGAAGGCAGCCTGAAGAACCTCGGGCAGGAGAGCGAGGCTCTGGTCGTCCGCGGCTCTTACGCCTACACCGGCCCCGATGGAGTCGTCTACACCGTCAACTACATCGCTGACGAGAACGGCTTCCAGCCCCAGGGCGCCCATCTGCCCCAGGCCCCCGTCGCCTAAGTCTGACCGTGACCACCCAGCATCGGAACACTGACCCGCAACTAATTCGTCTTGGATGTCGAAAGGATAACTTTACTAGTAGAAATAAATTGTATGTGAATTTTCTTCTGGCTTTTAAATTTGTTTCCAACGATATTTGGGAGATGGACAAAGTCCATTGCGGAATGGCGACCCCGAGAGGGGAATTTTAAGAGATCGGTTGGCAGACCACCAGCCAGACCATCTGGCGACATAGTACGCCAAAGTAGCCGGAAAACAGTGGTTGCGCCTGGCGCAGGATTGTGAGAGGTGGCGTGAGCATGAAGAGGTCTTTACTCAGCAGTGGGTGTTAACAGGCTGATGATGATGATGATATTTGGGGGAAAGAAAATAACTGTACCCGGTATGTAAGTCGGTATAATATTCAACAAAATCTTCTTCTCCTCGAAGTGCCTCTCCATCACTGGAGGTTGATAGTCAGCTGCCTTCACCGCTCTCTGTTCATGTCTGTCCTGAATAATTGTTCCACGGTTTTGATGTCGGTCCATTTCTTGATATTACACAGCCATGTAATTTTCCTCCTTCCTGGCCTTCGTGGTCAACAAAATAGAGGAGCAAAAACTAAGTTTTAATCAAGATTCGAGAGAGTCATCTTTCATAGGCTTCTAACAACTCTGGCCATAAACCATAAATGGGCTGTGGACCTCTACAGATCCTTTGAAATCCGCCCTGAAGAGAGAGTCGGGAAAACGGGGATGTTAAGAAACTACCACAATGCAGAGTAGGTGTCTAACTGAGAATTTTAATAATAAATGTCGTTCTAACTCTAAATATACAGAACGGTACATAATTAGTATTTAGGAACTTAGCGAAACTTTGTGAAAGCACAGTATCCTTACTCCCATGAGTCGCCCATATCAAAGTCGATTAGTCTATAAAAATAAAAATAAATATTTTATTTCAGGCTTGTGGCCCATAATGAAGTAGGTACATCTACATTCTACCCCTATTTTTTACTACAAACAATTTACTCGTACTAGGTCGTAAAAAAAACGGAGCAAAAAAAATCTGTTGTTCCATACATAAGGTGGACTCAGTAGGTACTGCAGCAAATCTATGGAACAACTAATAATGTTTTCGCTCCATTGTTTTGCCACCTAGTACAAGTTGTTTGTATAGTGGTCAGTAGACAGCCTACTTAAAGTTCCGCTATCGAAATCGATTGCACCCTGTGTGACTAGTGTGAGTGAACGTGCCATCTACAATAGATGATAAAAAGCCACATCTTCCATTAAACAAACCCCGAAGCCTTTGGAAGTGGAGACAAAGAGTTAATACGTTTCTAAGAAGTCTCTGCGATCAAAGGGACAGGTAAAAGGCTTTCTTTCAGCCGTGTGTAGTCGGAGGTAACAATCCATTACTACTTGGCTAGGAAAGAACAGCTCACGCACTCCTTGTGATGTAGGGTTGCCATGACTTTTAGGAACCAACGCATTTCACCGGTTTTACACTTGAGTATCAGAAAAATAATGAATGAATATTGTAATGAAGACTTCCTGTGTACAGACGGCCACAGTCGCAGATACCCCTTTTGTTCGATTGGCGCCCTTATTCCGCGCGCGGTAAGAGCTGCCATGGGGTATCTGAGATTGTGGCCGACCGTACAATAAATTAATACATTACTGGCAAACTTCCAGTTCTCTTAACCATAGTGGGATGTAGAAAGGATCTGGTTTCAAACACGTCGAATGGCGTTTACGCAGCCAACACATCGGGATAGTAAAGGTAATTCATTTAAACCGCGTTTTGACCCCTTTCGATCCAATTTATGTATGAATATCGCGAATGAATATAAGAAATGATTTCATGAAAAATATCCTTCAAGGGGCGAAACGGGGTTGAAAGCGAAGACAGAGCTACTAAAATATCCTTCAAGGGGCGAAACGGGGTTGAAAGCGAAGGGAATTAAAGCTACTAAAATATCCTTCAAGGAGTGAAACGGGATAGAAGGCGAAGGGAAAGCTACTAAATGCCCTTCATGGAGCGAAACGGAGTTGAAAGCTTAGGGAATTAAAGCTACTAAAATATCCTTCAAGGGGCGAAACGGGGTTGAAAGCGAAGTGAAAACTATAAAATATCCTTCAAGGGGCGAAACGGGGTTGAAAGCGAAGGGAAAGCTACTAAAATATCCTTCAAGGGGCGAAACGGGGTTGAAGGCGAAGGGCTAAAATCTGTGCCTTACGTTACAGACATGAGGCCCTGTTGTTATCTGAGCGATGTGCAACAGTCGCGTCGACGTGCACTCACCTAGATCAAAGTTAATCAAAGGGAAGCCACAAAGGACCGAAAAAGCACTCCCATTGTGGTAAATAGTTCTGTGTACTCGTGCCGTGGGGTAAGATGCTCTACATTAATGTAATGTAGGTAACTGTGATAAATATAAATATGAATAATTGTAGTTTATTCGAAATAAAGATATTAAATTAATTAGGTTTTAGTAAGTACAGAAAATGGCAGATTTGTGACCAATATGGGATTCTTCTTCTTTTTCAGCATTATTTGATCAGTAACAATTAATTACTGCAACAAGCGACAGCATTTAAACTCGTAATAGTAACTTTTAATGATCTGCGGTATTTACACAATGACATAATGTTGGTTTGAAACGGGTTGAGTAGCGGTAAGTTTAGTAGGTAAATGAAATGAAGGGTAAATTAATTAAAACGTCGCGATAATAAAGGTAATTCATTTACCTACTAAACTTACCGCGATTCGACCGGTTTCAAAGCAAATTGGTGCCATTGGAACACTATTGGGACGAAACTGCCAAAGGCAGCGATTTTGATTCAGTAAATCTCGTGTTTGTCTTCTTTTCTTTTCTTCATCTATTCTTCTTTATCTCTACATAGTATAAACAAAGTCTTTTCCCGCGTCTATATATGGTTTTCACCGATAGATATTTTTTAACCCTTAATTTGGCACGGTACTTTTAAAAAAAAAATATCCTTTTTGCGTACTTCTACGCTTAGATACGACTTTAAATATATGGAAAAAAATATTTTAAAAAATCTGCTAAATGTATTTATATGGAAAAAAAGATGTCCACCCCAACGGACATTGCCAAATAAGGGTAAATAATGTGAACTAAAACTGCTTATAGGGAAAATATGTATTATTGAAAAATATTAGTACTTATAAACGAAGTTATTGTTAAAATAAACGTATAAATGGTAGGAATGGCTTTTGAATACTCTACTACTACTCTACTACTACTAATCTCTGATAATGAGGGTATGTCTTCATAATTCGAAGTGTTAATTTGTTGAAGGATTGGGGTTAGTGGCATTGAATCAGGCAAAGGTACTCCTGCATTTTCAGGTTGTTGACCAAATAGTTCATCTTCAGATGAACTTATTCGCAGATTATAAAGCGAGGATACAATAAATGGTGCAGGAGAAGAATTGTCACTATTAGTAGAAGCCACGTCATGTAATTCAGATTCAGTATCTGAGTTTCCACTACCATCTGAAGTTGCATTAACTTTTGGGATCAAAGCTAATATTCTTGATGCACGTGCATACTGTTAACAAGCGAAACTAACAGAACTATGGAACTTATGGACCAGTTTGTCAAAAGTATAGAAGTGTGTTCCTAATAATGTATGATTTATGTAGATTTTCTATACCTAAAAACTTTTACTTAACTACTGTAAACCTAATTTAGTATAAAATAAAACTTATGAGAGCTACTCTGCCAACAAACTATTTTATAGTTTGGCAGAAAATGTATGTTGTATACCTGTAAGTTGATATGAATAAACGTTTTTATTATTATTATTATGATTTTTGTTTTTCTTTTATTTTCACTCCTTTAAAAGAGGTACAGGGTGGCACGGGCTGAAGCCAAGTGCATGACTTGATTAAGTAGGTAAATCATGATGATGATGATGTAGGGCTTAGAGTTCATGCTCTTTGCCCAGGAACTTTCGGACTATCCTACACGTGTTGAGTATCGTGGCCTTTTGCAGGAAAGTGTAGGCAGCTCGATGTATGTCTAAGACTTTGAGACTGGTGTGTAGCGTGCAAGGTATGACTCCTGTTGATGAAATGATGATGGGGACAGTCTTAACGGTTTGAACTTTCCATTGAGATTTGATTTCTATTGCAAGGTCAGTGTACTTTGTAATTTTTTCTGTGTGTGTTGATACTAGATTATGTGTGTTTGGTACGGCTATGTCTATGAGGTATACAGTTTTGTTCTTTTTGTCGTGAAGTGTTATGTCTGGTCTGTTGAAATGGATAGTTTTATCGGTGATTATGGTCCTATCCCAGTATAATTTGAAGTCTGCTGAATCTAATACCGTTTGTGGTGTATATTTGTAATATGCTGTCTTTTGGTTGATGAGTTTGTGTTTGAATGCGAGGTATTGGTGTATGATGGCTGCGACCTGGTCATGGCGATGTTTGTAGTCCGTTTGTACAATTGATCTGCATGCTCCGGTGATGTGCTGTATGGTCTCAGAGCTACTGTGGCAGTGTCGGCACATATCGTTTGTAAGTCTAGTGTCACGAATGATGTGCTTCCTGTAATTTCGAGTATCTATTACCTGATCCTGGATGGCCAGCATAAAACCTTCAGTTTCCGGAAACAATTCACCTCTCTTGAGCCAGGCGTTCGACGCAATTTTGTCGACGTTTGGGTTGGTCAAGTCAAGGCGGTGTCTGCCGTGTAGTGTCTTTTGAGTCCAGGTATCGATTTTATGTTGTGGTTCAGCGATGGTTTCATTTCTTTGTTTGAGATGATCTTGTAGGTTGAGTGGCGTATGTTTGGAGTCTGCCTGTACAACAGCGTGGTGTAAGTCTGAGTTTTGTGCTCGTGTGTAAAAGAAGGATCTTAGTGTGGTTATTTGTTTATTGTGTAAGTTTGTGATGTCTATAATGCCCCGTCCACCTTCGAGTTTAGGTAGTGTAAGTCTTTGTGTGCATGAGCGTGGGTGGTGTTTTCTGTGTTTGGTCATGAGAGTGTTAATGATGCGTTGGTGTTTAATTAAATCTGATTGGGACCAGTTAATGACTCCAAAGGAGTATGTTAGGATCGGAATGGCAAATGTGTTGATAGCTTTAACGGTGTTCCTTGCATTTAATCGTGAGTTGAGTATATGGTGGAGACGGGTTCTAAATTTTTGTGTGATAGCAGTTTTTGTTTGTTTTTGGTGTATTTGTTGAGTCTGATGGTAGCCTAGATATTTGTAGCCTATATCATTGTCAACTGGGTCAATCTGCTCTCCGTTGCTAAGTTCGTATGAGTTGTTTTCCACCACACCTCTGTGTATTGACTGTATTTTACACTTGTCAATGCCAAACTCCATCTGAATATCTGTTGAAAATCGTTGTGTTAAATCTGCCAGTTGGTTTATTTCGGTTAAATTGCTGCCATAAAGTTTAATATCATCCATATACATTAGATGTGACAGGGTATGATGTGTGTTATCAAATTTAATTTTGAAGCCTTTAAGTGTGTTATTTAATAGATTGGAGAGTGGATTAAGGGCCAAACAAAACCAAAGAGGACTCAGTGAGTCTCCTTGGAAAATTCCTCTGCGTATGTTAATAGTGTCTGTTTCTACAATTGAGCTATTGCTATTAATTTTAAGTACAGTTTTCCAATTCTGCATAGTGGAAGTCAAAAAGTTTGTGATTGTGGGGTGAACTTTGTAATGTTCTAGGATATAGATGAGCCAGGTGTGTGGTACTGAATCGAACGCTTTCTTGTAATCGATGTACATAGTGTAGATGTTCCTTTTCTTCCTAAGAGCTTGTTTGGAAGCTACAGTGTCAATCGTTAGCTGTTCTTTGCAGCCTTGACTAAATTTACGACAGCCTTTCTGTTGTTCTGCAAGTAGGTTATTGGTATCAGTGTGCGTGTAAATAAGGTGGCTGATACAAGATGTTATGATTTTGTAGATGTTCTGAAGGCATGTTATCGGTCTGTATTTAGCTGGATTTTTTGTGTCGCTCAGGTCTTTTGGTAGCATGTATGTGGTTCCTTGTGTAATGTAGTGTGGCATGGCGTCTGGGTTTTGTATAAAATGGTTTATGTGTGACAAAAGGAATGGGTGTGCGCTTGTGAGTTTTTTGTACCAGTAATTATGGATTTTGTCTGAACCGGTGGCTTTCCAGTTGTGAGTTTTACCTATGACTGATTTCAATACGTCTAAAGTTACCTCTTCAAACTCCATTGCTGGGACCTTTTCAAGTGATTCCCTATCCTGTGCAATCCAATCGCTGTTCGCGTGCTCTACTGGATTTGACCAAATATTAGACCAGAACTGGTGAAGTGAGTCAGGTGTTGGTGTTTCTGTGGGCGCCTGTGTCGTGTTGTTGGAGTTTTCTTTGAACAGAGTTCTGTAAAATTGTTTTTCGTTGGTGCAAAACAATTTGTTTTGTGTCTTTCGCAGCGTAGTTAATTTATATCTTCGTAGACGGCTTGTTAATGCATTGAGTTTTTGTTTAAGAGTATCAAGGAATTGGGGAAGATCGGTGTTGTCTGGTTCATATTGTGAGTGTGTCTTATACTGCTGTTTTATTAAATCTACGTGTCGTTGTAGTGTGGCGCTGGGGTTACCTCGCATGCAATGCGTTACTCTCGCTATTTTGGACCGCAGGTCTTCTATTCTCTTTTCGAGACGAATCTGCCATGCGGGGATGCGATTTGTGTTAATAGGATCTCGTTGTGTGTAGTGTATTTTACCCCTACTGTATGTAAGAGCAGCAAATGCTGCACAGTAAATAAGTGTTTGCAACGATTGGAAGTCAATTTCGCTGCCTAAGTAATCAGGTAATATATTAACGTTAATCGTATGGACAATTATTGCGAATTTTTTTGATGGTTTCTGCTTGGGTATAAAGGCCCTCACTGCTGGGTCAACATCTCCAAACTCTTCAAGCGCGTTTAGGAATACTTCTTTTAAATCTTTTGTTTCTTCTTGTGATAAAACGGCTCGGTGAGTAGATGTTGGTGTTTGCAAGTAAATCGGTTCTTCATCTAACACGTGTGTAGTTCCCTCTCTCTCTGAACTTGTGTATTGGTAAGTGTTTGATGAATGTAATTGAGATGTAGAGTGTGAGTTTACTTGTATTATACTTTGTTGTGGAGTATCATCTATGTTGCTATCTAATTCAATTATTACCTGGTCCCTTATTTCTTGTAGTCTACTTTCGGATATAAATTTGTTGTTGATGATGACTCTCAGTTGATCAGCAATTCTTTGTTCAGAGAAGTGTGCTAAGTGTGGATGTGCGGCCACCACGGCAGCGTGAAGTTGTGGTCTGTAAGCTGTTCTGTTGGACTCAAGTCTTGTGATTTTGTAGTAGTGGTGAACTATTGTCTCGTTTACTTCGTTACTCCAAGACATTCTTTGTCGTGGAATGTTTGCAGTACTTAAGGGAGTTTGTTGTGTATGAGCGTGCTGTGTGTTGATGCTCGTTTGTAGTGTATTATTTAGTGTAGTCGCAGCTTCTAATCGTATTTCATCGAGGACATGTTGTGGGAGAAGTTTGTTCCTAATAATGGCTCTTTTTTGGTCTCCCAGTCTTTGTCGGGAGACATTGAAAGTTGGTTGCTCTAGTGAAAATAGGCGGTGTAAGTCTGGTAGGTAAGTTCTAGTATTTTGCTCTAAAGAAGAGGCAATCATGTATGCACGCCAGACAGATCTGTTTATTTCCTCAGTCCATTTGAGTCTCGTGCGTTTACCATTGACAGTGGGTGCAGGGATTTCGGCGATTGCCTCCTGCACAACAGCTGCTAACGGGCTGGTTATAGGTGATGATGGGGGTGAAATTGGCGAAGTCTGTCGCGAGAAGCTGTGACGTGACTCGCTTTCGTAGGAAAATAGACTTCGCGGTGATGATGGTGATGAAGTTGAGTGATGATGGTCATGCTCGGCATCGGCTGTAGATGTGCTCTGGTGGCGTCCGGGTCTTGGTCGTAAGGAATACCTATTTTGATGACCCGAGCTAGTAGATGCGGCGATCTTCACTTGTGATGGCGGTCCTTTGCCTTCCCCAGAATACGTAAGGCTGCCCGATCTGTGTTCGGGGAGGGATTCTCTAGCATTACTAGTACCCTCCTGGGGTAATTTCTTTTTCAGTTCCGCGTCCATATGTGCATCTAATCTCCTCATATGAGGGTTGAGGACCTTAGTTTGTGAAGGGTAGCTAAAGATGTTCTAAGCTGTTAGTACTTTTTAGTTCTTCCCTAAAAGGGGTACGTGTCTAGGTGTTCAGACTGGTTATAGTTCCTGCTTCCCGTAAGCCCCCCCACCACGACAAGGTGGTCCTCCTGGGGGGGTTATTATTATTATTATTAGAAATAAGCAAAATAACTCAAAACTGCAAACCAGAGTAGAATGGCACACTATTTGACGATGTCCGTCACAGCGGACAAAGCAACATTTCTAAGTAACTGGCGATGTCCGGTGCGACGGACAAAGTATTTTAGTTACGAAAAAGATACTAAAATTTTATTTTTATTGCCTAAAATAGATGTAAACACAATCACAGATATATAATGCAACACTAAATCGAAAAATATACCCAAAAAAGTAATTAAAACTATTTAAATAAAAAAATAATTACCTAATCAAAAACAGATGATCGCCGCTTCGTCGACATTTTGTTTGACAAGTGACATTTTCAGTCTTGCCACTACAATCAATTGTTTTCTACCGTATTGTTTATCTATGGCTGAATAAATCTTGGTGGAAAAATTATAGTAAATCATTAATGTAATCACACAGGGTTTTTTTTCTTTTCGTGTCCGCCCCACCGTACAAAATCAAATTAAGGGTTAAGGAAGGTTAATTGTATTGCACTTTTTAAATGCTCTCGTGCGAAGCCGGAGCGGGGCCGGCCTGGACCCTACACACACTTGACACCTTTAGTTATCTCATCTTTGATGTCTATAAATCAGTCAACTATTAGAGCATCCTCCCAGACGATTCAACTGTACAGGGTGTGGAGATTACATCTCTATCACAAAGACGCTTTGGTTTCAGCACCACGTTCCAGACGTAACAACACCTTACGACCGTTGTTGCTTTAGTTTAGATGAGACAGCACATTCAGGACCTAACCATTTTTTTTAAACTTAAACTTTCGTGAGCACTGCACATTTTTCTATTAAATCACGGTTACTCACTAGTAATTTGTCTGATGTAGCCGACTAGTTTCGGTTCTCATTCGGATACCTTAATCATGGAGAACGACACGGCCCTCGCGACACCGCGGCTAGTCTCGAACTGCGTTTGAGTAGCAGCGTGTCTGTACTGGATAAACTAAAGGGAAACATGCCTAAATAGAAATCTACATAGTTATGTAGTACTTGCTGGGCAAGCGGCATTGGCATTCAAATGTCATGAAAAAATATAAGGAAATTGTCACAATGAAGGGTGAGGCCCGGCCGCCTGTGTGCGTGACGATTTTGTGAATAAATCGTGGAAAAGCGTCAAAAGTGGCCGAAACAATGCAAACACGTATGCTTCCTGCCGTTTTATATTGAAATGCATAAATCACGTGTCCTCTCACGGCGGCCAATATGGCACAACCGTGCGCACGTCCCGCGGAACTTGTTTAACAAATCTTTCCCTGTTTCTCTGGCGCGTTTGCGCCTGGTGCAAGGCACAGGCGGAGCGACGAGCGGGGGTATAAGCGAAGCGGGTAAGTACCGTGCAAAACAGCCCCGGCGACGCAACACCGCGTCAAACGTTTTATCGCGTAGTGTAGAGCAGGGGTTCCCAAACTTGTTCAGCTCGCGGCGGTTCAGTATTTATTTCGGCTTCTAGTTAGTCAAAATGAGCTACAATGTTACTACATGAAATAATACTGATACATAATAAAGATTTTTTTATTGGAGAAGAACACGTGTATTTTGCCTTATGGCGCCCCTCTTTACTCTCTGGGCTACCAAGGCGTCGCGGCGGACAGTTTGGAAAGCCCCGGTGTAGAGCGCTACATCTCTATATTCTCCTACATAGTATAAAACTAAGTCGCTTTCCTCTTCTGTCTGTTTATCCGCTAACTCCTCCTAATAAGCCACGCGGTTGAATCTTGATGATCGTTTTTGATGTTGTTTGGACAATTTTATTTGTGAAGCCGAGACATGTTGCTTAGTACCTAAAAAAAAAGACGTTTCTCCGCGATCTATCGTTAATTTGAGTCGAAGGTTTATATTTTAGTAATGCCACACATCGTCCATACAAATCTACTACGTACGGTCGGCCACAGTCACAGATACCCCATAGCCCATAGCCCATACCCCATAGCTCCTATCGCGTGCGGCATAAGGGCGCCAATAAAACAAAAAGGGTGTATCCTAGCGTGTGGCCGACTGTACGTAATGGTACGTGATGAGGTAATTACCAAGAAGAAGAAGAAAGATTAGCAGAAGAGTTCTATTGTACTCGTATGTATCTGTCACCATCAGAAAAAAGACGCTCCCAGCTAGCATCCAAGACCTGTGTTGCTTGGCAAGAAATATAAAAGAGTGTGGAGAGCAAAGAAGACGAAGGAGAGAAGACTATAATCTTATCACTTTGACCACACACCCACGTACAGGCGATAGATCAGGGGCACCTGTAATATTAACACCGACCATCGCGCGCAGCTGGCGCGGTGTGCGCGCGCCCTTAACATACAACATTATGCGACTACCTTTATGTAGGGCTTTCTTTTATGTATGGTATGAGTTGTCTTGCTCTTGTGGGGGCTTAGAATTTAGTGTACGATGGGGCTCAGAATGTATGGTTCTTATGGATGGAGGCCGGGTTGAAGCGATTGTGACTGTTCAATATTATATCAAGTGTCACATTAAGGCGCTGGGCATAGTGAATCAGCCCGCGCGCAAAGAAAAATGCACAAAATCGATTCCTGTATCAAATACACTAAAAAAATCGAAAATTTTCACATATCAAACCCTAGAAATAGTTAAGACCTATCGAACACAGCCAGTTTCATGTTGATATCCATAACAGATTGCAAGATATTTTGCTTGAAAAAAAGGGCGCCGCCTATTTTTTTTCAAGCAAAATATCTTCAAAACGTTTATGAATGTCAACACGAAACTGGCTGTTTTAGATAGGTCTCACCTAATTCTAGGGTTTAATATGTGAACATTTTCGATTTTTTTGTGTATTTGATACAGGAATCGATTTTATGCATTTTTCTTTGCGCGCGAGCTAATTTACTATGCCCAGCGCCTTAACTCCAAATAAAGAAATATCGTATCGTAGAAGTATCGTTTTCACTCTTAACATGGGTATTTCATACTTTCAGGCCTGTGCTGTCAGGACTCAGGATGGTATAGGTGCTGGGCAAGCCTACTCCATCTTAAACAACGTCCCAGGCACTGCAGCGCCGAGTCGTCTCTTCACCCATCTAGTATGAGGAAGGTGTTACTGAACGCTGTATAAATCATCTCATTACGTAGATGCAAAAGCCTTAGTTTATGTGCACTAATACGTCACGAGATGATACGGCTATGCATCTAAGCCCACGGCCGACGTAGCCGGCCTAGCCCACAGGAAAGACAAGTCAATACGCGTGGAGCAAACTAAGGCGCGGGTTTCCGCACGATGTTTTCCTACACAGTTAGCGAGTGGTATTGCTACTACAAATTCACAAATATACGTAACTTTAAAATTAAACAGTCATAAATTATACATGCCCGCACCGAGAATCGAACCTGGGACCTCTTGCTTTAGAGTCCACTGTTCTACCCACTACCGTAGTGCACATACTAAACATCATATCAGGTATCACAAAGTGTATGAAAACAGCAACGAACGAAAAAGTGGAATGAATTAAAAAGCCCCGAAGGCAACTGGCAACAAAAACTCCACCTTCTGAGCGAAAATGCCTTTCTTATCACTTTTCTTCGCTGAGGTGCGAGTTTGAGAGTTTTTTCACGAGCCAAGTTTCAATTTTCCTGTCATTAAAGAGCTTTTACCGCGGACTCGACGAGGAGCGAGAAAAAATTGCCAAAAACAGGGACTTTACTATGCGCAACTATAGATCTTTCTAACCGTGCGTGAGTTTCGAGCCCTCTCTGAGTGTAGTATAAATATTTCTGTCCTCAGTCCATCTCGCTACAACTCGCTACTCGCAACTAGCTACAGAAGCGATGCCAATACGCTACTAACGCGCTACAGCATCGAGACTGTATCGATGCAAACGCGCGACCGTGTCGGACGACATGCATCGGGGAGAGAACGGAGGAAGGGTGGCGCGCGAATCGCGTTTGCATCGCGACACAAGCGCGACGGTATTGCGTTTGCATCGCGACGGAATCGTGGTTACGGTGGGCGAGAGCACACACACAGCTAGCGACCGCACCGCGACTGTATCAATACGAACGCGCGACAGCATCGTTACTGCATCGCTACAAAAAGTCGCCGTGGGCGAGGGCTCTCATCGACGGCAGTGCGCGTAATAAAGCGGCATCGAAGAGGGTGGGAGCAATCAAAACGCGTTTAGTTTCATCGAGAGGAGGAATTCGGCGTTACGATTACGTTAAGTGAGCATTTCGGATGCCTAATGGTTATTTTTTACCTCGATCGAGTCAGTAGGACATGGCGGAAAAAGTCATCAGATAATGTACTTAGCCTGTACAATTGCGCATGTCCCACTACCTGGGCAAAGGCCTTCTCTCAGAGAGAGAGTTCGAGCTAAATCACCACGCGTGCTCAATGCGGGTTGGCGATTTTTGCGTTGAGGTATAATGCCTCATACGCTCAGGTTTCCTCACGATGTTTACCTTCACCGTCAGCGAGTGGTATTGCTACTACAAATTAACAAATGTACGTAACTTTGAAATTAAACAAAGTCATAGATACATGCCCGCACCGGGAATCGAACCTAGGACCTTTCGCTTCAGAGTCCACTGTTCTACCCACTAGACCACCACCGCATCAGATAATATCGGCGTAAAATCGCAATCGGGAGAAAAGTAGGTAAAAAAGTAAGATGTAGCCACCGATTCAAGGATTGTAGGATGTTTTCTGTACAAACCGTCCCACTAGGTGGGCAAAGGCGTTTTCTGTAATAAAGAGAGACAATAAAGAGAAGAAGAGAGAGTTTACGAAAAGGAAAAATCGTATCGGGAATAATCAATTTGTACCTAGGTATTTCAAACAAATCGGAGTAAAGTCACGTATACTAGCTAACATAATAAAACTAATCACGTTTATTACTATCGATTGAATCAAATAGAAAAGAGAGAAAATAAAAAAAGAAAAAATCCCACCGAGCAAATTGAATAAGAAAATTTTATTTTTACCTTAGGAGGAATGAGAACAAAACATTGAAGGATAGAGGGATAGCTTCAAAGGTTTTCTTTGATTACGTTATTGTACAAGGTGTTATGATCCTAACTCTTTTGGTGTAACCTACTGTGTAACCGCGCAGGCATCAATTAATAAAAAGTATCGAGCTTTACGAAAAGTGGAACAAAAGTTGTTGGAAATCATATTTAGAAGTTGACTGTTGTTTCAGAAAAAAAACAATTTAAAAATTGCCCTTTAATATGTCACCCCGTTGGCCGGCTTAAAAACTCTGAAACCAGGGATGGCCACTGCATCATACAATGAGCCGTTTTTAACTGACAGTTAAAAGCTGATTTTAAAATGCTCGCTAGATGGCGCAGAAAATACGGCTACATAACGGCAGTCAAGATATTTAGATATTTATTTATTTTCCAAGTAGTGTAATATAACAGTAAGACACCAAATCACTACACTACCTTAACTACTTAACTAATAACGCTTTTTCCCACAGATTCACAGATTAGAAAGTACTAATACTAAAAATACACAAACACCACAGATAAGAATCAGGCTTGCCATGTTCAATCGGTAAAAATGCCGTGTCATATATTTGCATTTTTTATGGTTTTTGATAAATATAGAATATGTAGGTAGGATACTGACATCAACTACGTGATGCGATAAAATTTGCAAGCATTGAATTGTGTTTCTGGTTATGATTATTACAGTTTACGGTAATTTGTCGTACCGTTGGCAACACTGATGAAATTTCAACTGACTGCCGTTATATGCCGTATAATGATCGCCATCAGTGGAGAAAAAAAGAACTACGTTTTTTTTTCTGAAAACGGGCTATTACCGACCTGAAATTCCAGGCAGCTCGTGCTTCCGTCGAATTCGTATCTGTGCGAGAAGCGAGAAGAGAAAAAATAGAGCGGACCCTTTTATTATACCTCTATTAGGCGCGGGATGGGCTCCGAATTGGCTAATAACTGGCTATCAGGTGAAAGGAATTCAGTTGCGCCCTGCCCGTGCCCGTGTCTGCGATCGGTTCCCGAACTTCCACAACTTTGTTATTGACGGTAGGAACGGGGGACGCTCAGAAGCATCGCTCCATGGAACTAGTGGATTTAGGAGGGGGAAGGGGGGGGGGGGGCTAAGGGGCTCAAGCTGTAAGGGACTGCACACCTAATTATTTCAACTAGATACCTACCTCCACGCGTTCTTGAGAAAAACGTCTTGACAGAGAGACAGACAGACGTACAACAAAGTGATCCTATACTTAACGGTTCCGTTTTTCCTTGAGGTCCGGAACCATTCCAGAACCCTAAAAATAAAAAGTTTTACAGATGGGCATTCTGTTAGTTCGTAATTTGTATCGGTAAAGGTTCAGCCGGACAGAACGACATTCCGCCAATTCCGCCGAATTGCTGTTTTTGTTTTCGCACCTTTAATTTAATTCAGTTTTTGTTACTTTGCCCGTTGCCCTTTACGGGGAATAGAGCTAGCTTAGGCTCTAGACGACTTTGTGAGGTAATAGAAAACGTCGTAAAGTTACAATGTAGCTGGTACATTCGAAATGAAAGTGCGTAACAGTGACCTTAGCAAAAAATACTTTGAATGTTCATCCCACATTGTACGGTCGGTCGGCCACATGACAGTATAAGTTACCCCACCATGCAAGCTCTTACCGCGGGCGGAATCGAACAAAATGGGATATCCTAAGATGTGGCTTACTGTACCTAGGCTGTCGTTTTTAGGGATTCGTACCTCAAAACAAAAAAAAAGGAACCATTATAGGACCACTTTGTTGTCCATCTGTCTCTCGTCTGTCAAACAAGACGCATTTCTCAAGAACGCGTGGAGTTATCTAGTTGAAATTAATATCATCATCTTGTACGTAGAGGGACCTACACACAGCCTTTCCAATAGGAGTCTAATTTAATTAAGTTGGTGTTTCCGCTTACAACTCAGCGGTTTACGGGCGTGAGGGTACGTTTAATAGTTTATTCCACCTGACTGTACCTTGTAAAGGCCCATGCCCACCTGCGCACCTGAATTAGCATATAAATCCGTCGCTCACACGCTCGTTTGCGCACGATACAGCGCCACTGAGGTGATTTGTACAGACACTGTGCGATTCACAGCCATGCATGGCAGAAGATCCAATAGGGTATTTGATAGAGATGGTAAAATAATAATATAATTTTGTCTAAGATGGTCGCATTTGATTTGAAGTTTGCCTACGCCTTTCGTCATGATATTGTGGGAATGTTTTCCCATCTACAGGGTGCACTCTAAGTCGATAGCGGAACTTTAAGTAGGCTATCTACTGATCAATACAAACAAGTTCCACTAGGTGGCAAAAAAAATTGAGCGAAAAAAATATCTGCTGTTCTATACAAAAGGTCGACTCAGTACTGCGCCAAATGTATGAAGCAGCTGATATTTCTTTCGCTCCATTTTTTTCGCCACCTTGTACAAGTTGTTTGTATTGATCAGTAGACAGCCTACCTAAAGTTTCGCTATCGACTTAGAGTGCATCCTGTAGTTTGAGTGAAGGTACTGGACGATGTATAAATCTCGTTACGTAGATGCAAAAGCCTTTTATTTTTTTTGGGAAAGTCTACAAAAAGCATGGATTTAATCTAACTTATGGATAATGGATATCATCTAAGTCCACTGTCTTTCCGGAAACGTCAGTGATATTTTTCTATGAACTTTATTGGATGAATGAGGAGGGACGTCACATAGATATTTTCAATGATAAATAACAATAAAATCTGTGGTGTGATTACGAAGAAACTGACAGTATGGAGATGTAAAGCTGTGAAGACTGGTTTACCATTTTAGGTCAATTATACTCCGTGCAATTTTAGTGGTTTTAAAGCCGAAGGTATTTTGTTGCACTGGTGATTCTGAGCCAAATTCCAAAATTTTACTTCAAAACGAGCGAAAAAAAAAACACTTCCCAATACAAACGGCTATCGCCAATCGACACTATTTGTATGGAGAAGTGAATTTTTTTTTTCGCGCGTTTTGGAATGAAAATTTGTAATTTGGCTCAGAATCACCAGTGCAACAAAATACCTTCGGCTTTAAAACCACTAAAATTGCACGGAGTATTTATGGTTGTATTTTCGGAACGATATAAAAAAAACTTTAAAACTGTCAAGTAGCCTATTGCCAAAAGACCTGGTGAACTAGGGGTCTCTGTTATTACTTTAGATAGAGTCAAAACCGACGAGAAATAATGGTGGTGTTGCTCGAGACAGCCGCGTAGGTGTTTGTGAAATGTCAGTGAGAGTCAAAGGGTTAACTTGAAGAAATTGCTTATTAGAACTGACTGCTGCAATTCTCACGAAATAAGCTACTGGCTTTAAATCGCACCCACATTCGCTTGATATTCAGTAGTTCGTAATCAGCTACTACATTTTGAAATCTGTTTTTAAGGAGGACTTTTAGCCCTATCAACATTTACATAATATCAATAACCACATTACAAACGCGCATGTACCTATCGGCGTTTTTTGTTAGGACCCCTAAGAGTAATGTGTACAGTCGGCCACAGTCTCAGATACCCCTTTTTGTTAGATTGGCGCCCAATTTTAAATGCCTTATTACCTACATACATCATATAGGCTGGTAACTTAATAGCTAGGTACTTAATATCTAGTTTTTATACTTTTTTATTGAGATCTATTGCTTAATTTTACATAATATAAAAACTAAGATCTAGAGTCTATCGTTTTTTTTTAGCCTTGACTCTTCTGAGAACGTCTCTTCTTCCTACTGATATAACATTTGCTTTATTTATTTGATTTATTCATTTCATATCTGCATTCAAGTTTAAATGCCTAATATTGCGACATGGCCTCTATTATGCCTTATATTATAAGTTTGTAGGCAGTAGGCTTTTATTAAAAACGCATTTTAAAGTTCAACTAAAGTAGAGTGGCGAGAATGCCTAAATTTTTAGTTTTTCAATTTTGTAGTTTTTGTAGTGAATTTGTAGTGAATTTGTAGTGAATTTGAAGTAGCGAAACCACTCGCTAATGGTGAGGACCATTAGCGAGTGGTTTCGCTACTTCAAATTCACAAATGTACGTAACTTATATAATAAAAAAATAGGTACATGCCTGCGCCGGGAATCTAACCTGGGTCTCTCACTTCCGAGTCCAATGTTCTACCCGACACCGCCGCTCTTAGTAAATCGACCCATCGTTAGACGTCAACTACCCGTGAAAAAAACTAAATAAAAGGCTAACCACCAATAATTAAGGCCATTTCCCACTAACCACCGGTCGCTGGGGCCCACCCGTCACCCGTAACGGTCCGTATAGAGAGGTGGGAGGCCTGCGGGGCCATTCGGCGCCATTACCATACGTCACGGGCTCGCTTGTCGCGTGAATCACTCACCTGCCCGGCTAACTGCCCCGTTGGCCCGTGACGCTCGCGTAATGTACGAGGGCCTTTATTGCATCGGGTGACGGTGGCTTTTTTGGTAGTTGATTATTGTCAAAGGGTAACTAGTTTTATTTGGTGTCAACAGAGGAAGATTTAAGAAAGATTATTGCATTTCTCGATAATGAGCCGTTTTCACGGCTGTCAAATTTCGCTTTTTCTGAAGAAGCGAAATTTGACAGCCACTTCCCGGTTCTTGTATGGCCAAGCCTATGAGCGCCATCTACCAAGGGCTTTGAATTCAGCTTTTAACTGTCAGTTGAAAACGGGCCATTGAAGGTCATAATATTGTTTTTAATACCTTGCATTCATTTACGCTTTAGTAGAAATATTGGTTGAATTCACTGGGTAATATTACTTTTATTTGAAAGCTTTCAACGAGGGTTTTCAGCGAGTGTTCTTAGACATGTTTATCAAAATCGGTTTAGCCCTTTATGAGATATGCTAATTTAAACACAGATTTTAACGGATTTAACACTCGTTTTATTAACTTTTTACATTTTCCCAACGTTTCGAGCCCTGCAAAGGTCTCGAAACGTTGGGAAAATGTAAAAAGTTAATAAAACGAGTGTTAAATCCGTTAAAATCTGTGTTTAAATTATGTATAGTGCTCGTGCAAACCTAAGAAGAGATATGCTAATTTAAAGTAAAAAAAATGGGTTTTTTGTAAAATTTTAAATTAAGTAGTTATTGAAAAAAGTCTAAAAATGAGAGTTAAGGCGCTGTACATAGTGAATAGCCCGCGCGCCAGGAAAAATGCACAAAATCGAGTCCTGTATCAAATACACTAAAAAAATCGAAAATTTTCACATATCAAACCCTAGAATTAGGTGAGACCTATCTAAAACAGCCAGTTTCGTATTGACATTCATAAACGTTTTGAAGATATTTTTGATGAAAAAAAATACGCGGTGCACTTTAAAAAAAAAAATATCTTGCAATCTGTTTTGGATATCAACACAAAACTGGCTGTTTTAGATAGCTCTCACCTAATTCTAGGGTTTGACATGTGAAAATTTTCGATTTTTTTAGTGTATTTGATACAGGAATCGTATTTGTGCATTTTTTTTGCGCGTGGGCTAATTCACTATGCCCAGCGCCTTAACACAGAAGCTCTGAGCATCCACAATCCACCTGGCTGCGAAGGGTTGCGCAGTCAGTCTCGCATTAGTTAGCATGAATTAAGAACCGTATCTCCGCGAGATTAATGAAGATATCGCTCCAGACTAATACTGCACCTACAGGGTGCTGCGGGACTGTTACTACGCTTTTAAGAAAGAAACGACACTTTTTGAACTATAGCTTTCGTTACTGCATTTTTATATCTGGATGCCATGTGCCAGTTTCACAAAACTACAATTCATAGTTTATTATGACAATTCGGTGTACATTGAGTAGTCGAATAGTAAGCTAACCTTTTTTGTTACCTCTTTTATGTCTAATCGGCTACTCATCGAATTGTCATAATGAACTATGAATTGTAGATTTATGAAACTGGCACCAGGTTTTCTAGGGAATAACTCATCTAAGGTTCAATAGTCTCATTCAAGATTCCAGAGAATTCGGAAGGCAAAGTTTTTTGTTCGAAAGTCCGTTATTGGCTTAATCTTAACTTTAGACAATATTGAGAAACTAATTTCAATAGTTTTTATTTTGGTCCAGTAGTTTTGTTTTTATGAGCTAAAATGTTTTGTTCCTATGACCGCATTGACCGCCAACAGTATTCAGATCGTCGCGTGACGTCATAAAACCGTATCTTTGAAACGTTGTAAAATCAAAACTACTGAACCAAAATAAAAAATATTGAAATTAGTTTCTCAATATTGTCTAAAGATAAGATTAAGCCAATAACGGACTTTCGAACAAAAAACTTTGCCTTCCGAATTAGTCCCATCCAAATGAGCCAGATCTAGTTTTACAACGCCTGCGAAAATATTATTAGCAACTTTACTGGATTTGATTAGGTATCGAACGCTTTTCCCAGGCGTTCAGCATGTATGGTATGATGGATAAAATACTTGCATATTTTATTCTTCAAGTTTACACTATTTGAGAGTGCCAAATATTAGCCCGAAATATAATAAGTACGATGTTGGACATATCATAATCGCACATGAATACTCAGAGGGTATTATCTCAAAAAAGTGAGTTTCGAGAAAAAGCGTTTTGAATATTTGAAAATTCGTAACATTTGATGCAGGCCATATAATGAAACTTTTTGTATTTGCGTTGTAGGTTGACTCTTTCTCTGCATGATTGATGAAAAAAATAGAGTTGAAAAGAAGTAGTTTAATAGTTATACTGTTTTTCCTGACACTCTATCAAGATAATACTGTATAGCCTGACAAAATTAAATTAATTTGTATTTATGACTCTATAGCCAGATTTTTTAAGCAATTCTTATGTATTCTTATGTATTTCAAAATAATACAGGCCTTTTTACCTGAATTTGAAAAATATATTTTTTTAAAGTGTATTAAAATAAATTAAACATCATGAAAACAGACTTTTACTACCATTAATAGTAGTTTTCTTAAGTAATCATCAAGTAAATACCAAAATAAGTCACATATTTCTCAAAAAACTAAAATTGGTATAAATACTTGGGTATTTCAGTCTTCAATAAAATATTTAAACTCATACAATCTAATTAGTTTTAGTTCGCTTATAATTACATTAAATTAATTTATTTCAAATTAGCTACTTCCTATGTGCTATTTACTTGAAGAAAAAGTTATTACAGGTAATCGTTTGTAATTAAAAATCTAGGAACAATAAATAATTTTAGCGAGGAAACGTGGAGGCGACGCACAATCAGTAATTTTAGACCTGGAATAGTTGAAACAAAATTGTCAGTTAATTGGTTTCGAACTCAATTTATCGAAGTGCGAGCTTAGAGAGGACCTCCCATGACGAAGAAAAACATGACTTGGCCTTACATTTTTACACACTCATCACTGTGCCTCCTAAGATCCCCAGTGCAGGTCGATTCCTACGAAAGAGAAATTTGCCAAATATGACAGAATTGTGTTTGTGAATTACTAGAATTAACTAGCAATTAACTCTCGCTGACGATTAAGGAAAACATCGTGAGGAAACCTTCACGTATGAGGCATTATACCCTCAGTGCAAAAATCGCCAATCCACATTGAGCACGCGTAGTGAGAGAAGGCCTTTGCCCAGCTAGTGATACATGATTAATTGTAAGATGTAGCCTGTGCTACATCTTACTTTTTCTTACTCATAAATTCTTGTACGTATTACGCTGTTCAACATTGAGGCAAAATTATTTCATAAACCTTATAAGCAGACCTAAAATGCCTTTCAGAGGATTGACCTAGACCAAATTGTCAATCCGTCACGGTTCCTTGGGCATAAGAAAACCTTCAAGGATCGCGCTGCCAGCGTTCCTGTCCTCGGTCCACAGCACGATTGACCTAATCGGCCAGGAGCGCTTGCCCAGACACGGCAGGTCCAAGCCAGGATCTGCGGCTGGATCTATTCCGAACCCCGGCCTACTTTAGAGCATGGCATAGCCAGAGACAATGGAAATATGCTCGATGGGGTGACGCTCACTGTGGCGGTCGCTGGTTTGGGACGCTACGTAAGTCGACGTAGTAGCATAGTCTCTTATAAAAGCGGCCTCCTGCCGCACCGATGGCGTTGGTGCGGCTACAGCAGAGGGGTACAAGAGGCAGAAGCATGCAGTCCTGGTACAGGGCTACATATTTGCGCCGTAAGGCTTAGAGAGGGTCTTTATGGACCAGGTCTAAGCGGACCAGGTGCGCGAAAACTCTCTCAAGAGATTTTATTGTGCCTGGTTGACGCCTCGAGTGAACAGTGCTTACGACGGGCAAAGGCTGAGCCTTGCCATCTAGTGGAGCAACGCCGCCAGCCTACCCTACCGAGTGACGTTGGCGATCTGGCTCAAATATTTTACTTATGTTAGGTTATTGTTAAGTTAGCAATGCAAAACTTGGTGGTCTGGCATAATATCCGGGGAACTTAGAGGCAGAAATTCTCCAGATGTACGGTAAGTGGAGTCGGCTTATTCATCATCACAGTCTTCTTCCGCTATTTCCAGGTCTTCAGCACCATTATCTACTTTGATAGCGGGATTTGCAGCAAAACCCACCTTCCTTGCACCAGAATTTTGAATTTATTATCGGTCAAAACGGTATTATTCGGTTTACAACAAACAAAATAAAACCTACGGTATTAAGTCAAGATAAAACCAACGGTATTTAGAAAGTTATGAAAATAAAACGGACTATAGAGTATTAAGTCAAAATAATACAATTCACAAATTATTCAAAATAGGCTAAAGAGTATTAACTAAAAGATAATACGCTCTAGACTGCTCACATTTTAACTTTTTATAGTAATTATTGACACAGCATCTGTCATAACTTGAAATAACACGAGTGACCCGACAATCTCGGGCGGCGCTTAGTGGCTAACTAAAATGTGACAGTCTTGCCCGCTCGAATGCATCGCAAACCAAATGGGAAGACAGTCGTAAAGCTCCGTTTCTCGGCTTTAAATTAGCCTACAGATATGGCTGTCTTGCCAGATTGTAGAGAAAAATTTTGCGGACTCGAATCCGTCGTAAAAAAAATTTTGCATTTTCCGAGATAATACCCTCTGACTATTCATGTGATATTTGAACCTCTTCGCTCTCGGAACTGGTAAGTCTTTCAGACTTCTTTGTTCTCCCCTCTCAGAGGCACTAATAGGTAAACTACCGGCTTTCGTAATACAGTACACTATACCTATACATTCTCGTGCTGCCACGAAATCCCCGAAGTAAAACAACACTCTCGGAGAACAGTTTGGGCGCAATGTCGAGGATTGTCTCTTGCTTAGCCTAAGTTTTCCTTTACAGTTCAATCAATGAGGTAGAGACTACTTAAACACCACCCTGTGTAGAGCTCCGCGTACCTCGGAGCAAGGTATGACTCTCCGGGGGCAGCCGAATAAATTACTCGAAATAATTCCTGAATTAACATTTTTAATCTCCGACGAGATGTTACGCGAATAAATTTCGGATGAGATGGGAATAGTCCCGAGTTCTCTGTCTGGTCTGGGGATGGGGGGATCGCAATCTTTGCTCTTAATAAAGACATTTAAATTGACTCTGGAATTGAGGTGAGGTGTAGCAAAGCATTTTGAGGTTTCCTCAGAAAATTTTGTGACGAGTCTAATTTTAAACTTTTACAGTATTTTTGAGACGTGTCACTTTATTCTGATATGATTGTAACAGCATTGTAATCACGGTCCAAACGTTTAAATTCAAATACATATAAGCAAAAATTACTAAAGCTACAAAAAGAGTTCGAAAACCTTAAAATTTCTGGATTGTGTGTAAAAAATATACTTGTAATTCGAACGTGATGTATTGAATAATTATGTACTTAATTGTTTTCTTTTTATTGAATTGTTTTTTTATTGAATTGTGTGCGACTATTGCAACTTGATCAAGATTGGGTCTTGTAAAGATAATTTATATTTATTTACAATAATTGTTTTTAATGCGCCACCTGGGTAAATGTGTCTATTTCCAAATATGTTATTTTTTTTATTAATAATGTAAAAGTTATCAGTGGCATGGGGTTAGCCGAAAATCAGCGCCGAATGAAGCCCGCTTCGGACGGCATTATAGCTGAGCTAAGTCCATTTTCGGGTTTAAGTATTATTTTTGTTTGTTTTGTAAATATTTTAATCTTTAAGTTCTCTATGTTATTTTTCTTTTGTAAAATGTTCTGTGTCAACACTGTTTTTTAGCCCGAAATAAATTATTTTTTCAATTTCATTAACTGGAAACTCCTTTCCACTTGTAGCAACTCAGAAGCTGCAGTGCTTGGGACACATCAATAATACAAAAAATTATAATTAAAAAAAAACTATTTCACTGGTGAAAAGGTATACTGTTTTTAAGCTATTGCACTGATTCCGACTAATTTCCGACTATTGAGTTCCGTTCTCCATCTCCGAAGTTCTTCATTAGATTTTTATAATTTTTATGGGACCATATGGGAAGTAATGTATATTTTCAAACAAAAAAATATCTTATCATCAAAATCGGTTCAGAGAGACCTGTGCGAGCTCCAGGTGGAGGATTGGAGGGAGTTAGCGCAGGACAGGGAGAGCTGACGTCTTTTTGTTGCGGAGGCCAAGATCCACTTTGGGTCGCTGAGCCAGCCAGAATGAATGAATGAATCAAAATGGGTTCACGCAGAAAAAAGTTCTGAGGTAACACATTAAAAAAAAAAACGTTGAATTGAGTACCTCCTCCCGTTTTGAAGCCGGTTAAAATAGTACATTACTGCCGCGGTCTTTAATGGGTGCGTTTCTGGCGCGCTTTTGATGGCCGACAGAGCGCAGCGTAGCGCAGCTCAAGGCCTTCACAGCGTGGTCAGCATTGCAGCCCTTGATGGACAAGCTGGAATGAAGGCCGAGACCGAAGGTCGAGGCCTTTATAGCGCGGACAGCAAGGGCTGCAAAGATGACCAAGCTTGAGGGCCGAGAGCGTAGCTAAGCTAAGCTCGAGGCCATCATAGCGTGGCCAGAAGCGCACTCATTGCAGACCAAGGCTTGTATAGTGCTTTACTCAAATAATGCGAGTAATTTAAATAGAACCAGCTTACCTTTTGTCTTAGTTTACTTTCTGTTGATTTTTCATTCCGCAAACTTTTCGTAGATAAACTTGTATTTTTCCTTTGACTTCGGTGGCAATAGGTACCTTTAAATATCTTATTTCGCTTCCTTTTTATGTTCGGCGTTGTTAAACACATTGAATCGGAGGATTCGTTGCTTGAAGAGTTCACTTTTATTTACAACAAAAACAGCACGCACAGAAAAAATCACTTCGAACAACGCGCCACAAATTAAAAAAGAACGCGCAAAGCGGCGAAAACAATATGGCCGCGCTTTTTTTTTCTATGCAATTTGTAGACTGCCAGCACCCAAACAGCCAAATTCTAAATAAATACTTTTTGTGCCTGACTTTTGAGTTCTATTTATGAAACAAAACTCGACATTAATGGATTTTCATACAGTTTTTCTGGCCGCAAAACAAGACATTAATGAAATTCCATACAACTTTTCTGGCGCCTAATCAAAGTAGCCCGCAAGTCCTCCTTTGCTCAAAGAAGGTTGTCGAATTAATGACCACATTACGAGCTTTTTTGAGTAAATATAGTTTCTACTTTAGAGCATTTCTTCGGCGTCACTTTCTTCCAGCGCATTTTTACTGGAAGCATACAAATATAATAAATGTAAGTATAGTCCGTTTCCAGGGCAGTCGGAAAAACGTTCATTAACCTTTGAGCGGATCACAGAAATAAACAACATTTTTTATACCAAAGGTTATTTTGAATTTTTTACAAGTTCACTACGAACTGGCACATGAATGAGCGATGAGGTTTAGTAATTATTAAACAATTATGTTAAGGTGAAACGAAACCAAAGTGGCAAAAAAAATACAGGTTGGTATGAGTATACATTAAGTAAATTAAACAGGGATGTCACGTTCATCAGTGTCAGTTTCACAATTGTTTTCTGATGATGAGGATGTGCGATTGGAGATACTTGCGCAGAAATCCCCACCAGTTTCGTCGAGCGCTCATAACTCGTGACGCTACCTGTAGCACGTTGAAACAGGTTTTTTATCTCTGACTGACCTGAACTCTCACCCCACCCCGTACCTAAAAACACGCTTCGATATCCAAACGATACAGAAATGTAAGGAGAGTGACGGAGTGCGACACGAATCGTTATATTTTTACGGTAACATAGTACTTCGTATCAATGATCGCTTTTCCGCCTGCCCTGGAAACGGACTATAGTATGTAGGTACAAGGAAGGAAGTATAAACAAAGATGCCCAAAACGATACAACAGCTAGTAAGCCCATCCGGCTAATCAGATAAGAAGATCCAAGTGCACCGAGGTAGCAACACAACAGTCAGCGAAACATTACCTAATAAGGTAAACAGGGAAAACGTCGTGAGGAAACCCAATTCCCGCGAGAAGGAAAGAAAAACCTTTATTATCACTGGTCCTTATCAGAGGTACGTCAATTTACTTCTACCCCTGTAACTGAACCAATGTAGCCTAACCTCTGAGTTGAAGGAAAAGAGCTCCTATGCTAAGGTGGGTAAGGCTCGGAAGGTGAGAATGGAGGGTGCATGTGAGGCTACAATGTCCAGGCGTGTATCTTCACGGGCATTGACAAGGTAGGACGAGGGCAGATCGTATAATCCCCATAAAATAAGGTGGCGGAAAACTGGAGACACACCAAGATCAATAGAATAATTTTGTGAAAAATTGGTTAAAAAGACGATATGGCGGAAAATAGTTGACCAGACAAGGCCGAGGGATATTTTGTTTTGCAAAATTTGCGGCGCTGTGTACCAAATAAGAATAGGAGAGGCTGTAGAGGTGGTAGAGAGTGGAAGGGGCCCAAAAACGCGCCCAGGCAGTGCTAAAATGGTACAAAAAACTGTGAAAGAATAAGAAATCCTATCCTATATATATATATATATATATATATTATTTTTTAAATAATAAGGCGAAAGTTTGTGAGTGAGTGAGTGTGTTTGTTACCTTATAACGCTGAATCCGCTGGATGGATTTGGATGAAATTTGGAATGTAGATAGCTGAGACATCAGAATAACATATAGGCTACATATTATCACGCTTTGGCGCTTAGGAGCAAAGTAAATACACAAAGATTATCGTATAGTGGCTATTTGTATAAAAATGAACGACAAAACCATTTACCATAGACCTTCTGTAATTACGTAGCGTTGAGCTATTTACTTTCCTTAATCCATCGAAAACTGAATAACGGTGAATTTTAATCTACCAAAAAGTCCGAAATGTGCCGCAACTATGCATTACAATCAAACGATAGACAACAATGAAGAAGTTGTTTATTGCTGTCATCCGTCACTGTCACAAAAATGGTATCAAGAAAGCAATACAGCAGAAATCAACATTGTGTAATTATAAAAAACAGGCAAAAAAATATTGTTTCAGTGATAGCTACTTACAATCTGAAAGAGTCAATAAATAAATCCTTAATTTAAAAACTTTGCATCCAGCAGTGTTTATCAAAGATCTTTACAAAGTTGCGGTCCGACGTCCGTCCTGAGATCTCTTGGCCAGACGAGATGGAATGTCCGTTCAGTGCATTGCTGCTTATTCAGGGAAGAATAAGGATGCACCAGACCTCGAAGAAAACTAAAGATACGATGTTCTGACCAAAAAAAGCCGCAAGTACGAAAAACATTGTAGAGTCTTGAGCGACCAAAGGCGCATAAAATCAGCCCGTGATGGTGTAACCTGAGCAACATGACCGCTTTATTTCCACTAAGTACCTATTGAGTACCTAGAAGGACTAGACAGGGGCACTTTTACATAATATCATAGTCGCCTATTCATTGTTGACAACTCTGATAGGCTTTCCACATACTTCAGAAGTTCAGACTGACGAGAAGATTGGAGCATGCGAAAATCCCCGAACCGCCTGCGTGGTGGTGTTGCCCGCATGAAAGATATGTGAGGAAAAGAGCCAGAAGAGTTGTTTCGTGCCAATCTTAAGCTGTACCGACAAGGTCGCATCGTCATAACATAACTGTCCTGATGCTCCACAGTGCAGATGATAGGATTTCTTGGAGCGACCCCAGCGCGCTCAGCGCGCCAAAGTGTGACGCTTTCAACACGAAAGAAGAATAAGACCGACGATTTAAAACCGTTGTTTCAGACTATGGTATCGTAGACGCTAAGAAGACGCGTTTGGTGATTCAGAAGAGCAGCTCATAGAAAAAAAATAACTATTCAATTTGATAGACACAGGATAGACATAATATGGATAAGTTTTTCTGATATTATGATCGTTGTCTTTGATATAGCATGATGCAAAATAAAATATATAAAAAAACTACACGAATTTTCATATAGTTTTCTCTGTTAAGTAACTTCGTGCCTGTAATACGAGTAGGTAACGCTAACTAGCTCTGTTGAAGATCTTTTACAGTTTTATAGAATGCCAGTCAGATGTTGAGACCTGTGACGTACCTACTGCATCGAATGCTGAATGCTGATATATTCATTCACGCAACTGTGCAAGCAAACGAGATGTACTTGGGTTTCAAACTACGCATTAGGAGTCTCTAACATCGGGAGAGGCAGTGTCCATATAGGCCACAAAGGCACGAAGACTTGAGGCGAGACAAACTACAGACAACTACAACAGAGACAACCCAGACTGAAAGTTTGCAGAAAGCAGTAGCAGATTAGCGGACTCAAAATAAGAGTCGAAATATTCGAGTGTGTCTTGAAATGTAGGTAATCCACGTTCAATCAGTTAGATGCCGATAACAGTAGGTATCTGCATCTTTACTCCGTTGAGTTTGGAAGAAGCATATAACAACGGATGGTCCACGGGAGCGAAGTCTGATAGCGCTGGGGGTCGGTTATAAGTACATTTAATACTACCTAGGTGGTAAAAAATGCTAGGTACAATTGCTAAATCAACATCGATGGCGGGGGAAAAATAGAGCTGCAACTGTTAATCTTAGTCAGCGCGGACGAAGTCGCGGGCAAAAGCTAGTGTTAAAAAAAAAAAAGTATCGATCTTTTCTATTAAATCACGGATTTACTCACTAGTAATTTGTCGGTGTAGCCGACTAGTGTCGGTTCTCATTCGGAGACCTTGATTATAGAGAACGAGACGGCCCTCGGCCGAGGCAGCTCTCGGCGCGCGCGCAGCGGCTACTCAAACGCAGTTCGAGACTAGCCGCTATTAAACCGTGATTAATAGAAAAATGTGCAGAACTCACGAAAGTTTAGTTAAAAAAAAAGTATCGAGCTGTTCGAAAACTGGTGGGACAAAAGTTGTTGGAAATCATATTTAGAAATTGACGTTTTTCAGGAATAAAGCTATTTAAAAATTACCCCGTGTAAGAAGAAGAAGGGCGACATTTATGTCCTGGGTAGATAGATAGGGTTCATAGGCCCGGTTTCTGAATTGAGATTTTCACTAAGTAAATACTTACGTATCGTTCTGTCACGCTCTTTTGAGAGAAATCTACGGAGACAGAACGATACTTACCCATTTGCTTAGTGAATTTGGCAGTTAGTGAAACCGGCAGTTAGTGTGTCCCAGCCCTCATCGTCAGTATAATCCGATGTCCAGCGTGGTCGGTATCGCGCAGTTCCGTCTCACCGGACGCGCGTTTATGGCCCGCCGCGGTAAATGGCGCCGGCTCCTCTATATCACGCTCTGAGACGTTAAGCAGCCCTTACCTTGCCTCTGCCTTCCCTCTTTACCGCTTGTGGATGACCGATAAGAGAATGGGGAGGAAAGTGCGCCGGCCGTGGAAAAAAGTCGGAAGCATTCCAAGATTGCGAAATTATTGTCTTTGATATTTTTTTGTTCTATGCCGTTTTCCCGGTCAGTTTGAAATATAGCATGCAAAAATAAACAATTGATAAACGTTAAGGCGCTGGGCGTAGTGAAATGGCCAGCGCGCAAAGGAAAATGCACAAAATCGATTCCTGTATCAAATACACAAAAAAAATTGAAAATGTTCAAATATCAAACCCTAGAATTAGTTCAGATCTATCGAACACAGCCAGTTTCAATGTTGATATCCATAACAGATTGCAAGATATTTTGCTTGAAAAAAAGTGCGCCGCCTATTTTTTTTCAAGCAAAATATCTTCAAAACGTTTATGAATGTGAACACGAAACTGGCTGTTTTAGATAGGTCTCACCTAATTCTAGGTTTTGATATGTGAAAATTTTGGATTTTTTCAGTGTATTTGATACAGGACTCGATTTTGTGCATTTATCTTGGCGCGCTGGCTATTCACTATTCACGGCGCATTAACAGCTGATTTACCTAACAGCTTCTTAAGCGCGGTTTAAAAAAGCATGCACAATAAAGTTTAGTCAGTTACATGGGACCTTATGTCCAATCAAATATCTCCATATTATCTACTAAAATACAATTTAAAATACCCCCGACATTTTAGCTTTACATTAGCATCTCATTAAGGGCTGAACCGATTTTGATAACATATCTAAGCTAGAAAACCTGATTTCAAATAATAAAAAAAACCATTTAAGAGCTACGGTGCAACAGACAGACATACGAACAGATAACACACTGTATAGTGGTCAAACTTATAAAACCCCTGTTTTTGGGTCGAGGGATAAAAATAAGTATAATGTGGTCCAATTTTGGCACCGCAAATTGCCAAAGACTATCGCTAAGAAAAATTGTCTCTAAACCTTCTCCTTTGGCAGAGGAATACTTTTTTTATCCGCCAAGTTTATTGGAAAACAAAAGACCTTCCAATGGTTTCCAGCCGTCGTTTCTATTAGGGCCGACCCCGACAGCAGCTAGATCAAAGTTAACTATCTCCCTCGCCTCTAATAGCCTTGTCCGATTAAGGTGAGCTCCTTCGAGTCCGCGCTTAACTCTTGGACGCTTCACCTCTATGCGTGGCCACTAAACTAGCGATTGGCGGTGTGAACCTGGCCGGATCGCCATGTGAGGGATAGAGCTACTGGGGTGTATGATTGATACATCGATTACGGTAAGAGTGCCTAGTATTCTCATCTCACCTTCTTATCTATGCAATTCGGAACCCAAAGTTTTTTGTTCGAAAGTCCGTAATTGGCTTAATCTTATCTTTAGACAATATTGAGAAACTAATTTCAATATTTTTTATTTTTGTTCAGTAGTTTGGATTTTACAACGTTTCAAAGATACGGTTTTATGATGTCACGCGACGGTCTGCATACTGTTGGCGGTCATAGGAACAAAACATTTTAGCGCATAAAAACAAAACTACTGGACCAAAATAAAAAATATTTAAATTAGTTTCTCAATATTGTCTAAAGATAAGATTAAGCCAATAACGGACTTTCGAACAAAACACTTTGGGTTCCGAATTGTACCACCAAAAAACCATCAACATCTGAATTCAGCAGAAAACATTGCAATGCAAATGTACGTACTTAACGGTACTGTGTTAGTTAGTCGCATGAAATATCAGCCTATCAAAGTAAATACTTCATTATTGGCCACTGCAGGATACATCCCGTGGTGTCCCTCAGAAAAAGAGAGATAAAGACTTCCTGCAGACCCCGGTTTGCAATGGCAATATTTTAGTTTCCTCACGTTATTTTTGGCCATTATCGTGTGGCTTTGGAGGTTGCGAAGTTGGTCACTCACCAAGTCGCATCACAATAACATAATTGCGGGTATCAGGGCATTTTCCTTACATCTAATTAGATGTGCTGTGAAGCGAAAGCAGGACCTCAGAACAGCTTTCGCATTTGCTTCGCTTCAAAGCTGCCAAAAAGGTTGAATCAAAGTGTAACTAGCTAACGGCGAAAAAAACAGTCACAAAACTGCTATTTTCGTGGCCCCACCTCCACCCATTAACTGCTAGGGGTCGTCTTAAGAGATTCCCGTTAAGAGGGCGCTATCTATCGTCTGTAAGATTTGTGGACTTTAGCACAATGCCCTGCCTGCCCGCCTGCCCGGTGTGGAATTGATTTGAGGCATCTGTGCACCTCGGCTTTTAGTTTCGACTTTGCTATTTTGTGTTTGGAAGAATAGAAGAAGATTTTTGTAATGTGTTTGCCGGTGCTATCATATTTTTTTAAATTATAAATAATTTTATTATGGCACATTAAAGATAAGAATATAGATTGGTTTAGTCATGCCGCGCGAATTTAAAGATTTTTAAAGCTTTACAACATTGTGCCAACTCTCTTTGTAAGAGAATAGAATAGAAAACTCTTTATTGTACACGAAAAAAAGGGAAAAGATGTAAAAGATGTGTTATCATTAGTTATTAATTTATCATAACAGTTAATGTAAGCCATTGGAAAGTAATTCAAGTAAATGACGGCACTCATCTTCGGCGCTACTTACCTACAATTTTCCCTTGGATTAAAATAAATCGCAACATTTTTTAGGCCACATCATTGACTGCAATTTCCAACAGCGCCATAATGGCTTGTTCACTTACGTCGTATCTTACGGGCGAGGGGTGATACGTACGACGCACGGAGAACCACAGAAGAGGAAAGAGCAGTAACCGAACTCAGCCGTGCCTGCGACCGCGAGGACGGGAATCCTACTACCGATTTTTCATGCTGATGCGTAGCTGCACAAAAAACTTCGTACTTCTACGTCTGCCCTGGTGCTCCATTGTGAAGCTGGCGAGTTTCTTGACGCTTGACATGTAAATAGAAGATGCTAAAAGAAGTAGAAGACCCACGACCGCTCGTGCGCGACTCGCGTAGATATTTATAAGACGCGTTTCGGCCGTTTTTATGTAGATGATGACATCCTTCCATCCTTTATCAGGGACATAGGGCTCGGAAAGCGATCTCCATTTGTCGCGTACTTGCGCGGCACCCTCTAGCTCTTACCAGCGGCGTCCAGTTGTATGTAGATAGAATACTGCTATCTTCCATCTGCTGTGGATATTCGAACGAAGGAAAAGCGTATTTTTTCCCTCATCCAGGGGTCGGCAGGTGCGCGTAAATCAACAGTCTAGACGCGGTTTATAGCTCAACACGCACCGTGGGATACATGAGTTCGCTTTGGCTGGTTACACCGTCGAGGCTGTTTCAAGCGCTGAAGCCTTCTCTTTGACACAGCATCATGGAAATAACCTCACGTCTATTTCTACTGGGCTAAAAGTAAAAAGTAAAAAAGTTAAAAAATATGTATTGCACTAGGAGACGAAATACAAGGATAATTAAGCATTTAAACTACCCCTAGTATTAGTAATTTCGTACGTTATTGTAGTATTTAAGCTAAATTAGCAATGCCCTAGCAGGGTTCTTGTTTGATTCCCTTATTAATTTGACCCCTTTCGAACAAAATTATTATTTTATTAATGAATTATCATCACAAGTCGATGTTTGTTATAACTGATTGATGCCGAAAAACTTTGATCCTAAGGTATTAGTAAAGTAAGTCACTTCAGCGGTAGAGCGCTTGAAAAACACCTGTAGTGTTACCCTATTGTGTATTATAACAAGACCATTCATACTAGACGGTCCGAGATTGGATTTGGGGGAAACTATTGTGTTTATAGCCTTAGTGTCCGCGGAACATATTTATGAGTTGGGTCGTCATATCTTCACGTTTTCAACTCCACGGCAGATTCTGTTTAGCTTTGACTTTGAAGAGATGGTTCTATAAAACCCAGCAGATGGATTGAGAGTCTATGTGATGCGGCGGCGCAATTTGGGTGAATTAGGATGGCGTATACAAGGTGTAGTTTTGTAAAATGACACCCGACTCAGGGGTGATTATTTACACGACACTGAAGCACAACAAAAACATTTAAAAAAAATATATTATTATGTTCATAAGGGCTATTACACTACGCTTGCGGCGAGCGCGCTTTGAGAAGGCGGGGGTGTCGTTGCGGTTATTATAGAACAACTTGAACACCGGTCCACCAAAATTATTATATTATAGAAAAAAAAACTTATTTTTAGTTTTAAGCGTTACTCAAACTATCGTCCCGTGAAGTCCCGTCGTGTGTCACTGACCAAAACAACACCCTGTACCCTAATCTTTATTTCGGTTGATAAACTAAATGTAAAACAGACCACGTAGACCTTAGAGGTCTTCTAAAAACAATTTCAATGGAGAAAAACCGAAGGACTTCATTTTATATATCAAAGGCGAAAAACTAGCCCGTGGGCCCCACCTAGGGGCCTCAAATCTGGCCGATACGTGACCGGCGTGGGCAACGCGGGGCCCGCGTAAATCACACTTTATTTTTATAAAGCACACCTTCTGACGGGGGCCATGTTTATATGACTGGAAATGGAAATGTGAAGGCAGAAAGGTTGGCGGTGTATTATTGTTTTGTTTTACTATTTTGATGTGGTGGATTGAGGGTCGGGGAAGTACCTACGGTTGCTTTTTTATCATCTGCGTGTCTAGCTTTGAAAGCTCGATAGTTTCATAGTTGTCAGTCCCGTCCTAGAATCAACACTATATGCTCGATTTGTAAACATTGATCTCAATAGCTCATTATAGCTTAATAATATGATACCTCTTCTTCTTCAGCGTATATTCGTCCTCTGCTGATCTCTCATCATGGTGAATATCTACCATCACTGCTTCCAATTTGGCATTTATTTCAGAGTCCGCCTGTTTTTCAGAGCCCCTTCGATTTTTTGCAAAAACCTTTAGGTAAAGATAGAAAGATAATCGATATACAATAGAAAACCAATTTTATTCTCCACCGACGAAAAAGGTCGAGTTTGTTGTCCAAACAATAAATATCCAACCCGCCACCCCACACGTAACGGCCCACTATTTCACATTAACATCAGGTGCGAGCATAAGATATCCTGCGCCATTGGGAATTCTTTAATACAGTACAATCGCTCCCCTCGCGACGCCAACTTTTGGGACCACTTCTTTTCGGACCACTCGGTGCGACAAAACGGCCGTGCATCATAAATATTTGTATTGAATGGAAAAAAGAATGATATCTACAGGATGCAATCGAATTCCATAGCGGAACTGTAAGTAGGCTGTCTACTGATCACTAAAAAAACATATTTCAGCTGTACCATACATAAGGTAGACTCAGTACTGCACCAAATGTATGGAACAGCTGATATTATTTTCTCTCCATTTTTTGTGCCACCTAGTACAAGTTCTTTCTAGTGATCAGTAGACAGCCTGCTTAAAGTTTCGCGTGGTAGCCAGCAAACAATGATGCTCCTCTCATCATGTCCTGCGTGCCCTAACACCTGCACACTGGAAGACCTAATGGTAAGAAATGAAGAGCCATTTCAATTAGATTAAGATATCGGTCTGCCATCGATACGCAAATAAGAAGAAGCGCCGGTTCAATGCTTTCAGCAAAACCGTGTAGAAACCTCCCTCGATCTAAATGTAGTATTCAGTCAGTATTTAAGGTGGAAAGATAGTGACGTGGCGGGAAATTAAAAATTTTCACTGTTTTTTACATTTTGTAGCTACACTGAGCTATTTTTGTTCAGCGATTTTTGGTTCGCGGCAATAACATAGTATTCTTTTCATTATTGTGAACAAAAAAACAAAAATAATTCAGCCGATTATGTGTTCTGGTCTACGAAGCAGTAGCATTGCCCAAAAAACTTGTCGTAGACCAGAACACATAATCGGCTGAATTATTGTTGTTCTTTTGTTTACAATAATGAAAAGAATACTATGTTATTGCCGCGAACGAAAAATCGCTGAACAAAAATAGCTCAGTTTAGCTACAAAATGTAAAAAACTGTAAAAATTTTGAATTTCCCGCCACGTTGCTATCGTCTACCCTTAAACCATTCCCGACGATGGTCCCAAAAACCCTGGCCCGAAACGCGGCTCGGCGCGCCCGCGATCATTTTATTTTCATACGGCATCCCCAGGGGTCCACCTTCTGCCCTGATTTGGCATTCAAAGAGCGGCGACGTGACGCGGCATCAGGTATCCGGATCGCGCCGCAAGGGTTAACGTAATGATGTTGACAGATAGTTTTCCGAGAGAGAGAGGTTTGGGAAATCAATCGGGACGGCCTTTTCTTTTTTTGGGCCTCCGTCGAGGATCGACTGGGAAAGGTGCGGTTAAGAAACTCTATGGATCGTTCTATTATTATAAGCTTTGAATACATGGATTGTTTTGTAAAGTGGCATCCGACTCTGGGGTGATTTTTAACATGATACGGTAGGCAAAAATAATAATAAAAAAATACACGGTATGCGGAAGGTTGCGGGTTCAAGTCCTGTCCCGAGTGAATTTTTTCAACTTATTATAAATGTTTAAATAAAAAAATAATTGAAACATACCCAAAAAACTTACAACAAAATTATACTGTCGAAAAGGCCGTCGGTGACCGCACGGCGCGTTTATTGTAGAAAAGTTGACCAAGTTAATCTGTGAATAAATATTGCCCATATCTAAATTTACAGCTCGACAGCTATATGTAGCTAATAAGTGGGAGATAGAGCATCCTTATGAGCGCTTTCTGCCAGTCATCATATTATGCTAAGCTTGCCGGCGACCAGTTGGACGTCCCAAGTACCGCTGGATTGGCGAAGTCTCAAAGGACTTGCGCAAACTCCAGGTGGAAGATTGGAAAGAATTGACGCAGGACATACAGGGTGTTAAAAGACCGCCAACAGAGCGGGAAACCACGTATTGTCCTCATCATAAGGAACATTTTTGCCCAAGGAACTATGCCTGGGAAATCAACGGTTTCAGAGATAATGAGGTTCAAAGTCTGACTTTTCAAAACTTTTTTTTTTGCAGAAATGTATTCAGTATCTAGTTCTTAACGTACCTTCTCAAGAAGCCATATCAAAATTATGATTATTTCTTACAAAAATCGACGTTAAAATTTTAACCCGCAATGTATTCTAAACATCGGCACTTCCAGCTTAAGTAACATAAACTTATACCTACGCTTGCGCAATATGACTTCTGTGCGTTACACTTTCATTGCGTGATAAAATATTTTTGAAAATTATAACCTAAAAAACCAAAATTATTTCCCAGCAATAATTTATCGAAAAAGCACTTTATTTTGGTGTCTAGTATGCGTGGCTTTCGGGTCTGTTGGCGGTCTTTTAACACCCTGTATATTAGAGAGATGGCGTCTTTTGGTTGCGGAGGCCAAGATCCACTTCGGGTCGCTGAGCCAGGGTATGCATGCCGGTGCCATCTTTTATCGGTGGTCGGCTATTATTATAATGACCACTTGAGAGATGTTTTAGATTGCTTTATTGCAACATATTATATGCATATATGCAGAAGAAAAACCAAATAAATACATAGTAAAAGCATTGCCATTGTCAAGCTATCGAGTAAAACCAAAGTCTGTCGACCTGTCAAGTAAGTATCTACTTAGCCTCGGATGAAATATTGCCTAGGAAGCGCGTAGAGTGGCCACTTAGCGCTCACTTACCTACCCAGAGTGTCTTTACTGGTTTCCGACCCTACGAACTAGACGTATGAAGCTTGAGTTCACCAATACTTCACGTCATTCTGGTTATACTTAAATCCTGGTGGACTGGCATGTCAAGTCTTGTCTAAAGAACTGTAGATCACCAGATACTGGTGGTTGGAGAGGTAGACGTAGGTGGTGCGTTATCTATGCGCTTGGCGCGGTGCCGTGAAGACTTCTCCGTGCTATGGGATCTTAGGATTAGCTTCGGCTAAGTGTTGCAAAAATGAGGGGGAATCAGATTGAGGGTGTTTTAAGGTGTGATGGGAGTCATAAAGAACTGCTGGCGAACTCACATGGTGGTGACCAACCTGATGGCGGTAGAATAGAATCATCCCTCAGTATGACTAGCATTCTATGCCTGTAATACTCGTATTGAGCCGGACTAGCGCCGGAAAACTATTAGTTTCTCACTCTTTTATATCGAGCTGTAAATCTCCCTTCTAGATCTTCTAGACTTCTAAGATACCAGGCCAACTGTGGATATTGTAGAAAGTATATAAAACCCGGCTAAAAAGCCACTGAAATTAAACAGGGTGTTAAAAGACCGCCAAAAAAGCGGGAAACCACGCATTGCCCTCATCTTATCGATTTTTTTTCCAAAAGGAACTATGCCTGGGAAATCAACGGATACCGGGATATTGAGGTTCAAAGTCGGCCTCTTCAAAACTTTTTTTTTGCAGAAATGTACAAGTATCAAGTACTTAACATTTCTTCTCAAGAAGCCATGTCAAGTTTTTAAAATATTTCTTACAATCATAACGTTAAAATAATAATTGCAACCCTCTGTGTATTAAGATAAGATAAAAGATAAAATATTATTTATTGTACACCAATATAATTACAGGCAAATAAAAAAACTTAACTAAACAAGGTACAATTGGCGGCCTTATTGCTAACAGCAATTTCTTCCAGGCAACCACTGATGGAAAAAAATGCTAGGGAATTGAGAGACGGGTAGTTGGTGCAATTATGAATAAAAACCGATGATATAAACTACTTAAAAGTAATCATAAACTTACATAGATCATACATAAATACTGTATTCTGTACAAGTATTCTAAACATCGGCACCATAAATGTAAGTAGCGGAGACTTATTTGCGCAATATGACTTCTGTGCGTTACACCGGTTACACGTCCATTGCGTAATAAAGTATTTTTCAAAATTATAACATAAAAAACCAAATCATTTCCCAGCAATAATTTATCGAAAAAGTACTTTGTAAAAAAGTACTTAAAGTACTTTTGGTGTCTAGCATGCGTGCCTTTCGGGTCTTTCGGGGGTCTTTTAACACCCTGAGTGAGAGAATGGCCTATGATCGCAATGCGTGTAGAGTGCTACGATGGTCCATAGCTCCAAAATGTAAAATATAGGTGTCTATTAAGGTTAATAAAGAGCAGTTTTCCAAACCCCCGACAGTATCTTCCAGCAGCGCAGTCCAAACAAGCCGCCCCTATCTGCGCCGGCGAGTGCGTCGCATATTAACCTTTATGATCTAATTTGGCATCGGGCGGCCGTTTGGCAGCGCGTCCGCGGTATCACATTCAATGTGCCGTGTGCTTAACAACAGGTACTAGGCCGCAGCGGCGACGCCGAGTCGACAGCGAAATAGGGAGGGGGTGAAACTATCGAGAATTTTGTCTACTTTACTGTGGCTGGGCTCTATCACCGGCTTGGAAACCAGTTTTACACCGTGAGTCAAGAGAAGAGAGCCAGAATACTCAAAAAGTCGATATTGTGAGTTTCACTACCAAATAGTATCGACGACGAAGAAGATCCTGGCGCGCCACCGCGTCCGCCCGCGCCCCCACCACCCCCCGCACCGCAGCTCTCGGCGCGCGCGCAACGGCTACTCAAACGCAGTTCGAGACTAGCCGCGGCCTCGTTCTCCATGAAGAAGGTCTCCGAATGAGAACCGAAACTAGTCGGCTACACCGACAAATTACTAGTCATTAAAACCGTGATTTAATAGAAAAATGTGCAGTGTTCACGAAAGTTTAAGTTTAAAAATACTTTACAAAAGTCTCACTGACCTTTCTCGTCAAAGCCTTTCTATAAGGTTTTTTTTGCATAAATAAAAAAAAAGTTGAAAATTTTTCAGCAATAGCTCAACACGCATATGTTTATATTTTAGAGTGCTGCAAATCTGGACAAATACTGTGTAAGGGGAATCAAACAACATATAAAAAAAGCAAGTTTACCACAATAATTATGGTAATTTCAGAGATTTTGTGTACGCTACGACTGCCCTACTTACTCTGAGCGAGTTTTTAATGTAGATAAACAGTCAGATTTGTGGCCGATATAGCCCTGATAACGAAGACCTTTGCATCTACGAAATGACATAATTTATTATACTTCGTCCAGTGCCACCTTCACTCACACTAGATGGGTGAAGAGACTACTCGGCGCTGCAGTGCCTGGGACATTGTTTTAGATGGAGAAGACTTGCTCAGCACCAATACGATCCTGAGTAATCCTGACAGCTTTGTCCGTCTAGCCCACAGGAAAGACAAGTCAATACGTGTGGAGCCAACTAAGCTGCGGGTTTCAGCAAGATGTTTTCCTTCACCGTTAGCGATTTTGCTACTTCAAATTCGCAAATGAGATACTTTGAAAATAAATAAATCTACTAACTGACTTATTCAAGAAACCTACCCCATCACTAGCAGAGTGTTCTTAACGCGGATAAAAATAGGTCGACTTGATGACGCAAACGGCACGACCTGAAACAGTATGAAGTTCTGAACTGTTACACAGACGGGGAATATATTTCTAGCTGAAGATTCTTTCGGACACCGCTGCGCTGAGTAAAATCACTATTTTGGAGGGAACGTTCATTGCCTGAGACATTTAAGTAAGATAGAAGGTGTGTTGAAGGTATGAGAAGGTTAACTTTGAAACAAATCAGGTTTTTGTAACTTTAAATGATTCGCGATATTCACACATAATCTTGGTTTGAAACGGGGCGAATCGCGCTCGGGATAATTAAGGAGAAAACCTACTAAACAAACCGCGATTCGACCCGTTTCGAACCAAAAGTTAATCAGGTTTTTATTTGCAGATTGAGTTCATTGGACAGTCCAGACCCAAAGAACCCAACACCTACTACAGTGCCCAGACTCTCCATTCACGTGCACCACCGAAGACCTGCTGAAAGCAACACCCAGAGCCATAGCGGTCATGAATAAGCACTTGGCTGCATGCCTTATAATTTTGACACTCTCACAAAAATCAGAAGAAGTCCACACTCTATTTCTGATCCGATTTATCAATTTGTAGATACGCTTGATTCTCTACATATACACCAAATCTTACATAAGACTTTCACCCTTTTTAGTCTCCGAACACCTTTTTGTAGGGCAATACAATTAAGTTTGAGTAGCTTTTCCATGATCTTCACCTACCTCTCCTTCCTCCCATTGAAAGTGACGTAGCAAATGGCCCAGCACCTTTCCTCTACTGTACGTTTTGAAAATTCCATCTATGGATCATCTCATTATTTCGGAAACTTGTTTTCCCAGGCATGGTTCTTAGGGATTAAAATTTTGTTATGATGCACGAAAATTCGTGGTTTCCCGCTTCGTTGGCGGTCTTTTTATACCCTGTATAGCAGGTTCCTCTGACCGAGAGAAACCTCTGACCTCTGACCCAAACCTCTGACCGAGAGAAATGGCGTGGCATCGTAAGGCGCGCAACATCGGCCACTGATGATTCTACATGTGGACATTCTGACAAGAGTGCAACGAAGAAGAAGAAGTAGATATCAGGCTGTGAAAGATCAGACCTGTAACCAAATGTGTGGAGAGTGTTGCATGGAAAATAATCTGTGCAATAAAGTATGCACGAGAACTGTTAAAGCTCTTTCTACTGGGCGGACTTTCCACAGTTTTCTATTCGGCGCTGCCCATGCGTACATTCTCCGCGTTCGTTTGTATGAAATTTCTTTATTTTCGTAGGGGAAGACAAGTCGTACGTTCTAAAGTAAAACAAAGTAAAGTGCGCACCTATCACACGCAGTGGCAGCGGGCCAAAGTAACCTGCCACGACACACTTATGTACGTAGCGAGCGTTCTGTCACACTGTGTGGAACGCACAGAGAGTTTGATTCTTGAAAATTTTAGTCAAAACTTTTTGTCTGATTCTTCTTCTTCTTGTAGTACCGTCTCCTATCGGAGGTTGGCAATCATCTTGGCTATATCTTCCTTTGAGGCTGCCAAACGAAACAAGGAGCTCGTGGATTGTTGGTACCAATGGCGTAAGTTCTCCAGCCATGATATCTTGGGTCTTCCAGGTCTCCTCCTGCCTGGTATCTTCCCTTGGATGATTAGTTGAAGGAGTCCATATTGGGTATTGCGGATTATATGGCCAAAAAACTCAAGTTTGCGTTTTTTGATGGTCTTCATTACTTGTCTGATTGCTTAAGATTTATTGAGCAAGAATAACAATAGCACTGCTCCGCAAAAATGGGCTCAATTCCATTCAGTTTCCTTTTCTAATGTTATAACGAGCCAGCAGTCTGGGTATAATATGCTGTACTTACCACTCGGTAACAGATGAGGTCCTAGCAAACGAATGATGACTATCCAAATAAAAATATCTATATGTAAATCAAAATATGCTGCATCGTCGTGGTCAGCGTTAGGTGTCGAATATTTTTTTTTATAATTAGGGTATAAACCTACACGAATACCATACCAGTCCTTCTATCTGTTCCAAGTCAAAGATTCTATTGTCTCCGAGAAAAAACCGGAGCAAAAAGAATCGTTCGAGAGAATTGCACACTACCATCCGTTTAGGGAATTTATATTTATGAATGTGCTAAGTGTTTTCTTCTAGCTTATTTATTCCTAACTTAGAGGTAGAGCTTAGTTGAGGGTGAAATGCAATTGGAGTTTCGCAAAGTACTACCTAAATAGGAGTAAACAATTTAAGAAAAATCAATGCCAACTTTTTCATAATTACTTCTAGCAAATGGTAGCATGAAATACCCAAGACCTGGAAGCCCAAGATATCATGGCTTGAGATATTACTCCAATGGTTCCAATTCGGTACGCAAAGTTTTTTGTTCGAAAGTCCGTTATTGGCTTAATCTTATATTTAGACAATATTGAGAAACTAATTTCAATATTTTTTATTTTGGTTCAGTAGTTTGGATTTTACAACGTTTCAAAGATACGGTTTTATGACCTTCACGCGACGGTCTGCATACTGTTGGCGCTGTTTGGCGGTCATAGGAACAAAACATTTTAGCGCATAAAAACAAAACTACTGAAGCAAAATAAAAAATATTGAAATTAGTTTCTCAATATTGTCTAAAGATAAGATTAAGCCAATAACGGACTTTCGAACAAAAAAGTTTGCCTTCCGAATTCCAACAATCTACGAGCTCCTTGTTCCGTTTGGCAGCCTCAAAAGAAGAAATAGCCAAGGCACTACAAGAAGAAGAAGAAAAATGGCAGCATAGATCAAAGTAGAGGTAACTTCGTATTCTAACCCTCCAAATAAGGTGTCAAACATCAAATTAGATTCCATTTACCTATGCTAAAAATTTCCTGCCTACGTGAAAAACTACGGCCAAAACCTGTCAAAAATGATGTATTGGTAATTTCTTAACATAGATTTTACATTATTTTACTTACATACCTACATAAATAAATAAATAGATAATTTAAACATTTATAATAAGTTGAAAAAATTCACTCGGGACAGGACTTGAACCCGCAACCTTCCGCATACCGTGCAGGCGCTCTACCAATTGAGCTACCGAGTCAAGTAACTGTCGATGCGAATTTCTTCAACTAGTCTCCGTCAAATATTATAAATGTTTAAATTATTCCCTAGCACGGGTTAGTGCTTTAGAAAAAACAAAAAAGTAAATAGATAATCCTACGTCGTATTGTCCACAAAACTAGATGCTTTGTTTTATTTTGATTAAAAAAACACATAAATCAGCAACTTTCAGCACACGTATTTGCACCTACCTTGTTCGCAAAAAATACAAAACTATACAACAGCGTCATCATCAGAAAAGTTAGCAACAGTAAGAAACAAACAAAGCTAATTCACTCCAAAGTTTCGTCATATTTATGGGAGCATTAAAAAGATTACGTTTCTGTTTTGCATGTTTCACTCATAATAGTAACAACATGTTTACTGAAAGTGTTTTACCTATCTAGATGAAAACAGAAAATATGAAAAAATACAAGATGTTAGTTTTTTTACAGGGTAAAAGGGTAATAGTGAAAAACAGCATACAAATGGGTTCACCCGTTTAAGAGACGTATGGTGCCACAGACAAACACACACACACACAGACACACCCTCATAGTGGTCAAACTTATAACACCCTTCTTTTTAGGTCGGGGGTTAAATAAAAAACTAGTTTACAAAAAAAACACCTTGGCTTAAAAACCACTAAATTTTCAGCGGATGGTAGAGAACCTTCAGTGCTCGAGTCCAACTCGCACATGGCCGGTGTCTTTTTAGATGAAGTCCTCTTTACTGTAAGATAATTTATTCGTACACAGCCAGGCATGTCGCAGTAAACGTCGCACGTAATAACTTTATCTAAATTGCCTAAACAGGGCGCGGGTGGGTGGGCGGTCGGCGCACACGTTGCATTGCAAATGCGCTGCCGTACCGTTTCACACAAAAGAATTTAATTTATACATCGTTGGAGGCGCCGAGGTGGAACCCTCAGAAGGTTTAACTCAGACAAGAAGTCGGGCATAAAACGAGGCTTTGATTTTTACTAGCTATTACGAACCTTTTTGTGAGTAAACTTATTCTAGAATGGTGTAATTTTAATGTACTTTAATCCTTTCTTGGTAAGAGTAACTTCCCAGAAATTTGATAATGTTGAAAATTTTCGATCGATAGATTTTTTAATCGAAATCAGTCAGTGCCTGTGTTGTACCCACATTCAACAAATAAATTATTTTGATTTGATTTGATTTGTCTTTTTTCGTATTTTTTTAGTCTGCAATTTAGCAATTACGAGTACTGGAGCATTTTCTCTGATTCTGAGTCTGAGTAGTGAAATATTCACAATCAAAAGAAAATGTAACGTTTAGTACTACTAAGTTCAAAATTTTGTTTGAAATTGACGTGTTACAGGAATAAAGCTATTTAAAATGGCGCTGTAGGTTATGTTGTTGACCAAAATTGAGCCTTCTGGACAGTCCCTGCGTAAGTTTTGCATCCAAAATGCCGCGGAACGTTGTTACCTGTCCGCCACACGTCCGTCGCGCGTCTGTCGCACGTGCGTGACGTCACGTCACGTGACAAAACATGGCGTCCGTTAGCGCGGGAAACAAATGAAAACTGTTTTCTTTCAGCGCGATATTTTGTGTAAATGGTTTACGGTGACAAAGAATGTAGGACAGTTTCTGGCGTTGCCACGAAGGTGTTAATTTCCATGCTATACAGTTAGCAAAATGAAGAACTTCATTAATTTAGATTTTTCATAAAAAGCTGTTTTTTTTACCTTTATGTGAATTTTCTCACTTAAACTCGTGTCCATTTATTGTTTATTGAACGAGCGAGCGACGAAGCGGGAGAAGTTCTCCGAGTCTACTTGAACAATCCGCCGCTTGTTTGTATGTATGTTTGTATGTATGAATGTTCCTTCGACGATTACTTGAGTAAATTCAGTCGGATCGTCATGAAATTTGGTAGGCAGGTAAATGAGACAAAGAGAATTTTTAGATTCCAACATGATATGGGGTTGCTGAGATATGGGGTCACGAGTTCACAGTTCGGGGCGAACCAATAGTGTAATATGCTCGGTCAATATTAATCCCTAAAATACAAACTATTAAAAAAATGTGAGACATGTCCTTTTTAGGGAACTTTTCTGGGAATGGAAATTCACAACTTTATCAAAAGAAAATTTAAGTACCTACAAGAAGTTTGATGCGAAAAGCAGTCCATTTCGTCACCTCAACTTAAGAACAGAAAACGCTTTGTTCACTCCCCTTTCTTCATCCAGTTAGGTCGTAATTTTTATTTTGCACAATTCATCACGTCTTGCCCCACCCCCCCGCGCCCCTCACTCCGGCACCCCTCACCCCCGCCGGTGTCACGTGCCGTGACAGGTGACGCTCACAGAGTAGAAGATCATACAGAAGCTGATTGGTTAGTTGGTACGGTCGGCCACAGTCACAGATACCCCATGGCAGATCTTACTGCGCGCGGCATAAGGGCGCCAATCGAACAAAAAGGGGTATCCTAGCGTGTGGCAGTCTGTACATTTATTATCTCAAGTTAGCAGCCTTCCGGAATAGAGAAGCGGACTCCTCAACAATGTACCGTAAAGAAAAACTTCGTAAAATCAAAATACAAATACTTAGGAAATTAAAACACAACTAAAAAATATATCTAAAAACAAAATGAAAACTTAAGCATTCAATGAAAAGAATATTAAATAATTATGATATTATGTCATTAAATTAAATTATTGTAATGAAATTGCTTTTATTGCAAGACACAAGCTTTTTTAAAAGTTGATTATCGTGGCTACTGCACTGTATAATTAATAATAATCTAAAATAGGTACCTAGATGCAAAAACTTAAGTTGTGTCTAGCATTTTCCTAAAACGGCGTGCTTATTCTGTAAAAAAAGGACAGTTGCTAGTTCTCAAAAACGGGTTATTTACTGTTATCTAAATAAACAATCTCTTTGTTATACATATATTGCAAACTAGCTTTTCGCCCGCGACTTCGTCATCGGTGACTAAGATTAAAGGTTGCAGCTCTATTTTTCCCCCGTCAATTTGAACCCAAGCGGTCAAGCCGTTTATTAGTTGACATACCGACAACAGCGCCACCTACCGGATCCAATTGTATTTTTAAATCATCCCGAAAACCATCAAAATATCCATATAAAATTTCAACCCAATCGGTCCAGCCGTTTAGAAGTTATGTGAAAAAAGATAAGTACGGAAGGATAATTCTTACCACCTGTGGTCCTATTACCCGTTTTCCCGTAGGAATGAAGCATTATCCCGCGGTGAAAAGTAGCATATTATGTTCATCAGGGATAATGTCGGCTTCTAATGGTAAAATATTTTTTCAAATCGGTCCAGTAGTTTCGGAGCCTATTCAATACAAACAAACAATCAAGTCTTTCCTCTTAATAATATTAGTGTAGATGTAGATATGTTTATTTTCAGGATAATAAACTGGTTTTGAGGACAAGCAACAGTGCGGTTTTCTTTTTACAGAATAAGCACACAGCTCCTTAGTTTGTGACGGCACTGTGACAGGTGACGGTTTAAAAAACATTTATAATTTTTATCCGCGCTGGCACCCCCTTAGCGTTTGAGCGTGAATAATGTTCACGCCTCGTAAGTAAATGTTTGCAGGAAATTAATTTTTAAAGACGCGCTTTTGTTGTGAATAATGGATACTGGGATAGAAAGGGACGTTTCGCGACAGATTTGAGACGAGTGGATTGGCGCCTTTGCTCCTTCAGCCCTCGAGGCCTGATGATGTTTATCGAGCTTAGAGACGCGATGGAATGAGGTAATTTTTTATAGGTACTTGGGTCCTTTTACACTTAGGGTGGTATTCTAGAACGATACTTAAACTGAGTTTAAGGTGGGACGATAGCAACGTGGCGGGAAATCCAAAATTTTCACAGTTTTTTACATTTTGTAGCTAAACTGAGCTATTTTTGTTTAGCGATCTTTCGTTCGCGGCAATAACATAGTATTCTTTTCATTATTGTAAACAACAGAACCACAATAATTCAGCCGATTATGTGTTCTGGTCTACGACAAGTTTTTTGGGCAGTGCCACTGCTTCGTAGACCAGAACACAAATAATCGGCTGAATTATTCTGCCGTCGTAATTGAAAACACAGTAACTCGACAAAAGTCGTTTTGAGAAAAACGCGGTTAAAGTTTTGTTGTTAAATTTTGTTATTATGAACAAACCAATCAACAAGGATTACTGTTTGTATTTTTTTATGTTGATAAATAATTAAAACTTCAATTCGGTATCAAAATATCTCAAATATTATAGTTGTATAATTAATTAAATTAGATAATGTGTTTTAGACTAGGATAATTAATTTAAACAATATCATATTTTTAAGCTAAAACACAGTAATTGATTGGTTACTGTGTTCTAAGCAAGTTTTACTCATTACTGTGTTTTAACCATGTAAAGATGATAGTAATAGGGAAATTGCAACACAGTAACTTAACACATACTGTGTTTAAGCTTAATACAAGTAGCGTTTGTGACTTAAATCAAATCCTAGTAAGTGAAGATGCTGGTTTTAAAGCTAATTTATGGCAAGATTCTCATAAGTGCAATTATAGTATCTGAATATACTGTGTTCTAAGCTTGTGTGTGTACATTTTTTTATTACTTAATACTAGGGCGATTTTAGTCTTAACAATGAAATCGCCTTAGTTTTGCTGAAAATATATGAAATAAAACATTAAAACGCCATCATATCAATTAAATGTTATTTATTAAATCTTTCTTCTAAATCAACAAGGTTCAGTGTCTAAAACTAAGGTGTAAAATGAAAATATCAGATCAAATTATTCTCAAAATCAAACAAATCATCAAATAACGAAAAAATTTGAATTTCGTGACGTGAATTTCGAATGCAAGCCATGCGGGCAGGCGATATTAAGCCCACCTGTAATGATTTTTGCCCGAATAAACTAAAATAAATTAAAATCTATTGAAAAAAAAATTCTTCCAACTCCAGTTTTTCGACTTTGATAGCGAATAACTTGAATAAAAATGCCATAAAGTGACAAGTTTTTTATACAATTCTAAGCACTAAGGCTTTGGAAAAGTTATAAAATAAAAAAAAAGTCCTCCACATCTCTACTTATTTTTTTCTCCATACTAAGTATTTACTAACTATTTCAGTGATGATTTCACAAGAACAAAATTTTTGAACTTTGGATCAAAATTTCAGTAATTTCTAGGAGTCCATAGCTAATCATGATTTTTTCGGTAATAGATGACTTATCTGAGACCCTAAAGAATAAAAAATATCTCCGAAACGTCAAAAGACTAAAAAGTTACAAAATAAAATCCAATGCCAGGTATTAAAAAAAAACTTAAAATCCTCATAACTTCTAAACGACAAAAAATGGCTGAACATACGAGTACAAGGGGGTGATTCAGGTAGCCCTTGGTGTCAGCTATCTTTTCTTTTCTCGCTTGACGTCTATATTTGGGCCAGCCTGTATAGGTAATATCCTAAAGAACCCAAGTGCGACCGGCCTATCTTCGTGAGAGATTCTCGTTACTTTCCCCACGTGAGAGACTACAGAAAACGTGTGATACCAGACCTTACAGAACCTTACAAGTTCCACGTTGGAACCGAATTCTAATCGAACTCTTTCACGGTGAGTGCTGCTCAACTGTGGAACTCTCTTCCAAATCCGATCAGAGACTGTCCCTCCGTAGCGTGGTTTAAAGTCAAATTCAAAGAGCACTTCCTTTCAATATAATATATTAGCGTAAGTTTATATATTTTAAGTCATAACCCGCAAGTAACTTTATTATTTTGTATTGCATTAGTCTATTAAATTTTACATCTAGTTTTTTATTTAATGAAAGTATTCGGGTATACGTATACTATCATGTACTTGTATGTTATCAATTACTGTATTATTTATGACTTGTTTGTTTATGTACCTACTTTATTGGCCGTCTCCCGCCGTCAAAACAATATTTCACAATTTATTTGACTGGCTGGAAGAAATTTCTATTGAGTACGTAATTTCTCACCTTTGTTATTTAAGTTTTTATTTTGTCCAATAAAGTTTATAAATGATATTTAATATGTCTATAAAGTGTAAAGTATACTAAAGTAGGTATCCATCGTTTTTTAAACGGAAAGCGTATAGACATAGATTAAAATCTATAAAAACGACTGATAACAAAATAAACGAAATCTGATAATATTAAGGGGTAGCAAAACTGTTTTTCGTTTTCTTCGTTTGTATGAGCGTGACCTCGGCAGAGCGTGCCGTTCACAATCCTATGAAGACGTTTTAAAGTTTTATTTTATATAATTCATATCGGACCATTCTGTATAAGTAAAGTAAATATTGCTGCCTTAAATATTGATTATGCCGTGGTGTGGCGATGGCGCGGTGCTCCCGCGCCAGTTGTCAACAACATAACGCTCCTTCTGTATCCCCTTACCCAAAATGTAGTTTATAACACAGTAAGTTCAAACTATATTAAGCTTATAACACAGTAAGTACTTAGTTACTGTGTTATAGCCAAGTTTCTTCGAAAAAAAATTTAAACCTGTAGGCACTTAAAACACAGTAATTGACATACTGTGATTTAGTCATGTTTTCATAAATAAACTTTTATCAATATTTTAGAATAAAACACAGTATCTGAAGATGCCGTGTTCTAACCAAGCAAACATATTTCTTAGATCCTTAAATACTTTAAGTAAGATCACAGTAAGTAATAAGTTACTGTGTTATAACCTAAAAAACTATCAATACTGTGTTCTTCCTTAAAAATATCTTGATTTTTATAAAGATACTGTGTTTTCACCTAAGTTATCTCGGGAACTATCCATCGTACAGACAAACCGAAATTTTTCCCAGATAGTACTCGGGCTCCTGATTTTAAAGAACCAAAAAAAGTATGAACACAGTAACTGAAGTTACTGTGTTTTCAATTACGACGGCAGTATTGTTGTTCTGTGGTTTACAGCCTTAAACAGAGTTCAACTGTCTATAAAACAGTGCATGTTTTGATATGAAGGGAGAGATATTCAAATCAAAACATGCACTGTTTTATCGACAGTCGAAACTACTAAACTCTACTTAAACTGAGTTTAAACAGTGTTCAAGTCGCATTCTAGTTTGAACTGAGTTTAAACACAGTTTATGTAACGTTCTAGTTTGAACTGAGTTTAAGTAGCGTTCTAGAATACCACCCTTAAACTTTCGTGAGCAGTGCACATTTTGTATTTAGTAAACGGTTAAACTTACTTGTATTTATGTAAGTAGTTTCGGTTCTCATTCGGAGACCTTAATCATGGAGCTGAGTTCGCCTGTGTGCCTTATTCCTACTAAACTCAAGCTCTTTTGTAACCTAATAACGACATTCACCTTCTCCCCAAATACACACACACACACACACACACACACACAGTGACAAACTAGTAACACGTTCCCCTTTTACTTAATTTGCCAATACTCTCGTACGGAGAAGAAATGTCTCCGTCGCAAAGTGGCGATAGCAATGCAAAGTGTTGGTGAAGTGGCCTACTTACAATACAGAGTGGCCTGCGCATCGATTCCCAAAAAAAAAAAAAAACACTCACGCATCAACCATAATATTATGTTGTCCGAATTGACGTCCGTAGTCCTTTTATGAGAGTACACCGTCTAGTACCGCTCTTCGCCGTCAGATGTCGCTCGTATCTCATCAAGTGACCCGAGCCCGCTACCCTGATTATCTGTGAACTAACATAACCAGAGACAAGCCGCCATGATTCCGCCATTGTTGCGTCCGTTTTTTCAACCGCGCAAGTAGCCGTCAGAATATTTTCAAGTTTTTTCACTGTAAAACTTTCGAGATAGAAGTAGAAAGTTTGGATTTAGTAAATTACTTTAGTATTTCATCGAGTGAGCTGTGTTTTGTGCTAAGATGGATGAATTTCCCGAGCCTACAGAGACAGACAAGGGCCTGTCTGAAAATTCAGCTACCAAACGCGTGATGGATGAATCGACAGGCAAGGGTCTGTCTGCCGAGAGTTCTTCGAGTGAAAATGAAGAGGATTCGTCATCAGAAGAGCCTTCACGGAAACGACGGCGCCGCGGAAGATCAGATCTAGACCGCAGGTTTGAAAAGCTGTCACATCAATTGGTGAGTCATGTGAACAATCTACTACTTGCCAATATGCCATCGACGTCAAATTCTCTTCCACCTACCGTCGCTTCGAATGCAAAGTCCTCGACACTTTTTGACGACCCCTTTTCACGGCCGCCTCCACATGAGAACATTGCGGAGCTTTCAGTTTCTGTAAAGGAGCCGACGATTCACAAGGCAAAACCGGAAAGACTAGCAAAGATATCGGCTATGCAGAGATTTAGCTCCACAGAATGGAATGCTGTACGATATACTGATATTCAAAAGAAATATGTGGCTTTTCCGGCATTTTCCGAACTGAAGGTGAACGAAGAGCTTCGAAGGTTAGAAGATCCTTTAACTCCGCTGAGATGGTATCAAATGGAACGTAGTTTCGCCGCCTTGTCTAACGCTTTCCTTGCTCAGAACGAGTTTGTTAACAAGGCACTCCAGAATATCATTGACTGGTCTAGAAGTGATACAGAGCTCTCCCCAACCTCTGTCTATGACAAATTGAAAGAGTTATTTGGGAACGATTCCAACTACAAAACAACTTCTCATGACATACTACAGATTATTTGTGGAAAAAGGGCTGAGGTGCTAGAACTTCGCCGGAGACAACTATTGAAAAGTTTAAAAAACAAGTACCAACGGGAAGATATTGAGAAAATACCACCTTCGTCAGAATACATCTTTGATCCGCCAGTCTTGGCGCAATACCTTCAGAAGATTGGAGGTTTGGAAAAACTGGATAAACAAACTGTGCGCCCAAAATCTCCAGTTCAGTCAAAATCTCCGGTTGCTTCGACTTCTCAAAAGTTTTTTCGAACTCAACCCAACATCAAAAGAGACCAAAAAGGAAAGCGAAGATTTGAGGAGTTTAATAAGAAGAAAAAGGGGGGGCGAAAAGAAAGAGGCCATAAGAAATGACTCAAAAGGTTTCTGGGGGGGCTGCCTACAGAATTACCGTCACATCTGGGAAAGTTTCCATCCACCCAAAACAATTCTGAATTTGATATCAGGTGCCCGGATACCGTTCAATCAAAAACCACCATTAATTTTACCAACTTCAAGGACTTTAAAGAAGTACCAAACACCAAGTTCTCAGACACTGGCCATAGAAATTCAAGAAATGATTCAGAATCATATTCTAGAACCTGCCCCCCTAGTACCATCGTTCATATCACCGATGTTTGTAATCAAGAAGAGAGAAGGAAAAAATCGTGTCATATTCAACCTGAAGGCTCTCAACCTGTATATGACAACAACACATTTTCATCTTTTCCATCATTTTCAAATGCCAAAATTCCTTCAGCCAGCCGACTGGATGGTGAAATTGGACCTAAGTCAAGCATATTACCACCTACCAATAAAACCAGAGCACAGACGTTTTTTATGCATCAGTTACGAAGGTCGTCTACTACAAATGACCTGTCTGCCGTTCGGCTTAGCTGCTGCCCCCCGGATGTTCGCGACAGTGACAAACTGGACGGCCCAAGTTCTACGAGAAAAAGGACTCCGCCTCGTTGTTTATCTGGACGACTACCTAATCGTTCACCAATGCAAGGAGACTCTGAAGACTCATGTGAAAGAGGCCATCGAGTTCTTAACCAGCCTGGGCTGGTGGATCAATCTAGAAAAGTCCGTCACAACTCCGACAAGATCCATAGAATACTTGGGGATAAACTGGGACACAAATCACAATACAAAGTCTCTACCTCAAGAAAAAGTAAAGAAAGTCCGTCAGTATCTACAAACTCGCCTGGATGCCGGCAGTTGGACCCTCAAGCAGGCGCAATGCCTCTTAGGGTACCTCAACTTTGCGACCTTCATCACCCACCGGGGAAGGTTGCATTGCCGAACGCTCCAGATGCACTGCAAATGCCTACGCCAACATCCTCGCAAATCGAAACCTCTCGGAAAGGAAGTGCGGGAGGAGCTGCATTGGTGGCTAGAAAATATCGAGCAGAAGACGCCAATTCACCCGGTGAAGATGCCAACAAATTATGTTATAACCGATGCGTCAGACATACAATGGGGCGCCCTAGTCAACAACGATCAGTTCATGGGAACTTGGAGTCAGAGTCAGAAAAGATGGCATTGCAACTTAAAAGAGATGTATGCAGTGATAGCTGCAGTTTCATCAAACGAGTCAACACTCAGAAACTCAGCTGTAGTCCTACAGACAGACAACAAGTCAGTAGTCTCATACATAAAGAACGAAGGCGGGACAAGATCACATCGTCTACTACATCTAACAAGACAACTGCTAGAACTGACGGACAACCTCAACATTGTACTGCTCCCTCACCACCTTCCGGGACTGTACAATACCGAAGCCGACAACATCTCACGAAATCGCGTAGGCTCAGAGTGGCATCTTCAAGAAAAGGCAACCGAAAACATATTCAGCCTATGGGGGACGCCGGAAATAGATCTGTTCGCATCTCAAACGGCACATGTGGTTCCAAATTATGCTACGCTAGACTTGTCAGACTCGAACGCTTGCTTTCACGACGCGTTCAGCAAATATTGGCATTACGACCTGGCCTGGGTCTTTCCCCCGCCAGCTCTTCTACCGCGAGTGCTACAACACCTCAACATAGCATCGGGCAGCTTCATAATAATAGCACCCAAGTGGAAGAAGCCTTTCTGGCGACCAGACTTGAAGAGTCGAGCAAGGACACGTCCGGTAAAGATACGAGACATGAAGTCATCACTAGTGGACACTGTGACAGGCAGACCACCGCCTCAAGTGGACAACCTTTGCCTGGAAGCCTGGCTCATTTCGGGTGGGACTCATTAACTGCAGGATGGTCCCCCCAGGAAAAGCATCTGCTTTCTTCATGTTGGAGAGCCTCTACTCTTAAAACATATGCTCCCATTTGGAGTAAATGGACACAGTGGTGCCAGTTAAATAATTTAAATTGTCGTTGTCCTACTACATCTGATGTTGCTAGATATCTGGCTAAACTGTTTCTGACAGATAACCTTGCTTACCGCACTATCTGTACACATAAGTCAGTCATTGCTACTATTTGTGAAACTATATCAGATATTAAAATAACTTCAAGTCCCTTAGTCAGACATATGCTAAAAGCAGTTGCAATAGCAAGGCCAATACCTTGTAAAGTTCCTATATGGGATGCTAGAATTCTTATTAAATACTTAAAAGACACAAGGCCAAATTTAAACAGTTTATATGATGTGTCAAGACGCACTGCAATAATACTTCTGTTGTCATCGGGTCGTAGAGTCCATGACCTTACACTTTTACATGTGGACTCCAGTCACTTCATAGATAATTTCAGTTCCATAACATTGCATCCCACTTTTGGTTCAAAGACAGATTCGGTTTCTTTTCAACAATCTAGCTGGATTCTTTCAGCCTCACCAGACAGAAATATAGACCCACTTTTTTGGCTAAGACAGTTGATAATTGTATCAAGTACATCTAGAGGCTCCATAACTAATTTATTTATTTCTACTAGAGAGCCAGCAAAGCCCGCCTCTCCAACAATTATTGGGGGCTGGGTCAAACGACTTTTATCAGAGGCTGGTATAGAGGCTTCACCTGGCAGTTTGAGATCTGCAGTTTCATCTTTGAACTGGATTGAAAACTACCCTATTAATGATATTCTTTCTAAAGCTAACTGGCGTAATGAGAATACTTTTAAAAAATTTTATCACAAGGAGATTTCCACTATTCATGTTAATGTAACATCAGAAAAATCACTCTCAAGTTTATTTTCTGTTTCATAAGTGTATGTGAATTAATGTATCTGGATCAAAATATTTAATTTTTCTTGTCTAAAGAACTTTTTAAATTTTGTTGTTGATTTTATTAGTGCATCTAATAAACAAATTAGTTGATTTTAAATGGAATTTAAATTCTAACTAGCCTAATAACTGGGGTAATCACATTGTTGCGTTTCTATACCTACAAGCCACCAGGAGATAACAAACAGATCTCTCATAAAAGGACTACGGACGTCAATTCGGACAACATAATACAAAAATTTTACCTTCCAATAAAATTGTTATTATGTTTCCAATTGACGTCCGTAGTCCTGGTGATGCCTTCCTGGGGCTACATTTTATGAGCCGAACAATGGCGGAATCATGGCGGCTTGTCTCTGGTTATGTTAGTTCACAGATAATCAGGGTAGCGGGCTCGGGTCACTTGATGAGATACGAGCGACATCTGACGGCGAAGAGCGGTACTAGACGGTGTACTCTCATAAAAGGACTACGGACGTCAATTGGAAACATAATAACAATTTTATTGGAAGGTAAAATTTTTGTATTATAAAGTTGATGGTTGAGTCCATTTAACAAATGAGGTTCCCTCACAAAGTTCGTATATCAATATGTTGGCGAACATTTATGAATAGTTTAACCTGACATTTCAACTCTCCTAAAATATTGATTCCTGGCACAAAATTTATAAAACCTGTGGCCAGTATTTCTAAAACAGGCTGATCTACATTACGAGAAACCTCCTTAATTTTCAGATAGGCGGAAATCCTCGCTAAATGCTGTTTTCACTTCTTCTTGTAGTGCCGTCTCCTATCGGAGGTTACAATCATCTTGGCTATTTCTTTCTTTGAGGCTGTTTTCACAGACCATGTAAAATAGCTGAACACATTTGAAAAAAAAACTTTCGGTCTCTTACATGCCCCGTTGAGTCCCGTGACTGCAGAAAATCCGTATCAGGGGCTTAATTCTGTAACGCAATGGCGTGTCGATGGCGTTCTAGTTGAAGGGCAAAATCAGGGTTTCCCCGATTTTCTCCTACAACCAGCGAAGTAATCATTTAGAATTTGAATCAGAATATTCTTTGCTGTACCTACTACAAAAACATTAAAAGTACCAACAGCATAAACAGACTGGGAGCCCATTTTGGCACCATTGCGTTACAGACTGTGGTATTCTAGAACGCTACTTAAACTCAGTTCAAACTAGAACGCTACTTAAACTCTGTTTAATCTCAGTTCAAACTAGAACGCTACTTAAACTCTGTTTAAGGCTGGAACATAGCAGCGTGGCGCGAAATTCGCAATTTTCACAGTTTTTTACATTTTGTAGCTAAACTGAGCTATTTTTGTTCAGCGATTTTTCGTTCGCGGCAATAACAAAGTATTCTTTTCATTATTGTAAACAACAGAACAACAATAATTCCGCCGATTATGACTGTGTTCTGGTCTACGAAGCAGTGGCACTGCCCAAAAAACTTGTCGTAGACCAGAACGCCACGTTGCTAACGTCCAACCTTAAACTCAGTTTAAGGTGGGATGATAGCAACGTGGCGGGAAATTCAAAATTTTCACAGTTTTTTACATTTTGTAGCTATTCGAATTTCCCGCCACGTTGCTATCGTCTACCCTTAAGTAGAGTTTAGTAGTGTCGACTGTCGATAAAACAGTGCATCTTTTGATTTGAATATCATTCCCTTCATATTAAAACATGCACTGCTTTATCGACATTCTGAACTCTGTTTAAACTGAGTTCATGTAGCGTTCTAGAATACCACTCTCAGGCCCCAGCGCTATCTATCAAGGAACCAAACTGTAAAGGAAAATGCCTCACTCTCGAGTACGGGCCCTCTTCCGTCGGTATAATGCAGGTGTTAGCAGCAAGCGCACGTCGCCGCCGCGGCGATAATTAGATGACGCTCATTAGGCCTGGGGGTCTGGGAGACCAGGGGGTGGTTGAAGGTGCAATTGTTCAGCCAATTCACTTTAACCCGACGACACACGGGCTTGACTGCGTGAACGCGACGAAATTGACGACTATGAGATGTATAACACTCATTTGTTGAAGGAAACCCTAAAGTTAGATGGCAGTTATTAGGTCTGGGGGTGGATGAAGGTGCAATTGTTGAGCCAATTCGCTTTAACCCGGCGACACACGGGCGCAACGTCGAAGAAAAGAGGTCAAGCCTGGGAAATTTGGAACGTCCATTACTGCGATGTTTTTATTTTTTATTTTCTTCGTCAGTTCAGTATTTAACAATGTTAAAACTTAAACTTTCGTAAGCACTGCACATTTTTAAACCGTTAAAGCGATATAAAATTTAACAATGTTATAATAGGCAAAGTTGATGAGTAGGCGATAAAAATTATAAAGTTTCTAGCTTTATTTGGCTAGGTATTTATCTGCAGTAGAACGCATCGCGACGTTGCGGCTACGTCGGCTCGCTGTGTGGTGCCACCTTTAGTCTGGCAAGTTTGGGAATAATTGGTTGGTTGATTGGTTTCATTGCTTGAAAGGTGCAAAAAGAAAACAGCTGAAATAAGAAATATTTTAAGTCTGATTTACAAAATTACAAAAAAAAGGCACTGCAGCGCCGAGTAGTCTCTTCAAGTCTTCACCCATTTAGTGTGAGTGAAGGTGCCACTGGGCGTTGAATAAAATCATCTCATTACGTAGATGCAAAGGCCTTAGTTTTTTTTTTTTTTAATTTAATGGTTGAAAAGAGGTTTGCGTATTTTGTAATGCCATACAATAAATGTAGATTCAGTTTTAGATCCTAGATATGTCCCAGGCACTGCCTAGTCTACTGAGTGGCTATAATAATTAATATTACGAGTACGTCCCAAGACTCAAACTGCCCTCCTAGGATAGCACTCAAGGGGTCATATTTCACAGCGAAATTAACATCTAATACCTTTATCTTGCGGAACATACGTCGGTCGGAGACTATTTGCGCTCGTGTCCCCATGTAAATGAGCCCATCTGCCGCGGTAAGAATCCTGCGAGACCACCAACTTACTGGCACACCCCTGCTGAACTTTATTTCAGGGGGTTTAAAGTTTATTTTGCTTCGTGGGGACGGTAGAACACCTTGTCTCCAAAGCAATATGTTGATACCACGTGGGTGTCCTGGGACTGAGAATAAAGTGATGACCCTAACTCGTGGCAGCGGGTGAGCGATAGGGTTGTCGCGTTTGTGAAGTTGGAATTTTTCAGCGCGCCCCATTGAGACGTGGGCGGCGAGCTTTCATTCTGCGGACTGGAGTTTGAATTTACCTTTTTAGAGGTAGATAGGGAGGTGTGTAGATGAAGATCTCATTGCTTGGTGCTCTATGGTTGTTTTAGCAGGACTTGAACCTGCAACCTTTTGTGTACCGGGCAGGCGCTCTACCAATTGAGCTACCGAGCCAAGCAACCTGTCGATGAATTTATCCAATCCTTTCTATGTTTTTAAATACGCTAGTTTTGACATTCAGTTGGTGTAGTCTAGAGAGCGAAATATAACCGACTTGAATTGTACACTGACTATAGTTTTTCTCATTTCTTGGGTAATAAAACCAAAGGTAATTCGAGAATTTAATAAGTATGTGGTCGAATTGGAAGGAATTCTTCACTTTCATCTTTGCCTACATAAATATCAAACGTATCAGTGTCCGAGTGGTCGGCATCCATCTACCTATGAGCAACAGATCTGCACAAGATCCGAAGGCTTAAGATTTTTAAACTCCTTTGCTCTACAAGGTCAAAAAACAATGTACGAGTACGAACAATAGCCTAGAGAGACAGATCTGTCGCTGTCCGAGCAAGGTGGTGGATATGTTGATTTCTGTGACACACTAAGTACTCCATAGTACATTGAAGAATGAGTACACAAAATCAGGGGTAGTTACCAAGCGAAACCATTGACACGCAATCCTACCATCTCCGTCCTCGCTCCCCTGAAACCAATTGCCGTCCGAGGAAACGATAAAAGTCACCTTTTTCCACGCGACGTCACACCTCATTGGACTCAAACCAGTCAGGCCAAACTCCTGGCTGCCTAGCCGTTCAAACTAGCAGTACAGCACTAAAGATCACCAGAAGATTCGGCGAGGCAGCAGATTTTTACGACGCCTCCTGTAAGGCACCGGGCAGAAGGGATAAATTTACGACTATCGAGTTCACGGTTCAGTAGGTCTCCCCAGCATACCTGCCAGCCAGGTATGATTCAGGGGCAGGCCTTGCCAAGACAGGATTAAAAGTCTAGCGTCTCGCTGCAAAGATGGCAAAGATTGGATTCATTTCCTTTCTGGGAATTGAATAAGTTTTTTGTGTCCTGCAGATAACCTGGCGCTGGCACGGTTTGTTTGAACTTGTGAATTCTTAAGGTAGGTAGTAGGTAAACACGCGACTTCTTTCAGCTTACCAAAGCTCAGCCAAAATAGTGGTGTGGAAAGTTTCGAAACCAGATTATGGATATAGGTATAAGTAGTAATTTAATACAAACCGGGCGTAGTTTTTTTTAATGTTTTTTAAAACGTTACTCGGTTCCTCGCTATTCAGGCCCAGCCTAGTGCGAGGACCCCTGGCAATTTCGTAGATTTAAGCTAGTGCACAGCTTTTCTGTACCGTCTTAGTTATTTTTTACTTAAAAAAGGATAATGTAATTCGAAAGTTAGTGCTCTACTTATACACCGTGGAATGTTAGTGGTTTTAAAGCCGAAAGTATTTAGTTGCACTCGTGATTCTGAGCCAAATTCCAAAATTTTACTTAAAAATGAGCGTAAAAAAAACCACTTCCCAATACAAACCGCTATCGCCAATCAACACCATTTGTATGGAGAAGTGAATTTTTTTTTCGCGCGTTTTGAAATTAAATTTTGTAATTTGGCTCAGAATCACCAGTGCAACAAAATACCTTCGGCTTTAAAACCACTAAAATTGCACGAAGTAGAAAAAGTTTAAAGTCAAACCAAACAATGTCACAAGCACTGCAGCGCCGAGTGGTCTCTTCACCCATCTCGTGTGTGAAGGTGCCACTGGACGCTGTATAAAATCATCTCATTACGTAGATGCAAGGCCTTAGTTTAGTAAACTCAAACAAAAGAGGTGTAAAAACGGTATTACGAGAGTAATCTGTGGGGCTAAGATTATCTCTAGATTTTGAAACATTATATCTACACTGCAAGCGTAGATATAATCCTAGTTTACGCCTGTCATATTATTGACCTATAAGTATTCCTTAGCATTATCGTAGTGTGAAGATCTGTTCGGTTCTTGCCCCCTTTCTGCTTTTGCCCCCTAAGTGTGATACCCATAGAAATCGTAGAGATTTGCTCCCTTTTCGGAAATTATTATTTGTGATTACTTTGCCCACTAATTACTATTGAAACTCGCGATCAAGGTCCAATTCAGCTAATTAATCCCAAACACTCGACAGAACGCTGACCATCCATCCCAGGCACGGATTGCACGGACACCTCTCGGAACAAGCAGCTAGTTCATTAAATCAGCCGACATCGCTCTGCAAATACCTCCGGCACCTATCTGCGGCTGGACCTTCATTAACAAATCCCTCATCGATTAACCCTCACTTGGAGCCGGAGTCACTGCGACGTAGAGTGGAATGTGGTAGAAGTTTCGTGCCGATGTGGGGTTAAGGCGCCGCCGGTGCAAAGTGAAAAGCCCGCGCGCAAAGAAAAATGTACAAAATCGATTCCAATATCAGATACACTAAAGTTTAGTGTATCTGATATAGGAATCGATTTTGTACATTTTTGCGAAAGAGTGCTCTGTACAGAGCCTTAGAATTAGGTGAGAGCTACCTAACACAGCCAATTTCGTGTGACATTCATAAAAGTTTTGAAGATACAATCCGAAGGGGACAGAGCAACAACGCAAACTTTGCTTTCGATTGGCAGCCGCGAGGGGGCAGGAAAAGACGTGGACCGTTCACACCTGGGAGCGAACAGTTGAAGGCGAGCTGTGAGCTGTTGGGCTGAGCTGGAGCGAAGCCAGAAGAGTTGCCGATGACAGAAAGGCGTGGCGTGATCTTGTAACTTTGGGGTACCATAGGACAGCAAACGAACGCGTCGAACGAAGGCTGACGATGTTGGTGATCGAATCGCGGGTCTCAAGTGGAAATGGGCAGGACACCTGGCGAGGCGGGAAGATGGCCGGTGGACAAGGGCATTGACAGAGTGGCGGCCAAGAGTTGGACGGCGGTCGGTAGGAAGACCTGCAGCCCGATGGTCGGACGCCATCGATATGGCGGCAGAGGGTCCATGGATGCGGATGGCGAGGGACCGCGAGAGATGGCGCGAGGGGAAAAAGGCCTATACCCAGCAGTGGGCAGCGGTGGGCTGATGAAGATGATGATGAGGACAGCAAAAACAACAACATTTTGCGTCAAAACCAAAGCGGAATTTCTGCGTCTTACAGCTACCTCTACAATCCCAAAGCCGCTAGGCCGGGAGTCAATAGTTCAATATTTATGAGGCGAGGGGTCAAGCGCGATTTATGGCCCCGGCCAGACCAGGACAAGTGTCCGCGTTCAGGTGCGCGTGAGTTATGGAGCTGCAGATCTGATGATGCGTGTCACTGACTTCGGATATCGAGGGGAGTGGAAACTTGGGTACGCATCTCGATCGAAGATTGGGGCTTGAGAGGCCTTTGAATTTAGGGTCGTTTGGATGGTTTATGCTGCGTCAATAAAGAAAAGTTTATCAAGATGTCCAACACTTTATGTATTTATTTAATAAAACTGACTACGCTGGCCACTCATACTCAATGCAATTCAATCACCTCAACATTTTAATTAACTATTGATATTCTCAAATAATGCATTTAGGAAACATCTCCATTGAAATCAAACAATGGCGCATCCAGCCCAGGCACCATTAGGTCGACCGGCCACAGTCACAGCCAGAGATGGGCGGTGGGTATATACCCAAGTAGTATAATATTGGGAAGGCTGCCCCGCTCAGCGTTCGCACCTCCACCGCGCGCTTCGCGCGCGATGTCGTTGCTCACTTGAGCGTGACGCCTTCCCAATATTATGAGTAAAGTTGCTTAGTTACGAATGTCCTGAATGGAAGCTATGAAAGCGAACTTCACTTCGCGCGCGATGTCGGTGCTCACTTGAGCGTGGCAGCCTTCTCAATATTATAGGTTGAAAATCATCAAGTTTGACCCGATCCTAAGCTATGAAAACCCTGTCTTGCAAGGATAAAACTAAGACCTTTGCATCTACACAATGAGATGATTTACACAACGTCCAGTGACACCTTCACTCACACTAGACGCGAGGTACTTAGTCAATATCATATTTTTTTAGTTCACATCAAAATCTTAATCATCATCATTTTAATCGAAACAATTCATTTCATTGTCAGCAAGCAGAGGCGGTGAAAACTCTTATTACAAAGAGCGCATCAAGTCATAATATGATATTCTACGTCCGCTAGAAACTTTATTATTTTACCATGTTACTTATAGCAAATCATAAGGCATCTAGGTACTTCGTTTAAGACAAGCTATTGCCCGCAACTTCATCCATTCTTGAATAGTATTTTAAATAAGTTTTTTTTTTCCCATGTTTGTACAACGCTATGCATAAACTAATGCTTGTATCCTAGATCTTAGAGGGTAGGCAGAGACAATGCTTTGTCACTCAACTCGATCCATCCATTCTTGATTAGTATTTGTTTTATTGTATAGTTATTTTATCGCAATACTACAGAGGGCACTCTAAGTCGATAGCGGAACTTTAAGTAGGCTGTCTACTGATCACTACAAACAACTTTTACCAAGTATCGAAAAAAATGGAGCGAAAAAAATATCTTCTGTTCCATACAAAGGTTGACTCAGTACTGCGCCAAATGTATGAAACAGCTGATATTTTTTTCGCTCCATTTTTTTCGCCACCTGGTAAAAGTTGTTTGTAGTGATCAGTAGACAGCCTATCTTAAGTTCCGCTATCGACTTATCGACTTAGTGCACCCTGTATACATAAACTATAGCGGATGGATCCAGAAGGGGTGGGTAGAGACATGATTTCCACCTGTCTCGATCTATTAATCCTTGAATCGTAATTTGTCTAATTTCTGTAACAATGTTATAGCTACATCTTAGATAAACTCAAGCATGCATCTCATAGAGTAGGCAGAGGCAGAGGCAGATTATGTCGATCTATGTAAATATTTAACTAAGGTTGAGGGTAGAGCAAGAGGTAGCACTTTTGAGAGTAGTTACTTCACCATTCCAAAAACTAACCCTCCTTTAGACAGTTGGGTAAAAAGGGAAAGGTTTTCGTACAGTTCGGTTTGGTATGCAAGTGGCAATAAGAAATGAGGTCACACGTGTAAGTAATGATTGCGAAAGAATTACAGCGCTCGCAAAAACATACTACCTACGAATATTGCTTACGCTGCTACTCTTCAGGAAATGACTTGCGGGTTGATAGCAACTCAGCCTTCACATTTCTGTTGCAATATCACTCATAACGCAAAGGATTAGAGCACACTCGACAGCACAAACATAAAGCATAAACTCATGCATGTAACCTAGAGGGGTAGGCAAAGACAATAATTCTCCATTTACCGTTCATCGTTGAATACTTACTATTTTTACTTACTGTTTTAACTTTTATTACAACAAAGAACATAACCTCAAGTCTGTATCTCAGAAAGGTATGCAGAGACAGTGGTTTGCCAATGACTGCGATCTATTAATCTATTATCTATTATCGACTTTAGTTTAACACATACTGCGCTCCATCCATCATCGAGTAGAATTTAGATCAATTTTTTTTACAGATTTCATTATTACAGTGTATAAACAAACACTCGGCTCCCAGAGGGAAGGCAGAGCCAATGGTTTGCGCCTTGTATTGAATTATTTAATCTTAAAAAGTATTTTATAGCTTTTTTATGAGGTAGGTACTACACATTCGATAAACTCATATTATTATCCAAAGGGGTAGGTTGAGGGTATGGTTTACCACTTGTTCGCACTGTTGCATTAGTATTTTTGTCTTATTTGCGTAGCTGTTTTATTGATACATATTATATAAAATTTGGTATGCATCCCAAAGGGTAAGCAAAGCTATGGTTTTTTTTATTTTTATTAATAAACTTTTTTTTTTTTTTTTTTTTAAATGGTGGATGAAGCACAACTGTGAGTGGTTACTGTAGCATTATAGATAAGGGTAGGTTTTATACATGGTTTGGTAAACACGTGTCACAAAATTATGAAATGAGGTCACACATGTATGTATTGCTCCACCGATGACGCACGAATTAACGTTTGTGTGCGTCCAGTAACAACAACATTTTATACATTCTTAACGTGCAAACAATAAAGGCTAATTTTGTGCGATGTTTTTTTTGCACACGTTTTAGTTTCTATTCATATAAAACGGTGATTTGTCCTGCCATCATTCATTCCTTCCTTCGCGCCTCGAACAACCAACTTCAGCTGAGCCCTGTGGTACCGTTACCCTGCTCTCGCCAACCGCGCCGCGCTCCACCGCCCGCCCTTCACCGCAGCCACCACCGCCGCCCTGCCGCCGCCGCCACCGCCGCCCGCCCTGTCACCGCCGCCGCCGCCGCCTGCCCTGTCACCGCCGCCACTGCCGCACCGCTGCTACCACCGTTACCTCCACCGCTGCTGTTGTTGTTCACCGCTGAGCATCCATCTCTCATTGCAAAATGTTAGTAAGTATTACTCACTCATTACATTTTATTATTTTTGAATCCATAGGTACACCCTTTTTAATTTTCTGTTAAATACGATTTTTATTTATTTATTTCTCCTTCTACTTACTTTAATTAGCTTTGCAAGATGGTTTCTGTTATTTCAATATTTCAAATGTACAACCACTTCCCTTCAACATTATCAATATCGCAAGATTTATAATTTGTTTTATGTTTACTTTGCAGGTCTGATTCTGAATGCGAATCATTTGTCGTCGGACAAGTTGATGGAGTGAAGAAGAAGCCGGCTTCTGCAGCGAGCAAGAGAAAGTCGAGCGCAAGTACATCTAGTGCTGCGAGCAGTACCCCAAGGTATAATATCACCATTTACCCTATTTTCAAAGTGTTAAAATTTCGTTGTTAATAACAAATAAACCTTAAGGTGTGACGATAGCAACGTGGCAGGAAATTCAAAATTTTCACAGTTTTTTTACATTTTGTAGCTAAACTGAGCTATTTCTGCTGAACGATTTTTCGTTCGCTGCAATAACATAGTATTCTTTTCATTATTGTAAAGAACAAAATAACAATAATTCAGCCGATTATGTGTTCTGGTCTACGAAGCAGTAGCACTGCCCAAAAAACTTGTTGATGACTAGAACACATAATCGGTTGAATTATTGTTGTTTACAATGTTATTGCCGCAAACAAAAAGTCACTGAACAAAAATTTTTGCTACAAAATGTAAAATACTGTAAAAAATTTTAATTTTCCGCCACGTTGCTATCGTCCAACCTTAAGGGGGAACGCGGGTAACCTCAACTCCATACAAAAGGGGAGACCTGTTTCCTCCCTGGACAATTGTTTTAGAAAAAAATATGTTTATGTCATTCAATCTATATTTACCTCTGCCATGTCCCTATGTTTTCCTTTTTTTATTATTTTAATTATTTTAATAAAATTTATTTAAATAATTAAAATAAGAAAAAAAAGGAAAACATAGGGACATGGCAGAGGTACATAAAAATTGAATGGCATTAACATATTTTTTCTAAAATAATTATCCAGATAGGAAACTGGTCTCCTTTTTTGTATTTTTTGTATGGAGCAGCCGGCATTAAAGGCTACCTACACCACTAGAGAGGCTTGCTTCTTAGGTGCTAGCCCAACTCAAATTTTATATTTTACCACCGGTTTTATTTTCTTTAATTGATTTTTTATTTAATAACAGCATTTTGTTGACAGTTGAAATGTTTCAATCATTTACTATGTTCAAATAATCCAGTACCATTTTACAATTGCATGTTTAGCTAGCTGAGTAAAATTTTAATTTTATTTTTTTGTTTACAGAGCCCAGAAGAGAAAGCCTAAGACGACGGATGTGTTTGGACTGTGCAACGAAGACGAGTTTAACGACGCTGTGTTGCTGTCTAAGACCTTGCCGTCATTTGTAGTGAATCGGGTTGCTAACGGCAACCAGCGTCGTGTAGCTACCACAACCGGCGAATTCTATGCAGAGGTGAAGGTGTACGCGCGCCGCGATGCCGAGGACACTCCTAAGGACACTAGGTGGACCAAGGCATTGTTGAGGTTAAATTGTTATCTCGAAGAAGGGTCGAGTCAGTGGAAGCAACTGCATCGTTTTGTTAAAGACGCAAGCCTGTTATATGAAGAAGCTGTACCCTCCTACTACACTCCTGACATAGTAAAAATAAGGGAGGCGAATTAAAGTTCAATGACATTGTATTTTTCAATTAGGTACCTAAAGATATATAAAAATAATATCGTTTGATTATACACCTGCTTTTTTTATTTTTGTTGTATCTCGATACTTAAAGGTATGTGGGTAACAGGTATAAGGTAAAGGTAAAAATAGGTAATGTTGTGGTAATATCAATATTGATAACTATACAAGAGGTATTTTTGTGATAACAAACTGAGCGATAATTATAAAAAGAGGTTATTTAGTATTGCAGTAGATAAGCTCGATTTTATTATTCTCTCTGATCTACGTCCATCTAGACTACTTAACATAATTTATCTATTCATACATAAATCACCTCTTTTTATTTGCTTAATTTGTGTAATATTGGTAAATAATATTGATGAGGCTTGTATAGTTTATCTGATAGTGACATTACCCATCTACATAAGTACATACCTACTGTTTAGTTCACCAACAGATCGTAACAATGCCTTTCTGCACGGTTTGTAACTTAACTATAGATAGTAGGAGGTGGATCGGACATTTGCGGAGCAATTCACATAAAAATAATGAAATTGGTGTAGTAGTTGATGGTGTACACAAAATTAGTTCAGCATTTCAGGGTCGGATTGCTACTTACCGAATTGTTGCACCAGAGAGCGAGGAGCTTTATTCATCGCATTTATTTTTTAACAATATAAGGAATAAAGTGAAATTACTTTTAGATGAATCACTGCGAAAACATTTAAGTATTAAAGTAAATTTTGAACTTTTTTCAATGTTTTTGATGGTTAGCAATGATACTCAAGAGATGAAATCTTTTGCTACCAAAAACATTCCTCTCCATTGCAATTATGATTTTAAACAAATGTTCTCAAAAATCGAATCCGGCTTACAAAAGAAAATGGAGGAGTTTCAGGAAAGAGATAGTGGATGGACCTTTTTACATAACTCTCATTTTGAGATCAACATAAACAAATATCAACCACTAAGCGGGTCCAGTTACATTACTCTACCTAAGTATGTAAAGAACAAAAAAGCTTGTTTAAATATCCAAAACAATGATGAATACTGTTTTCTCTGGTGTGTTACAGCAGCTTTGCATCCAGTAAAAACTCATCCTGAGCGAGTTTCATCATATCCGCACTTTAAGGATGTGTTGAAAACCGAAAACATGAACTTCCCTGTAAGTTTTGCAGATATTACTGTATTCGAAAAAAATAATCCAAATATTAGTGTCAACATTTATGGATTGAAAGATAACAAATTTATTACGGGACCGCTATATCGATCTGAATCAATTAACAAAAATGCAAAAAAGATTCATTTACTACTTGTTGAAAACAACAACTCATCTCATTACTGTTTAATAAAAAATCTGCCTTGTCTTGTGAGAAGTCAAATCACGAAACATCACGGGCAGTTATTCTTTTGTGACAGTTGTTTGGTATTTTTTCGAACACAAGAAGAGTTAGCTAATCATGTTTGTGGGGGGGTAGCTACTTTTTTGCCTGAAAAAGGTTCAGTTCTTCAATTCAAGAATTATGCTAAAAAACAAGATGTACCGTATGTAATCTATGCAGACTTTGAGACAATGTTGCAACCAGTGCATGGTTGCGAGCCCAATCCAGAAATTGCTAGTACATCTGATTTACAACACCATATACCTGTTGCTTTTGCGTATAGCATAATTTGTTCAGTCGATAAAACTCAAAATAATTTTGTTTCTTATCGCGGCTGGGACTGTGTATCAAAGTTTATTAAGTCAATAGAAACTGATGCCAAGAGAATTCATGAGGCTTTGAATACACCACAACCGATGATATTCACGAAATCAGACTCTGATAATTTTCAAAAAGCAATACGTTGTCACATTTGCAATCATTTACTGTGGAATGATAAAGTGAGAGATCATTGTCACATTTCTGGTCGTTTCCGAGGTGCAGCTCATCAGCATTGTAACTTGCAGTATAAAACTCCAAATTTCCTTCCAATATTCTTTCATAACCTCTCAGGGTATGATTGTCACCTTTTCATTAAAGAAATTGGTGAAATTCCTGGAAAGATAACCTTAATTCCAAAAACAAAAGAAAACTATATTTCTTTCACTAAGTTTTTACCAATTGGTGATGGAGACTACATTCAGTTACGATTCGTAGATTCTTTCAAATTTTTGGGAACTAGTCTAGAAAAGTTGGCTAAAACAATGGCCAAAGAGGATTTCCATTGCCTTCGACAACATTTTTTTGATGAAAATGATTTTCAACTCCTAACGCGAAAAGGTGTATATCCCTATAATTATATGACGAGTTGGGAGTCTTATTTAGAAGAAAGTCTACCTTCTAAGTCAAATTTTTTTAACTCCCTAACTAACGAGCACATTTCAATGGAAGATTATTTACACGCCCAGTTAGTTTGGTCACAGTTTGACATTAAAAACTTGGGCGAATACACTGATTTGTATCTTAAAACCGATGTGTTGATCCTGACTGATATTTTTCAAAGTTTTCGTAAAACATGTAAACATCATTACCAGCTGGACCCTGCATTTTACCTAACTGCGCCCAGTCTGTCATTTGATGCTATGTTGTTAAAGACAGGCGTTAAACTTGAACTATTAAGTGATTTAAACATCATCCGTATGATTCAAAGCGGTATTCGGGGTGGTATATGTATGTGCTCCCAGCGACATGCTAAAGCAAATCATAAATATATGAATAATTATGATCCCTCACAAGAAGATGCATACTTAGTTTACTTGGACTGCAATAATTTGTATGGGTACAGCATGTGTCAAAGTCTGCCCGAATCAGATTTTAGATTCGTAGAGAAATGTGAAATTGATAAACTCAATGTTTTAGAAGTGGAAGATGGTGCTGATTATGGGTACATACTGGAAGTGGATTTAATATATCCTCATCACTTACACAGTATGCATAATGATTTACCATTTTGTCCTGAAAAGTGCATACCTCCTGGAGGCAAAAATAAAAAGTTAATTCCAAATCTGTATGACAAATACAATTACGTTATCCACTACATCCATTTGAAAAAATGCTTAGAACATGGTTTAGTGCTTCGTAAAATTCATCGTGCAATCACATTTAGACAAAGACCCTATCTTAAAACATATATTGATCTGAACACAAATCTTCGTCAAAAAGCGAAATCAGTCTTTGAACAAGACTTTTTTAAACTTTTGAATAATTCTGTTTTCGGCAAAACCTTGGAGAATAATGAAGCTAGGGTCAGTGTACATTTGCTGAACCAATGGAGTGATACAACTAATAAAACGAAAAAGAAGTTAGGTGCAGATAGACTCATTGCCAGTCCACATTTCCACAGTGTCTCTGTTTTCGGCGATAACTTGGTAGCTATTCAAATGAGACCAGAAAAAATAGTTCTAGACAAACCGATATATATTGGATTTTCAGTTCTCGAACTGTCTAAGGCCCACATGTACCACTTCCATTATGATGTAATAAAACCTTATTATCAAGACTCTGTACAAATGTGCTATACAGACACGGACAGTTTTATTTATTTGTTAAAATCGCATGATTTTTACGCAGATTTGAAAAGTCGATTCTTAAATTATTTTGATACAAGTAATTATAGTACTGACAATGTACATAATTTTCCATTGATCAATAAAAAGGTCCCAGGCCTGTTCAAAGATGAAATGGGTGGTGGCATAATTACAGAGTTCGTTGGTTTAAGATCAAAACTCTACTGTATAAAAACCGAAGATAGAGTTATAAAAAAAGCGAAAGGTGTGAAAGCGTCTGTAGTCAGGGATCTAAACGATTCAGATTATAAGTCAGTGCTTCTGAACAAAAACATTATCCGAAAAAAAAATATATTGTTCAGATCCATCCGTCACGAGATAGTTACTAGAAGCATAAACAAGATTGCCTTGAGTCACAATGACGACAAAAGATTTATATGCAGCAATAATTCTCGTACAATTGCTTGGGGTAGCAAATCTATATTGTAGCGATCTGTTGGTTTTAAGATTAACTAGCATAAGGTTAAGATCATTTTAATTTCAAGTACGCTCAATCAACATGTCAAGATACTTTCTTTTCTTGTTCTTATGCTGTGCATGGTAAGATCTGCTATGTATCATAGCATGTGGTTGACTGTGCCTACCATGTAAGATTAGTTGATAAGTTAACATTGGTTTTTGTGTTGCATTTCGTAAATAAATGAATAAGTGTAGTATAATTATCTATTGTTTCATTCCATCAAATCTTTGTTTATACATATCTAATTCAGTTTGCAATCAAATTAGATAGCTGAAATTCTTCTCATCAAATATAGATCTGTAAACAATATTTATTAGTATACCTCTATAAATAGTACAGCTGATTTTAATCCTTGGAAAACGAGGATTGTAAGGATTAGACATTCAACCATTTGATTAAGACAAGCTAAAGTATCTATTTAAAATCTTCAACCTAAATTCCATAAATGTTTAAAAAATAACTTTTTCATAAAAACCTTAATCATATGACAAAATTAGAGTAAAAATAAATGGTTGCAAGAATTTGATACAAGAATGTGACCTACTTATCACAATAACACGTGCCTGCTACCACCCGTCATGAGGTGTGCGCACGGAACTGCGTCAGCAAAACTGTATGCAAGTAATACTTAATAATATCATTTTTTATTATAAAAATAACGGATGCAGCAATTTGATACAAGTTAAAACCTGAATGTGACCTACTTATCGCAATAGCACGTGCCTGTTACCCCTGTCATAAGGTGTGTGCGGGGGAACTGCGTCAGCAAAACTGTAATACTTAATAACTTCATTTTTATTGTATGCTCATTCGTTTATTCACTACTCTTCGCCCAACAACCTGCTACCTATCACTACTTATTTTCAAAAAAATAATCTAACCAACAATGTCTCAATCGGTAAGTTCATTTGCTTTATTTTTTAGATATTTTATCAATCTGAAATGATTGTAGGCATTCTACTTATCACATTTTAATTTGTTGCAGTTGCTGTCACCTCACCTAAGATCACTGCTTTCACCGGATCTGCAAAACCCTAACTACTTCGGCCAAAACATCTATGAAAGCGATGTTGAGGAAGTGAAGGAAAACCCACCTTCACCAAAAATTTCTCAAAAACGGAACCGCCCCTCAACTTCAAGAAAGCGCCCAGCAACAAGTGATGGCCGTACTTCGTATGTGTGCAGTAGGACCAGATCGAGACCTCTCCGCTTGGTGAAAATAGAGATTTTCGATCTGGTTGAGTCGGAGGATACGCACAGCGACAGTGCGGTTGTTAGCGCGCAATATATCATCACCGATCCCTCGGACGAAATATTTGATTTATCAGAGAATTTGGTTTCCAAAATGTCTAAAAGGATGTGTGATAATGTTGTATAAATAATAGTAATTTAATATATAATTATTAAATGACTATTATTTCATTTTATAAAACATTATCACACATCCTTTTCGAAATTTGCTAACCAAACTCTCTCGTAAATCGTATATAAGTATTTTATTATAGGTAATATTAGTAAATAGTTGTTTAGTTTAAAGTTTTATAGTTAATAAATTTATTGTCAGTAAGACTTGAATGTTAATTTTAATAAATGATTTTATAGTTTACTAAATTGTTTTATTTAAATCGATATAGGTAGGTAAGATAAAGAATTAATAAGAAAAAAAAATATAGTTATATCTATTTATTTAAGATAGGTAAATTTAACAATTTATTTAAAATATGAACTTAAATTATTACATAATAACTAAAAATACAATTTCATATCTGCATGTCTTTACACAGAACCTATTATTAAATGCACATTTTGATTTACAACTAACAGTAAAAAATAAACAACTTTGCAAATATTCGAGTTGAAATTATTATTATCAAATCAAAACATTATCATAATCTATCATAATACCATTTTTTTACACAGAGAACATTTCTTAAAGCACAAATATTTTTGTGAGTAAAGCAGTTAAATGATTTATTTGGATCATATTCCTTGCAGAGACTTTCAAGATTAGGACAGCCTTTTTCTTCTATATTAATGATTGAACAATTTTGTAATAGTTTTTTTACCCAACTAACCTTTTCATGACCTTTTACAACTATATTTTTACCGATCAACATAGTTTTAATTAATCTTTGGAATTCAAGGTAGTCTATAAACCCTTCTCGCCAGGAAATTCCTCTATTTCTCTCTAACCACCTTACTTGTTTTTTTTCACACTCGGTTAAAGTTGAAAATGGATATGGAGGCTTTACTAAATAAGTTTGTGTAAAATTGATTGTAGCGATGACGAATTCTTTAACAATAAATGCATTCTGATAATCATGAAATCCCTGTACGTCTATGAATATGTATTCAGGATTCATGTTAGTTTCTTAACAGTATTTGAAAGTGGTTTGTATTCAATAATACAATCGTTCAGTATGAGACAGTAAGCTGAAGTTTGATCAGGAATTTCTAAATCACTTTCTATTTCAATGCGGACGTCAACAGGACCAGTTTTCAATGTTTCGTTTTGTCTACAGCAATCAATTACGAATAAGGGGGATTTATCTTTGAATTCTTTTAAACTTAACAAGGGTTCGCAACGACGACCGTAATAAGACTGTTGGAATTTGGCATACAGCTCGTATAATAACAAATATTTCTCATCGGCAAAGTTTATGTTAAGGTTTTCATAGGGAAAGTAAGTTGAATTTAAAAATACTTTAACATCACGTAAATAACAATGATCGAATTGTGACATGTCTTGGTTTCCAATGTTTTTTCGTGCGGTTTGCAAACCAAATATCACAAACCGAGGCTTTTCCATTTGTGATGAAGTTTTTATTGACCAAGTATGTTTTGTAGTTTTCGGTAAAAGAGGATTTTCATACAAATCCCAATTACGGAAAGGACAAGTAATTGTCTTATCCTTCTCTAAATATCTCAAAAAGTTAACCCTCTCACGGTCAGAAACTTTAATATGTGGAACTCGCCATACTATTTTGCTAATACTTAGATCGTCTAACACTTCATTAGTACTTAATTTAATAACATTTAAATTTGTGTTACTACGCAGAAGCACCAACTCATGTTTGCAATTCATTATTATTTTATTGTAATCCTCAGCAAAACCAAGAACTTTATTCAATGGTATACATACGGAAAAATTGCCTTTTGTATTTTTTACACCATTAGTATCCCACCCCCACAAACGAGACATTTTAGATTCATTGTCATTCATAGATATCAATGATTTCATAGTGGTTGTAATACCTGCATTTTTTATCCTATCAATTTCTACACCATTCAATTCATAGCGAATATCTTGAAAAAGAAAGAGTATTGCATTGTTCACAAACTCAACGCTACTTACTCTTTCTTTTTTGTCTCCGTTTGGACGATGCACTTTAATTGAACCTTCTATGTATAGTGTGCTCGCTGACGGTAATACGTATAAGTCTTGTTGATTGATAGGAATGCGAATCTCATCATTTTCATTAAAACTGTTTATGTAAGGTTTATACGAATGAACTTGATAGCTTTCAATGCTATTGTCATGCGTAAAGGAATCTGAGATGTTTAAAATATTCATTTTATGATCTTAAGATATTTTAAAAAAGTTTTGTTTTCCTTAGTAAGCTTTTTCTTTTTTTTAGGTCGTTGCTGTTTCACCGTAGGTATGGTACTGAGATCTTTACTTTTGGGTTCCAATGTTTTATTTATAAAATCTAACATTTTCGTCTTAAATGTAAATATAAGTGTAGTTGTTCCTGCCGTAAATTTATTATCTTATTATTTTCATCCAGAATTCTTATATTAATTTCACTTACTGTGTTATGATTTACTGGGAAATAAATTAAATTCTTTGGTATTTCTATGATCCGATAACCTGGTGGTACATTAGGTGCAAATTCATATATTATATGACTAGGTTTTCCATTTATGTATGAGCCAGTCACGATATCACATTCGATCCGAACGATGGATGTAGGTAGAATGCTAACCGGGAATAGAGAGTCATGTAATATATTGGCTTTTAGTACATCGTTTCCAAAACCTAATATCCTACCGATCGAAGAGGCTTTCTCAAAATGTATGTCTTTCGAACAAAATATCTTTGTGCTTAAAGTATTATTATTACATATCAACTTAAATGTGCAATCATTCAAATTTATTTTCAAAAAATCGTTTATATCAGACAACTCATAAGATCCTTCAGGTATTTCAATAACTTCGTTGTCACCATAATAAAATCTGTTATTGGTGTTATCAATATTAGGTATCGAGTTAAAGGTTGATAAAAAGATGAGTCCACATTCATATTCACCGTCTAGTTGTAGTGCCGGCGAGTAATATGTTGACAAAGCTGATTTACAGCCAGTAATTGATAGTGTGAAAGACATCATGCTAATGAGAAGATTAAACTATGAAATCTCAATTTAAATGCTTTTGCCAGAACTTTTTGAGAAACTTAATACATAAATGTCCACAATTAAATGGATGTTTTTTTTGATAATCTTTATAATTATAATAAATGTCTGTTTTATTTGTTAAATATTTCACTAGTTCGACTGGTGGTTTTAGATCTCCATAACTATCAAAGTATTCACAATAGTTATTTATTTTACTGTAGGCTACCCAATGAGTTCCAGGATTCACTGAACTATCTAAGTTCAAAATAGCACACTCAATGTTTTTAGACTTGTTTGGTAAAGTGTCTCTCATGTAAACACCTCTAAAGTATGGTATGCTGTGAGTATAATTTAGTATATCAATATTAGTAAGTGCTCGTTTGGGTAACCTAGTAATTAGTTTTTTGAAGAACGTACACATAATCCTTTCCCTTTCTTGTATGGTCTAATATATAGACCTTTACCTAGGGCGATTGATTCCATCATTTTGTTGTGGCGCCCAGACTCAACAAGATTTTTTTGAGCTGACTTGTAATCATTTACTGCTTTAGCTATACCACTAACACCTCCAGCTAAAGAGCCGAGTGCTGATAGACCAGCGAAGATAGGAATGAGTGGAAGTATTCCTCCTGTTTTGGGAATCGGAATAATTCTTGGAAGTCTTATGCGATTGTTTTTATGAAATATTTTTTTTGCCGCTAGATATGCAAACTGTATAGCGTCTTTGGTATTTTTTGGTTTAACTTTTTTCATAAGTGATTTCAATTTGCCTATTGAGGCTTTGAACGACTTTATGCCAGCACCCGTTTTTATTTTTGCCTTCATGACTTTGTCTACCAACCAAGATGCAACCCTTTCACCTCTGCTTGCATCTTTTGATTGTGATCGACGTTTTGCCATATTCCTTAACTCTAAGTCAGCCTTATGACGTTCTTCCAAATTCAGATTCTTAGAATAAGCTATATCGTGTTGCATGCACGCTTCGTCTAAAGGATTTATACCCTTATCACCTCTTTTCAACCTTTCTTGCAAGCGAGTGCCTGGACCACAGTAGTTATAGCCTGGTAAATGTAACTCGAGTGGTAAGTGATTGATGAAAGTATTTATGAGTCCTCTCCCTTTCATAACTAAGTAGATAATGAAGAATAGATTATAATGACGTTACATAATATATGCTTTATTTTTTTATAATAGCGTTTTTATCAATCCAGCTGTTTTCACTTTGACTAAGACCAAGCCATTTAATATATAACTTATTACCACGTTTTTTAAGTACCTTTTCAACCAAATAAATATGTGGACACTTGGTTTTTTGCAGTTCATGCTCATAAAAACAGCCTTTTATTGGAATGCGATGTTGGTCTTGAATGTAGTAGGTGATGGGTATACTTCTGATTACTTTTAAAACTGTAAACAATTCAGTAGACCAATTAGGAGTATAACCCTTTTTGAATTCCTTTTTGTACTTGCTTACACGAACAAGGTCGCCCACACGAAACTTGATATTCTTCGAAGGTGTAGAATTTTGACATTCTTTTATGTGGCTCGCAACAGTAGATTCATTTGCTGTGTTTATTTCAGATGGTTTGTGTTTGGTTGTGCGATGTACTGTATTATTATATTGTTCAACTATATCAGATAAAGGCAATCCAACCCACTTATAGTTTCCAACCAAGCCAAAATGTTTGAACAATTTGCCTTTTAAAGTTCTTATTAATCTTTCTACAATAGAAGCTTTTTTTGTTGAATATGTTGAGTAATGGTTTATCTTATATCTTTTAGAAAGTTTTTGAAAGATATCATTATAAAATTCAGTGCCCTTATCAGTTTGTAAATTTTTTGGTAAACGACCTATTTTCAAAATTTTTTCAAAAGCCATGGAGACTTCGTATTTGGTTTTAGTCTTTAGCGAAGCCAGCCAAGCATATTTAGAAAATGCATCTATCACAACCAAAATAAACTTACAACCTTTGTTAACTTTATGATATTTTTGTATGTCTATCAAGTCGGCTTGCCATAAGTCATCAATGTGTTTTAATATAACTGAACGACGTGGAAAATTCCTTCTAGCTCCTTTATGAATTTCATCAACAATACATTTTTTGCTCATAGTGGCTTTGTGATATCTCTCAGAGCTACAATATGATCTTTTATAATATTTCCAACATCTACTCTCGAGCACTTATCACCTAACTGTTTCTGTAACTGTTGTATTTGAGTCTTTATACTTTTAAGTTCTGCAAGACAATCATGTTTCTTGCAATGTAGTTTGTTGTGATGGTCAACATATTCTTTATTTACAGCCTCATCTGCAGCGACTGCCGATTTTAATCCTATTAATCTACTTTGTCTTAAATCATAATCACCAGATTCATTTTGAAGTAGCACTTTATTTAATGGAGTAAATTCAAGTGGATCTAGAACACGTAATCTTTTATGCACATGATGACCGAATTTATCGATATTCATCTTGCAAGTAAAAGGAAGGTTAGGGAAGAAATAAACATTATACTAGTTTGTAGCAGTATTTATTCAATTAATCAAACCACATTCCTTCAATTCTTCTACGATTGCGATTATTTCATTATCCAATCCAGTGTTACCAGCATCTTTAGAAGCTATTAATAATTTCAGTCTTTCAACTAACTCATTTGGATCGTCCCAATAAACATAATCCACTTTTGGAACAAGTTTTTTAAACAATGGCAAACCTTTTCCTTTAGGTGTCTTTACATAATTTGATGTTTTATCCGAACAGAATAAAGGTTTTATAATTTGTAAATACTTAAATCCTCTGTTGCTCATAATATGTTGATCAGGTTCATATTGACGTCGATGAGCATTTGTGTTGATTAATATGGACTTATAATTCTGTTTATCATTTTCAGTAACTGAACTTAAATCAGGTTTTTTTTTGTAGAGTAATTCAACTAGTCCTGAGGTTTTATCATACGTGTGACCTGCAATTTTGAATTTATTATCTAAAACTGAAAGAGGTGTCGATCCCACCATTGGCTTTCCTTTCACCAATCTTATCCCATAAGGCACATCTTTAAATACATCTGATGATAATGACCATGAAGAAATAGACTTTGTATTTGGAGTCGAAGTTGTATCAGAATATGTTTCAAAAAACAAATCATTTGTAGAATTTTGATGAAGTTCCGAATCATTCTGAGCATGATCATTATCACTTTCACCCGATGATTCTTGAAATGTATCGTTTGGCGAAATATTGGAGGCAGACAATTTTCTTTTCCGCGTAGGAGTCAATTCGTGGTTTAAATGGTTGTTCTCTGCGCTACTCAAAATTTGTGGTCTAGCTTCATCATTGTTAATATGAGTGTTGGACAGTAACCTAAGTGGGTCAGTAACTGGTTTGAACATGGTTTCTAATGCTAATGTAGAATCAAGTTTATTATTCTTCATGTTTTTAACCTTTTGTTTTATGGCTTCAGCCGATTTAATTATTTGTTGTTTAATAGATTTTTCACTCATTTTTTACAAGTTTTACAACTTTTCACTTTCAAAGAAAATATGAAAATGATTGATGTGTTGCAGAAAGGTTGCATTTATTTATTTCAATCATCGAATTGAATGAAGGTGTCAAATTTCATTCGATAGCATCCATTGTTTTTTGAGGAGTCTTTATTTATGACTAAAAAGTTAAATGCATCTTTCCAGATTTTCGAACACATTTCACGAAATTGAATCCATGACATATCGTTGTTCGCATGTTCGTCATACACATGACGTAGATTAATGTCATCTTGCTTAAACACGATGATCAAATTTGCGTTATCACGAATCAGCTGTTTTGGAATTTTGCTATATGTCTGGTTCAGGTAAAAACAATCTATATTTTTGTGTCTCCCCATAGCAAAGTAATCACGAATATTATTCTGATTTTCACACGCAACATCGTCAAAAATAAAAACTGAATTCTGAGAGGCATTATCAGGACTTATAACTTCTTCATTATCACGATATTTAAAATAACTCACTCCAGACACAAGACTCAGTACTTTTTCTAAAAATATGTATTTTGGTTGAAACAATGTTTTTGAATAAACGTAAACATGATTAAAATGTAATCCGTTAGGATGTAGAAGTAGACCTATCACTAAATTTGTTTTGCCACAGTTAGACGGTCCACAAATTAAACAACGAATAGTCTTTGGTAAAAGTATACCGTGACGATGTGGTAATTTGTCGGAACCGAAATCGATTTTGTTAAGGTGTAATGATGTAAGCTGTTTAACAAATTTCATTTTGAAGAGTGTTACCAGCAACGATAACAATAGGTTAATGTAGAGAATCTAACCCATCCTCACTATTTATCTGCTAAAGGTGCTTGTTGAAAACGACATCATATTATAAGTTAGGATCAGGTCAAGTGAAGTTCGCTTTCATAGCTTCCATTCAGGACATTCGTAACTAAGCAACTTTACTCATAATATTGGGAAGGCGTCACGCTCAAGTGAGCAACGACATCGCGCGCGAAGCGCGCGGTGGAGGTGCGAACGCTGAGCGGGGCAGCCTTCCCAATATTATACTACTTACCCAATCTACCCATTTGGGTATTTACCGGGTACATTGGGTATATACCCGGTAAATACCCGTATGCACCCATTTGCTGGGTATATACAATTTGTGACTTAAAATTAACAAAAAAGTATGCCAATCAGTTCTAAACCATGTTCCCTACGCAAAGTACGTCTTAGTAATTTTTCGTTGAACGCATATTTACAAAGTTATGCATGTTTTTGTGATTTATTTGTATGAAAACGAATATTCATAACGACATTTGTTTTATATTTTTATAGAATTAACAACCGGTATGTTTAAAAAGTACTTTGTCATACTTTGTATGACTAATATAATAGTTTTTAATATGAATTTTACAATAATTATTATTGATTAGGAACCAAGTGTCATAAATTGATATTTACATTGAAACGGTAGTCAATACACTGATGAAGTCAGGTCATTTCGGTCTAATTAAGATGTGAAGACGGGTTAAGTGTTGCAAATAACAAAAAAATATAATCATAAAGTATAGTTTTATGTTTGTTCTCCCCGAACAAAGAATAACTAAAACTTATTAAATTTGTTTATTTTATTTTGCAAATGGCATTATGCTCAAAATGCTATAGAGTGAAATGTAAGCCGTCCAGCCACCTCATTACGTCCGAGTCGGCCTCATCTACACCGCCGCCTTGGATGGCGAACAGCGGGTAGTCTTTCTGGGAAGATGGAAGCCTGGCACACGGATATCTGGCTCGCACTCGAGATGCTTGTTAGGCACGTCCACAGATGTCCACTGATCCCGCCATTTCTCCATCAGCGTTCTGTCGTCCTGCAAGAGTTCATGGGCCTGCATGGCGTGGCAAGATGGTTGAAATTCTCTGATGCAACCCCGGTTCGGTCAAAATCCCACCAAAATTGAGGGTTGCTTTGACCAAGTGCTTGTACTAACTTCTAACATCAAAGCAGGATTCCAAAAGAAACTCAAAACAGTGGCGGTATTCGTGGATCTCAGCTCAGCATTTGAAACTCTCTGGAACATGTCTGGAAACAGGGACAGTCAGGGACTACCCTACGAGCTCGTAATTTCTTTTAATACAACGCACGTATCGTCTTTATGACGCCCTCCTTTCAAACGCCAAACTCTGAACAATAGTGTTACGCAGGGCTTAGGCCTGGCGCCTACGCTTATCAACGTCTACGTCAGTTACATACCAAAAGTCTCCGGGTGATCATTTATGGAGGCGACGACATTACCATCACAGCACAAGCTTCGAACCTGAAAAATGCGACATCACTGGTTCAGGAAGTCGTTGCAAAGTTTGAGCGCTATTTCATCGACTGGGGACTTAAACCGAACCCATGTAAAACTGTGAGCTGCTCCTTTTACCTCAACTAAACGTAGTTTCTGCAATGAAGCACGACCCTAACCAAGGCTATCTTGGTGTAATTCTAGACAGAACTCCCACTTTGAAAGCCCCCCTCAAGAAAGTAAAGAAAATCGTATCAAACAGCTGCAACCTGATACGGAAACTGGCAGCGATAACATGGGACTGCAAAGCGGATACACTGCGCATATCAACACTAGCCCTTGTCCATAGTGCGGCCCGAGCCAGTGTAGGCCGGCCATCATACTGACCTGGTTGACGTTGAATTGAACAGCGCCATTAGGAACATATCCGGAACCGTCAGTCAGACCCACAAACACCAATTGGCTTCCCGTCATTTCCTACATATTCCCGTCACGTCTGTGAAGATAATTAATGATCAGAATGGAGTATGATAAGATCAACAATATGCCGCACCTGCCACTAGTACCTCATCTTCAGGCAACCCGCAGTGATCTTCGCCTACCATCAGAGAGATCTTTTGCCATGCCATGCACGTCCACCAACTCTTGCAGGACGACAGAAAGCTGATGGAGAAATGGCGAGATCAATGGACATCTGTGGACCTGCCTAGCAAGCATCTCGAGTGCGCGCCAGATATCCGTGCCAGGCTTCCATCTTCCCAGAAAGCACTGGACTCAAATAAATAGATTCCGGATCTTACGGAGGAGTGCGGAGCTACATACACAAAATGTAACTGTGGGTCGGACCCGAGTTGCGTGTGCGGGCCGGTTCAGACGATGTCCCACATTAACTACGACTACCCGCTGTTCACCATCCAAGGCGGCGGTGTCGATGAGGCCGACTCGGACGTAATGAGGTGGCTGGACGACTTATATTTCACCGTTTAGCATTTTGAGCACAATGCCATTTGCAAAATAAAATAAACGAATTTTTAGTTATTCTTTGTTCGGGAAGAACAAACATAAAACCATACTTTATGATTATATTTTTTTGTTATTTGCAACCCGTTTTCGCATTTTAATTAGACCGAAATGACCTGATTTCATCAGTGTATTGTCTACCGTTTCCATGTAAATATCAATTTTAGACACTTGGTTCCTAATCAATAATAATTATTGTTAAATTCATATTAAAAACTATTTTATTAGTCATACAAAGTATGACAAAGTACTTTTTAAACATACCGGTTGTTAATTCTATAAAAATATAAGACAAATGTCCTTATGACTATTCGTTTTCATACAAAGACATCACAAAAACATGCATAACTTTGTAAATATGCGTTCAACGAAAAATTACTAAGACGTACTTTGCGTAGGGAATATGGTTTAGAACTGATTGGCAAATTTTGTTTTTCCTTTTACTAATTTTCATTACACTTGAAATCACAAATTGAATGTACCCAGCAAATGGGTGCATACGGGTATTTACCGGGTACATATCGGGTAAATACCCACAGGTGGGTATATACCCGGGTACGTGCCCATCTCTGGTCACAGCTCTTACCGCGCGTGGCATAAGGGCGTCAATCGAACAAAAAGGGGTATCCTAGAGTGTGGCCGACTGTACTTATCTATCTATTTGCCGGCCAATCTTTACAGACAGCAGCACCCTTCACCGACCTCTCGGAAGGGTTGTCCCGCAATTTGTAGTCAGGTGCTAATGGAAAAAGTTTTATAGATGCGGTTATTGGCTAAGGGAACTTTGCTCATCGCCCGCTCTATTTTAGTTACGCTTAACTAAGCGACATGTGGTTCGATAAGTCGGTTATGCGCTACCAAGTTGTAATACTGGGAAATATGGGCTGGAGTCTGGGAAAATTTAATAATAGGTTTATTGGTAACTCTAGTGTATTCGGTCTCAATAATGCCAATTTTTCGCATTATTGAGACCCAATACCGCCCGACATAAATATGCAAGGGAGTTAAGTGTACCAAATAGAAAAATAATTACAATCTTGTGCTCTAGCTAGATTGAGTCTAGCTGGGTTGAGAGGATCACTCAGGTCCTATAGTATTGTCGGCGACAGACACAGATACCCCATGGCAGCTCTTCCCGGGCGCGGCATAAGGGCGCCAATCGAACAAACCTATCTGGGGCATGTTCTTAGATTCGTCAGTGAACACGAAGTGGAAACCACCCACCAAGAACATTTTCATGTATAATGTTGCCAAGAAAAGGCCATACACCTCTCACTGTCAAAGAGTTGTCAGATCTCATTCTTGCTCTACAGCCAAGCTTCTAACTCTAGACACCCGAATTCTACAAGCCCTAACTTCACAAACTCCACACCTTAGTCAAAATATGTGGCTTGGCCGTTACGTTACCAAAAGAACTATTGTACAGAAAAGTAATGAACAGTGAATATATTTTACACCTTACACCCATATGACTTCAAATGAACAAGCCTCATACTTGACATTCTATGTATGTACATGACTTTTATTTATTTCAATGTTACGTATATTTTGAGAAGTTCTAGTAACAATAGCACTGCGAGCGGTAATTACTGTAGTTTAAAATTTACTTACCTAGGTATATTCATGTGAATTAGTACTGTTACCGAATTTACACAGAAACACGAGAGATTTTGTTTAGTTTTTGCAGCAGCAGAAAGGCAACAAAACAACGAACAACAAACTCGTTGGTCCATTGTTCAACTGAAAAGTTAGCTCTCCGCGTTCGGTTTAACCTGATACAATAGATTTTGTTTCGTGTTTTAGCAATATTCCCCTTAGTTTTGTTGTAGGTGCAGCCAAGTCCGAGCGTACTACGGTTAGTTTTAGCGTGCAAACAGCGTGTTTCGGCTTGTTGCGGCTGGGTCCAGCAAACCGATCCCATTCCGAAATAATTTTATCGATTGTGTCGGCTTTTAAAACGTGTCGGCTTTTGAAACAATACATTTTTTTGTTACTTTAGCCCAGGAAGCATCATTTATTAGATGAAATATAGGTACAGGGTGTTACATAGAAGAAAGTCGCTTCACTCATCAATACAAACAATAAACATATTATGTAATATGGGACCATGTGCGAAAAAATATTTATCAGCTGTTCCATATTACATTTCGATACCTACTAAACCAAATCTATGGAGTAGCTTGTATTGTATGATATTGATGAGTTCAGCGACCCTTTTTAGGGTCATAGGACCTTTTGAAAACACCCTGTATACATTTTTTTATAAAAAATATCTGAAAACTCGATAAAGAATCCACCTGAAGTTAACTATCATGGAGGGGTATTGCCAGAAGGTAGAATATTATACATATACAGTCATCGGCTCTGTCGATTGATGTGGTAAAATGCCATAATGGTCTCGTAGCAATATCACTAACCATAAAAGTAGAATAGAATAGAAATAGATTCTGAATGGCTTTTTTTATTTTAATTTACTTAGATTACAGAGTTTATAATAAAAACAAATTCGCCTAACTGCTTAGCAGTTTGTTGGCGAATCAATCGCACTCTATTAATTAATTTTCTTTTATAGGGATCAAATTGTAGGATCCAAGAGTACCAACGCCGTGTTCCGAACAATACCACTGTCCGAAAGGGAAACAAACTTTATTTGCCAAAAGTTAAGTGGACGCAGTTTACTTAAAACGAAGAACGTAGGTACACCTGTTATGGACAAAGAGGACGGGTCACTTCGTAGAGCTCTTTGCTTGAACGCTTCTGTTTTGAACATTCAAGACTATTGTGAGTCTTATAGGGTGGCATTAATAGTCGTCGACTCAAGATCGAACTCAAGTAGCTGATCTCAGAAAAGTCAAATTCTAATGTCAAGCCTTGGCTAATGTCAATGTCAATCTCAAGATAGTGTCCATCAATATGCTGACAGCTACTCAAGTATGACATTAGCCAAGGCTTGACATTAGCATTTGAATTTTCTGAGTTCACTACTTATGGTCGATCTCAAGTAGGTGATCTCAGACGATTATTAATACCACCCTAAAATAAAATAAATCTTCACCTGTACTGTACTGTACAAGATTACGCCGTTCAAACTGATGAAATTGTGTCACTTCAAATATACAGTACCTACGTTTTACATTAGGGATTTTTCGGCGATTCTAACTAAATCGCTGAACTAAATCTGTGGTTTAAATGGATACCACAGCTGATATTATGTTTTTCGTTCCACTTTTTTGCCACCTCGTAGGTACAAGATATTTGTAGAAAGCCTTCAATTGCACGCTGTAGACTTAAGACCAAGGCAAAGAAAAGGGTTCAAATTCCTTCACCTATTCAGACAGGTAAGAAATATCCCGGCGCACATGAAAAATGCTGAAGCTAAAAGCGCCGGCCGCTACGTGCGTGGGGCGCCGCAAATCGGTTTAGTTTCGTTTCTCATGGTCCACTTAATCGGCACTGAATCATTGTAAGCTTTTACACTTGACGGCCGAATTTATCGTCCGCCGAGGTGAGGAAATTGGGTATTACAGGGCCTTATTTTTATTGTGTTCGATAGGTTTTATGGGGCTTGTTTGTGTTGCAAGGTGTTGGAGGTTTACCTTTGAAATTGTGTTGTTTCTAATATTATTATCATCATGGTTCCGCCGATGAATAGAGCTCATGGATTTTTTTTAATATAAAAATTTCAGAATTTTGTATGTTACCTATTTACACACTGTGTAGTGGCACCTTTATTGTACAGTGAGCCACACGCTACGATACCCCTTTTTGTTCGATTGGCTTTCTTATGCCGCGCGCTGTAAGAGCTACCATCGGGTATGCTAGACTGAGGCCGACACAAGGTGAAACATTACAGAGCTTAAAACAAGGTTTATTTGGATGATGACGACATCGCATTAAATTTTTTTTTAAAAGAGCTCAAAGCTAAGTACCTATCTACCTAAATGCTTGAGTTTTCTTGATTGATATTTATTTTAAGAATACGGAATTCTTTCCACAATTGTTTTGGGCCCTCGATATTTCGACACCGTTTTCTTACAATAATATTGTGTGTTACAATAATGGACAAAGTCCATTGCAGGATGGTGACCCCGAGAGGGGAAAAGCTCGGTTGGCAGACCAACAGCCAGCTGGTCCGACGACATAGCCCAAGTAGCCGGAAAACAGTGGTTGCGACTGGCACAGGATCGTGAGAGGTGGCGTGAGCATGAAGAGGCCTTTACTCAGCAGTGGGTGTTAACAGGCTGATGATGATGATGAATGTGTGAAAATAACCACGAAAGTTCTGTTTCTAAAAGTTTTTCTAGCGATATACATTCGGCGTTGCACCATTACATTAGCTGCTTTGAGTTATGCCTCACCAGACAATCTGATTCCATCGCACCATAGACAACATCACCCGTGCGAATTCGCCCACACCTCGCAAGTCCCATGGCCGCCAGCCAAGACAGCCGGACTCGAACTCGGGACGTTTGCCCGAAGCCAATTACACAACCCCAGCGCTTGTCTTCGGCGGAGGAAACTTCTTAAATACGACCCCCCAATAAACATGGTTCCGGTGCAAGTTTGGCAAAATTGAAAGGAACTTTAAAACGGTTTGGGGCAAAGGGAATCAGCTTGTTAGATTGTGTAATATTTCTAACAATCCAATTGGCGGAAAGTCTCTATCACCGTCTCTATCCGCTCCGCTGATCACGAAAGGAATTTTTTTTGACCATGCGCGATTGAAAGTGCGTGTAAGGTTGTGCGTTAAAAGTGTAGGTATTCATAGGGTTGAGTCTTTTATTTGTCGTAAAAGGCTGGGAGTTCCTAGCCTATGTTTATCTATGTTTATTTAGACTCCGCTTTTCACAAAATCACTATGATTATTGGCCGCATCACAAAAAAATGTATTGGGCATTGATCAGTGAGGCATCGATTGTCGTAAATTGAAAACCATTTCGAGGAATAGGGATACTGATTACTATTAGGGGTTTAAATAAGTAAAATTAAAACGGATTATTAATAATATGTATCGCCAAAAATGTTTACTTCATTATTCTTTCGATGACGTCATCTTAGCCTCTAATGCGGTAGTTCCATTGCCTACAAATATAAAAAAAATACATTCGTCAACCACAACTGTCAAAAGTGTCAAATAACTGAGAAAATAACGTTCTTGTTGACTTGACACTGACATTTGTCAAACGTCAACATATTTTTATTTTTAAAAAGCATGAATGAATGCAATGAACTTAGTCCATAATGCCAGTGGTGACGTCATACACAACTCTTTTAGAAATTTTAAATAATTAATAAAAAATGTTCACATAAAAAAAATGAAAATATTCAAATTTGTTTCTTATAATTGTCTATATTTTCGATTTAAAGAATAAAAAATAGGATTTGACGATGCCCATTGCATACAAATAAAAAGATGAAACCCACCAGTTACAACCTCAATGTGTCCATATCAATCAAACCGCTACCCCTCACGATCACACCGTATCACCAAAATACTAAAGAAACAAAGTACCCTTTAAAACCCCGTCGACATTTTCCGCCCAGTTGCCTCCGAGTGTCGTGACGTCACCGCTGACGGCTGACAGGTGACGTGTACACAGTTTTTACAGCCATAATCGATTTTAAACACCGCTGCATTGTGATAGAATGGAAGCGCCAGAAGGACGAGTCATTACGTAGTGTGAAACACACGCCGTTGACGATCAGTAAAGATAAAGATACATTTATTACTCAATCCACAAATTGCAGCTATTTACACACACGGAAAAGCACATCGGTAAGAATTTGTGGAAAGACTGGGGCCTAAACTAGATCAAAGATCTGTATTTTAGGTCTCGGCCTCCCATTTACATGCAACGGATCAGTGTGTTTGACATTGACATCTCGATAGACACTGCTTTCGCTGTAGGAGTGAGATAAAACATAGAAAATAAGACGAGAAAAAAGGTATGGTAAAAGGTACTTTGTGGCCTTTTTTTTTAAAGTGTGTATTTTGTGCATTGTTAAGCCGGTGTTGTGCTCGTTTTTAAGCCAGTGTTGTCAAAGTGTCAGAAGTTGTGTCTGATCGTTGGGCAAAAGCCTCACCTTTCGGTTTCCACGCCTTTCTATCCTTAGCTTCGCACCATTCTTTGTGTCGATTGCTAACTTTGACCCCAACTTCAACCTTATTTTTTTAACATAACCTGTGTCAATAAAGAAATGATTTAGGATGAACTTCAAAACACTAGCCTCTCGCTTGAACCAATACAATCAAAGCGATACAACGCTAGTTTTGAGTCCATTGAAGTAAAGCTTATACCTCCCGACTTCAAGCGCGGTTACGAAGTTCATTCGTCGTGAATGTATTTACGAAGCCCAAGACTAAGTGGTATTTCTGTCGATCCACATTTTGTGTCGACACGGTGATGTTGCGGTGAAAAATGGCACCATTGGGGTTGGAGACAAATTGTCCGGGGCCGGATTGTTGATGCGGCTTTACATTAGCCTTCGAACAGGGCGGCTCGTGAAAAATGATGAACGTAGAAGGGTAATATGGGTTATAACCTGTGGCTTTGTTTGAGAGGACCGATTATGACGGATACATAGTGTTAGAAGCTGGAGCTAATACAGGGTGTTGTTTTGGTCTGTGACACCCGACTCAGGGACGATAGTTTGAGTAACGCTTGAAACTAGAAATAAGTTTGTTTTTTTTAAATGTTTTAGATGGACAAATTACCTCGTTCAAGTTGTTCTACAAGGTGTTACAAAAGTACCTAACTCTTTTCCCAGGGTGTAACCTACCGGTCAACAGGATGTCAAATCTGTAAAAAAAAGTTGAAAAAAACAACCTCACAATTGAAAATTTTTCATAACTTTTTTGTTTTTGTTATTAGCTCAAATTTAAAAATATCTTTGTGCGTGTAGGTGCATTTACATAGCTTTGAGTTGTTAAAACATTGTGAAAGTCTATGAAACAATATTAAAAATACTTTTCTCCCGCCACATCGTTCACATTTTAATAATTTAAAAATTAACGCAACGTCATAGAGCAAAAAAAATATTACACGTCAAAAATTTTTACAAAATAATACACATACAAAGAACCCACAAGCAAATAACCTACTCAAATAAATCACCCGGGCCATCTCCGACCCAAATGTTCCCATAACACTTTCGTTTCCATGCTGCACCGCCAGGGAGATCCTCTGCATCAGAAATGCCCCGGAGCTGTAGTCAAAGCCACCAAGCTATTTCCCTAACAAAAACCTTGCCCTGAATACCCCAATCACCAGTAGAGTTTCTAGTTAGTTGTCCATCGCCATTTTATTGCGTCACTGCTATATCAAAACAAAAACAAAGGCCAAACTTCAGATCCAAGCGATATTGAATCAGCCACTTTTTCCCCTATTTGCAAAGCAAAAAGCGGCCGCGTGCGTAGGTGAAAACAGCTGGAAAATGGGCTGAAAGGCGCGCCTAGATTTATCGCGCCGGCCTTTTGTGCGCGCTGATGGATCCACACGCCGAATACCGATGGACTTGCACCCTAGAATAAATACGAACCCGCAAAAGGTAGCATTGGTGTTGTTCAAATATTTCCTACATCACAGACGCAATTCTAGCTATCGAAACAAGACTTCTGAAGACTTCTGTCGGGCAATAAAAAAGGTCTCGCGCCACCGCGTCCAATTTTACAAGTATTACGTGTAATAAAGTATTCTCAGTTATGAATTTATGATACTATCCTTGCTACTCAACCTCAAAATGGCACACTTTGAATGGCTCTAGTAATTCAATTAGTTCATAATATCGAAACCGGTTTCTTGGTGCCATATTTTATCAGTTCCTAAGGAAATTACCATGAACTGTACTTCTATTGTATTTATTTTATGTCCACACATTGAATGCCGATGAACCATTACCTATAGTTGCTGTAATCCATCTGGTGATCTCCATTGGCACACTAATAGTTTAACGTAATAGACCAACAGAGACACCAGCAAAAGCCCAGTATAGTTTTCAACAAAACGCCCGTGAAATATGCGCGTTGTTTGTTCGATAGCTTTTAGATTTAGCTGATTTATTAATTGAGCAATTCCGCAATAAATGTCAGAGTAATACTGCAGTGAGGCTGATGAAAATCGGTGCATTTTTAACTGGATGAACTGCACCCTAAGTAACTGGCACTTAACTGGGAATGGCGAAAACGAAAAAAGAACGAAAGCTTACAAAATTGATTATTCTCATAAACGTGCAAAGTTACCATCATTTAATCAGGAGCTAAGCTAACTCTGGCTAAGGTTGGATCTGTTCAGAGGATTTACTTTTATGTCTTAGATTTTAAGATCAAACACGAACAAAGTTTACATTTTAGACTGTCACAAAGTGGAACTCAAAAAAGCTACCTCTGTGTGCTTGTTCTCTACAATAGCCACAGTGTACCTATTAGAAAAAAAAAGTGTTATTAATTTTATCTGCGTTTAACATAACATACCTACAACCAGCGTACGAAAACTAGCTAAAAGTATTCTCAACTCCCAACTCCCTTTTGAAAATAAACTAGAAAACACAGTGTCTTAACTGACCATACTCTAGTACACCTAACCTCTTTTATGCATGTGCTTCTACGCGGATTCCATTTATTCCACAGACAACACAAGAGATCCTTCCAAAGAAAACTGAGATGAACCAGAGGGAAGAATAGACCTGTCGAAGCGATGATTAGTCAAATGGGGGTATTAAGGTGATGCCCGGTGCCAGCTCCGAGCCGCCGCTCCTGCGAAGCATTTATCCCGATAACCCCCGGCCCCGGGTGGGATGAAGCTGGTGCGAACGGAAAATACAGAAGACAGGCTTGATACCGATATCTGATATGATGATAAATCATTTAAAACGTTTTTTGTGGTACCATCTATGTAAAACTTCTGAGAAATAAATTCATTCTTATTCTTTATCTATTTGGTTTTCCAAACTAAGTAGTAAGTTGGACTTTTGCATCTACGTAATGAGGTGAATTATACAGCGTCCAGGTAGCACCTTCACTCACACTAGATGGGTGAAAAGAGCACTCGACGCTGCATTGCCTCGGACATTATTTAGATAGAGTAGGCTTGCCCAGCACCTACGCAATCTTGACAGCTTAGTCGGCCTAGGCCACAGGAAATAATTACAAGGTCAATACGTGCGGAGCCAATTAAGACACCTCACGATGTTTTTCCTTCACCGTTAGCGATTGGTATTGCTACTAGAAATTCACAAAATTGCACGAAACTTTGACAATTAACAAAGTCATAGATATGTGCCCTCACCGAGAAATCATCTCATTACGTATATGCAAAGGCGTAAGTAACCTATGCGGCTTCCAACTATGCGGATCTTCTGCACCAACATTTCCATACCAGCGCGAAGGCAATTGAAAAACGAACAGGAACTGTCTGGAGGTTTTTAAAAGAGAGCAATGGCGCCGGATCGCGTTTAAAGGTGCTCGAAGACAAACGATCGTGTCGACGCGCCCCGCCCCGGATCCTGACCGATCGTTCTGTGCGAGCGACACAGGGCAAGGACCACCGAAGGACGTCGAGCACGGATTGGCTTCTGTTAACGCGTGATGTAGAGGCGCCATAGAGGCGCGCGCCCAAAGAGGTTGGTGCGCGCGGTGAAGGAGGCGAGCTGGCTGGAGTTTTCAGTGATGTCATTTTCATGATCGTATTTTGTTTTTGTTGAGCAATAGACACAGGGGTGAACGGACGTTGTAGTTTTCGTTCCCTCTATTTTTATGTATTTTCTGTTATATTTCCAAAGTAATGTCTGTAATTTGACAGTAAAATATACCAAGAAGTAATTACACCGTTTTAAGTTGTTTTCATCAAACAGCTTCCGTGCTTCGGAAGGCACGTTAAACCGTTGGTCCCGGTTGTTTTTGGTTAATAACAATCGTTAAGCCATGGCAGAGGCCCTTTGGGCGGCCTAAAAACTCTGACACCATGGGTGGCCACTACTTTATACGATTACCTACCCACGGATTGGGGGTGGCACCTTCACTACAGGGTGGAACCGAATTCGATAGCGGAACTACAAGGTGTTACAAAAGTACCTAACTCTTTTTACAGGGTGATAGGGATCACAACCTAAATTTTTTTTTTGCTCTATGACGTTCCGTTGATTTTTAAATTAATAAAATGTGAACGTTGTGGCGGTAGAAAATATTTTTTTAAATATTGCTTTCATTGTGTTTTCACAATGTTTTAACAACTCAAAGATATGTATATGCACCTACACACACAAACATATTTTAAAATTTGAGCTAGTACCAAAAACATCATCAGTGAAGATGTGAACAACCTACAGCAGATGTTAGAAAAGTGGAGGGAAGCTCTAGAAACATCAGGTCTGCGAATAAGCAGAGAGAAGACCGAGTACATGCATTGCAACTTTAGTGGCGGCAACAGCAAACACACCATCTGTCTGCAGAACACCCAGCTTAAAGAAGTGGACCATTTCAAGTACCTAGGATCAGTCATAAGTAAGGATGGGTCAATAGACACCGATGTCACCCATCGCGTAAATACCGGGTGGATGAAATGGAGAGAACTGTCCGGCGTGCTATGCGACAGCCGAATGCCCGTGCGCATAAAGGGACGAGTATACAGAGCAGCCGTCCGACCAGCAATGACATACGGAGCCGAATGCTGGCCACTCAAAAAGCAGCACGAAAACCAACTACACTGCGCAGAGATGAAGATGCTCAGGTGGGCAGGTGGTGTAACTAGGCTGGATCATGTCAGAAACACACACATAAGAGGCACCTTCAAAGTGAGACCTATCCCAGATAAATTACAAGAGAGCCGTCTGCGGTGGTACGGACACGTTATGAGGCGACCATCCGACCACATGACCAGGAAAGTGCTAGATATTGAATCTAAACCCCGAGGACGAGGAAGACCCCGAATCACATGGATGTCCGTAGTTAATAAGAACCTCAGAGAAGCCCAACTCGACAAAGAGACGACCCAGGACCGAGCTGCCTGGAGACGCATGATAAGGAGGGCCGACCCCAAATAAAATGGGAAAGGGCCAGGCAAAGAAGAAGAGCTAGTACCAAAAACTAAAAAGTTATGTTTTTTTTTCAATTTTGAGGTTATAAAATAAAAATTTATTTTTTCAACTTTTTTTTTACAGATTTGACATCCTGTTGGCCACTAGGTTACACCCTGTAAAAAGAGTTAAGATGTTTTGTAACACGTTGTATAAGTAGGCAGTCTATTGATCACTACAAACAACTTGTACTTCTTCTTCTTGGCGTGCCTCTCCACTAATGGAGTTTGGCCGTCAGCTCCTCATATTCTTTTCTATTCCTTGCCAAGCGAAACAGTTGTTGAACGCTGTCTATCTCCGTCCATTTCCTGAAGTTTCTGAGCCACGACTTGTACTAGGTGGCAAAAAAAATTAGCGAGAAAAATATCTGCTGTTCCATACATTTGGTGCAGTACTGAGTCTACCTCACTTCCATTTTGTCACAAAAACGGTGAAGATCTGATGAAGAACTGAACTCCTGAACGGACAGCAGCAAATTACTCGGAATCAGTGCAATAGCATAATAATAGTCTACCTTTTACCAGTGAAGTAGATTTTTTTAATTTGTATTATTTAAGTTCTGACTTTAGGTACGTAGTAAAATAAAGACTTCTGGTTGTTTCAACCCCGTGAAAACACTGCAAATGTGTTTTTGTTTAACTCTTTCCATTTCAGGAAGGGTTGACAGGTTATTTTTCGGGTGCACGGGATTTTTTTAAAGGGGTTTCTACAAACTTTTGTTCACCATGGGATGGGGCCCGTAGTAAATGTCAAATTACGTTCCCTGTTATTTGATGAAGCCTACTTTTTAACCCCCGACCCAAAAAGGGGAGTGTTATAAGTTTTACCGCTGTGTGTGTGTGTCTGTCCGTGGCACCGTAGCTCTTAAACAGGTGAACCGATTTGTATGCAGGTTTTTTGGACGAGTGAACGAGTGATGCGAGAGAAGTTCTCGAGTACTGGAACAACTTTACTATAACTTGCATCTCATTTCATATTGAATCCTAACAGCTTTAGAGTCGTACAAAGCTAACTTTGCAGTGGAGCATCCGAAATAGTAATTTCCGTACGTTGCAGTGGTACATGTTACAAGTTCTACAAGTGGTACATGATACGTCAGTTATTGTCTGTTACAATTTTGTTTTGTGGAATACATTGAAAATATGGTGAAAACATACAAAAGCAACGTACGGAAATTACTATTTCGGATGCTCCACTGCAAAGTTAGCTTTGCACGACTCTACCTAACCGCAGACCATAGTGAGCTACTTAGCTTACTCTACTTACTTCCTAGTTCATTCAGGTAGATAACTCGAACCCCGAACTCCGAAGTAACACTTCCCGTATCAGCCCCAGTGAACTATTGGGCACATTCGCGGCCTATTCGCAAGAGATGCATTGCTCTGCCAACTCGAATAGTTCCCGGCACATAAATCAGCTTAGCCACAGAGAGGTTTGCTGGGAAGAGGCGTTGGATTCTTCTTCGTCTTCATCTTTTCGCTCTTGTCAGAGCGGTCAGAGCGGTATGTAGAACACACGACAGACACGTCGACCTTTACACGCCAGCAATATACTCAGTTACGTTTCGGGTGACTTTACAACAAAAGTGTACACTCTGACGTGCTGTCATGTGTTCTATCAGTGGCTGATGTTGCGCGCCTTACGATACCACGCTATTTATCTCGGTCAGAGGTTGCTTGGTTGCATTCATACAGTGTTTTTCCCGCAGTGGTCTTAATTTGGCCAGTCCATCGTATCAGTGGTTTTCCCTGAGTTCTAGTGCCTTCCACCCTTCCCCGCATTACAATGCGCTTAATGGAGTTGTTGTCTTGCCGGGATATATACAACGTGTTACAAAAGATACTAACTCTTTTTACAGGGTGTAACCTGCTGGTCAACATAATGACAAATCTGTAAAAAAAGTTGAAAAACACAACTTTTTTTTATAACCTTAAAATTGTAAAATTTTCAATTTTTTTTTGTTTTTGGATTTAGCCCCAATTAAAAAATATGGTTGTTTGCTTAGCTGTATTTTAATAGCTTCAGGCTGTTAAAACATAGTGAAAGTCTATGGAAACAGTTTTAAAAAAATACTTTTCTCCCGTCACAGCGCTTACATTTTAATTATTTAAAAATCAACGGAACGTCATAGAGCTAAAAAAATATTTTGGTTGTGATCCCTATCATCAGGTACCATGACCCTGTAAAAAGAGTTAGCATCTTTTGTAACACCTTGTATATTTTTAAATGAAATGAAATAAAATTTATTGTACAACCAAAGTCACAATTATTAAATAAATCCCTGGTTCCTGAAGAAGGGTAACCTGTGTTTCAGGAACCAGTGCCTTCCTTAAATTACACAAGGTAGGTATGGCTAAAAAATCTCAAGATACGACATGATGCCGAGTTCTCTTTAGTATAAAATCTAACCGGTCTTCTTACTAATTGCTTGATTATTACTTATTGCTTGATTTCTAACCTCAACTTCAGTGTTATTACCTCCTTGTATTTAGCCGGCACCTTGGTCTGGAGTGTCTACTTGAGTAAACATTAGTGCGGCGGAGATTCGGCACAAGTTGTTCCCCAACTTTGAGGAACACCGGAGGCGCAGGTAGAGCCAGCCATGTGTGACAGAGATAGCTGCAAGTTTCTCGCCTCCTGCTGATAAGGAGTTGCTGAAGTTTTGCTATTATGCTGCTAACTTATGAGATAGTCGGCTGAGTGACATTATTTGAGGTAGATGGTGTTATAAGGAAAGGATTTGAAAGTTCTTTGGAAGAAAGTTCTTGGTATTTATGGCTAACTACCTCTGTCTATAGAAACTGGAAAATTGAGTACGGAAATTGAATGGTCTCTGCTGCATTCTTCATAGTTAAGAGCGCATCAAGATTTAATCTTTTTGACGTCAATTTGGTGGCGATATTTAAAAGGGAAATGTGAAAACAGGTAGCCTTTTTTACTGCCAATATTTTTAAGCCTAAAAGTTTACGGAGCTTCTGAGTTCAAAGGAGAAATTTCACTTATGTAGTCCAAAGTGGTTACTATAGAACTATATACAGACGAAAAAAACTGTTCTTTCCAGCCTAAATCCTACGGTTTTCCTGTAGCGTGTACCGTACCCCCTTTTCCTCAGTGTAAACTCGTTAAGGCTGTACATTTTTTACTTCGTCTCAAAGAGTGTTTGGTTTTGTTAATTAAAAACCTGTCTGCAAACTTGAACGGAACCGCTTAAACGCTCTTCGTGGGCGGCAATTACTTAGCAAAAAATCGTGGGAGATAATCCGTGAAAAAGGTCTAAGGAAATTGGTAATTAAATACGTGAGAATTCACGTCTGAAAATGTGAAGTCTCTATCTTTACATAGAGTCGTCAACTAAAGTGACGCTTTAGAATAAGCCTTTCTGTATGAACTCTGGTATGAACTTTCTACAATAGTCTAGACGGTATACCTGGACAGTGTGGTATTGGCCTCATAACAATACTTTTCTATGCAAGTTTGGTCAGCGCTAGAGGAAATTGATCAAGAAATTACACGCCTATATTATTTCACAAGTGACTTTTGCGCTGAAGCTTTGCACCATAAGTGTTGTAGATACGACCATGTCGCACCACCACCACATATTATGATGAGAAAATGACAATAGTCCTTTCTAAGGGCTTTGATAAGCCACTAAAGCCAATACCAGACTGCTAAGTCGAGAGGGGTCCAGGGGGCGAATCCTCGGGTATCTCGCCTTCGAGATTCTACGAAGAAAACCTAAGTAAGAAGTCACATTTGAGACTGCCGAGAATTTGCCCCCAGGAGGTTTCAAATATCTCCTCTCGATTCGTCTCCGTTTCTGTGGAATAATGGGCTAATATCTCTGTCAACACACACAGTACCATTTCAACTCGGATCCGGATTAAAAACAAGATCTCTACATACCTTCGGGAACGGGAAACGTCGGCTTTCCTCCCATAAGTTAAAAACAATACTGAGTGAAAAACTCGCAAGTCTACCAGAGCATGAAATGGGCTTTTCCAATATCTTCACACCATCGCTGAGGGGTGAAGGGTTGCTCGTAAATAAGGTGCAGGTGTTCCTCCAGTCTTATCAGATGGAGTTATTGAACGTTAATCCGGTTTATGGCGATCCAGGGGCCTTAGCCCGTAACGCAATGGCGTATCGATGGCGTCCCAGTAGAAGGACAGAACATAGGGATTTCCCCCGTATTTCTTCTACAACCAGCGAACTAATCATCTAGAATTAGAATCAGAATATTCTTTGCTATTCTTGAATATTCTTTTCTTTCTTTTGGGGAAAAAGCCCTATACTCAACAGTTGGCAGAGATGGGCTGATGATGATGACGATGATGATGATTCTTTGTTGTGCTACAAAAACCTTAAAAGGACCGACAGCATTAATAAACCGTAATTGAAGCCGTTGATTGTTGAACAATCCACGAGCTCCTTGTTCAGTTTGGCAGCCTCAAAGGAATAAATAGCCAAGATGATTGCCAACCTTCGATAGGAGACGGCGCTAAAAGAAGCTGAAGAATTGAAGACGTCAACCGGGAGCCCATTTTGGCAACATTGCGTTACAGGGTTAAGGCCCCAGTTGTAAACCCGCCTGGAGTGTCGAATGGTGAGTGAATGGTGAAATGGAATTGAGCGCGGTCTGCTGATCGCCGCTCAATGCTGCGATTATGATTTTTAGAAAAGTTCTGATGCTCATTCCTTGTTGACTCTCTGCCGGTTTCTGAAATTGAGAATTTTGCTAAGCAAATACTTAACTATCGTTCTGCCACGCTCTTTTGTAAGAAATCTGCAGAGACAGGACGATACTTACCCATTTTTTTAGCGAATTTCTCAATTCAGAAACCGGGCCTCTGTAATGTCTGCTTTATAATGAATCAAGTACCGGAACAAGTAAAGGAACGAAAAATTTTCATGTGACGAAAACAGTTACGTCCGTTTTACTATAGACAATTATAAATCTAGCTAGATAGCTCTCACCTAATTCTAGTGTTTGATATGTGAACTTTTTCGATTTGTTTAGTGTATTTAGATACAGGAATCGATTTGGTGCATTTTTCTTTACGCGCGGGCTAATTCACTATGCACCGGGTCTTAAATCATCTCATTGCGTGAATGTATGTAGTTTACTACTACAGCAGCCACGTACCCCACATTAAACCGAACTAATTAAAATGCATCCCTATAATCAACAGTAAAGTTGGGAACTATACTTTAGTCTCTGCACATTATGGGGACTTACGAAATATACTACCCACGGGAGGTAATGAGCAGACTAACTGCGATGGTACACAAATCTTTGCCCACCAGTTTTGGTTGACCTCTGGTCTGGTACTCTCGGCATGGGGCCGGAGGTCTCAGAAAATTGTTGAATGCCGTCACAGAGTAGGAAAATGCGGTAGATCGGCAAGCGGAAGAGTGGTACCTAAGGCAAAACAAATAACTGATAAAAATCTTACCACTTGTCAGTAAATAGAGTCAATGTACGGTCCGTACATACATAGGTCGCGTGTTGCTGACATTGCATTGTGCAGCACACGCGCACCTAAACTCTACTCGACAGTCGGCTTTAGCCACTCGCCCGGTACACTACATTTACTAAAACCATGTAACTTCAGTGAAATAAACCACATGGACTATTAACTACTTCTTCTTCTTCCACCACCGTCCACCAACTACTACTACAAGTGCTGAAAGACAGGGTGGGTTCGCACATGCCCTGCCCTGCCCTTACATGATGGTTCTTCGAGCCGGATTCCAGTTACAAAATTATTATTATTATACTCCGATAAGGACTCATCATATTCATCATCTCCGATGTTAATAGCCTGCTATTAACATCCACTGCTGAGTAAAGGCCTCTTCATGCTCACGCCATCTCTCACGATCCTGTGCCAGACGCAACCACTGTTTTCCGGCTACTTGGGCTATGTCCTCGGACCATCTGGCTGGTGGTCTGCCAACCGATCTCTTCCCCTCTCGGAGTCGCTATTCCGCAATGGACTTTGTCCATCTGCCATCGGTACGTCTTGCCGTCTCGCCTTGATAAGGAATATTTTTGTTTAGTTCAAGGGAATTGTTTCGTAAAACCTACTGGTTCGGAATTCCCCTCAAAACGTTCCCCTTTGGCCCTTAATCTGTTTTCCTTACCTATTCACTATATGTTTCATCTAATTGTAAAAAGGCAAATTGAGATTTAGACAAACTGAAGTCATTACGAATTTCAGGCATAATGGGACAAAGGCAAATTGAAATTCAGGCACAATGACTTCAAGGCGTTTTGACATTAGGGATTTTACCAACTGTCTTTTATTGTGTTATACATTTTATTTTATTTTTTCAAAGTGGAACTTCTACGGCTCTCTATTTAGCAGCAACGTTTCTGAGCTGGAATTCGTGGCACGAACACCTGACTTACTACTCACGAGCTTCGCAAGAAAGAACCTGAGTCTCATGTTAATTAGGCATTAACACTGCATGTTAGATTGAAATTAAAGTTTTTGCAATTTACTTGACACCTAGGCGAATGCTGGAAGCATAAATTAAAGCACGCGACTTCCCAATAGTTTTTAAGTGCTCTTCAATTATTTTATTTCAGAGAGGTAAAATATTTATTACATATACGCCAATTCGGGTGTTTTTTAACAGACCATGTGATTAAAATATTTCTACACTCTCTCGTAGCAGTCGTAGTGCCCTTTAAAAAAATTAACAAAAATATTTTCATCGTTTGGAGAACTCTTGTAGAGTCTGCGTTTGTTTTTTCATTGAGAAAAGATATTATAGAACGATTAATTGTTATCAAAAGTTCACCGACCCCGGCCGGCTCACCACAATAAAGCCCATCGCAATATGATCACGCGAAAAAGCGTTTATTCGCCGCGCCCGCGCGCGTGAGTGGAATGCCACTTCTTTCTGAAACCCTGATACTTCTGGTGGCTGAAACTTTCATACAAAATGCATGAAACCACGGGCCACGAGTGCGTTATCATTTTGTAATATTTCCTTTCAGATGATAGCTTTTTTGGTAGACCATCCCACCAACAAAATAGTATGGAGGCAGAGGTAACTAGTTTGTCACCATTGGACGAAGCTTCCCTAAATTCCCTCGATTGATTGGCCTCGTATATTTGTTGTGCGTTTTTGTTGACAATATTGGGGTTGGCTCACCTGTGCTAAACGCTGTGCGGATGCGTTGATGGGAATACAAAAAGGGTCACAGGAAAGTTTTGTTGTTTATTTTCCTTTCGATTGCAGCGATTTAGGTTGGAATTTTATTTTTACCGGAAAATCACTGGTCGATGTCGATGCAACAATTTATTTTGGCTCCAGAACAATGAGTATGGATGGGCGATTCTATTTATACATCTATGACGTAATTATGGAGGTTTAAGGGCATTAGGTAAGCCATTGTGGACCAGCAAGACAATCTAAGTTTTCTGAAACTGAATACGTTGAAAGTATCTGGAGCTAAAATTATTTATTTCTTTAAAACTGCGACCTTATTCTACAGCTAGAAACTAGGTACTACACAGAATACTAATAATAGTACAGTACTACGCGTATCTTATTCTTCCTTCAATGTATAAGAGGTATTTGCTTGGTATTAGTATGGAAATGCGCCGGGCCAAAAATATTAGTGCTTGAGGTCCTACAGTTTGAGAGCAAATATCAGAGAGCATACTAGTTGTCGAGCACATCTCGGCAAGTTTTAATCGAGTGCGGCAATTAATCCGCCGGCGGCCGCGGTCGGGAGGGCTTTCTAATAAAAAAATATATTCTATTATATTCTAATCAGTGCTTGAGGTCCTAAGTATAGTTTGAGAGCAGATATCAGAGAGCATACTAGTCGTCGAGCACATCTCGGCAAGTTTTAATCGAGTGCGGCAATAAGTCTGCCGGCGGCCGCGGCCGGGAGGGCTTTCTAATAAAATTGTTTATTCTATTATATTCTAATCAGTGCTTGAGGTCTTAAGTATAGTTTGAGAGCAGATATCAGAGAGCATACTAGTCGTCGAGCACATCTCGGCAAGTTTTAATCGAGTGCGGCAATAAGTCTGCCGGCGCGGCGGCCAGGAGCTCTTTCTAATTAAAATTTTATCCTTTGAGGACACCGCTCAGCTGCCAGCCAGATAGCCACTTTTGATTTCTGTGCGGTTTTTCAACTAGAGGAATATTTTAATCGGTTGCCTAACTGGAGGAGATACTGCCGATTTCTGAATTGAGAGATTCGCTATGCAAGCACTTAAGTATCGTTCTGTCTCTAGAGATTTCTCACAAAATAATGTGACAGAAAGTTAGTAAAATTCTCAATTCGGAAACCAGGCCAGAGTCATTTGAAAGACCTCTGCGCCCTAAGACAGCTTTGTATGTGGTAGGTATACGGCAATACTCTACTCACTCAGTATACGAAATACCTTTTCAATGCCCTTGCCAGGGTACCTACAAAATGTGATACCTCCATAAATATAACACCAATGTAGTACCATTATAACGCAAATAAATTGAATATGAATATACAGAATTGAATTGACTCTACAATATTCACGCGCGGTAAAGAAAAGTTACAATACAATACGATAACTTTTTTCCTTCACATATTATATTGTGTGTGAGGGTGTGTTTACTAGAACAGGTGGTAGGCGTGAGTTTGAACATCAAGATAATACCAAATTGTTTTCAATGAAAGCTCCATTATCAAATGAAACAAGTTGCGGATCTGAAAACCGAGTTTGAAACAAAAACAATTCTATAAGGCAAAGTTCCGGTGAAGTTCGTCTCGGGGCGAAAGCGTGGGTAGTTTCAATAATCCTTTCAACAAATACAAGTGACTTTTCAAACTGAATGACTAGATTCCGAAGGCTCAAAGCAATAAGTTTGAGCCTTGCAGAGTTTTTTTGACAGCTATTATCCATCCCACTCTATTAGGATCAGCAAAGTGAGATAGCGTATTGTGTCACCGCTACCAAACTCGATTCCTTCTTGCAACATGTGCAGCTCGTGTACCATAAACGCCATATCTACTTAGGTAGATACGATATTTGTATCCCATTATTTAGTTCTACAACGATATCCTAGCTCGAGTAGAGTACGAGGAAAGAGTGTACGGAAGAGTAAATTACTCCATCAGTTTCGATTTCTCTACCACTTTTATTTCGTACTCTACTCTAACTCTACACAAAATCTGTCAAATCTGGGGCCTGAGTTTGTAACGCAATGGTGCCAAAATGGTCTCGCAGTTGACGGCTTCAACCCCGGTTTTGTCCGAGACGCCATCGACACGCCATTGCGTTACAAACTTAAGCCCTTGGTATCTATGTTGAACGAGCGAGCGAAGTTCTCCGAGTCTACTGGAACAATCCGGCGTTTGTATGTATGTATGTATTTATGTATGTTTGTATATATGTATGTATGTATGTATGAATGTTCGTTCAATTATAACTTGAGTAAATTTAGTCGGATCGTCATGAAATTTGGTAGGCGGGTAAATGAGACATATATAATTTTTAAGTTCTAACATGAGCCAAATCGGTCGAGGGGTTGCCGAGATATGGGGTTGTTAAGTTTAAAGGGGTCGCGAGTTCACAGTTCGGGGCGAACCACTAGTTATATTCATTCCACATCCAAATCCGTTGAATCGTAGCAGTGTGGCACATTCACTCACTCACAAACTTTCGCATTATTAGTTGTTTTGGATGTGGCCTCATTCTTCTGAGTCCACCTCATCGGTGACTCTAAACTCGTCTGATTGGAAATGTTGGAACGAGCGCGTGACCGCTGCTTCAATATTGGACGACGGTAAAGACACCTCAAGTGGATCGACTCAGATTCGCTGCTTCTGACTGAAAAGTTTGACTAAACATTTCCGAGACAGGTTTTCTTTCTACGCTTGTCCACCACTATTTGGCATGTTGCCTCATCAATTACGGGAATCATTTGACCTCCTAAAACTCTCCATCTATCAATTAAATTATGTAATTTAGGATGCGGAAACACAAATCAATGTGCTGACCAATACTTATAACATGGAAAAGAAAATTAACAAGTTTTGACTGACTTGCAAGGTACACACGACAGCACGTCGACCCTTATAATTATGCTAGCTCTATACTCGGTTACGTCACGGGCGACTTTACAACATAAGCGTACACTCTGACGTGTTGTCGTGTGTACCTACCTCCCTAGACTAGGACAGCCATAGAGTTGTGGTATAGAATGGGTACAATCGGAGAGTAGGTGATATTGTAGAGACAATGGAACAAGAAGAAGATACTTTCTAGGCCACGTTCTTTCGATATCTCATAGATGGCGGTAAAAGAGCAGATTTTATTTTTTTAGAGGCACGGATACGAACTAATCGCGCCATTAAGGTTTACACAAAAAAGTTTACAATATAGACTACTGTATCGGCGTTGACAGCCTTGTTGGACCACAGAGGGAAAAAATGTTGGACTAACTATTTGATTGTTAACCGATTGGTTGAGGAGCTAGGTAACTAAAATCCAGCCAAAACTGTTGAAAAGCTATATTGTTTGTGAAATAATTTTGAACATAAAAGTAATATTTTAAAGGCGTGAAAACGGATATGCACAAACATACCTACATTCACCATCGAAAAAAACAGCCCTTTTGAAAAATACTTCAAACAACTTTTATGAGGTAATCAATGGATTGAGTGAATGGTAAAAGCGAAAACACTACATTTTGCTCCACCACTAATACCTAAATGTGTTTGGACGTAATGTACGAAGGCAACGAGCGCGAACTGCCACAAAAAAAACACGTCTCGTCAGCGACATCTATAGTTACAAATTTGGAACTACAACTTATGAGCTGTCAAAAAATCACCCTTTGGTTTAATTTGAAGGAATAAAAGTTTTTCAGTCATTATTTCAAAAGGTGCAATTTTTCTGATGCTGAGTGTAGCTTGTCAACACTTTTGGCTGGATTTTTTGTAACTTATAATAACCTAGCTATCTCAACTTTGCCAATCGGTTAACAATGGCTAGTCCAACCTTTTTCCCTCTGTGGTCCAACTAGGTTGTCAACGCTAATACAGTGGCTTATACGTATTGTAAACTTTTTTGTGTAAACCTTAATGGCTCGATTGGTTTGTATCCTTGCCTCTAAAAAAATTATATATCTATGCTATGAGTAAAGACTCTTTACTGTGTTCTTTTACCGCCATCTATGAGATATCGAAAGAACTTGGCCTAGAAAGTATCTCATTACGGGGTTGGCGCGGAAAGGAAGAGGCCAGCAGTTGGCGTTGGTCATAGGTTAGACAGATAGGTAAGACTTCTTCTTGTAGTGACGGCTAGTTCTTCTTTTGAGGCTGCCAAACGGAACAAGGAGCTCGTGGAATGTTGGCGTAAATTCTCAAGCCATGCTACAGTCCTATGATACAGTCACTTGTGCAGATTGTTTGCTTCTAGGCAATCAGCCGGCGCAGTGACGCGCGAATCCGCGCAGGGCCCTTAGCCTGTAACACAATGGTGCCAAAATGGGCTATCAGGTGACGACTTCAATTACGATTTGCTAACGCTGTCTGTCCTTTTAATGTTTTTGTAGTACAGCAAAGAATATTTTGATTCTAATTCTAGAGGATTAGTCCTCTGGTTGTAGGAGAAAAACGAGGAGAGCCCGGTTTTGTCCTTCTGCCGGGACGCCATTGACCCGCCACTGCGTTACAGGCTAAGGGCCCAGGTTGTTACTGCGGCGCGTGCGCCGATCAGTAGAAGTCAACCATGCAGAACATACCGTACCACACTTCATCGTCACTATTTATTATCTTAAAAACGGTCAAGTGGCGTGAATTTACTAAAACTTAAACCTGGCTCGGCCATGTCGAGAGGATGGGAGAGGATATCGCTGGAAATAGGTACGTAGTCGTAGTGGAAAGTAAGTAAGTAATAACTCTATACAAGGTGTTACAAAAGTACCTAACTCTTTTTACAGGGTAATAGCACCCGGTGATAGGGATCACAACCTTAATATTTTTTTCGCTCTATGACGTTCCGTTGATTTTTAAATTAATAAAGTGTGAACGCCGTGGCGGAAGAAAAGTATTTTTTAAATATTGTTTTCATTGACTTTCACAATGTTTTAACAACTCAAAGCTATGCAAATGCACCTAAATCCACAAACATATTTTTAAAGTTGAGCTACAACCAAAAAGTTATGAAAATTTTTCAATTTTAAGGTTATAAAATAAAATTTGTTTTTTCAACTTTTTTTTACAGAATTGACATGCCTGCTGACCAGTAGGTTACACCCTGTAAAAAGAGTTAGGATGTTTTGTAACACGTTGTATTGTACAACAGAAATCATTTTACATATTAGACAACCTTTGGCACAAGGAGAGAGACCTACGCGAGCGTGGTGGAAGGTGGAAGATTGGAGGGAGGTAGCGTAGGACAGAGAGCTGGCGTCTTTTGTTTGCGGAGGCCAAAATCCACTTTGGGTCGCTCAGTCACGCACAATGGATGAATGGTTAGACCTTTGTATCTTCGTAATGAGATAATTTATACAGCGTCCAGTGACACCTTCACTCACACAAGATGGGTGAATTTACCACTCAGAGGCACTGCACCATTATTTGCCTGCTCCATCTGTGTGAAATAAGCATTAAAAACCGCAGAGTTTCTCTTACAAAGCGTGTAGTCGCCCCGAATCAGATTATTCAAGGCACGTTCAATAGGGCTGAAGGTGGACGCTCCAATAAAAATGTATAGAAGGATTTGTACCGGGAATAAACTCGATATTTTCGCGGGCCTCTACCGGGACTTGACAATTAGTCAATTAGTACGGAGGCTGAATGCAAATGTAGCAGGAGACTGGCTTTCTTTAGGGAAGGTGTGGAAACACAAAATTTGCTGTTTGAAAGGAAGTTGCCCGTATTGCGTAAATGTAATAAAAAGGGTAATCTAGTGAGGCTTTACAGTCATTGAAAAAAAATAAAAACCGGACAAGTACGAGTTTAAACCGCGTTGAGGGAGTTTCGTACAATCTGCACATATTTTGACTGAGGTGTAGAGTTTGTGAAGTTAGGGCTTGTAAAGTTAGGGCGTTTAGACCTAGAAGCTTGGCTCTACATGAGATCTGATAACTTTTTGAGAGTGACAGTGCGGGGTCTCGTCTTGGCAACATTTTACATGAAAATGTTTTTGGTGGGTGGGTTTTCGAGACGGGGTAGTAAGGGCAGGTACACACGACAGCACGTCAGAGTGTACACTTTTGTTGTAAAGTCGCCCGTAACGTATAACAGATGATAAAGTCTTTCGATCCTTACACAAAATAGGATCGATAGGCATAAAGAAAAAAAAGATCTGAATATTTTGAGCCTTAAACCTTAGGTACCTATTTTGTATTTCGTAAACGGTTAAACTTACTTTTATTATGTCGGTGTAGTCTTAGGTACCTACATGGAAAGTCGGTTATTCCATTATACTTATGTAATATTATCATCAGAATTATAAAGTTGCTAACCGAGGCTTCATCTCCGGTTGTTAATTAATTGTAACGTATTTTACTTAATGAAAATTATCACTTTGAAGTGTTATCATTATTCGTGAGAAAACACAAAACCTAAACAAGTAAGTACCTATTATTAACATTGATGGACTAGTAAGGTTTTTTTAGCATGGATGACCTAGAAAGGTTTTAGTCGACGTCGAATGATCTGCGTCGAGTGTAGCCGGCTAGTTTCGGTTCTTATTCGGAGACCTTAAGACGGTCCTCGCGACCCCGTGGCCAGCCTCGATCTAGTCGGCTACAACGACATAAATACAACTAGGTTTAACTGTTTACTAACGAACGAACGAACGAACGAACGAAAACGTCCACCCAGCCAGGTTTCCCCGACACAGCCTAGGCCGTATATACTGTGCTAGGTGTGCAATGCCGCAGGTCTCTGACAGCCCTAGCACAGTACTGATACCAGGTGGACGTGATTGGTGGTGGTTTTGGAGGGGGAACACGTGCTCTCTGGACGGGTAGGGATTGGGTAGTGAATCAGCCGGTTATGCAACCTGGAGCCAATATATTAAGGAGATTGGGATGATTGTGGGAATATGAGCGTATTAGGTCCCTTCTTTTGTGGGAATTGTCTATGATTAGGCTACGTCGGTGGTAGGCACTAATCCGTCTTCTTGTATGGGTGCTCTGCAGGATCTTGTGTTTCTTGAGTTTCTGGGGTTTCTTCGATGATGGTTGTCTATTGAACAATCCCGTTGTTCAGTGTCTGTCTCGTCGTATTCACTGTCTGTTTCAGGGGTTTTGTATATTTCGTTGGCTGTTGCTTTGGCGATTTCTTTGAAGGGTGCTAGGTTAATCCAGTCTTGTTTGCTTTGGGAGTAGTAGCGCATGTCTTGATAAAGAGAGTCTTTCCATGTATAGATGGGGCGCCCATGTTTTTTCGGACCAGCTTTGTAATTTAGTGCTGCGTGTAAAAGGTGGGGGTTTTTGCGGCGCAGAACGTGAGTGTAAATTCGGTGGCATTTTAGACGCTTAGTGATCGTTTTCCCTTCCAATATGTCACGAATCTTCCTGCTTTTCGGTAGGGTTCCGGCCTTCTGCATCATGTCGCTGAGTATGAGGCGTTCATAACGGCGCAGTCTTGAGCGGTTCGCTTTAGTGAGAGCCGCTGCCTTCAGGCCGTATAACATAGTTGGTGCAATTACCATGTGATATATTAGTCTAACTGTCTGCCAATCCATTTTGGATTTTATAACAAACTGTATTAGGGCTTTGGCATTTTTCTCCGCTTGCTCGCATCTTTTTTTTATCGTTAGTCTTCTGCTCAGGCCGGCGGTAATGTACGTCCCTAAGTATTTTATCTCTTCTACAGTTCTTATTGGAACTCCGTCGATCGTGAGTACTGGTGGTTGGTTTCCGGTAAGGGGGTTTCTAACTAGAACTTTTGTTTTGGTTTCATTGACGTGTAAGCCAACGCTTCTAAGGAGAGGTTTTATTTTTTTTACTATTTCGTCTAGTTGCCATAGGTGATTTGTTATGAATATTAGATCGTCGGCGAAAGAAAGTATTAGTGGGAGTCTTATCTGATGGTCCTGGTCAAGATTTAGGTAGTCTAATTCTTCCTCCAGGGTACGTAGGACTTCGTCCATCACAATTGTGAAGAGTCTCGGGGATAACGGACAGCCTTGTTTGACGCCTTTGCCTTTGTTAATGCTTTCGCTTTTTTGACCAAACCATTTGATGCATGTGGTTTCGTTCATGCAAATCTGGATGATTCTATTTGTTAGAGCTTTATTAGATCGGGTATTTAGTATGTCTCTGAGAGCAGTTAGGTCTACAGTGTCAAACGCTTTTTCAATGTCTAGAGCTAGTACGATTGTTGTGTTACCTGTCCTCCATTGTTCATCTAGGACCCGCCTAATGGTGAAGATATGGTCATCTGTTGACCTATTGTTAAGAAACGCGGCTTGGTGTTGATTTATAACTTCGTCGAGCTTACTTAGAATAAAGGACGCATAAATACGATAGCTGACGTTGCACATAGAGATTCTTCGGTAGTCGTTTATTGTTAGGGGCGTTCGCGTTTTTGGGATTGGGATCTGGACTGTTTCAGTCCAACAAGGGGGTGCTTCATTAAGTTGCCAGGCATGCTGAATGTGTTTTGTTAGCTCATTTATGACCTCATCTGGCGCGGCTTTATACATCTCTATCACTATTTGGTCAAGGCCCGGCGCTGTCCCGTTGCGCATTCTTTTTATTATATCTTTTATATCCTCTTTTGTTGGTTCTGAACCAAGGTCCGATATGTTTTCTGACGGTAATGTGCCTATGCTTAGTCCTTCGGATTTTTTCAGCTCCCGCTCCCAGTGTACCATCGGAATGTACCGTTGCTTTTTCTTTCGTCTAAGTTCCAGCTTGTTCCGTCTATAGAAGGTGTAGATAATTTTCATGCGTTTTGACGGTTGAACTTTTCCGAGGTCCTTAGGTAGGTAAGTAATCGTATGAGGTAGTGGCCACCCCTGGTGTCAGAGTTTTTAGGCCACCCAAAGGGTCTCTGACATGGCTTAACGATTGTTATTAATGAACAACAACCGGGGCCAACGGTTTAACGTGCCTTCCGAAGCACGGAAGCGCTCAGATATTATTGCCACTAGCGGTCACCCATCCATGGACTGACCGCGGCCGTTGTTGCTTAACTTTGCCAATCGATTAAGAACGGCAAGTACAACTAGGCTGTGAGCGCTTCTGTTCGTGAGGTCCTTAAAAAATGCCTGGCAGGCTTGTTGTTCTTCTAGTTCTTTGATGAGTTGTAGCTTTGTCCGGCATTCTTTAAGTTTTGCGTTTAGCTTTGGGTCGGATGGGTGTAGCTTTTTACAGTACTTGGCCTTTTGCAACTGTGCGAGAGCTATTCTATGTTGTCGAGATTTAGTGCTGGGCTGGATAGTGAGCGTTTCTTTAGCAGCATATTTCAAAGAGTCACATAGTATATCCCACGGGATAGCTGGGCTTTCGTCGTTGGGGCGGTCAACTTTTGAACGGAGATAGTCTATCGCCTTTCCCTGGAATTTGTCGGTCATGATATCCGATTGTAGTGCATCGAATGCGCACTTTCTGTAGTCAAAGGTTGGTAGGGCGAATTGTGGATGTGTCGGTTTTTTATTATGTGTTTTTTTTATTGGTTCTGGATTGTGAGGTTTTGCTTCTCCCCAGATTAGTTTATGATCGCTTATGCTTTTATGCGGCCACTCGCCTTTGATAAAGATAATCTTAGGTCCCGTAGCGATGGGAGTGATAACATGGTCTAGTTGGGACCTAACTTTCTTGTTGGTTGTTCTCCATGTTATTTTGCACGATGAGCGCGCTGTAATTGTGTCTATTTTTAGATTTTGGTTGTAGGCTGTATCTAGTAGCATTTCGCCATTGCTGTTTGTCTGGCTGTGATGTAAGTTTGAGGAAATATGCCCTCCCTTAACAAACTTGTGGGAGTCTTTGTGACCTATATGTGCATTAAAGTCACCTAGTATAATCATGTTAGAGTTTTTCGGATTTTTCCTAATACTTTCCCTGAGGTTGGCGAATGAAATGGGGGCCTTGGCATTTGCAGCTGGTATGTATGTATTTATTATGTACCATTTGTGGCTTTGTGTGTCGCAGTTTTGTGTGAGTATGGCAGCCATGATGTCTGTGTCAGTTAGGGTGTTATTTATAGATAAACCCATATCTTTTCTAATTAGGATTGCGAGGCCCCTATGTAGTTTGTTTACTTTACTACTCATGAACCATTCGAAGTTCGCGGTTTCGTAGTGGCCTGATGTAAGTTTGGTTTCTTGTAGGCACGCCACTTGTATGTTTCTTTTGTTTAGTTCTGCATCTATAAGGGTCCTTTTGGTTGGATTGTGCAACCTCTTATGTTCCATGTAGCGAATCGAAGTGATTTGGTGAGTCTTTGTTGGGGAGGTGTATGGTGTACCTTTCTTAGCACAGAGTATCCGTTGTCATCGGGTATTTCGTCGAGAGACATTGGTTCACAAGTTGTTGGGGTTGAGTTGTCTGGTGGAGTTGTGTTAGTCGAGTTTGATTCCAGAGTAATTACTGAAGTATCTGAGGGTGTTTGTATTGGTGTCGATGGGCATTGAGCGAAGTCGTCAATAGATTGCACCGAATCCTCGTCATCGAATTGCATAAGGCTATCATAGTGGTTACCGCTATAGAATAAACGAATACTTGTAACTGCACCCAACGGGTCGCTTGGTCTATAGGTGAGTGGGCTCGCGGATTTTTGATGGATTATCACATTGATAAGATAGTATTCAGCCGCTGCCAGTATAACGTCCTCACCGCCCCACACTCCATCTATGTGGAGATTGGTAAGGTGTTGGTTGAACTCCTCGGGGCTGTTTAAGTTTATGGCGAGCTTGAATTTTTCATCCTCTTTATGATCGTTAATAAACCTAGCTAGGTCTCTCCTGATTGCTTTATGATCGAGCGTTAGCTGAAATTTGTGGTTGATTTGGTGTGCGATCGCACGGTAAAGGCAGTTTCCGTCGCCTTCCATTCTTACCGTCGTCATTTTTCTTTTCTTATGACCGGGGTTTGTTTTATTGTGAGGATTTTGCTATTGTTTAGACGTGCAGTTTTAAAAATTGTAGCCACGGTTTAACTGTTTTATGGGACCCTCAAACAACAAGCTAAATTGACTGAGGTTTTGTTGTAGCAGATGTTCCGGAGAAAGCTTTGTTTATTTAGGAATAGTTTTATTTTTGGGAATTACGTAATGTACGGCGATGGCAATTGTTTCCAAGTATTTTTTACACTGTTGTAACCTTTTACAATGGGGGGACGGGTTCTAAGCAGATGTCGGTAAGTTTGTGTATAGAGCCGACTCTCAGTAGGTACACCTATTTTTGTGTGCTTTTTGAGTTGGACCTAAGGGTTTAGAACTGAGTTTCAATAGGTACACAATTAATTTATTTTTATTTTTTCCGGCAGTATAAAGTTAGAGACGGTTAACTAGGTTTAACTGTTTACTAAATAGAAAAAAAGAAACCTATAAATAAATACTTAATTATAATTTTAACATTTACCTATACAAGGTGTTACAAAAGATCCTAACTCTTTTTACAGGGTAATAGCACCCGGTGATAGGGATCACAACCTAAGTAATTTTTTTGCTCTATGACGTTCCGTTAATTTTTAAATTAATAAAGTGTGAACGCTGTGGCAGAAGAAAAGTATTTTTAAATATTGTTTTCATTGTCATTCACAATGTTTTAACAACTCAACAACAACAAGCTATGCAAATGCAACTACAAACACAAACGTATTTTTATATTTGGGCTTTTACCAAAAACAAAAAAGTTATGAAAATTTTTAAATTTTGAGGTTATAAAATAAAAATTGTTTTTTTTTCAACTTTTTTCAACAGAATTGACATCTTGTTGATGAGTAGGTTACACCCTGTAAAAAGAGTTAGGATGTTTTGTAACACGTTGTATAACCGATCGATATCACTCAAAAGGTGGGGCGGATCCTGCGGATTTGATCAGAATGAGAAATGAATTGATTCTGGCTGACATTGATTGATACTTTCACCTTCATGAGATAGGAAGGTTCGAGTAGAAGGTCTGCTTTGCTTCCTTTGATTTCCTTTCAATAAAATAATGAACGGTCGTGATCTACTTTCTTCTTGATGTACATACGACAGCACGTCGACCTTTACACGCTAGCACTCTACTCGGTTACGTACCTGTCCACTTATGGAATTTGACCGTCAGCTCTCCATATACAACGTGTTACAAAAGATACTTAGTCTTTTTACAGGGTGTAACCTGCTGGTCAACATAATGACAAATCTGCAAAAAAAAATTTGAGTCACAACTTTTTTTTTATAACCTCAAAATTGTAAAATTTTCAAAACTTTTTTGTTTTTGGATTTAGCTCCAATTAAAAATGGTTGTTTGCTTAGCTGTATTTTAATAGCTTCAAGCTGTTAAAACATAGTTAAAATCTATGGAAACAGTATTTTAAAAATACTTTTCTCCCGTCACAGCGCTTACATTTTAATTATTTAAAAATCAACGGAACGTCATAGAGAAAAAAAAATATTTTGGTTGTGATCCCTATCATCAGGTACCATGACCATGTAAAAAGAGTTAGCATCTTTTGTAACTTTGTAAATTTTTATGTTACCTTGTATTAGGTAACATAAACATTTGAAAATGATCATAAGTTTTCTTTTAAATTTTTGAGTTAGTTTAAATTTAAACTTCGGGATGCGATTCCTATTACCGGGTTACATTACCCTGTAAATATGTAGAGTTGTAACACCTTGTATTCTCTGTTTCGGGTTCACTACGCCTTGCCGAAACACGTTTCACCTAGTTACACTTCACCTATGACGTCTCGTCTAACCTACAGTAGAGCTAACGTTAAATTTTCAATGGGCTATACCTACCACAAAATTTTTGGAACATATGTTTTCCTCTCTCTCTGAGAAAAGGCCTTTGCCCAGCTATTGGGATATGTACACGTGTACAGGCTACATCTTGCGGGTATATTCTACCATCCACCACTTTACCAAAACCCCTTCCTGGGGCTTAATTGTCTAACTTTAAAATCTATCGCAATACCTTTCAATGCTGTCGGGATTATGATCGTGATTACGACTTTAGGATGGAATTGTCTAAGATTTAAAACGCAATCGCTAACAGAACGGATGAGTTAAAATGCTATACCTACGAATTGAATGATATTGAGTGAATTTTTTTTCCTGACTCAACATCTTTCAAAATCGAGTCGCAATCCCTATTCCCATCCCAATCGCTTTCAATTACAGTTTGTGTCAAACAAATGCAATCTGAAATCTGAAATTCGTCAGCACAGTTCAAACATCAATGAGCCGTTTTCAACTGACAGTTAAAAGCTGATTTTAAAATGCTCGCTAGATGGCGCAGAAAATACGGCTACATAACGGCAGTCAAATAACGCTTTTTCCCACAGATTCACAGATTAGAAAGTACTAATACTAAAGATACACAAACACCACAGATAAGAATCAGGCTTGCCATGTTCAATCGGTAAAAATGCCGTGTCATATATTTGCAATTTTTATTCTTGAAAGCAAAAACATAAATGGTTTTAGATAAATGTACACACGACAGCACCTCGACCCTAACACGCTAGCACTCTATTCGGTTACGTTACGGGTGACTTTACGACAAAAATGTACAGTCTGACGTGCTGTCGTGTGTACAGGCAGGATACTGACATCAACTACGTGATGCGATAAAATTTGCAAGCAATGAATCGTGTTTCTGGTTATGATTATTACAGTTTACGGTAATTTGTCGTACCGTTGGCAACACTTATGAAATTTCAACTGACTGCCGTTATTATAACGATGACGACTAATATTAGTTCCGTATTATGAGCGCCATCAGTGGAGAAAAAAAAAACTAAGTTATTCATCGTTTTTCATTCGATAATTTTGCCCAAGCCCAGAGGCTGCGCCAGGGTGGTCGCAAACTGACAGCCGGCAGAGGTGGAACCCCGCTAATGAAGGTAACTGTCGCGTTGCCATGACAACTGATGCTGTAAACCATTCCGCTCATTACGAGGCGACAGTCGAGTTAAAATTATGCGAACTAAGCTTTTTATACGGGGTGTCCCAAAATTCAATGTCAAGCGGGAACCGGCTAAAAGGGTGGTGCTGGAAAAAATCCCTGTCGCTTCGTTCAGAAAAAAATAAGTATTTCTTTGAAAATTGTCACTTTAGACTACTGACCATAGACAAGTACGGTCGAATATTTTCTAATTTAGCTGTGTTTTATGCTATCAATTCACATAGTCAAATCAAACAATAAAATCTGCAAATACGTTATCATAAAGAGGGTGTTAAAAGACCTCCAACAGACCCGAAAGCCACGCATACTAGACACGAAAACAAAGTACTTTTTCGATAAATTATTGCTGGGTAATGATTTTGGTTTTTTAGGTTATAATTCTGAAAAATATTTTATCACGCAATGGATGTGTAGCACACAGAAGTCATATTGCGCAAGCGTAGGTATCAGTTTATGTTACTTGAGCTTGAAGTGCCGCGGTTGTCCAGAATACATTGCGGGTTGCAATTTTAACGTCGTTTTTTGTAAGAAATATTCATAATTTGATATGGCTTCTTGCAAAGGTATGTTAAGAACTAGATACTGAATACATTTTTGCAAAAAAAAAGTTTTGAAAAGTCCGACTTTGAACCTCATTATCTCGGAAACCGTTGATTTCCCAGGCATAGTTCCTTGCGCAAAAATGTTCCTTATGATGAGGACAATCCGTGGTTTCCCGCTTTGTTGGCGGTCTATTAACACCCTGTATAAGCAATGTATCTAAAAATACTCGCCATCCATACTACGTGGAACTCTGACCAATACCCAAGGAAGCGAGCACTCGCAAAGAACTAAATTACAATCCAATACAGTGGAAGAGGACGCGTGCGATTTACATACTAAAGACACGGGACCTTTGTCGGAGAGGCATTCTAATTCAATAGATGGCATGGGGAGCGTCCACGGAATAAAAGTAGAAACAAACAGAAAGATGAAGATCCTCAAACATTGGGTGAGCCACTGATGCGTTGAGATGTTTTGGTATCTCCAGAAATTGGTTGCTTTACTGCTGTTTTAGGGTTTCCGCCTCAAAAGCGGAAACGGAACCATGATAGGTAGGTACGTAATCGTATGAGGTAGTGGTCACTCCTGGTGTCAGGGTTTTCAGACCGCCCAAAGGGCCTTTATCTAAACAACCGGGACCAACGGTTTAACGTGCCTTCCGAAGCACGGAAGCGCTCAGATATTATTGCCACTAGCGGTCACCCATCCATGGACTGACCACAGCCGTTGTTGCTTAACTTTGCCAATCGATTAAGAATGGCTAGTCCAACTAGGCTGTGAGCGCTTCGAACGGAACGGAAAAATTAGGTACAGGATCACTCAGTTGTCCGTCTGTCTGTCCGACCATCCGCCCGCATGTCTGTAAAGACCCTTTTTCTTAGGAACGCGTAGAGTGGAGGTATCAAGTTGAAATTACCACAACAAAATCTCGTCCATCTTTTATGCTCTATATCGAAAGATCCGTCTGTTTCGCTCTTTCAGTGGTCGCGGCTAAGGTGAGGGGGCCACTTGGACGCGAGCGCCAATATAAATGTAAATGTACTCGAGGTACGCTGCCCAGATACGCGGAAAGAGTATGTTGGGGTGTAGATAGGACACATGAATCCAGAGTTCTGGTGATTCATAGACCAGAAACAAAGCTTGGCGATCAATTTTTTCTAAGTATTCTGACACCAATACCGTCTTTACCATAAGGGCACACGGGGCCCGTGCTCAGGGCCCCCATCCTCAGGGGGCCCCGAAAGACCGACAATTTCTCTCAGGACTATTCCCAAGGCGAATCTATATGTATAAGTATCACATCATTTGTTCAACCTTGATTATGTTTATGTTTTTTTTGGCTTTTTTTCTCGGAATTTTGAATCGTTTCTATTGTTGTATTTTATTTTATTTTCTCGAAAAAAAATTTTGTTTTGTTTTTTGTATAATTAAAAAAATGTTGAAACTGCTTCAAGTACCTAAATTATTATTGTGTCCATGGCGCATGCTGAAAATCAGCGCCGTCCGGTGACTTGTCACCGGTCGGCACACAGCTGAGCATGAGTCCATTTGCCCAACTATAGCTTAGCTCTAAGTATTACCACCTACCCTACTAAATCTATACATATAGCTCGGAATTGTGTTACAAAAATTTTATTTTATGTGTTCTCGGCAATAAAGTTTTTTTCACTTTCACTTTCACTTTCCCAAGAAAAAAATTGTCGGGCACAGTAACGGAGAGCAGTGATAAAATAAGCCGACGAAGTTGTTAAATATGACAGAAAACGTGGCATTGTAATGTAGGAAATATGTAATTTCCCTTTTCGCAACAAGAATTTGGGGCCCAAATTATTGTGTGCCCAAGGGCCCCACCATAGTTTAAGACGGCTTTGCTGACACATACCGCATTGTAAGTGCAGTCATCTGAAGGGAACGGCTTAATTACCCCTTAACATTAACCCCAAACCAGTTTCTCATGTAGAGACGGACCTCTAAGCTTGACGATCGAAACTTGGAGAGCTAAATGACTTTTTGTTTTTTCCAGCACTAATCCATCCTCGAGAAAAAAAGTCGCTCTAGAAGTCTAGATGTATACCTAGTGCAAAGTTGGTGCCAAAAATCGGGAACAAATAATTTGGTGCAGTACTGATAGTCAGGAAAGCAGATTTTTTAAATTGTAGGTGTTAGAAAGCCCCCCCTCGAAGTTTCTCACGATCTATCCTACTTCAAGCAACTCCCACCTAACCACTATCTTTTCTGACTAGGCTGCTTTTCATGACCTGTTACGTCAAATAATACAACATTAAAATTGAAAAAAAATAGAAGTTAAAAACTAAAACCCGACTACTAAAAGGCTTAAAACAAGACCTGTTTATCCTTAAAATAGACTCATAGATAATTAATCGTAGTCGGAGGCCATCGGTTTATCAAATGCGAATGTGGTGTCCTCCGACTACGATTAATTATCTATGAGTCTATTTTAAGGATAAACAGGTCTTGTTTTAAGCCTTTTAGTAGTCGGGTTTTAGTTTTTAACTTCTATTTTTTTTTTTTGAGCTTTTTAGTAAGTCATTTTGGACGATCACCCAGAATAGAACCAAGAAGGGCAAAAAAAAACACATTTTTGAATTTCTTGTTCTATTTGTTATGTTGACGCTACGTGTGTTATACATTTTTGAAAAGGTCTTTTATAGCCCTTTCATTTAATACCCATGACAATGGTATCCGAATATTTTTATTTTTAGGTCCACCACTTTAGGGCGCAGCACAGCCGCCATCTTGGTTTTTTTCAAAATTAAACTATCTTATGTTACCTGGGTGATTAAGACGAATTCAACGATACCTCATTTGTTGAAATCGGCCGAGTAGTTTAGGCTCTGCGAGGGAACAGATGAACACACAAACATACATACATACATACGCTGCTAAAATCATAACCCTCCTTTTTGCTTCGCGTAGTCGGGTAAAAAAAGCCTACTTCGCTCGATTGTAGCACACATGTGTACGTTGAACAATTGGATACGTCACAACTCCGAGCGGAAGCTGTTGCACCGATTCCGAGTGATTTGTTGCTGTCCGTTGAAGAGTTCCGTTCTCCATCGTAGTCGGAGGCCATCGGTTTATCAAATGCGAATGTGGTGTCCTCCGACTACGATTAATTATCTATGAGTCTATTTTAAGGATAAACAGGTCTTGTTTTAAGCCTTTTAGTAGTCGGGTTTTAGTTTTTAACTTCTATTTTTTTTTTTTGAGCTTTTTAGTAAGTCATTTTGGACGATCACCCAGAATAGAACCAAGAAGGGCAAAAAAAAACACATTTTTGAATTTCTTGTTCTATTTGTTATGTTGACGCTACGTGTGTTATACATTTTTGAAAAGGTCTTTTATAGCCCTTTCATTTAATACCCATGACAATGGTATCCGAATATTTTTATTTTTAGGTCCACCACTTTAGGGCGCAGCACAGCCGCCATCTTGGTTTTTTTCAAAATTAAACTATCTTATGTTACCTGGGTGATTAAGACGAATTCAACGATACCTCATTTGTTGAAATCGGCCGAGTAGTTTAGGCTCTGCGAGGGAACAGATGAACACACAAACATACATACATACATACGCTGCTAAAATCATAACCCTCCTTTTTGCTTCGCGTAGTCGGGTAAAAAAAGCCTACTTCGCTCGATTGTAGCACACATGTGTACGTTGAACAATTGGATACGTCACAACTCCGAGCGGAAGCTGTTGCACCGATTCCGAGTGATTTGTTGCTGTCCGTTGAAGAGTTCCGTTCTCCATCTCCGAAGTTATTTATCAGATTCATATTTTTTTATGGGACCACATGGGAAGTCAAAATAAAGTAAAAGAAGAATCGTCAAAATCGGTTCACGTGAAAAAAAGTTCTGAGGTTCTGGCCAGCGTGGTGTTTTACGGCTTAAACCTTTCCCCAGGATCTCTTATCCTCACTCCCATGAAGACCGAGAAGGATGACATGACGGGGAAAAGGCCTATACCAAGCAGTGGGTAATTGTGAGCTGAAAGAACAAACAACTTTTTGAAGTCGGTTAATAAAAGCAAACGGCAGTCTGTCGCATCTGCGGCCTACACTCTTTGCCCGCACATATCGGCGGTGGCGTGCGTTCCGAATCACAAGAGCACTCATGCATAAAGAACTCGCCGCAATAGCGCATCACCGCCACCTGCCTACCGCCCCTACCGCCCGCCCTGCCGCCCCTGCCGCCTGCCCGTCAAACTGCTGAATGTTTAATCATTCGCTGTGTTATACCCATTGAACGTGCCTCTTAAAGGCCTAATTTTGCGTCCTCAAGTCAGGTCCTGAAAGCGATCTTTTCTGATTAGGGTCCCTGAATGTTCATATTTATTCCACAGGGTGTACATGATTATTTATCCTATGTGTAACAGAAAAGTTCTGTAATAATGAGAGCTCATTTTATAAAACTACAATACATTGAGTAGTCGGTTTTTGTAAAGGTTGTACAAGTACATCAAATTTTCTTAGTCAGTTTTGAGAAATGGCTCACTGGTCTTTCCACTCATAAGGTACTATCCAATATGGTCTATTTTTATTTTTTTTTATTTTAATATAAACTCTCTTTCTGCGATCCTCTGAGTTCCTGAGACTATAAGCTGATGTTTTGTGTGAGTTTGGGTTTGAACGCTGTTCGACCTGTTCTTTCGTATTTGATATACATTTATTTATTTTAATGGCATATTTATTTTTATTTTAGGAAGATGCAAATCTATAAGCTAGGTCTATGACCCGGTGTCTTTTAAGGCGCCTTGGGGCATCTTCTTCTACAAGGGCAATTTAATTAGAGTTTTTTTTTCCAATTTCGACAATGCTTATTTGCAGTTTGGCGAAAAACGTTCATAATTTTGTCTTTTAGTAAAAACGGTGGGCGAAACTCGCCACCGAGTGGATACCATGTGGCGGTCGCCGCAGCCGAGGTCGCCCAAAAAGACGATGGCGGGACGAACTCGACCAATATCTGCCGGAGTGGTTAGAGGTTGCTCAGGACCGAAAGACCTGGTCTGAAAGGGGGGAGGCATTTGCCCAGCAGTGGGACACCCAACAGGCTACATAAAAAAAAAAGTAAAAACAAAAAAAAAAAAAAAGATACTCGTTTGCAGTGGAAACCGAAATATTTTGTGTTCGTCAATAAATAGCCCCTTGAATAAAATATCACAGGACCTACAAATTATGTAGCATCCTGTAGTTGCTGGTTCATGACTCCCTAATTCACATTGCTACTGGGACCCGCCCTAATAATTTGTAATTCAACTTCGTCCCAACGTTCATAGGTTGACCCGATCCCAATCAAAGCCAACAGATTACTTGTCTAAAGAACCGTTCGAATAAAAATTACAGAAGCAATATCTCGAAACCCACGTAAAAGCGGGGGGAAATTTCATAAACAGATGTTTGCTCCCGGCGGGCAGAGTTCCATAAAATTAAATAAGAGAGACTCAGAGACAATGCATAGGTAATGCCGTCGAAACTTCGCAATATAAAAATCATGAAAACTTGGGAACTTTTTCAATGGAATAAAGTATTCATTAAAAACTGTAGCGAGAAGCGACCTAGGGGTCAGGTGCAGCGTACGAAGCTCTTTGCGGGGGAAATCTGACGGTGTTTTTTGTATTTGAAACAACGGGACTGAAGTTGCAAAGTTTTGGAGGTTTTGCTTTTGCTTCTGATTTTCTCTTATTTGCGTGTTTTTCCTAACATAAGACCGTGTCTTTTATTATTACAACGCCTTTTAGCACACCCGAGTTTGTAGCTATTGAAGTCCAACAAGATCGAGAGCTGAGAGATTGTACCAAATAGATGCTGTGCAAGCCTATTTCCATCTAAACAATCATGCCTCACTTTTGTGTTAGTGCATATGTCGCAGGGATATTGTCAAACCAGTGATATTATAATTACCCTAGTGAAATTACAATTACCCAGATTATTGTCAATCGCCTCCATTACTTATTTTAGTGTTATTGTAATTTCACGGGAACGCTGTAGTGATTTTATAATAACCCTAGGTATATTATGAGTCAAGTTTGTAGTGGGGGACTTCGTGCGTTTTGATTGGTCAACTCTTCTTTAACCGCCATTTGCTTAGGAATTCAACATAGAGCTAAGAAAATATTACAGTGACCAGACTGATAAAACAAAAAATCTGCCGAATGCTAGTCGGACTCGCGCACTGAAGGTTCCATACCGCCATACAATTAAAAATATATGGTTGTGTGTGTGTACGCTCATGCATAAGTCCGACTCGCACTTGGCTGTTTTTTATTATTTGTTGTTATACTATAAAGCTCTAGATCTACACCAAGTTTGACGCTTGTAGTATTACCATTTTTGTGATAGAGCATAAAGTATAAAATCACCCCTTATTTTGTTATTAATATCTAATTTGTAGTGTCCCACATGAAAAGTATTGTCAAAATGTCAACTGGCTACCTATTACGGTACCAAAAATAAGGGTAGGAAATACAGACAGAGAGTTCGGGTACGGAACCCTAAAAACCTATCAAACTTATTGTGAGTTACATTAAGATAAAACTGCGATATTAGACATTTTAAAACAATCTAGATTATTTATTTTTGGCAATAAAGCACTATTCACTTTCACTTTCACTTTCATCCTTGCAATAAAGCTTGTGATTTCCAGAAACCTGTCTATTATTTTGTAACTCTATGATTTCAAAATTGTCAATTTGAAAACGGACCAATCATCGACCGTCTGACAATCTAACGGCAGTGAAATTGTCAACTTATTGCTGCCTTGCAATATCACTGCGTGAGTCTAGTGAAATTATAATTTCACTGAAATAAGCCCGTGATATTGTGAGAAATGGTGACGGTTGACAATAAACCGGGTAATTGTAATTTCACTAGGGTAATTATAATATCACTGGTTTGACAATATCCCTGCGACACATATAAAAGGGGCCCAACTTTTTAGCAGTAGACACGTAAAACACAGGCCCAAACCTCGCAGGCAGCAAAGAGAGCTGTTCTTGAAATGAATCTTTTAATATCGCGCCGATGAGTGTAAGTCTCGTTCAAATATTGGAGCGTTGGAGGCACGTAACAAAGATCTTTATTGGGGATCTATTGTGCCGGTGCGCCGCCCGCCCTGTGCGCCGCCCGCCCTGGCCGCAGCAACGAGGTGCCACTTGACGGTGTGGAGACGGACTTTTCCTGAAAAAACTGCAGTACACTAAAGCCTTTGCATCTATGGAATAATGAGAGGATTTATACAGCTTACAGTGGCACCTTCACTCACACTAAATAAGTAAAATGAGCACGCAGACACTGTAGTGCCTGGATATGTTTGCATGGAATAGCCTTGCTTAGAATGTTGTATTTATAAAATAATGTTTCAAAATCAAAGGAACATCACCTTTATCTCTGCTTAGTAAAGTTCAAAGAAGGGAGAAAATAAGAAATGAAAACAAAGAGATTTGAAAAAAAAAACTGTGTTTAGTTAATTTTTATGCAAGTATGCATGGACGAAGTCGTGGATAAAACTTTGTGAGATAATAAAAGTTCCTCTCCACACCACTATTTCAACTTGAACGGTTTGAAAAAAAGCTTTTAGGCAGGAAATGAAACAAAGGTGTAGGATCGTTCAACGCTCTCTTATGAACTTTGATTGCGGCTGTACCTACCCGCCGGTAATAAAAACCGGACAAAGGCGAGTCGGACTCGCACACTGAGGGTTCCGTACCGCCATGCAATATAAAAAAGTATGTTTGTATGTGTGTGAGTCCAACTCGCACTTGGCCGTTTGGCACCCTTCGCGTACAGAACCCTGAAAAAAGTGCATTATGGTTATACGCCTAGGTTTGGTAATGAAAATCGTGAAAGACTACATACATTTTTAATTTCAACAAGAAAACGAAGAGACTCTTGCCAGTGAGATGTGATTTACGTTCTTCGTAATTCTTCTACCGTGCTTGGCAACGGTGTAGTCCTCTTCACTCTCTCCAGAGATCTTAAGAATCTTCTAGCAAGCTCTTTGTCAGCTTTACGCAATAGTCTTGCGAACCGGTCAATATACTCCTTCGAGACTCGGATCATGGCTTGAGCTAAGTTATTAGTCAGCCGATTTTTCTGTTCCTCCGTCTTTAACACAGTGTTGTAGAAAGTCGACGCTGGTTCCAGATCTATGGCATCAGAGGTCAAGGGCCTAAGGCGCTCGTTCGGTTTGCTCTCGTCCACGTAAGCCAGAGGGCCATTGAAGGAGTTCGGGAAATAAACGGGCGAATTCCTCCCATTGTCCCTAACAGGAGGTAGACCATCCCGATTGTAAGTTTTGGCGTATCTAGGACAGTTTATCTCAACCTTGTTGAAATTTACTCCCAAGCGGTTGATGTGAGCATCGGCGTATGCGATTATTCTTCCTTTGAACACTTGGTCGTGAGGCCCTAAGATTCCTGGTACGAGATTGGCAGGATTGAAAGCAGATTGTTCCACCTCGGCGAACTGATTTTCAACGTTCTTATCTAGTACAACTCGACCGAGCGGCACGGTCTGGTAGGTGCCGTTGCGCCAAAGTTTGGTGACGTCGAATGGGTCAAAGTCCACAGCTCTAATTCCCTTAGCAGTCATCACGTCCATCTCTACTCGCCATGAAGGGTAGTTTTTCTTTTCAATGGCGTTATAAAGGTCTCTCTCAAAGAAATCGGGGTCAGATCCACTTAGCGCCGCAGCTTCTTCCAAAGTGAGGCCTTCGTAGCCTCTTTCGGCTAAGAATTTGAACTTCACGAAGAAACTTTCGCCTTGTTCGTTGTAAATCTCGTAAGTGTGGATTGGGAATCCGTTCATTCTCCGGTACCCTCTTGGGAGACCAAGCTCCGATGAGGCCCAAAGTAGTCCGTGCAGTGAGTTGGGATTCAATGTGACGAAGTCAGCGACTTGCGTGAAATCAACAATGTTGGTTTTCGGGTTTCTTCTGAAGGCGTGCACGGACGATTCAAACAGCAAAGGGTCTTTGTAGATATAGACTGGGATTTGAATGTTCAGAAAGTCTAAATTGCCCTCTTCTGTGTACATTTTTATGGAGAATCCTCTGATCGCTATCGGCGTGGTATCACTTCCACCTTTGTCGACTTGTGAGATTGCTAATCTGGCAAATAGAGGAGTTTTCTTGCCGATTCCATTGAAGACTTTAGCCTTGGTGTACATACTGACATCGTTAGTGACTTCGAAGTACCCATAGGCTCCAGTTCCTTTTGAAACCACCTCCCTGTCGGGTGTCCTTTCGTTGACCAAGTGCTTTATGTTTTCTATGATAAGTGGATTGGTGAGTAATTCGGAGTTGACCGTCATTGTTTCCCTAATGTCAATCGGCTTTCCGGATTTCGTCGTGAGTACTCCAATGGGTTCCTGGGAGAAAACGTAATGCAATTATTTTAAATTCTGAACAAACCATAATGAGCCTACTCTGGTTGGATAAAGGTTTGCATTACAAGAGGTGAGGTAGGTACAAATCGAGATTAGCACGCAAAAGGGATGCAGGATTGGTAGCGAGTTAGTTGTTACCTAACTGTATGTAACAGTTTTCTGTAGGACCTTGGATAAAGCATATGATTTAGTTAGTTAATTCGCGTACCTACCTTGTGTTTCTCTCGAAAGTCCAAAAGTTGTCGAGAGGCTGGATCCACATTGATATCGCTAAACTTTTGCGCTATCACAGAACCGATACAGAAACATAGCAGACCACTCACAGCGGTCGCCATCTTTAGCGATCAAGAAGCAAATGTAGCATTGTTACCTAGACGCATTTAAAAGTTAATTGACGTAATTGATGTGCGTGACGGTGGTGGGTGAATACAGTATTTTTGTATTAATTGCTAAGACTTTGTTTAAGGTCGATTTCGCTAAATAGTTTAGCTCACGATAAAAAACAAAATTCCATTGGAAACGTTTTGTCTAATTTTACCAGACCATATTTCATAGAAGTTATTTTATTTTCATCTTCGACTCTAGCACGATATTCCTCATTACAACGATTTACGTGCTGAAATTTTCACGGAGCGTTTGATTATTATTACAACACACATTAGATGGCATACTGCCGATTTCAGAATTGAGAAATTCGCTATTCTCTTTCTGCAAATTTCTCACAAAAGAACGTGACAGAACGGTACAATAAGTAAAATTCTCAATTCAGATACCGGGACATAGTCTGCAGAGCCTTCCTTTAGTGTATTTTGATCAGCAGCGATCCAAAAGCAGAAACTTCGACTACGAGGTGTATCCGAACACCGGTTGTCACTTGACACATTAATCGTGTTAAACGTCCCAAACTTAGCCGTCCCACCTACGGGGATCAAGCGCAAAGTGGATCGAGCACCGCGACACGGACCCACCGGATCCACGGATAATCCGGCAGGTATCCCGGCCCTGGATTACCGGATTTGAGGTTCCGCCGGCAATCTAATGATGTATCATTGAATTGAGGCGCTCTGACAGGCTTAGATTGATAGGGAAACTAATTCGGTTAGACATTTGGTCCTTGAAGTAGAGAGATTAGAGGCCGCAAGTGTAGGTATTTCAGGTATAATCCGTGCGGAATCAGAATGGGATAATACCTTTTGGAACTGAATCGAAAATGACAGTTCTCGAGTAGTGTCAGTAAAAAAATTTTTAGTTCTACGTTCTATCATAGGGTTATGAAATTGGAAATACTCAAAAATGTTTAATGGTTGTAATCTAAAAGGATTCAATGTTATTGCATTAATTGAATAAAACGTGATAAAACTCGAGCACACACCCACGCGCACAGAAAACACAAGCAAGTTTCGACGCGAGTTTGTCATAGACAACTAATAGAGTTTGCCGAAATGCTGACGCTACAGGACCGCGAGCGTCTCAGTTCCAAAAGGTATTATCCCATTCTGATCCCGCACGGATTATACCTTCCAACTAAAGCCTTTTACCGTAGAGAGGGTTTTTTTTATAGGTACTCAAATTACCTTATTCGCCTTCACTAAGCGCGCGCGCGATGTGGCGCCCGATAGTGCGAGTGCGGCGTTAGTATAATAGTAAGGGAGGCCACAATTTAATAATTTGTGGATTTTTTCAGTAATTTTTTTTTAGCTTCATTATCGTCTAAATATGTAATCACCCTTGAGTCGGGTGTGACTTTTAAATTTGTTCTAATAACAAAAACAAAAAAGTTATATAAAAAAAAACTATTTTGAGGTTATAAAATAAAAATTGTTTTTTCAACTTTTTTTTATAGAATTGACATCCTGTTGACTAGTAGGTTACACCCTGTAAAAAGAGTTAGGATGTTTTGTAACACGTTGTATACACGGTGAATGGCTCTTCTACCACAAACCATCAGAGGGGAAAAGCAAGTCTTCGGCAAGTCTCCGCTTCCCAGGAGGTAAATAATAAATAAATAACGAGGTTTGCGCAGGTACGTTCGGAATAGGTAATTAATTTTATTGTCCTCACCGCGCCACTCGTCGCCGCCGCCCGCCCAGAGAGAAATGACGGGAATTTTAAATTGTTGGGCGGGCGGAACTGGATACTTGAGGCAATTTGTGGAGAAAGATGTTGCTTTGTTTAACAACTTATTAAATGAAATATGTTGTATTTTCTAATGCACTAACCCGTGCTAGGAATATATTTATAAATATTTTTATAGGGTTTAAAATTCGCTCGGGCGGGACAGGACTTGAACCCGCAATCTCTTGCATACCGTGCAGCAAAAATCTTTGTAACTTATGAAATACCGTAAAACGGGGTATTAGAAACTGGAGTATGAATAGAAAGAAGATAAGTTAAAATTAATAGTGACCTACTGAACAGTCGGCTGGACCATCGGTTGGTACATCCATGTACTTCCAAATCTAAATAAAAATTACAAAATCTGTCCATCGGAGGATCGCCATATTCACCCATCTAGTGAAGCCCTATCACACCAAATTTCGAAGTAAAGATTTTCGATTTTGACATTTTCATAGAGTGTTTCGGCAATGAAATATTTCGCTGTTACGTTTTTCGAAGTGGCGTGCGTTCGGAATAGAGTTAGGTATTCGAAAAACACATTTCCAGATTGAGTTATCTACTCAATGCAAGTTAAGGCGCCACTGGACGTTGTGTTAAATCATAACGTAGATGCAAACGCCTTAGTTGATCGCCCTCTGTAGAATCAAACTCCACTTTTTTATTCCTTTTCGGTTCTCCATAAAACCTCACTCAAACGGCGTCTCCTCAAAAAGAAAACAGTGGCATTGAGGCAAATGAATCACTCCATTCAGGCAAGTTAACAACCGCATTATTTCCACGTTTACGGGAGCGGTAGACGAAGGGCGGCCATAACTCATCCGGTCCTGGCTTTATTAATGACTGACATCTTGCCTGACTTACCTGGGGTTCTTCCACGTTGTACCTTCAGGATCTACCACACAAACGTCTTTTCAAGCATCCGTCGAGAGCTAATGTATTGCGTTTAATTTTTGAACGAGCGAAGTTCTCCGAGTCTACTGAAACAATCCGGCGTTTGTATGTTTGTTTGTATGTATGTATGTACGTATGTATGAATGTTCGTTCGACGATAAGTTGAGTAAATTTAGTCGAGTCGTCGTGAAATTTGGGAGACAGGTAAATGAGGCAAAGACAGTTTTTAAGTTCGAACATAGAGCCAAATCGGTCGAGGGGTTGCTGAGATATGGGGTCGCGAGTTCATAGTTCGGGGCGAACCACTAATGTATTGAGTTGTCTACAGGGTGTTAAAAGACCGCCAACAGACCCGAAAGCCACGCATACTAGACACCAAAACAAAGTACTTTTTCGATAAATTATTGCTGGGAAATGATTTTGGTTTTTGAGGTTATAATTTTGAAAAATATTTTATTACGCAATGGACGTGTAACGCACAGAAGTCATATCGCGCAAGCGTAGGTATAAGTTTATGTTACTTAAGCTTGAAGTACTGATGTTTAGAATACATTGCGGGTTGCAATTTTAGCGTCGTTTTTTGTAAGAAATATTCATAATTTTGATATGGCTTCTTGAGAAGGTATGTTAAGAACTCGATACTGAATACGTTACTGCAAATAAAAAGTTTTGAAGAGTCCGACTTTGAACATCATTATCTCGGAAACCGTTGATTTCCCAGACATAGTTCCTTGGGCAAAAATGTTCCTTATGATGAGGACAATACGTGGCTTTCCGCTTTGTTGGCGGTCTTTTAACACCCTGTATAGCAGAATTTACATAGTCTGGATGCAAGCTTGAATGCTTTGCACGAGCCACCGCCGCCGTTCCAAATGTGTGGCCTTATGAAGGCGCTTGGATTTGCACGAGCCACCGCCGCCGTTCCAAATGTGTGGCCTTATGAAGGCGCTTGGATTTGCACGAGCCACCGCCGCCGTTCCAAATGTGTGGCCTTATGAAGGCGCTTGGATTTGCACGAGCCACCGCCGCCGTTCCAAATGTGTGGCCTTATGAAGGCGCTTGGATTTGCACGAGCCACCGCCGCCGTTCCAAATGTGTGGCCTTATGAAGGCGCTTGGATTTGCACGAGCCACCGCCGCCGTTCCAAATGTGTGGCCTTATGAAGGCGCTTGGATTTGCACGAGCCACCGCCGCCGTTCCAAATGTGTGGCCTTATGAAGGCGCTTGGATTTGCACGAGCCACCGCCGCCGATCCAAATGTGTGGCCTTATGAAGGCGCTTGGATTTGCACGAGCCACCGCCGCCGTTCCAAATGTGTGGCCTTATGAAGGCGCTTGGATTTGCACGAGCCACCGCCGCCGTTCCAAATGTGTGGCCTTATGAAGGCGCTTGGATTTGCACGAGCCACCGCCGCCGTTCCAAATGTGTGGCCTTATGAAGGCGCTTGGATTTGCACGAGCCACCGCCGCCGTTCCAAATGTGTGGCCTTATGAAGGCGCTTGGATTTGCACGAGCCACCGCCGCCGTTCCAAATGTGTGGCCTTATGAAGGCGCTTGGATTTGCCGCTAGGGGCGCTTGTGTTACGTAAGGTCAGAAATGTCGCTGTTTGTATGGGCTACGCGGGTTTATTTCGGATTAGGATAATGTTGTGAATATTTTGCAATACCTGAGATTAATTTTGTTGAACTAGCTGACCTGGTGAACTTCGTATCATCTGAAATAGTTAGACTCCCCGCGTCAAAAATGGCGATTCCAATACAAAATGACCAATTTTTATTTCTTCCGTTTTTCAGCTAATCCTTTAACTTTTCCCATATTTCTTTGCTTTTAAACCTACCCTGAACTATGGTTAACTAAACAAAACAGTAAATATGCAAATCGGTCAAGCCGTTTCTTAGTTTTAGCGAGACTAATGCGCGGCGATTCATTTTTATATATATAGATATTTGTTGTCCCGCTACTAACCACTGCTTTGAAACAGTTTTGTCTTTTGGAAAATTGTGTAAATTAATTTCCTCAGGTAGGACCTGACCATATCAGTATTTATCAGTCTCAAAACAAGAACATAATGTTTTCTGTTCTGCAAGCGTAGCATAAGGCTAAGTTAGAGCGTATCTATGGGTTTATAACTCAGTCTATCCCGCTCTTCGTCAAAAGAGTCAGACATAGATTTATAACCCTTTTATGTACTGCCTAACCCAGCCTTATGTTACGCTTGCTGTATGAGGAGACAACCGCGGTTTTGCGATTATTTCGCGGGAAGAACATTATGGGTATAACGCGGAACAACTCCTTACCTGGCAGCCCGCCTAAGCAAGTCTCAACCTTAAGCAGTTAGATGAAGGTCTAAATTATGTTCTGAAAGGAAAAGGGCAGTGTATCCTGAGCAGGTTACCCCAGCGTCCCACTCCATTCGTTACAATTTTTCTTTGTCACAACGGGACGGATTTTGGGGAAATTAATTTTGTTTTCTAAATTGTTAAACGACCATTCGAGTGCAATCTTATTTCGCTTAAGGAAAAGCGTATTTATGTTTGTCTTGCCTTTGGTATTGTAAAGGATTTCTCCATCGAGTTCGAAAATAAGGTTTTTAAAAACAAAAATAATGCCTTGGTTTTATTTGAAGACTTTTGGTATTCAGGTTTTAGTTTTATGCATATTCTGTTCTTGGGTCCAATTCTCACGCATTAAAAAAGGAAAAAGGTTACCGTTTCCCCTTTTGATGTTACAAACCTAAATCTTACAAATCCACCCGATTATCATTTAAAAATAATTGATGATTAAACGAACTAAGTGAAGTTCGCTCATAATTCATAAATCATGATGCGACGAAGTATAACTATATTTTTTTGTAAGTATATGAATTTTGATAGCGTAATTCATATTATACAACTCCAATAAATTGATCTACGACACAGCAGAAAGACCATGGAAAGTGGCCGTACAGTTTTAGGACCAGATGAAATGTCTATAGATTTAAACGAGTGTATGCCCACTTTCCGAAGCCTGGCTAGTCAATTTGCGTTCTGGTAGCTTTAAGTTCTAGACCGACTTATACATTGTCACGAATATTCATCATAATCATCATCATCATCATCATCATCATCAGCCCACCTCTGCCCACTGTTGGGTATAGGCCTTTTCCCCCTCGCGCTACTTCTCACGGTCCCTAGCCATACGCATCCATGGACCGTTCGCCGCAATGACGATGTCGTCCGTCCACGAATATTACTTGTTGCATTCTACATATTTAGACCCCTGGTTTTAGAACCAATAATTCCATCCTAAACGAGCTCAAACTAATGAAGCGACTGTCAACAGTCTGTCGCCAGAGGGCCCTCAGCTTTTTTGCGCATATTATGCGATCACCACATCATACTCTGGAAAAACAGATAATCTTGGGCCAGATGGAAGGTAGACGGGCGAGGGGCAGAACACCAATGCGCTGGTCCGATGCCCTAAAGAGGGCAGCAGGTGGATCCATCCAGCACGCATCCCATCACGCCCATAACCGCGATGAGTGGAGAACCATTGTATATGGTCACGATCCTCAGAATTGAGGGACCGATCCAGAAAGACCCCTGGTTCCTAGTACGTCCCTGCAAAGGTCCCAGGACGGTTAATAGCCGGCCCAGATTAGCCGGGAGAGTAATACCTCTGCGAAACTTGCCGACGGGGATAAATGCACTACCGGTATTGGTTTCGGGCCCACAGACGGACGCACTCCACCGTGATATGAGTATTAGAGGTACATAGGAGTCTTTGTGGGGAACAAGACCCACAAAGACAAGTATAACCGGCAAAAAAAAAACGCTGTTGACCGGTGGTGAGTGGTGACTGAACGCAAAAACTATTCTTCTTCTTTTTCAGCATTTATTTGTCCACTGCTGGACGTATGCCTCTTCACGTTTCTTCCATTTAAGCCGGTCAGTAGCTATTGTGGTCCCAGGTTGAGCCTGCTGCGGCCTTGATGTCGTCGGACCGTCAAAAAACTATTGCATTTCGGAAACATACATAGTTTTGGCACCGAAATTCTTTATCAATCAGATTCGGCGAAATTTCTATAATACGGTCAAGTCACCCGCCCGACACGAAGGGACATCGATAATACTTTCAGATGTTCTAGTCCTAGTTGAGAACAGGGCTTGGAATTGGTGTATTCGACATTACAGTATAATAGTTGGTAATTCCGATAAGTCTACAAAACACATTATGACATTACGAACCCAAAGTAGGAAACCTGATGAAAAACAAACACCATGTCAGTCGGGCACTGAAAAATGCGGTTTCATACTTACGTACACCTATCTAGCATAGGTACGGTAAACACAGATAACCCATGGCAGCTCTTGCGGCGCGCAGCATAAGGCCGCCAATCGAAGAAAAAGGGGTATCCAGCGTATGGCAGACTCTACTTAAGTATTTCAGGAAATTTGAAGGTACGCAATTAACCACAAACAACACAGAGTAAACCTCGGTTTAACTTTTGACAGCAGTTTACGTGCTATCGGAGCGACAACAAAGGCGTGGCGTCACTGAGCGGTTGTCGCAGGCCGGTACAGGTGTTAATCTCCGCTTCAATGGAAACTTTACAGGAAACAACCTCCGGGAAACTTGTGACAGTCCCCCCCCTGCTTGACGGATGATTCTGCCAACGGCGGTGGTTATGAAAGGAAAAGTTGGCTTTTTGTCCGCAGGTATCTATTGCATCAACACGCGAGATAAAGCACCCTCGAACTTACTTTTAAAGGCCTTCAATAGATGATACTAATCTTATTCACATATGGTAGTAAAATTCTTACGCTTGCCAATGTATCAAATTATCCGTAGGAAAAACTAATTAGACAGGCAAGAAACATTTCTTACTCGATTAAAATCGTCAAAGAAAACGCCCCATAAAAAACTGCCTCTTCTATTTCCAGTGGGTCGTCTAGAAACTGCCAAAGAAATCTCCCAGGTGCAAGAATAATGAAATAACCACTCTTAGAACTTGCTTATCTCATCACCTCATACGGTAGCCAAGTTAAGCCGGCTAAAGTCTAAATTCCAGTTTGATCCGGTTTGCGCAGCGGCGAACCGGAATAATCCGGTCCACCTGATCCGGTGCGAGCCGGTTACCGCCGCCGAGGGGCGCCGAGACGCAACGCAGGGCGGTACAGAAGTTCTACTTATTTTACTTTCCTTTATACACTGACTCCCCAGTATTCTAACTATCTAGGTATCTATCTACACAAACGTAACCGTGCACGTCAACATACCATTGTAACAAACGAGACAATGCATATTGACCGAAAATGTTCGACACAGTTTTTTATATTAATTTAACGGTCAAACACACACGGACACACTTATTTCAAACATTGCCTGTTTGCCTGAGCGTCACATCGGTTACTATAATAATATCTCCTCACACTATTTTGGTGGAATCCTACCTTTATAGCTACAGAAAAACTGTCAGAAAAGGAAGTCATCAGATTGCGAAATCATTACGAGTGGCATTTACAGATTTTGTAAAATATAAGCAGGGTGCCAGTAAATTGGTGATTTTGACAAACCTTTTTTTCGTGCCATTCGGCTTTGTTTCTAGTAAGGATCAAAAGTCATGGTCAAAACACTAGAAATGTAAAAAACTGACCTTTTGTAGTCGTTGATCTGTGATGGAGACTTGCGGCGGCTCACGTCGGGCGCACTTTGGGCACAAAACTTTACTCGTTCACTTCGCTGTGCGCTCTAACTGGAGGTGAATTTACTCGCAGGGCTAAGTGTAAATAAACTTGCAACTTTTAAGCCGGACATTATTGACAGTAAAATTATGTAGCGGCCTTTTTGGTACAAGAGAGATGTGGTCCGCTTGAACGTGATTGTACTGTTTTGTAGCAAGACCGGCAAACTGGCCAACAAACGTATTTGATGTCAAACTGGGCGTCTAGTCAAAGTCGTAAGGAAAAAAAACTGCCTTTTGATCTTTGAATCTATCGGAATCGGAACACGACCGGCTAAAGGTGCTAATAATATACGCATTACAAGCCTCAAACATTTAATTTTAGGCTAGCCTTCAGGGAAGGTACGTATTTCATAAAGGAACATCTATCGATAGGGTAGTTTTGCTCAATTTACTCGTAGTAGATAAAGACAGTAACGATCAAACAAGGAAGTTACTTATAAATCCGAACAAAACATTCGCCACAAACTGAGCAAGCGAAACAAGCATTTACACGACTAAAAGATTAGAAATGGTAATGAAAATTAATTCAGCAGGCACCTGCGTTAATTCATGCAAACGAATGCAACTAAATTAATCAAGCTCAGTCGAGGTACATTCGGAAACGCCGACCTGGCAGACGAGATGCAAATAAAGGTATCCATTGAGATTATTGCAAACTTGAGGCAATTCCGCCGATCAATGACTGTTGGATTGAAATAGAAAAACACCGAAGAAAAAACAACGGGCAAGTGCGAATCGGACTCACATAGAAAGGGTTATATTCGGTACAAAGGGAATTCTGCCCAGTGCCTAAAAACAATAGAATAAAGAAACAAAGATGAGAGAAAGAGAAGGGGAGAGAGAGAACAAGAAATAGTTAAATACTAACGGATCGCTAATTCTAAAATAAACGGAGGTAAAATCCTTCCTAAAGTCATCCTCTGCCCAGCTAGGAACGTAAAAGTCAAACAAGGGAAAAATGCCCCAAGTTACGCTCGGTAGAAATTGCGAATGCTCTGGGACATTAGTTTCCGAAATAAGAGTGAAATCGTGTGTTTAGAGACGAACGGAGCGGCGTCGAGTGGCTCTATAACATTTGTCACCTTCCATGTGTTGGTAGGGCCGGGATTGTTGTGTAGTTTTATCGATATTTTGTCAGACTGTCTGTCTAGTTCTCAACATCTACATCCCAAATGTAATGGGCCTGTAGCGCCTGATCTAAAAAACAATGTCCCAGGCACTGCAGCGCCGAGTGGTCTCTTCACCCATCTAGTGTGAGTGAAGGTGCCACTGGACGCTGCATAAAGCCTTAGTTTTGTAGCGACGCCTATCGGGCGCACAGGAAACTGCAACATATGCTGCGGCAATCGCTACTCGCTACAATCCTGCATCGCGCCAGCAAAATGTCTATCGCTGAGTATTATAGAACGTCCAACTATGTTCAGTTGGACCCGGCTGGTCCCCAAGCATAACATCTGCTTGGCGGGAAACCCTTTATAGTGAAGAGCATGATCACCCGCTTCTCCTATAGGGCCTACCACACCTTCAGTTTGTGCAGCTGTACAGATGTATCGTAAGGTCCAAATTGGACCGTCCAATAGCCTAGACACGGCTACAAATTGCACAGTTTTTGTCATACACACGGACGTTTCGATTTATCTGTGCAGTGCTATTGTTACGATTTCCCGTGGCGTGTGTGCTTTCCCGGTACCTACTTAATTACTGTAAAGTGTTCAAAACTTACTAGATATTCTGTATCCCTTCAGTGGGGGCTTATATTATTTTACCTGTAAAGTAGAAAGTAGAAATAAATAAGTATAATGAGATAATTTTTATATCGGTTTAACGGTTTCACTTACTTTTATTTTGTCGGAATAGCCGACATGTTTCATGTTTTATATGAGATCAAGAAATACATGTTGATATGTTAATTTTTTCCCAACTCTAAACATGCATCTCAATATTTCCCGTTATCCATCGACATCGACACAATTTTCCCGTGCATAAACCTCGACACACGTTGAGTTATGCAGTCTGGCGTCTGGCAGAGTATCGATGAGTTATTGAGCTATTTACATTACATCACTAGTCCCAGCTGAAATATGTCGGGGCGAAATAAATGTGACAGAAGTACTGCGCAGATGCTCAAAGAACATCCACCATCGTAGTCTTGCACTTTTTCAACACTCCGTCGATCTTAAAAATGTATAATAAGTTGAAAAAATTAACTCGGGACAGGACTTGAACCCGCAACCTCTCGCATACCGTGCAGGCGCTCTACCAATTGAGCTACTGAGTCAAGTAACTGTCCACCATCATTTGTCGATCATCATTATTAGCATTTTGTCATTATCATCTCCGTCGATACTATCTCTGCCGGTTTCCTAATTGAGAAATTCACTAAACAAATAGGTAAGTATCGTTCTGTCTCCGCAGATTTCTCTCAAAAGAGCGTGACAGAACGATACGTAAGTATTTACTTAGTAAAAATCTCAATTCAGAAACCGGGCCTATCTAAATTATTGTAAGCTTGCATCGTCATGAAATAGGCGAGTAAAATGGCCAAGTATTTTGTTGGCCATGGCAGAAGTAAATCATTATTATGAATCATACAGTGTAGCATTAATTATCTACATGCACATACAATGTGCATGCACGCACAAACACTCGGTTTTAATGATAATTACAGGGCATTTTTAAAATAGCTTTGTTCCTGAAACACGTCAACTTCTACATGTGATTTGCAAAAATTTTCCATACAATAAAGTCAATAAAAAAATTTTAAAACCGACTTCACTGCTGAAAAGATACACTGTTATTAAGCTACTGCACTGGTTCCGAATGGTTCGTTGAGGACTTCCATTCTCCATCTTCGAAGTTCTTCATCATATCCTCACAATTTTTTTATAGGACCAAATGGAAAGTATGCACTTTCAAACAAAAAAAAAGAATCATCAAAATCGGTTTAAATAGAAAAAAGTTCTGAGGTAACAAACATAAAAAATAAGGGTCGAATTGGGTACCTCCTCCTTTTTGAGTCGGTTAAAAATAAAATATTTTTTCTAAAACATATTTTTTTGGCAAAATTTGCGGCTTGGATAGGGTAGGAGCAGGATAGACTGGACAGGTGGTAGAAAGAGGAGGGGCACGAAACGGCGCCGCGCAGGCAGCGCTGAAATGAAAAAGATCTGAAGACTTTCTGTTCTGTTTTTGTTCAGCTGTTTGGCCCCGCTTTGAATATCATTGTAGGGAATGTGAAGTCACCTGAACGATTTTATTCGTCGTAGGAATTTCATATATCTGGAACGTTTGGGGGATGCGAATGCTCCTTTCCCATATTTTGCTTGGATTGGAATGTATTGGATTCACACGGCGGGTCTCAGTCAGTTTGCGTTGCCATAAAATGTTTTAGAGTTACCACTGTACCCAGTTGGGAAAGTTAGGGTGCTTAGGAGTTTAGCTGTTTACTGTAAAAATATGGTAATTTGGCTCGATCACATTTCGCTTCCTGAAATTAATGTAAACAACCTGAACCTGCTTGATAATTTGATGTTCTTGATTTACATTCCGTAATATTGAACATAATATTATTACCGTACCGAATTCAACCCATTTTCTACAAGCGCTGTAGATATAAGCACTGCATAGAGACGCCGGGAAATTACAGAAGCAATTTCACAGTTTCAAACAAAATCTAGAATCACAGGCGTTCGATCGCCGATTCCGCAACGGTAGTATCGCCGATTCCGCAAAGTACCACAAAAGTTAGCAGTAGTGGCTCAGGACCGAAAAATCTGGTTGAGAGGGGGGGAACTTCGCCTTGCTTTGGGACAGTATTCTGAAAGGCAGTCCCTTGTCGCCCAACAAGGTAAACTTCAAAACAAGCACAAACACAACAACAGCACACATCTGTGACGTAGATGGATGTGGCTCCTCACCGCGGATGATCAGCTCAGATAAGGCAAACTCATCTCGCGAGGTGGGTCCAGAATCCCGGTTGGCCCTGATCATAGACTTGGAACACATAGATGGACCAATTGGGTTAGAGCGGGAATGATAGACTACGCATGTAAATGGACTGGGGGCGTCTTTTGTTTTAGAATGTTTGCTTACTACGCTACTACCCTAAATATTCAAGGCCACAATCGAGAGTGCTCGCGAGGCGACAGTAAAATGCGACCTCTTTTAATGCCAGCTACTAGATACCAAACGGAACAGACAAAACTGCATCAGTCCTTCCTGTCAGGCCGATGTGATGGAATTGCTTCAGGAAGGGCGTTGACCTTGAGGGTGAAGCATCCATCCACGGTACAGTTTTATGACAGGTCAGGCAAACCGGAAGGCAAATCTCCCCATGAATACAATTCATTTGCGAAAACTATGCATACTCATAGGTACCTTTATTTCGTCGGTCCGTATAATCTTGCAGAAGCACCAATTCAAAAAATCTTCTGTGGCAGTCTACCTACCTTGTGCTGAGCTTATCTGATGGAGAGGGAGCCAGCTCCTTTTTTCAGGGGAAATTCGATGATAAACTTTGACTTCCCTTTGATGATTGATTACTTCTTGTTTGGGTTTTTAGGTACCGGTGCTGCGTTGGGATGCTTGTATCGTAGCGTGTCATCACATAGGAAATTTCTAGAAACACAATAACTCCCTGTTAGCAAGAGGTGGCTTGCCATTGTTACGTTCCTATCATATTTTAATTTCGTGAATCTACTTGACTTTTTATTTCCGCACTCAGTTCTGACCATCCAAAAGCTGTCTAGAAGACATTGCTTTGAGCGATAAGACCGCCTTATGTAAAGTTGCAATACTTTCTTGTACACTAAAGAGTGTTCTATCTATTTATGTAATGTTCGAGAAAAAAAGACTACTTCGGTTCACCCCAAAGCGAGCCAACAATTAGCCAAGGTAAAAGGCCAAACTAATCCACGTACGCCATTAGTGGCGGAAAACTGAAACGAACCTCATTACCGTCGTCTTACATCACCCCCTCCCCCCCTCCACCTGGCGGGAGGGGGTAAGTGACTCCAAACGGAAATAGAGGTGCAGGCGACTGGAGGTAATGTTAATTGAATTTCTGCAGACGTTATGTTTAGGGCTGGGGTGAGAACGCTTTATGGTTATCGATAGAATCCATACCAGCTGCACGGTGTTTCCATAAACGTAAACGATAAAGAATCAAGTCTAAGGCAGTAACAGTTGTTTTTCGAAATATATTAAGTTTTATGAAAAAACTGTTTTCATTGTACACAAATGGAATTAAGAAGCCTTTCCGTGGCGGCTGGATATCAGGTGACAAAAGACTAGCAAGGGACCGGGGAGTATGACAAAAAAAGATGCGCAAAAGTGGACTTCATTCATGATGTTGGATAGATAGATACTAGAGGTACCTAGATACTTAGATTATATTTGTCAAGAGCAACGTCATTGTAAATTGTCGAGAGAGCGTAAATTTCGATAATTAGAATTAGTCGCCGAAGGGATTTATTCGTAGTTTCTAGAATCTGGAGTCTAAACCTTAGGTCCTACAAATAGTTAAACCTCGCGTTGAGAACCTAAAGTTTCGTTTTTAGCAAAAAAAAAACACATTCAAAAAGAAGATATGTTTTTTTTTTCCATTTGCGGCGCTAGTTGTGTTACTTGAAGGCAATGATTTTTGACTGAACACTACCTGCCGATGTTGTATCGACAGACCGGCTAAACTAAACGTAAACACCTTCCAATATTATTGAAAAACCTATCGATGATGTAGCAATATTTTGGTATGGTCAAATCGGAACAGAGAAAATGGTCGACCAATCAGATTACTTTGCTTAAAGACATAATGGTGTTCGCTATGCGCGCGGGGTTTTAAATAATTACGGGCAAACCGTGCCCGTTGATCGCGCAGCGGGTTAAAAAACCTATCGATATTTATCGTCCCCTCCCTATCGGTCGGCGAGTGATCCTTGCGCCGTGTCGCACGCAAGATTAAGCGTCACAAACCTGCAGATACTTCCAGCAATGGACAGGGGGCACACAACTGCGACAACTACCCTACTTCACGCTACAAAGGTCGTATTATTAGGTGACAAGGTTTAATTTCCTTTGGCGGAGGGTCTAATTTAAGTTTGCAAGGTAATGTCGCTGCCAGGCGCGTTCCTTCACGGCTGTATGAAAAGCGGCGTTTGTTTTTGAGTGCTTTTAATTGTTTTCATTTGTGCACAAAAAGCAAACACCTGTTTCTAGTAACTACAGCTGACGAAAGAAATTAGCGATCACCACGCTGGCCATATAATCCATGGCCTAGATCGTAATGGTTATTGGCAGTTTTGTTTCGAAGAGTTTGCAGTCATTACGTTACGGTAGCAATATCCTGAGATATCTCTTTTGGTTTGAGTAGCGCGCGGGTGACTATAAGGCGCCTACAATCTAAGTCTGAGATCACCTACTTGAGCTCGATCTCAAGTACTTGAACTCAGAAAAAATCAAATGCTAATGTCAAGTCTTGGCTAAAATTAATGTCAAACTTGAGTAGCTGTCAGCATATTAAAAGACCCTATCTTGAGATTGACATTAACATTAGCCAAGGCTTGACATTAGCATTTGACTTTTCTGAGCTCACCTACTTGAGTTCTATCTTGAGTCGACTACTATTAATGCCACCCTAGATTTTATTATAAGTTACTTCAAAACAATTAACCTTTGACCTGTAGCGGCAATACCATTACCCCAACTTGCAAGCAAGTGGGCTTACCTTTAGGGTAGACGATAGCAAGGTGGCGGGAAATTCAAAATGTTCACAGTCTTTTACATTTTGTAGCTAAACTGAACTATTTTTTTTCAGCGATTTTTCGTTCGCGACAATCGAACCGTATTCTTTTCATTATTGTAAACAACAGAACAACAATAATTCAGCCGATTATGTGTTCTGGTCTACGAAGCAGTGGTAGTGCCCAAAAAACTTGTCGTAGACCAGACCACATAATCGGCTGAATTATTGTTGTTCTGTTGTTTACAAAAATGAAAAGAATACGGTTTTATTCTCGCGAACGAAAAATCGCTGAACAAAAATAGCTCAGTTTAGCTACAAAATGTAAAAAACTGTGAAAATTTTGAATTTCCCGCCACACTACTATTTGACTTGGCACGACTTTGTCTAGATTTCATTACTTTTTTAGAGATAAACAAGCAGATCCATCGAGACCTGGCTAGTTTTTACAGAAAGTTTTTGGTGGGATTTCACTTCTTTTTGTAGGAACGAGGGCATATTGATTAATTTTATTAGATTTTCTTATTTGACACAGTTTTTAAATTTGTGTAACGTTCGAGTAGAATAAAGTTAATCGTCCGACTATTTCTTGTTGAACGAGCGAGCGAAGCGAGCGAAGTCCTCCGAGTCTGCTGGAACAATCCGGCGTTTGTATGTATGTAGGTATGTTTGTATGTATGAATGTTTGTTCGACGATAACTTGAGTAAATTTGGTCGGATCGTTATGAAATTTGATAGGCGGGTAAACTAAATTAAAAGAATTTTTAAATTCGAACATGAGCCAAATCGGTCGATGGGTTGCCGAGATATGGGGTTGTATAGTTTAAATGCAAAGCGCGCGCGCGCCTGCGCGAATGGCGTAAGCAAAGTCATACATCTGTAACTGAGGTCGCGAGTTCATAGTTCGGAGCGAACCACTAGTGGGACGCTATAGGCTAGATTAAATGAAGATGTGTCCCACTACGCTGGATTTTTGCAATGACAGTCGATTTTTTTATGTACCAATAGTAGAAGGGGCATTACCATAATATCTCTAATAAAGCTGATACCAGCTGAGGGTTCTTCATCAGATACTCCAGACCTTAGATTTTTGACATCAAATGAAGCGGCCCACCAAGTTGAATATTTTTTTCATCTCCCACGCTCGGAAAGTTTGCTGTTACTAGTAACTTACGATCGTGTAAAGGCCGGATTTAAACTATCTGCATTTTGGTGCGCTTCGAAATTTGAACGCGACGCCGGGACAGTCTTTCCCGCGCCCTATGGTGTTGAAAAAGAAAAAAACACTGGCCGTTTAAGAAGATGCCAAGTCCCGAGAGAAAAAAGAGCCTCATTCATAGTTCATTTACACGCGTACTTCAGCGAAAGTGATTGTTCGTGCCCATTTTCTATACAAAACTGTGAATGTAAATGGGGCATAAGCATCTTTTAAAAAGGTTAACTCACGGAATAGAACATTCAGAAACGCGGTTTCTTCTTATAGTCTTTTCAATATTTTGTACACAATATTTATTTTATAAACCCAGTAAATAAAAAAAATGCTTCGCTTCTGTTTTATCAATTAGATAATTATGTTTTGGTTTGTTAAATATTTTTTTTCAAACGATATTACTAATTTAATTTTTTATCTCCTAGATTTTTTTATATTATATGGTAAGTGTTCAGAATGCACCCGGAAAAAAAAACATTCTTTTAATTACATTATTTTTGTGTCTGGATAAATAAACTTCAGGAAATTATTAATAAAACAAATGGTTTTAATACCAACGAAGCTCAAAAATTTAGTGCGGCAGCCGTAACTACAGTAAAATATGCTTTTAAAAGGAACTTATTTGATTCACCTGTTCTGCCTGTAAGTAGTTGTCTATAGAGTTTTTCCCGCTTGGCTAACAAAGTCATTTCCTCGCTTCTGTGAGATGAAAAGTTTTGTGTTTCGCACGAATGCAATATTATTTGCGTTTCGTGCTTCTGAATACCTCGCTACGCTCAGGTTTCTTTTTTTTAACCACTCGCTACGCTCGTGGCTCAATTTTAGAAACCTTCGCTAGCTCGGTATTCAATACAAGCACTCGCCGCAAACAATAATTTTGCATTCTTGCATAACAAATAACTATTGTAAGGGCGGTATATGTCGATCTAATAGTTTGGTTGGGCTCTTGTGTTTTCTAATCAGGGTCACCAGGTACTCCAGATCTTCGATTATCCTAGTTTTTATAGTTTTCCCTATATGTGGCTATTAAACCCTAACTCTGTACCAAATTTCAGCTCTCTGAGTTTATGGGAAGTACTAGTTCTATGAGGGCTCTTGTGTTTTCTAATCAGGGTCACCAGGTACTCCAGATCTTCGATTATCCTAGTTTTTCTAGTTTTCCCTTTATGTGCCCATTAAACCCTAACTCTGTACCAAATTTCAGCTCTCTGAGTTTATGGGAAGTACTAGTTCTATTAGGGCTCTTGTGTTTTCTAATCAGGGTCACCAGGTACTCCAGATCTTCGATTATCCTAGTTTTTATAGTTGTCCCTTTATGTGCCCATTAAACCCTTACTCTGTACCAAATTTCAGCTCTCTGAGTTTATGGGAAGTACTAGTTCTATTAGGGCTCTTGTGTTTTCTGATCAGGGTCACCAGGTACTCCAGATCTTCGATTATCCTAGTTTTTATAGTTTCCCCTTTATGTGCCTATTAAACCCTAACTCTGTACCAAATTTCAGCTCTCTGAGTTTATGGGAAGTACTAGTTCTATTAGGGCTCTTGTGTTTTCTAATCAGGGTCACCAGGTACTCCAGATCTTCGATTATCCTAGTTTTTATAGTTGTCCCTTTATGTGCCCATTAAACCCTTACTCTGTACTAAATTTCAGCTCTCTGAGTTTATGGGAAGTACTAGTTCTATTAGGGCTCTTGTGTTTTCTGATCAGGGTCACCAGGTACTCCAGATCTTCGATTATCCTAGTTTTTATAGTTTCCCCTTTATGTGCCTATTAAACCCTAACTCTGTACCAAATTTCAGCTCTCTGAGTTTATGGGAAGTACTAGTTCTATTAGGGCTCTTGTGTTTTCTAATCAGGGTCACCAGGTACTCCAGATCTTCGATTATCCTAGTTTTTATAGTTTTCCCTTTATGTGGCCATTCAACCCTAACTCTGTACCAAATTTCAGCTCTCTGAGTTTATGGGAAGTACTAGTTCTATTATGATGATCATGAGTGAGTGAGTGAGTGAGTGAGTGAGTGTGTGTCATAAATGCGAAACTTTGCTTTCGCTTAACTTCGGAACTAAATGACCTACAGACTTGAAATTTTGGATTTTAAGTATGTGATTATAGCTTACTAGATGACGAAAATTTCTGCGTTCTGGTCTTATCCAGAGGTTCTCAAATAGGGGCCTGAAAATGCGGCGAAATGGTTCCAGTAAAGGATGGTACGGCAGTGTTTGCTTCGCGCTCGACCTGGCGGGGGCACTGCCGTGCCCCCAGATTGCAGCTATTCCACATTGGGGCGTACAATTTCAGCACTGTACTCGGGTACATTAATGTGTCATCACGTGCACCTAGTTAGAGGTCCGTAAAATCATCCCTCACCCATCCGATTTCCCTCTCGTGTCCCTCACAGTATCGCGTCGCACAAACACACAAACAAAGCGTCGCGTCGGAAGTCAAACACCTGAGCTGTTTGCGCCCAGTAAAAGCTGCTATCCGGTGACCGACTCCGATTACAAACTACCCTCACTCTGGTGACCCCTAACATCCTACTAACACCTTGAAAGGTGGGTGGCTAGAACCATTGGTGGGGTGAAGGGATCCATTCAATACCTTGGAGTAAATACACGAATCAATTATAGGGGAGAGACGTCGTTTTGTTTTTTGGGAGGGAAATTACTTACATTTTATATGCGTGTGCAAGCGATGTTTGGTTTCCGTAAAACACATCGTGAAAAAAAAATGTTTTTCCTGTGACTAAGGCAACAAAACTGAGAGGATGGGACAAGCCTATTGCATCTCCAATAACTACTTGACACTGCAGAGTCGGAGTGGTCACTTCACCCATCTAGTGTGAGAGTGGATAACTCCATCACGAAATGTGTTTCTCGAATAACAGCGAAATATTGAGTGTAGGTGCACTGAACGTGGCGCCATAGATCTTATGGCCTGAATAGTGTGTTATTATAATAGTGTGTAATAGTGTATCCCACCAAAAACATTCTGTAAAAAACTAGCCAGGTCTCGATGGATCTGCTTGTTTATCTCTAAAAAAGTAATGAAATCTAGACAAAGTCGTGCCAAGTCTAAGGTTCCTTACTGCGATTTCTTTATTATTATAGTTAATGTTGTGAGACTTGGCCGTTGAAGGGTATACAAGCGGTTCTGGCGACAGATTGGTGCAATGGTGTCATGGAGCACCTGGATTTGTACCCTTGTGTACCCAACAGCCAAGTCTCACAACATTAACTATAATAATAAAGAAATCGCAGTAAGGAACCTTAGACTTGGCACGACTTTGTCTAGATTTCATTACTTTTTTAGAGATAAACAAGCAGATCCATCGAGACCTGGCTAGTTTTTTACAGAATGTTTTTGGTGGGATTTCACTTCTTTTTGTAGAAACGAGGGCATATTGATTAATTTTATTAGATTTTCTTATTTGATACAGTTTTTAAATTCGTGTAATGTTCGAGTAGAATAAAGTTAATCGTCCGACTATTTCTTGTTGAACGAGCGAGCGAAGTCCTCCGAGTCTGCTGGAACAATCCGGCGTTTGTATGTATGTATGTTTGTATGTATGAATGTTTGTTCGACGATAACTTGAGTAAACTTGGTCGGATCGTTATAAAATTTGATAGGCGGGTAAACTAAATTAAAAGAATTTTTAAATTCGAACATGAGCCAAATCGGTCGATGGGTTGCCGAGATATGGGGTTGTATAGTTTAAATGCAAAGCGCGCGCGCGCCTGCGCGAATGGCGTAAGCAAAGTTATACATCTGTTACTGAGGTCGCGAGTTCATAGTTCGAAGCGAACCACTAGTGGGACGCTATAGGCTAGATTAAATGAAGATGTGTCCCACTACGCTGGATTTTTGCAATGACAGTCGATTTTTTTATGTACCAATAGTAGAAGGGGCATTACCATAATATCTCTAATAAAGCTGATACCAGCTGAGGGTTCTTCATCAGATACTTCAGACCTTAGATTTTTGACATCAAATAAAGCGGCCCACAAAGTTGAATATTTTTTGTAAGGGCGGTATATGTCGATCTATAATAGTTTGGTTGGGCTCTTGTGTTTTCTAATCAGGGTCACCAGGTACTCCAGATCTTCGATTATCGTAGTTTTTATAGTTGTCCCTTTATGTGCCCATTAAACCCTAACTCTGTACCAAATTTCAGCTCTCTGAGTTTATGGGAAGTACTAGTTCTATTAGGGCTCTTGTGTTTTCTAATCAAGGTCACCAGGTACTCCAGATCTTCGATTATCCTAGTTTTTATAGTTTTCCCTTTATGTGCCCATTAAACCCTAACTCTGTACCAAAATTCAGCTCTCTGAGTTTATGGGAAGTACTAGTTCTATTAGGGCTCTTGTGTTTTCTAATCAGGGTCACCAGGTACTCCAGATCTTCGATTATCCTAGTTTTTATAGTTGTCCCTTTATGTGCCCATTAAACCCTAACTCTGTACCAAATTTCAGCTCTCTGAGTTTATGGGAAGTACTAGTTCTATTAGGGCTCTTGTGTTTTCTAATCAGGGTCACCAGGTACTCCAGATCTTCGATTATCCTAGTTTTTATAGTGGTCCCTTTATGTGCCCATTAAACCCTAACTCTGCACCAAATTTCAGCTCTCTGAGTTTATGGGAAGTACTAGTTCTATTAGGGCTCTTGTGTTTTCTAATCAGGGTCACCAGGTACTCCAGATCTTCGATTATCCTAGTTTTTATAGTTTTCCCTTTATGTGCCCATTAAACCCTAACTTTGTACCAAATTTCAGCTCTCTGAGTTTATGGGAAGTACTAGTTCTATTAGGGCTCTTGTGTTTTCTAATCAGGGTCACCAGGTACTCCAGATCTTCGATTATCCTAGTTTTTATAGTGGTCCCTTTATGTGCCCATTAAACCCTAACTCTGTACCAAATTTCAGCTCTCTGAGTTTATGGGAAGTACTAGTTCTATTAGGGCTCTTGTGTTTTCTAATCAGGGTCACCAGGTACTCCAGATCTTCGATTATCCTAGTTTTTATAGTGGTCCCTTTATGTGCCCATTAAACCCTAACTCTGTACCAAATTTCAGCTCTCTGAGTTTATGGGAAGTACTAGTTCTATTATGATGATCATGAGTGAGTGAGTGAGTGAGTGAGTGAGTGAGTGAGTGAGTGAGTGTGTGTCATAAATGCGAAACTTTGCTTTCGCTTAACTTCGGAACTAAATGACCTACAGACTTGAAATTTTGGATTTTAAGTATGTGATTATAGCTTACTAGATGACGAAAATTTCTGCGTTCTGGTCTTATCCAGAGGTTCTCAAATAGGGGTCTGAAAATGCGGCGAAATGGTTCCAGTAAAGGATGGTACGGCAGTGTTTGCTTCGCGCTCGACCTGGCGGGGGCACTGCCGTGCCCCCAGATATCAAGACCCAATATTTAAGAATGACAAACATTGATTGCAATAATCAGGTTGTCATAATTGGATGCTCAGTCCACAGCAGGAACCACTTACACCGTCCACGGCTTATTAGCTTTTTCTAATCGTCGCAAGGAGACGAATCTCCCGCCAAATCTGACTGAGGAATTATCATTCACGATGTGATCTTTCGCCGGTCTCTTGGGCCCGTGATTATGTGTGTAATTAAACCGATCTATCAGTCGCGACGTTGATCGAAGCGGCGGAAGCTTCCTCTACGTCTTTACACACCTTCAACGATACACAATCGTGCTCTTTTCAGCTCCCTTGTGTTAAAAATGTCCTATTTCATTTCATCTTCTTCTGGGCACAGAGTCAAGGTCATAAATCAGTCGCGATTTTCAGTAGTACAACCCTGTGTTAACATTATATTCTTGCCAGAAAAACTAGCTATGATTTTGTGATTAATTGTCACAAAAGTGGCAGACGTCGGAAAACGCATAGTCTTATTTGAAGTGGAAGTGGGCGGGACACTTGGCTAGACGCACTGATGGTAGATGGAAGAAGTCTATTGTGGAATGGCGAACTCGAGAGTGGTAGAGATTGGTTGGGAGACCACCAGCCGGATGGTTGATGACATAGCGTAAGTAGCCGGAAAGCATTGGCTGCGTCTGGCACAGGATCATGAGCGGTGGCGTAAGCATGAAGAGGCCTTTACTCGGCAGTGGGGTCGTATAATACTGTCTGGAATCTAGCAACTTTCGGTCGCTCTAGTTCGCCCACATTCTACAATGCTAAGAGGATGGAATGGTAAACGAATATTCTAAAAGAATACCCTAAAGTCAACGTTCAAGATCCTACACATCTCTAACAGTATCTGGGTGGAACAGCGACGGTATAAAACTATGGAAACGATTCCCCGCAGCGTAGGTAACAAAGTCTAAGGGACCGACCGACCACTTTATCGCTTACTGACGATGAAGTAGCGTGGATATACCTTCGTGAACTTGAAAAACCAAGGCTTGGTTGGGCTTAGCGAATTTCAGCTCATGGCGTCGACGCTGGGCATTCGTGGCGAACTCGTTGCGAATTCACTGCGGATTTAATTTGCTTTCAACTGGCTAGTGTGATAAGGCTCTTATGTTTGCTTGATTAGTGTGTTTGATTGTACAGTCGGCCACAGTTTCAGATACCCCTTTTTGTTCGATTGGCGCCCTTATGCCGTGCGAGATAAGAGCTGCCATGGGGTATCTGAGATTGTGGCCAATCGTACGACTCGTAGTATTAAGGTCTTTGTCTACGCAATTGTTCGCTCATCGTTTTTGTGACCTTGGTGAGCTACTCTTTAGCTCGTCAAGGTAGGAAAGATTTTTATCTAAAACAGAGATATAATTGTTGCAATTCAATTATATCATTTTAGTTTGACGTTATGAACGTACGTTATGACGTATGGAAGTGTCTTACACCGAAAGGTATTAGATTTGCCAACCATCTCTATTTTAGAGGACCCAATTTTAGAGGCCTTTCACAAGCATCGAAAACGGATAAATTAAAGGGTGATATCCACCCTATTCTCACCCTGGGTCCAAAGGTAATTGGAGCTATCAGGGAGCCAGGCTGTAAAGAGGTGGTTGAGGTGCGCCGCGATCGAGCGTGAAAGAAATGTTACTTTTACACGAGCGCTATTAATACAATATACTCACTGGAAAGCTTCTACTGGAACGTGAAGGTAGCGGGAACTTGGAGATTAGGCATTGAAATTATTAGGTACTTGGTTGTGGTTGGTTAGATTTCAGGTGTTCGTAAACTGACTATATATTTGTTAATTGAAAATTCTAATTTGGTAAGTACTACGCTTGGTGATGATGCATAATATGCAAAGTACAATCAGAAGATTCAAATATCTCTTTAATTTGCCCTTAGTCCAAGAATGTTAAGAGGTGCTCCTTTTTTCCTGTGATATGTGATAATGGTAGTTGTTGTTTATGTCTAGTGTTAGTGAAGGTGCCATTGGACCGTTGTTTTAATCTTCGACTATGATAAATTCAAAGTAAAGGCGTAAGTTTAAAAAAATTATTTTTACTCACGTTTCCATATAAGTTGCACTATCTATTGCACATACCGGAAACATAAATATTCTGACCATTGACATTGTATAGTTAGGTAACAACAAACCATTGCCTAGCGCAATCTATTTGTATCTTGTTTGTATCATTTCCTGCTATGCGTCAGTCCGAATTTTCCGCGCAGTTTTTCCTCCTGACTCACGTCACTATGTCCTCGCATGTTTCAGCTAATGCCCTCGTATTGGTGCCATTCGGCTGATCCCACCTTTGCCGCTGAGAGCCGGTCATTTGCGACATTGCCCCGGCGATTTGTACGGTAAACGGACTGCGAAGGAAGGTAAAGACTCTACCCTATACACTAGTATAGATTGGGGGTGAAAAGGGCAGATGCCTCGTATATCAGAGTCTTATACCATTGGGTCGTCGCTCCAAAAATCTTTGATCTTTCAAAACAACTACCCTTACGACTTTTTGGATTTGGATCGTATTTGGATTTAAAATGGTTAAGGGTAGACGATAGCAAGGTGGCGGGAAATTCAAAATGTTCACAGACTTTTACATTTTGTAGCTAAACTGAACTATTTTTGTTCAGCGATTTTGCGTTCGCGAGAATAAAACCGTATTCTTTTCATTATTGTAAACAACAGAACAACAATAATTCAGCCGATTATGTGTTCTGGTCTACGAAGCAGTGGTATTGCCCAAAAAACTTGTCGTAGACCAGAACACATAATCGGCTGAATTATTGTTGTTCTGTTGTTTACAATAATGAAAAGAATACGGTTTTATTCACGCGAACGAAAAATCGCTGAAAAAAAATAGCTCAGTTTAGCTACAAAATGTAAAAAACTGTGAAAATTTTGAATTTCCCGCCACGTTGCTATCGTCTACCCTTAAGTAAACTTTTACGGTGACTTAGCCAATGATACAGAAACACAACAGATTTCAGTAGACGGAGAGAAGTGATGGCTCAACTTACTTGAATATATAACTCTTTCGTGGATTATGTATTCTGTGGTTGGGTGAAGTAATGTGCCTCTTGTCGCCGCACTGCAACACTTAAGGAGTGGTCAATTCAACCATACAACATAGAAGTTACTCAGACACCACATGAAAGCTAAAGACCACCTGTTAAAAAAAGCTCAAAAACAACCGGTCGACTCGCATTTCTGCTAAAAACCTCTACGTTCACGGCAAGCCCGAGTACCAACCGCATTTCTAAATCAACCCACGGGCCGTTACCCCGGAGAGTGACTTGCGGAAAATTGGAAAACGAAACAAGGTGAAAAATATTATTAAGTGGAGCCTTCTCCCCGCCTCCCGGGAATGAACAATTTTTACACTCCTCTGTATTGTTTGCTGCTTCTTGAGCTGCGGATTAATTTGTTGTGCTTCGCGCCGCGAGGGGATTGTGGGATTGGGGTAAACAGGTGTTTTGATAGCATTAACTTTGCGCTTAATCGACGCCTTTGCGGGTTTGATTTGAAGAATGTCATAATTTGTTTGAATCCTGACTTTAGTTATAAAGTGTCCTGAAAATAGTATGGTATGTGCTGATCTAATTCCATTATCTAATTAGATTATATTGTGATCTGGTGGCTTTTAAACCAGGTATTTGTATAAAAACTAGGAATTAACTAGACTTGAAAGCTCGTTATTAGCTTTTTTGCTATTACCTAGTTTATTAGCTAGTTGACTGGATTTGGAATTATTATTAGCTTTCAAGTCCATCATATTTTATTAAAGGCTAGCTTAAGTGATCACAGGCACTGGTCAGATGAAACCAACAAACTTTATTCCGATTATAACTTACAGTTATTGACTGGCATGTAAACAACACATAAACATAAGCATTGAAAGTTGAAAAAGTTTCAGATCCGTCGGAAATTGCGTGAAAAATAATTATGGGGTATGCTAAAAAAAACAGTAGTTACGGATTTCATGTTACAAGTGCATTTCCACCCCAACAACAACGAGCCTCGTCAGTGCAAACACACTCGGCTCGGTGTATTTTTGTAACGAAACGATATAAGAGGAAGAAATAATTTCATATTTTCTGCCTTTCACCGTTGTCCATTTCGCGTCGTCTCGCTTGACCCTCACTTATGGCAATCTAATTTTGCTCGCCACCATGCCACCCCGTGGCGCCAATGTTGGCCAAGTATTTGCCACTATAAATTCAAAACACTTTTTCTCTCAATTGAGATACAAACTGTTAATCTGTCATATTTTTCAGATGTTTCCTTATCGTTGAGGATCCAAGCAGGCTTTTTTATGCCTATGACATCGTCTAACTAAGCCGTTGTGCCTACTATACCAATCAATTATTATGCTGCAGTAAGTATATATGCCATCAAAAACATAACTTGTAAAAAAAACCAAGCCTCGCTGCTCAGTTCTTCTACCGTAAAAAGTTTTGAGATCCATGTACTACCAAGTCGGTTAATTTATTCAGTAAGTTATTTATTACGTAATTAACTAACCTAACAACATCTTATAGTGACGCATATCAATATTAAAAATCTTTTATGTTTCAAATAAATGTATTGACTTGGCAATCGCACTAAATAATCTAATTTATAATATGTATTACTTTTGAGATACTTAGTGTTTTCATGCGATTGCCAAGTCAATCTATTTATTTAAAACATGAAAGATATTTAATATTGATATGCGTCACTATAAGATGTTGTTAGGTTAGTTAATTACGTAATAAATAACTTACTGAATAAATTAACCGACTTGGTAGTACATGGATCTCAAAACTTTTTACGGTAGAAGAACTAAGCAGCGAGGCTTGGTTTTTTTTTACAAGTTATGTTTTTGATGGCATCTCATTTCTTTTTGTAGATAGTCCTACTTTTTTTGCTTTCCAGTACCTTCTACTTCTTGAATACCAACAACAGATTTTGGCTTTTTCATTCGGTTGACCATTTTACAAGTTACCTTTGAACATAATTGTATGTAGGTAACTTATACACTGATTTATTCCATTATATTTAGAATACGTAATTAGTGTATAAATCAAGGAAAAACTGAAATATTTTGCAATTTCGGTCCAGCTTTCTAAATACACAAACTGCATAAATAAACTTTCCTAAGCACTGCACATTTTACGAAACTAGTCGGCTGCATCGACATAATACGACACGTTTACGAAATACAAAATGCATAAATAACTTTGTATTCCCATATAAATATACATATGTATAAATATGTATAGGATTACAAAGTTACATTTGCATTGTACATGTATGCAAATCAAACTTTGTAATCCCATATATTTATATAGGAATACAAAGTTATATATGCAGTTCGTGTACCTAGAAACCTGGACTGAAATTGCAAAATATTTTAGTTTTTCCTTGATTTATACACTAAATACTAATTGTATTCTAAATTTGAAGCTTCTATGTATGCTAGAAGTGCCTTAGAGTTTTGATGATCAATCAGTGAGTGAGTGACAAAATACGAAACTTTGACTAGTTATAATTCTTAAACTACTGGTTCAAATTGAATGAAATTTGAAATATTCCGTGTTTATACAATGCTTTCTTGGTTACAGAAAATTCAGGCTTCTAGTTTTATTCGAAACGAAGTTATAGGGGGGTCGAAAATGGCCTGAACTGCTTCGAGAAAAGTATGGTACGGCCGTGCCGCTTTTTAGCTCGACTTGGTGGGGGCACTGCCGTGCCCCCAGATATTCGGAAAACACGTAATATTTTTGGTCAAATGGGAATATCAGATGTTCAATGTCTGATAGCAGCTGAACTTTACTGTTGCCATAGTATCAAATATTCTGGACAATAATTAAACGAGCGAGCGAAGGTCTCCGAGTCTACTGGAACAATCCGGCGTTTGTATGTATGTATGTATGAATGTTCGTTCGACGATAACTTGAGTAAAAGTCGGATCGTCATGAAATTTGGTAAGCAGGTAAAGGAGGCCAAGAGAATTTTGAACATGAGCCAAATTGGTTGAGGGGATACTGAGATATGTGGTCGCGAGTTCATAGTACGGGGCGAACCACTAGTATGTGTAACAGTTTGGAAATTAAATTTTTTCGTTGGCCGGCACTTTGAGTTTAGGCACAACTTAGTATGAAACGTGAATGGTTTTCTTTTCTTGTCATCATTGGTCGTGCATGTAATTTTTTTTTAAATTTCGTTATGACTGGACCGGGATGTGTTTTTTGGTGTACAATAAAATATACTTATCTATGTATCTATTATCACGACCAAAAGCCCCAAGTTGTATTGGTCAAACATTGGCCCAACAACTGAAGGAGCGGAAGATCTTTTACAATATCACGTGAGGCGAGGGCGGGCAGGTAACTGACGCAAAATCTAATTTGGCAAATTGAATTACATTGTCCACTAACTCCGGGCCTGTCTCCGAGTCCCGGGGTGGCCCCACTGCCTTTGTGTCGTGTTATTGTGTGAGACGTGCACGGTGACGTATCATATCTGATGAAATGTGACGTGAGTTTTATTTCGTGGAAATTCTTAGGTGCATGCTTTGGGATATTGTCTTTTCATCATTGTCATGTGTATTTAAGGAAATAATATCTACGATGAATCTACGATCTATAGATCTGTTGGATCGGTTTCTAAATTACAGGGTGCACTCTAAGTCGATAGCGGAACTTTAAGTGGGCTATCTACTGATCAATACAAACCCCTTGTACTAGGTGGCGAAAAAAATGGAGTGAAAAAAATATCAGCGGTTCCATACAAAAGGTCGACTCAGTACTGTGCCAAATGTATGAAACAGCTGAAATTTTTTTCGCTCTATTTTTGTCGCCACCTAGTGAAAGTTGTTTATATTGATCAGTAGACAGCCTACTTAAAGTTCCGCTAACGACTTAGAGTGCACCCTGTATTAATGTACGAAACTTTTAAAATGGGCTCAGCTTAGAAATGCAGATTTTATCAGTGTATTGAACTTTTATTCATTGGGTATTTGGACGTAGAAGTTTTGGGCGCGAAAGCAGAAGCAGATATTTAGAATGATTATAATATCTCATTTAACTATCTGTTTAATTTATCTATCTGTCCAGCTTATTAATAAATCCTTCTCCCTTTTTCACGCCAACTGATCGAGGGTTCAAAAGCTTCCCGTTATCTTCACAATATCCAAAAAAGTAGTGCCTCATACACCTCCTCACACACTTTGAAAGGTGTGTGTGAGAGTGTATTGCATTCTTGTCGATACAATACGTTACGAAAGAAGAGACTTTACCGCACCTCCTGTACTTTTTCCGCCGCCCTGATAATGCCCATCTCAACCCGTATTCCTGCTCATGAAAAGCACTAAAGACACCTACAAATCGTTTGTAAAATCTCATGGTGTCTCAAGTCTCTTCTTTCGTGGCACGTATTGTATGAAGTTGAACAATTTGAACATGGCAATGACTTATTTTATCTAATCTCCCCTGCTCCTATAGTTGGTAGAGTCAGAGCTGCCGTCAGGTCGCCGGGGTGCGGTTAGAACAGTTAAAAGTAAGAGATGGCACGTGAGCTAGCTACAATTTATATGTAAATCAGCCGGTGGGGTCGTGGGCCGGGAGCTTGGCTGTTATTATCTTATTTGATTAGTAGGCCCTTTGGACGCCCTTAAAACTCTGACACTAGTGGACTATTTTATAAAACTGACAATAACAATTTACTGTGACAGTTACCTGTGGTTTGCGATACAGGATCTTTTCCTAGTGCAAGTCTTAGTACCACCTTAATATGCCCAAAAAACCTACAGCCGTATTATGTGTAAACATAGGCCTAAGCCCGAACATGTAAAGTGTAAAAAATTGGCTGAAATAAACAATTCGATTTACATTGCGTAGCCGATTGGGCATTAGAAACACCGAACTACGAACGAACTTTACTACGAAGCGTGCTACTTCGAAAGGGTAAAAATACCAAGGTCAAGTGTGGGGAAAGGCGGGTACAATTTGGATGATAATTGACAGCCTGCTCCGGGCCTACACATTCAGCTCGCGTCAGTCTCGGGAGGCAGATCTAATTGCATTTCGCTGAGGTGAGCCTGCACGGGCCTGCACTTACTTTTTACTGCCATCTGCTATCGCCATCGGATAAACGCTGGAATCGCATAACATGACACACACTCACATGTTGCCGATGAATCGCAGACTTAGGTTGTTGCAAAGAAATTGCCCCAATATGCCACTGCCTGCATCCAAGAACATTAATTCTGTGCTGGGCCCCGCGAAGTCGATTGTGAGATTTGTGAAACGATCTTAATTAACACAAATGCCAGAGTTGTTTGAGGTTATAAATAAGTACCTACTAACATAATTTGTTACTAATATCTTTGTATGGACATAGATATTATAAATATTTTAAGGTGGGACTTAGATTATTGTCCAAAAATTAAACAGATAGAAAACTCCGTAAAACGTCTTGAGGTAGTTTCAGTAGTTTTTAAATAATTTGTAGTTTTAAACTAGTTCAGTTTGAAAATATTTTCACCCTCGACAACCACAACCACCAGCCAGTTTTTCTGTTTCTTATTTTTATTTAATTGCGACTTGTCCGTCTGCCAGGTCTGCTAGATTATGGTTCTATTTAGGTAAACAGCTCGTTTAGCTTATTTTGCAACATGTTTTGCAGATCACGCCCCATAGTTGCAACCCCAAAAGGTGCTGGCAAAAAGTTTGCTGATTACACTAGTCGGGTTATCGCTAGGTGACATGACATGTGTCAAGGGACTAGTGAGATACTACTGAAAGAGATGGGTTGGGCGATTAACCTTTTTGTTTAGTTTACATTTATTTTATGACAAGGTTTCAAGTGGCTTTAGTATGGTTAGGCCAACTTGAAGTGCTGTGTGTGACGCTCTGCAAGGATAGATGTATGATCCACGACAAAACAAGTTAAATCTTATTAAGGCATTTGAATTGAGTACCAACAACAATAAATAGTAACTAGGTTACTAGAGTCTATAGGAACTTACGGACCATGATATTTCCGTTTTCAATTCATGTGCTGCCCAAATTTTAACCCTCGAAAAGAGGGATGTTATAAGTTTGACCGCTACGAGGGTGAGTCTGTCTGTGTGTCTGTCTGTGGCACCGTAGCTCTTAACGGGTGAACCGATTTGGAAGCGGTTTTTTTAAACTTGAAAGCAGGTTTTCTAGCGAGGGTTCTTAGATTTAAAAATCAGTTAAGCCGTTTAGTTTAAATGTTTAATTTAGTAAGTAAGTAGTTATCTTTTATACTGTCAAATGGCGTACTTTAGAAGCCTCTACCCTCTCAAAGAATTCAGTACGCAAAGTTTTTTGTTCGAAAGTCCGTTATTGGCTTAATCTTATCTTTAGACAATATTGAGAAACTAATTTCAATATTTTTTATTTTGGTTCAGTAGTTTGGATTTTACAACGTTTCAAAGATACGATTTTATGACCTTCACGCGACGGTCTGCATACTGTTGGCGGTCATAGGAACAAAACATTTTAGCGCATAAAAACAAAACTACTGGACCAAAATAAAAAATATTTAAATTAGTTTCTCAATATTGTCTAAAGATAAGTTTAAGCCAATAACGGACTTTCGAGCAAAAAACTTTGCCTTCCGAATTACGTCCCTATAAATCGTAACTATTCGGTTTCATTACATTCTGAAACTGGGCCCCGAAATAAAAGTGTCAATTGTGAATCTCATTAGGTGTATTCGACGACTGAAACGTTTAATTCGTACCGCCAGGCAGGCCGTTGATTGTGTACAGCAGAAGTACAACTACTCTTTAGAAACCATCTCATCATATTATGCGCGTAGGTACTTACCCTACGCTGGGGCAACACCCTCCACCCAGACTTTAAGGCTGGAAGATAGCAGCGTGGCGGGAAATTCAAAATTTTCACAGTTTTTTACATTTTGTAGCTAAACTGAGCTATTTTCGTTGAGCGATTTTTCGTTCGCGGTCTAAGAAGCAGTGGCACTGCCCAAAAAACTTGTCGTAGACCAGAACACATAATTGGCTGTAATTATTGTTGTTCTGTTGTTTATAATAATGAAAAGAATACTGCCGCGAACGAAAAATCGCTGAGCAAAAATAGCTCAGTTTAGCTACAAAATGTAAAAAAAATGTGAAAATTTAGAATTTCCTACTTAACTAAACAATGTCCCAGGACCTGCAGCTTCCGAATGGTCACTTCACCCGTCTAGTGTGAGTGAACTTTCTTTGGATGTTTTATAAATCATCTCAAACTTAGATAGTTTTTGTTAAAAGCTCTAGCTAGAGCGAGCTTTTTATTCCAGCACCCTACACTACCCAAATAAAGTCTCACCGTTTTCTGAGATAGATATCGTCGGTATAAAGGTAAAAATCATTAAGTGACATTTTGGTCAAAAATCCGTTTTTCGGTTCATTAAATACCAAAGACTGTTATCTATTAAAGGTAACACTCATTAAAATGCCAGCAGCAAAATGCAGCAGGCAATGCTGGCATTTTAATTAGTGTTACCTTTAATAGATATTCTTTGGTTTAATCTTTGGTATTTAACGAACCGAAAAACAGTTTTTTGACCAAAATGTCACTTAATGACTTTTACCTTTATACCGACGATATTCTTCAGAGAATTAAGTATCTAAAGATTATTACAAGGTTTAAAAGTTCGCTCGGGACAGGACTTGAACCCGCAACCTCTTGCATACCGTGCAGGCGCTCTACCAATTATATTGAGCCACCGAGCCAAGTAACTGTCGCTGCGAATTTTAGAACCACATTGTTACTCGTTTTACGGACATTACTTGCTTTAGAAAATACAAAAAATAGTCAGGTTCAATTCTCAATTCATCAATTCGTTTTGTTTCAAATATGGGTGTAATTGGTGATGGATTTCACAGTTTGTAGTTACCGCCTCTCTTCGCCATCTCTCGGTTCTTCTGGCGCACTTTGCGCCCGAACGAATAAATCTCTTAGCGCAAATTAAACATTATTCTTTTCGTATCCAAATTCCAGCAGGAAGCCCGGCGGGGACTTTTATTGGAATTTTTCTCGATCGTACGTGCCAATAAATACTGGGCTAAACGTTTCAAACGGTTTACACCCCACGGCATTTAGTGCCTTCACTAGGTAGGGTTGCACAGATGGTCTACTACTAAACATAGGTATTTTGTTGCACAAGGAAAGAATTCATACTTTTAATCTTTAAGTTTAGTCTGTTTCTTCGATTTGTACTCATACGAGTAGTATCTCAATTTGTTTAGTTCAGCGTCAGTCTTAGATCCCACGTGGCTATTAGAAATTTTGTGCGCGATTGTACACTTGCGCAGACATCCCCCACCACTTTCGTCGAGAGCACATAACTCGTGAGTTGAAACTGGGTCTGAATTTGTTGGAGTTTAGCATATCAATATCAAAGAAAAGATAGAGGGAGAATATAAATGATTAAATTAATTAATTTTGTTTTTTTTTTATTTCGAGGACTCCTTGGAACATTTTCTTCTGAAAACGGCGTTTCGTTTCTGCTAAAAATACTCTACCTAGTCCTACTGCTGATGTTTGTATAATCAGTAAGGTACCTATGTAATAAAATTTCATCATTTGTGTTCAAAGGTAAAACAATAAACCACCCCAGACAAAAAAAAACATAGTTTTTCCGATTATTAACTTCATGAAAGAGGAGTTTCTGCGTTACCCTATTTAGCGAATAGAGTCACCCCCACACATGCACACACCCCCACATACAGTGGGACACACCAACACTGGTGTATGCAAATTGCGAAGACGGAACACGGGTATCCAACGTGTTTTCTATTCACTGTTGCTATTTGTAGTGCGACTGAGAGGTATTGATACTTGGGATTGGAATTAATTACTTCGGCCTTTGCCTCTAGGACAGAGTATTTAACATCGTCCGATAGCATCTTCGCTTCATTAGATGCGTGGAGTACCCTCTCGTATGCCTAGACTAAATATATATATTTTTTCTCATTATTTTATTTAACTTATTATTTTATTCAGCAAGCTCAAAACCTCTACTTCTCCACGTCACCTTTTCAAGACTATCAGACCTTGATATTATGAAAATAATATACAGTCTTATTTTAAATAGCTTTATTCCAGAAACACGTCAACTTTTAAATGTGATTTCCAACAACTTTTGTTCTACGACTTTGCTGAAAGCGCAATTTTATTTTTCCACACAAAACAAATATAACAATTACAAAATATTTGTTTGGAAAACTTTGCGGTGCATGGTAAAAAATTGAAGCAAGAGAGACTAGAGAAAGATGGTAGAAAATTGAGGGGCACGAAACAATAATTGACTAAGTATGAAGACTAATCAATCGCGCTATAAGCAGATGCGAGTCCGAAATTGTCCCTTTAAAACACAAGCGAAGCGAATAACGAAATAAAATAAAACGCAAAAGAGCAAACGGGAACACATTGATTTGAAGGAATTTTTATTAGGAGGTGTTACCTCGACTTTCTCTGCTTTTATTGGCTCTTCGGTTCTTTCGCGCACTGCGCTGTTGCAATAATGTTACGACAACGTGATCTACGCTTCTGTAAATACGTAGAACAAAGTAAGGGGAGCACAACTTCAAGATATAACTTTTATCGTGACATTGTGCTTCCCTCGCATCGCAGGTAACCATTTGAACGATGGACAATACTATGATGACACTACTACGAAGAAAACTACAAGCCTTTACATCATGCATTTGCTCTGGTAGCTTGTTTGACCGCAGTTAATGTCGATCACAGTTTATGTAAAGGCGCGTTTATATTGCGCAAAATAACAGCACTTTCTACCTTAAGCACTTTCACACAAGTAATAGATAAATGCATAAACGTTTGCGTAACAGAGCTACTTATAAACATTTATAGTAATCTCGCATATTTATTTTTCGACAGTTGCATTCCTAATTGTTTGATGGAATTGGTGACGGCTGACAAAATAAATCGTGGTGAGAATCACGTTTTCTTACAATAATAATTATGTCTCAAAACCACGAAAGTTTAAAAAAGCATACAGGGTGTTAAAAGACCGCCAACAGACCCGAAAGCCACGCATACTAGACACCAAAACAAAGTACTTTTGCGATAAATTATTGCTGGGAAATGATTTTGGTTTATTAGGTTATAATTTTGAAAAATATTTTATCACGCAATAGACGTGTAACGGACGGAAGTCATATTGCGCAAGCGTTGGTATAAATTTATGTTATTTTAACTTGAAGTGCCGATGTTTAGAATAAATTGCGGGTTACTATTTTAACGTCGTTTTTTGTACGAAATATTCATAATTTTGATATGGCTTCTTGAGAAGACATGTTAAGAACTAGATACTGAAGACTAATCTGCAAAAAAAAAAGCTTTGAAAAGTCCGACTTTGAACCTCATTATCTCGGAAACCGTTGATTTCCCAGGCATAGTTCCTTGGGCAAAAATATTCCTTATGATGAGGAGAATATGTGGTTTCCCGCTTTGTTGGCGGTCTTTTAACACCCTGTATACTTAAAAAATTACTTCATTTATAAATGAAAAAAATCGCTCCTGCCACTCTCCCTGCTCCTGCCAGGCATCGCAGCTCTTGAACCACTGTGGCCCTCGATCCATTGGATCGTCACAGTGTTGTTCATACATACCTCCGTCAGAGATGTGTGGCGCTCCAGGACAAGCCACGAGGTGACGCTGTGTCTACTGATAGAACCATCCATAGAGAACGTGCCTTTAGGTAAAAATTATCATGTCGAATAGCCATTATAAATGGAACAAACAAAACATTGCACCATAGCGTGACCGACAGTCTGTCACTTCACACGCATCTACCAGTCCACCAGATTTAATTTAATTATTTTTATCCGGTATACTCAGGAAGGTAAGTGAACGAGCTTTTGACAGTTTTCGACATCTCCGTTCACAATTAATTTACCTCTGATTCTCTATAAGAAATAAGCACAGTGAATGTCCCATTATTAATTTATCTCATTTTTTTTTTTTTTATGTAGCCTGAATGATGTCCCACTGCAGGGCAAAGGCCTCCCCCCTCTCAGCCCAGATTTTTCGGTCCTGAGCCACCTCCGACCACTCCGGCAAATATTTATCGAGGTCGTCTCGCCATCTTCTTCTCGGCCGGCCCCGTCAATCAATTATCTCAATAAAGATTGTTAATTTCAAGAAGATCAATTTTCCACTAAATAAACCGGTTTTGACGGTTCATGACTGTGCGTTTTTTAACATGATGAGCTCTCTGATCTTGAAACAGTTACCGCTAGCGGGTCTTTTTGCCATAATAATGACAACCACCGACCGACACTCTAAAATCTCAGATTTTTCACCGATTCAGACAGAAGGAATTCAAAATCGGGAGGTAAAATAACTGTGAACGGAGTGTTCGTTTCCACAAACAGTTTCCATCATGATGTGCCTTATACTCCTCGTGGTGATCACCGTCTGTGCGGGACAAGTGCTGGAGCGATCCCCGCGGTCTGTGGATCAGCCGCCGTACCTAATTGGTCTGGTGGCCTTGGACCCTCCGGGGTTCGTAGTGACCTGGGAGGCCATGCGGGAACTGGCTGGGGAGCCGATTGATGGGTACAAGGTACCTAATGCTTATTTTTAACCCCTGACGCAAAAAAAGAGGGGTGATAAAAGTGTGTATCTGACTGTCTATGACATCGTAGCTCCCAAACGCGTAAACTGGTTTGAATTTAGTTCTTAGGTAGATTTCAACAAAATTTATGAAAATATTCGAATTTGAATTTAGAATGCCAGGGCTTTTTATGTTCTGTTTTATTTCGGTCATTTATTATGTTGATATGGTGGAAAACACGCAGCTGGGTAGGCCTGTTTTTTCCCTTTTTAGTTAGGCTCGATGTTCCTGTCCCACTGCTGGGCAAAGGCCTGTATCTGTCAGAAATTATTTATACCGCCTCCAGCGGCTATTTTATGATCAATGAAATGAACACCCAGTGATGGACGCTGCATTGATTGGAATATATTTGTTGTACACAATGAGGAATCCTGCATTTCTCAGAACGATTTTAAAGTAGGGTACCTTGTGGATTGTGCCCAAATTGATGGGATAGCAAGTTTGTCACATAGTATGGCGTTGTGGAGTTGTGGACTTGTAGAGCGAGCTGAATCAGCTACCGTCACAACAGGGCTTGGTATTGAAGTGTTTCTTTGGTGTTTTTTCAGGTCCACGTTTGGGAGTTGCTAAATGATGGGAGTCATGTTGAAGCTGAGCATTACACTTTGGAGGATGGAAGACCTGTGAACCAAGTGATCCATGTAACAGCTAAGGTAATCAATAAAACCACAAAATGTAATGTGAAGCTAGAGTCTTTGATTTGCCTACCTTAGCCATTTGTATTTATTTATTTAGTTGAAGTAGGTTTGCCTTGTCCAGCACCTACACCATCTTCTCAACGTTACTACGTTTATTTCTACTACTACTAAGTAGCTACGACAACGAGGCTACTGCCTTGAGTATAGGAATGAAAATGGCAATAAGTTTGCTCAATTTTATTTTGTTCTAAAATCTGACTTACGTATGACCTCTCGCTACCAAGTATAACAGTTTTTGTGTCTTTATTTTTAGTATACAATCCTCTGGACTACCATACATATAGTTTCCTTATTTAATAATCAGTAAGCCTAGTCAACACTTTAATTTTGATAGTCTATGAAAGTGTAAACAAAAATATTAATTATACTGCATAAATCATCTCACGTAATGAATGCGACAGCGGATTAATAAGAGGTGGTGGTCTAGTGGGTAGAACAGTGGACTCTGAAGCGAAAGGTCCTCGGTTCGATTCCCGGTGCGGGCATGTATCTATGACTTTGTTTAATTTCAAACTTACGTACATTTGTGAATTTGTAGTAGCAATACCACTCGCTGACGGTGAAGGAAAAACATCGTGAGGAAACCTGAGCGTATGAGGCATTATACCCTCACCGCAAAAATCGCCAACCCGCATTGAGCACGCGTGGTGATTAAGCTCGAACTCACTCTCTCTGAGAGAAGGCCTTTGCCCAGCTAGTGGGACATGTACAATTGTACAGGCTACATCTTACTTTTTTTTTAAAGTAGATGCAAAGACTTTAGTTTTATTTTTTTTGTCTCTTGGCAGTTCGACGAAACACTTCCCAAGTGCGAGGCCAGGGTGATCGACGTGCGCGGCGCAGACAACACTAAGGTGATCTACACTCCTGCGCAGCTGAACGTACATTACGAGATCAGAGTCCAGGCTTACAATAGAGAAGGGACCGGTCTGATGTCCAACGCGATGGGCCTCATCCTACATAGAGAAAGATATTAAGGTTCAACGAAAGAAGCGTGGCGGGAAAGTTCAAACTTTCACAGTTTTTTCAATTATTTAGCTAAACTGAGATAATTATTTGTTTCTTCTAAAGCACTAACCCGCGTACTAAGGAACATTTTAAACATTTATAATAAGCTGAACAAATTCACTCGGGACAGGACTTGAACCCACAACCTCTTGCATACCGTGCAGGCGCTCTACCAATTGAGCTACCGATTCACTGTTCGAGTCCCGAGTGAATTTTTTCAACTTATTATAAACTAGCTTTTGCCCGTGACTTCGTTCGCGCAGACTTATATTTTTGCTCGTGAGTTTTTCCGTTGTTTTAATAGTTATTCTGCTATTCGGGGCGGAGAGAAATCCAACAAATCAAAAATCATAAAAATCGGTCCGCCCGTTCTCGAGTTATAAATGGTGTAACTAACACGACTTTGTTTTATATATTTAAGATGTTTAAACGGAGATATTTTTGGTCAGCGATCAGTTTAGTTACAAAATTGAAAAATCTGTGAAAATTGTGCATTATTTCCCGCCACGCTACTTTAGTTAACCCTTAAGATGGAGATCGATAGATGATTAGGTAATTGTATTATCAGGCACAGATTGTTGGCTGAAAACGACGAACTCTACTTTTTTATGTCATATAAGATTTTATGTTTTTGTGTGCAATAAAATTATTAAAGTATGTCTTTACGGTTTGGTTGGTATATTTTTAGGGTTTAGGACCTCAAAAAGAAAAAGGGAACCATTAAAGGATAACTATAACTCTACTTGTGAAGGCTTCTAATTGGCTCTCTGTTCTACTTGTGAAGGCTTCTAATTATTGGCTCTCTGTTTCTAAACTACGTATCTATAATGTGTTTGTAAAGCTGATACTTCCAAAAATAAATAAATAAACTATGTTGCCCGTCTGTCTCTCTGTCATGACTTTTTTCTAAGGATCAGGTTGAAATTTATATCAAAATTCAGGTCTGCAGTACCTAGGAGCCAACAAAAAAAAACAAGTTTCTAAGTTAACGGAATCAAAAGATACGACAAAAATTGGGGTCCCTATAATATAAGAAATGGGGGTTGTAACACGAAATAGAAACTTGCGCCCTCTATATTGGTTCCAAACCTCAACGCTAGATGGCGCTGTAAGCACCCTAGCGCCGTCTATATTAGTTATTTTTATTTTTTATTTTATTTTTATTTTGTTTACTTAAGGAACGCCAACAAAAAATACAATAAAATTATATAAATGGTACAATTATAAAGGTATCTGACTATTTGTTTTCTTAATTACAGGCATCCACATCATGCATTAGTTAACACAGTAAAGTTATTATGAAATTTGAATTGTCTAATAGGAACTTGAGCATTATACATCTTTTAATTTAATATTTTAACATATTTGTAAAATGTGAGACTAGAACTATTTAAAAAATTTCTTACAAATAATATAATTAGGTAAGTAGAATGAAAGAAAACTAACTGTATCTGTTTTTTCGTGAAGTTTCTTTGGCTAAATATTTACTGACAGAAGACTTGAAGGTGTTGAGCTTGGTGAAAATGTCAATATCTGCATCGGCGTATTTAGAAATAGCATTGTACTGGCGGCAAGATCTCGTTAGAGGTGCGTTGGTACCTAGGTTAGTCTTAGCACGGGGTAATTTAAAAAGAATGTAGTTGGATCTTGGTAACCTTAATCGTAGTTCCAAATCTCAGCTTTTTTTTAAATTTCAAATACTTAAATGTAAAGAATGGTGATACGGAACCCTCGGTGCGCGAGTCCTAGTCGAAGATGGCCGGTTTGTTCTTCTACGTCGATTTTATTTCAGGTACTTACAAGTTAAATGAGTTATCATACAAATATCGATGAAATATCAATACCAAAATAGAGAGATGACATAATATGACTTATCATACCAATATCGCAATACGGAAGGGGGAGCGACATTACACCGTTGACCTGACGACAGAAAAAACACTTACCTCAGTCTACAGGGCGTCCCACGGCTATGCCACATGGAGGGGAAGTACCTTAAATATTGTAGATGGAACATTTTACTGAAAGAAGACATTATTTTAATTTTAAAAACAATTTAAACTGCATTCATAGATATTAAAATAATTACATGGTTGAACCGGGAATCGAACCCGTTATAATGAGAAAAAATATTACCCTGTAGTTTTATCATACCGATCGAAAGGCTTCATGATAAGGATTATTTTTTGCTAAATAACATAGTATCAGAAATAAAAGGAAGACCATGAATTTTAACATTTACCTGGTAGTATGCAACAAATCGAGCCGTATCCTGAGCCGAAAGACGCGTAAAATTTGTCCATCGCAACGCGGCTGGCTGATTATAAAGAAATAATTCAAAAATGTGTTTCATTTTCATACTTTTATTCTTTTGTTACTGTGATTTTCATTGATAAATTGATTAATATTGTATTAAAAATGTTAAAATTCATGGTCTTCCTTTTATTTCTGACACTATGTTATTTAGCAAAAAATAATCCTTATAATGAAGCCTTTCGATCGGTATGATAAAACTACAGGGTAATTATTTTTCTCATGTAACGGGTTCGATTTCCAGTTCAACCATGTAATTATTTTAATATCTATGAATGCAGTTTAAATTGTTTTTAAAATTAAAATAATGTCTTCTTTCAGTAAAATTGTCCATCTACAATATTTAAGGTACTTTCCCTCCATGTGGCATAGCCGTGGGACGCCCTGTATATGAAAGATGCGTTACTATGAGAAGAGGAATGCTATTACGAGGGATGCCTTATAAGTTTCATGGTTTAAGGAAAAAATACAGTTTTTTTATTTTATTTTCTTGATTTATACATAACAAAACAGAAGTTCTTCACACCCTACCTTAGAACCTTATACAGGGTGTCCCAAGAAATAGTGTCGTGGAAGTCCAGAGACAGAACACCCCTAGCAATTTTTTCACTTTTATAAGTTATGAAGCTTTTAAGTTTTTTTTTGGAAAAAATTACATATATTTGTTTTTTTTTATTTTTTTTATTTATCTTTTGTAATATATTTTTTCTTTATTGAGATCTTAGGTAACTTGTCTATCACAAAAAAACACGATTACCTTTAAACCTGTCGAAGATACCGCAATTTCGTTCCAAAGTTCAAAAATGCCGCTTTAGAGAAATATCATCGAATACGTTAGTATGGGGAGAAAAAAAGTAGGGGTCTGAAGGAATTTACATTGATTTAAAAAAAAATCCTGCAACTTGAACCTTCAGGAGAGCACAAAAAACCTTTTATTCGAGTAATTAGCGGTCAAAGTTAAAAAAACAGAATTGGGAGAAATTTAATTTCGGTCGGTTTTCTTTTACTTTTGTTGATGCGGACATCAATATTAATATTGCAGGACAAAAAATATTGCAGGCAGGCTTAAGATCGTCTGTCAGTACGGCCAAGTTGTACTTTAGTTGATGCTCGTCTTAGAAGCCCAGAACGGTTGATTGGTGATGATAATGATGATGACATCCTTTTATCCCTTATCAGTGACATAGGGCTCGAAGAAGGGATCTCCATTTTGAACGATTGATTACTGCGTATAATCAGGATTTACTGCGTATTCATCAAAAATATACTCCGATTCAGAGTGATAGTAACGTCCATTGAAAACGTGCCTTTAGATAAAAATTATCATGTCTAATATCCATTACAAATGAAACTGAACAAATAAAACATTGTAACATTGATATCGTGACCGACACTGTCCTTTCACACGTAATTTTATCCGATATACTCGGGAAGGTCAGTTTTTCGCATATTGATTCACAGTTATTTTGCCTCTGATCTTGAAACTCTTTTCACTAGTTGGCCTTTTTGCCATGATAATATTAACCACCGACCGAAACTCTAAAATATCAGATATTTACGGTTAATTCACATTTCAAACATTCTCATATTCAGACAGAAAATATTCAAAATATACCTAGTTTTGGAGGTAAAATAACTGAACGGAGTGTTCGTTTTCACAAAGTTTCCATCATGAAGTGCCTTATTCTCCTTGCGGTGATTACCATCATCAGTGCGGAACAAGTGCTGGAGCGATATGTGCGGTCTGTGGATCAGCCGCCGAACCTACTTGGTGTGGTAGCCTTGGACCCTCCAGCGTTCGTGGTGACCTGGGAGGCCATGAGAGAACTTGCCGGGGAGATGATTGATGGGTACAAGGTAAGGCTCATTTTGTGGCTTTGCTTCTGGCTAAGTTTGATTATTTATTGTCACTAAGTGCATGTTGAAAAACGTGGAGCTCGTAGGCAAGATTATATCATTTACTCAAAAACGTTCGTTATGTGGTCATTATTTTGACAACCTTCGTTGAGCAAAGTCGGACTTTCCGGCTACTTTGATTAGGCGCCAGCAATCCATTACTGTCGAGTTTTGTTTCAAATAGTCAGGTGCAAAAAGTATGCGTCTTGCTCCTTGAGTCTTGCGTCTTGAGCCTTGGGCCTTGTTTCTTGCGTTTTGCGTCTTGCGAATTTCAACTTGCGTCTTGTGTCTTGTGACATGCGAGTAGCAACTAGCGAATTGAAACTGGCGGCTTGCGTTTTTGTCTTTGTATTTATCAATAACTCGCATTTTTTGAGTAAATCACTATACAAACCTTGTTCCGCAATGAGTGGGTTGCCGGCCACGCTATGGTTGCCTCGAGCTTAACTTAACTACGCTCTCGGCCTTCAGGATTAGTCATCATTGCAGCCCTTGCTGCTCTCGACCTTCGGTCTCGGCCTTCATTCGAGCTCGTCCATCAAGTGCTGCAATGACGATCACTCTGTGATGGCCTTGTGCTGCGCTCTGTCGGCCATCAAATTAATGCGCGCCAGCATCGCACCCATTACAGAGCGCAGCAGTAATGTACTATTAATGATTTGCGATACTCAAACATAATTTTGACTCGAAACGGGTCAAATGGCGGTTAGTCCAGTAGGTAAATTAATTACCTTTAACATAAATTACCGGCCCCTCCAGTCTGCCCGTGACCACGGCCGCTGCCACGCAGCCGAAACGTCGGGATAATAAAGGTAATGAGGGCTCCTGAATTTTTAAAAAACTATTTAAAGTAGAGTACCATGTGATTTGTGCCCAAATGATGGATAGGATAGCAAGCTTGTAACATTGTATGGCGTTGTGGACCTTGTGAAACGAGAATCAGTCACTATTGATCGCTATCACAAATTTACAACTAGTGTATTGAAGTGTTTCTTTGTTCTATTTTCAGGTCCACGTTTGGGAGTTGCACAATTATTTTGAAACTGAGCATTACAATTTAGTGGATGGTATACCTGTGAAGCAAGTGATGGATGTAACAGATAAGGTAACTATCAATACAACTCGTACAAGTGCTAACCCACAAAATATTATGTGAAGCCAGGTCTTTAAATAGCCTACCTTAGTTATTTGCATTTATTTGTTTAGTTGGAGAAGGTTTGCCTTGCCGAGCACCTGCACCATCCTCTCAACTTTACTACGTTACTTTATACTACTACTAAGTCACTTCGACAACGAGGCTTCTGCTTCGTGTAGGAATGACAAGTAAGCCTAGCCAACACACACTTTTCCACTTGCCGAAGAGATATGCTTATGAAAGTGTAGACAAAAATAGTCTTCTCTACCCTCATTTAAAAGTCATAGTTTAGTTTAGCTCGGCAGGTATTAAATGTTGGTCTCTTGGCAGGACAACACAGTTTCCAAGTGCGAGACTACGGTGATCGACGTGCCCGGCGCAAACAACGTCAAAATCATCTACACACCAGCTAAGCTCAACGTATTCTACGAGATCAGAGTCCAGGCTTACAATCGACAAGGGACCGGTCTGCTGTCCAACGCGGTGGGCCTCATCCTGCATGGCGAAAGATATTATAACGATGGAGATCGATAGATGATTAGATAACTCGGTAGTATCAGGCACAGATTGTTTGTTGAAAACGACGAATCTTTGCTGTTTTTGGGTATATTTTTTATTATAAATACGGTCAAGTAACTTATTCACTTTTGTATTTTATAAAGCACTATTTTTATAAGGTAAAAAAAATTCGATCGGGTCGGGACAGGATTTGAAGCCGCAACCTCTTGCATTCCGTGTAGGCGCTCTACCAATGGTTGCGAAATTCGCATCGACAGTTACTTTACTCGGTAGCTCAATTGGTAGAGCGCCTGCACGGTATGCAAGAGGTTGCGAGTTTAAGGCTGCGTATTAGGCTAACTAGCGCCACCAATGTTGAAAAAATCATATCTTCCTTCAGAAGAAGTTTCTGATAAAATCCTAAGATGAGCCTATGCGCCATGCTTTTCTAGATTTTTAAGTGTAGGTACCCAACTCAATTTTTAGTCTTAAGCTAAAAAAAATATCGCCGTTTTTGGCGGTTATCGAAATTTTTTTAACTTAAGAGTTAATAAAATTTCGAAGAGGGTATCTACACTTAAAAATCTAGAAAAGCATGGCGCATAGGCTCATCTTAGGATTTTTTCAGAAACTTCTTCTGAAGGAAGGTCGGTGCGGTCTGGGAGGAAGTGACCGGGTTATGTGTGCATGGTGACCTATCCTAAAAGTTTTTATTCTTCCACCGTCATAACTCTGCTTCAAAAAATCAATTCTTTATTTACGTTTCGCACAAGCAGTCAATTTGACGTTTGGTTTTAATTTTTTTTTTTCTCTAAGTGTCAAACAAACGTCATTGGGTGCGTTCCGATTTAGGAAAATAATCACACAGTAACTATTATTTTAATCTGTGCCCAGGGCGTATTCAATTTCTCCATACAACTGGCGGGTGGATGTTCACTGCGTAATTTGCAGTAAAACTTATACTATTTAAAATTATCTATATTATTAATTATTAATATATTTATTATACATCTATTTATTTTATTTAATTATATTTATTTTCATACAACAGAACGATATTAGTAATGATAGTGACCATTACCAATCTTTTTCTTCTTCCTCCGATGGATTGAACAGAAGCGATAGTTTCCATAGCATACCCTCACTAGCTGACACACTAGAATCCAATTTTTCTTCATATACGAAAAACTTTAATGTTGTTCACATCAATGCCCAAAGCATTCCGGCACATTTTCCTGACATGTTGGCATCTCTTGACTGTAAAAATATTCACGCCATTCTCGTTTCTGAAACCTGGTTGAAACCGTGTCTCCCCTCTACGTCTTACTCCCTCCCAGGTTTCCAACTTATTAGAAATGACCGTCCACAGGGGCACGGTGGGGTTGCAATATACCTCCGTGCCCATATCCCCTACTCCATCATCAGCATGTCAGCACAGCCCCCTCCCTCCAATGCAGGTGAACATCTCTTTCTAGAACTCCTCTTGTCTCATACCAAAGTACTACTTGGTGTTTACTACAGCCCGTCCCGAAATCTCGACTTTTTTTCGTCATTTGAGAATCTCTTGGAAGACCTTACTCCCTCTTACAGTCATTCCATTATCATGGGTGACTTTAACACCTGTCTTCTCAAAAATGATTCTCGTTCCAAGTCCCTAACATCATTAATCCGTGCGAGCAACATGCACTTTCTTCCTCTTAGCTCCACACATCATTTCCCAAATTGCGCCCCATCACTTCTTGATCTCATTGCCGTATCTTCTCCCAATCACGTTGCTCACCATGGCCAATGTTCCGCCGACTCTTTTTCTTATCATGATTTAATATTTCTGTCCTATAAAATTCGTCCTCCCAAAGCCAAGCCGAGAATCCTTCTGCAACGCAACTTTGGTAGCATGGATCTTAACAAACTTAGAGATGATGCCTTGAGCACCGACTGGTCTGCTGCTACGGCTGCTGACACAGTCGATGATCAGGTAATAGTCTTTAACTCCCTTCTTATGCAACTGTATGACGTACATGCACCTATTCGAGCAGTAAAGATTAAGCATCTCCCAGCGCCATGGCTTACTGACGAAATTAAAACTTTACTGGCAAAAAAATCTTCGGCTAAATGTAAATTTAAATCACGTCCAACAGACATTAATAGAGAGAAATATGCAACTATTCGGAATCGCTGCAATAAGGTGTGTAGGGATGCACAACGACGCCACATTCATGAATCAGTAGAAAATGGGGACCCAGCTAAGGTCTGGAAGTTCCTTCGATCATTGGGAGTTGGAAAATCTCGTCAAGACTCCATTCCAAAAGATTTGAATATTGATTTATTAAATCAACATTTCTCCTCTGCGTCTACCTTCGATGGTACTAAAAAAGCTGCAACACTCAATTATCTTTCTTCCCTTCCAACTCCTGATCTATCTTCTTTTAATATTAGCCAATTTTCCGATTGTGATGTTAAAAAGAACATAATCACCATTACCTCCAACGCCGTGGGTAGCGACAGCATTAGCCGTAACATGTTATTACCTATCCTTGATATCATCACCCCAGTCATCACCAAAATCCTTAATAAATCTATATCCTCTGGGTTATTTCCGACTGTATGGAAGGAAGCCCAGGTGACTCCTCTTCCAAAAAAGCCCAATCCCACATCATTTTCCGAATATCGTCCCATATCTATCTTACCATTCCTGTCCAAAGTTCTTGAACGTTTGGTTCATTCCCAGTTGAGCTGTTTCCTTACCAAAAATAACCTTCTCAATCCTCTCCAGTCCGGTTTCCGACCCGCCCATAGCACTGTTACGGCTCTAATAAGCATTACAGATGATATTCGTTTGGGCATGGATAAAGGTCACTTGACGGTTTTGTCGCTTCTCGACTTTAGCAACGCCTTCAATGCAGTCGACTTCGACATTTTGCTGGCGTTACTTCGTTCTCTTAACATATCTCCAACGGTAATTGACTGGTTTCGTAGTTATCTACACGGGCGCCGGCAGCGAATTCGTATTGAAGATTCTTTCTCGGGGTGGTGTGGAATATCTGCCGGTGTCCCGCAAGGTGGTGTGCTGTCTCCGCTTCTCTTTGCCATTTTTATTAATAGTATCTCCCGTCAACTTTCTTCTTCCTACCACCTTTATGCAGACGATTTACAAATTTATACGCAAGCTTCTCTAGATAACCTTAATTCAGCCATTAATATCACAAACAATGATTTGGCACGCATCTCCGATTGGAGCGAGTCCTATGGACTAAAAGTTAACCCCACCAAGACGCAAGTTATAATTATTGGAAGCCCGTATTATGTCTCCAGGGTTGACCTAAACTTACTTCCGTCAGTGATGTTCAATGGAGTGGCTATACCATTTAGCTCTGTGGTGAAAAATTTAGGCGTCATGATTGACAGCACTCTGTCCTGGAAACCACAGCTAGAAATGGTGAGCCGGAGGATGTTTGCATCTGCTGGCTCTCTAAGGCGACTCCGTAACTTTCTTCCAACTGCTACTAAAGTTGCGCTAGCTCAATCACTCCTCTTACCGATTCTCGACTATGCTGACACCTGCTATCTCGATCTTACCGAAGAGCAATTAACTAAACTTGAGCGGCTTCAAAACTTTAGCATAAGGTTCATATTTGGTTTACGTAAATATGACCACGTTTCAGAGTATCGCAATAAGCTCAAGTGGCTCCCCATTCGCCTCCGTCGGAATGCACACACTCTATTTCTCCTCTACAGCATTCTGTTCAATCCTGCCACCCCATCCTACCTGAAAGAACGCTTTCAGTTCCTACATTCTACCCATAGCCTGAATCTCCGCTCATCCCACAACCTGCTCCTTAGTATGCCTTCCTTTACAACCCAATTTTATAGTTCTTCCTTCACAGTACAGGCAGTCAAGCTATGGAACGCTTTGCCTGTGGAAGTGAGAAAAGCCAAGTCCCTTCCCATTTTTAAAGAAATGGTAAAAACATATTACCTCACTGGTACAATCCAATAAAATCTGTTGTTATTGTATGTTTATGTAGTGTACAATATTGTATGTAAGTATGTATATTATATCTATAAGTATTAGTACCTACCTATAAGGCTATAATAATATATATTAGTTTATGTATTGATAATATAATATGTAGGTATATAATATTGTATTTATTTAAAAGGTATACAATTACCTACAATCTTATTGAAACTTTACTTAGTATATTTAATTATTTCCTATGTTATTCTGTACACTATATCTACCGAATATTTTGTTATTTCTGTCCTGTCCATCCAACGGTTGTCTGGCAGAGATCGCTCTCTTAGCGATAAGACCGCCAATTGTATACATTCTAATTAGTTTAAAATAAACAATGTAATTTATCTTTGGTGTACAATAAAGAGTTATCAATCAATCAATCAATCAATCAAGGAAGATATGATTTTTTCAACATTGGTGGCGCTAGTTAGCCTTATACTTAAGTCCTGTCCCGGGCGAATTTTTTAACCTTATACGAAATCTTTATCAAGTAACTTATTGTATTTGTAGATGAGATAATGAAGGAAAGCGCTGATTCAAAGGTCAAAGTTGCAGTTGGAGATAGATAGATAGAGAACACTTTATTGAACACCAGAAATTAAATGTTAACAGGATTTTTCTTAAACTAATAGTACAGACGGCGGTCTTATCGCTAAAAAGCGATCTCTTCCAGACAACCTTCGGACGGATTGGACCAGTAAAAATAGAGAAGGTAGTAGATGTACATAAACAAAAATAATTAAATTACCTAAACACAGGATATAATTTTATGTAACACTTAGAAATTAGTGCATACAAGTAATTATGCTATAGACTGTTACTCTAAGCTAATTATTTCTACGTTTCAAGATAGGACCCACTTGTGACTCTATTTTTTTTCTCCTATAATCTACGTAGCCAATCTGCGTACAATTAGCCGGATAACTAGTGGTTGCGTCTGGCACAGGATCGTTGGAGGTGGCGTGAGCATGAAAAGGCCTTTACTCAGCAGTCGGGTGTTAACAGGCTGATGATGATGATGGTGATGAATCTACGTAGAGCGAGACAAGCAAAGGTATTTTGCCGAAGCAAGATTCTTTCAGGTACTTTCGACATATTTGTGAGTACAATTATATACGTAAAGTGGTTCTATCTACGAGTATCAATTATTTTTTCTGAGTAGCTGCCACGAGTGCGAAAAAGCTGTGCCGGACGTCTGCTGGACGTCTGTCATGTATCCTAATACTATAGTAGTAAGGTTGTTTATCCAACTTATCACTTTCAGTGACAGTGACAGTAAGCACTCGTGGTAGCTGCTCTGTTCTTTTTCGTGCCCGTAGTTTGAAGAAGTGCACCAAATTGTACTTCGCCCTCGCGTTGTTTTCCTTCACAGAGCGCCGTAGTAGATTGTCCGTTCAACGTCAATAAGTAGCCGATACAAATGGAAGGTGCGAGCTCGATCCGTCACCGCCGAAGCGGAAAGAACGAATATAAGCTGCGCTCATCGCCCCTGTCGTAGGGATGGACATGGTTGGCCTCGTTATCGAGTCATGGAACTTAGCTCGCTCGCTGCCTGACCGGGCCATTGAAACAATAGCAAAAAACTGGCCAAGTGCGAGTCTGCGTCGGTTGGCACCCTTCGGATACGGAACCCTGGAAATTAAAATACAAGATGTTACAAAAGTACGTAACTCTTTTTACAGGGTGTAACCTACTAACAGGATGTCAAATCTGTAAAAAAAAGATGAAAAAACATTTTTTTTTTAAATTGAAAAAAAATCATAACTTTTTGTTTTTGTTATTAGCTCAAATTTAAAAAAATGTTTGTGCGTGTAGGTGCATTTACATAGCTTTGAGTTGTTAAAACATTGTGAAACTCAATGAAAACAATATTTAAAAAATACTTTTCTCCCGCCACATCGATCACATTTTATTAATTTAAAAATTAATGGAATGTCATAGAGCAAAAAAAAAATTTAGGTTGTGATCCCTATCACCGGGTGCTATTACCCTGTAAAAAGAGTTAGGTACTTTTGTAACACCTTATATAAGGCTATCGACACCTACATTCCCATTCTTACTAGCACAGAAGAGTGTCCGAGCCTATCCATAGTTTCTCGGAGGCTAATTTGCTTGAGCCGTGATATAAACTAAGCTAAGTAACGTTTAGTTTCTTTAGGTAGGGGTAGTATTCGTATGAGGTAGTGGCCACCCCTTGTGTCAGAGTTTTTTGGCCACCCAAAGGGCTTCTGACATGGCTTAACGATTATTATTCATCAAAAACAACCGGTACCAACGGTTTAACGTGCTTTCCGAAGCACGAAAGCGCTCAGATATTATTGCCACTAGCGGTCACCCATCCATGGCCTGACCGTGCCCGATCGATTTAGGAATGGCTAGTTCAACTAGGCTCTAGGCTGTGAAATTTAGTGTCGCCTGGGCCAACGGAAGTGATTGGTGAGTGAGAAAAATGAGAATGTAAGACCATCGATACTTTCACAATCCCATCCCTGCGAGCTGCGGAGAGCGTCCAAGCCCATCCATTGTCGGGCTGGCGATTTGTCTGTCCGTCTGCGCAGTTTTGTTGCGGCGCCTGCTCATTTGGCTCACCTTTATTGCGCCGATATCAAAGGCCGCACGTTTTGATTGCTGCCCTCCGTCCGATCATTTGTCTTTTCACCGTTCGCACTTTGTCTGCGCACGTTTTGCTCCAGCTCTATTGGCCTGTTTGTTGTGCGGAGCTGTGTTGTATAATATAATGCTCTTCATTATTGGGTGTAGGTACTGATGGATTTTTTTTGGTTCTGTCTGAGAATTGAAGGGTATATAATGATGTTTCAAAGGCAGAGGGTAAGCAAAGACCGGCGGCGGCGATACGAATATATTCATTCATTTTACTGGACTACCATAATTGCATTACGATAACTAATTGTCAAGGAAAACATTTTGAAGAAACCCACGGCTTAATGATTGGTAACTCTCGTATAGACAGTTTCTTTCCTGTGGACTAGACTGGCTAAGCTGTGTATTCACTAGAATAAACCTCGGGCCGAGCCGCTGCCTTGACCCGCGCGGCAGCTCAAATGGACTCGCTGGCTGTCTCAGTAAGAGCGCCATTTTGTCGATTTTTGTGCGTCCTCAAAGGAGCCTCAGTAAGAGTAGTAGCCCTCTACACTAAATGCACGGCTCAGATGGCAACTCGCAATGGAAATCGACAACGATACTGCACTAATAATTAAATTAGTAGAATTATACTGCTTAGAATCTTTTATCCACCATCGATGCTTCCTGGTTATTTTCCCCTTTTTTTAAAACAGGCTGCTCAAATGGATACAAAGCTTTAGATAGGTGGTGATGAGCAAATAATAAAAAAAAAATCTGTTATTTAAAGGCTTTCCCAGCATCAATAACATCAAAAGTTGAATACGGCCACTTTATTAGAAAATCAGTAAATTATGCACCCTTTGCAAGGTACAATCAATTAAAATCAGAAGTTGCAAAGCCTCCAATAAAGCACAAAGCAAATCGCGCATAAAACTCTACAGCTTCTACGGAATACTTACTTACATCGACTAAAGATATACAAAAGGTTTAGAATTTTAATACAATTTTATGGTATTTACAAATCCGTTTCTTGCAGAACTTCCCGTCCAGGAAAGATTAACTTATACCTACTTAGACTAAATGGGTCCACTTACACTAAGGGTGGTATTCTAGAACGCTACTTAAACTCAGTTCAAACTAGAACGCTACTTAAACTCTGTTTAAACCCAGTTCAAACTAGAAAGCTCCTTGAACTCTGTTTAAACTCAGTTTTGTAGTGTCGACTGTCGATAAAACAGTGCATGTTTTGATTTCAATCTCCCTCCCTTCATATCAAAACATGCACTGCTTTATCGACAGTCTGAACTCTGTTTAAACTGAGTTTCATTAGCGTTCTAGAATACCACCCTTAGGATGGCATTAAAAGTCGTCGACTCAAGATCGAACTCAAGTAGGTGATCTCAGAAAATTCAAATGTTAATGTCAAGCCTTCGCTAATGTCAATGTCAATCTCAAGATAGTGTCTATTAATATGCTGACAGCTACTCACGTTTGACATTAGCTAAGGCTTGACATTAGCATTTGACTTTTCTGAGCTCACCTACTTGAGATCGAGCTCAAGTAGGTGACTATTAATGCCATCCTAAATGAGTAAAGCGACTACTCAAACGCTGCAGTGTCTGAGAAATTGTTTGGAAACTGTTTCAATGCTTCTAAATTTCTAGTTTGGAACTTCTGAACCCTCTGAAGAATCTAGCAAAATGTATGAAATGACATTGGGATGAAAATGCTACTGAGACCCAAAATAATTATAACTCTTCTACGCGCAGGACTTCTGTCTCGCTATTCTGTGCTGATAAAGAATTCAAAGGAGCAAAGTAAAGTAAGGGCGTGTTTACACGAAACAAAGTAACCGGGAAGGTGGAGATTTGCGCGGATGTAAATCAAACTGGATGCTTTATTAAACAGAGCGCGCTGGATATTCAAATTAAGTGGCGGCGGTGTCAATGGTAGGAAGGGGTGGAGCACGACTTATTTGTACTTAGAACAGTAAAGTTTTTTGGAGAAAGAAATATGTTGAAGGATCTTGAAATATGCAATTCATGTTAAAAGTGCCTCGTTCAATAATTCGGAAGGCAAAGTTTTTTGCTCGAAAGTCCGTTATTGGCTTAATCTTATCTTTAGACAATATTGAGAAACTGATTTAAATATTTTTTATTTTGGTCCAGTAGTTTTTATGCGTTAAAATGTTTTGTTCCTATGACCGCCAACAGTATGCAGACCGTCGTGTGACGTCATAAAACCGTATCTTTGAAACGTTGTAAAATCCAAACTACTGAACCAAAATAAAACATATTGAAATTTGTTTCTCAATATTGTCTAAAGATAAGATTAAGCCAATAACAGACTTTCGAAAAAAAAACTTTGCCTTCCGAATTGTTGGCCTCTGCTAACGGCTTAAGTTAGTGCAACAAAAGTTCCCAACTCTAAAATTGAAAACTTTTTTATTTTTGGAAATTTTTAAATTTATACACCTCATTTTAAGTTGTTAAAACATTATGAAAAGCAATTGAAACAATATTGTAAAAAGTGTGCTATTGTAAAAAGAAACTTTGTAAAAAAAGTTACGATCTTTTGTAAGACGTTGTTTACACTAGGGTGTGTAGGTCCTTCACAAAAAAATCTCATCTGGGTGTTGCATGAGAAGCTCATTTAAAAATATCACTCAGTAAATTCCTACTTAGTATCTTTCTGGCTGGTTCTGTTTCGTATAAATCTAAAGATACTGAACGATGCTTTAATATTTGTTTCATGAAGCGTCTTCCACCCTAAGCTACCCTCAAAGATTTCCACCTCCGTTTCTTCGCGGCAATATTTACACGATACTTTCGGCAGCACCACCGCGCCGGCATAACTCGCACAAGAAAATTAAGCTTGTTTAATTATCGCTTCGTGTGTGCACGCCCTTAGCCCAGGGCACGTTCCTCCGTTCATTATGATGAATAATGAACTGTTTGATTCCACCTTTGCCTTTGTTAATGTACACACTAACTTCTCCGTACAGCTGGGTCGCGGGCTTGATAACGATGTTTTCTTTGTTTTCTAGAGCGGAAAAGGTTCCGTTTAAACTTGATATTGTAACAGCCACTTATGACAGTCGTTCTCATCAAAAATTAAGGTTTTAAAGTAGATTTAAATATGTATAGTTTTCATCTCCTATGCTCGGAAAGTACGCTGTTACTTTAACATGCGATCGTAGAAGATCCTTTTAAAAACCACTTTGTTTTTTTGTGCGCTTCGAAATTTGAACTCGAGGCCCTAATAAAAAAAAATAAGGAACTCCTTCAACTTGTAGCGTTGCCTAGCAACGGGTTGTTGATTTTATGACACTTCAAGAAGACACGATTTGTAATCAACAATCAACAACGCCACATACTCCTTTGTGAAGAAGCAAAGAAGAAGGAAACTCATTTCACTAACCTCTATGTAGGTACCTACCTACCTATGTCTATTGTTTGTCAAGCATGGCTAACAAAATCATTTCCTCGCTTCTGTGAGATGAAAAGTTTTGTGTTTCGCACGAATGCAATATTATTTGCGTTTCGTGCTTCTGAATACCTCGCTACGCTCAGGTTTGTTTTTTTTAATCACTCGCTACGCTCGTGGCTCAATTTTAGAAACCTTCGCTAACTCGGTATTCAATACAAGCCTTTACAAGCACTCGCCGCAAACCATAATTTTGCATTCTTGCATAACAAATAACTATTTCATCTCCCATGCTCGGAAAGTACGCTGTTACTTTAAACATGCGATCGTAGAAGATCCTTTTTTAAACCGCTTTGTATTTTTGTGCGCTTCGAAATTTGAACTCGACGCCCTAATAAAAAAAAATAAGGAACTCCTTCAACTTGTAGCATTGCCTAGCAACGGGTTGTTGATTTTATGACACTTCAAGAAGACATGATTTGTAATCAACAACCCGTTGCTAGGCAACGCCACATACTCCTTTGTGAAGAAGCAAAAAAGAAGGAAACTCATTTCACTAACCTCTATGGTAGGTACCTATAACTACCTATGTCTTTGTTTGTCACGCTTGGCTAACAAAATCATTTCCTCGCTTCTGTGAGATGAAAAGTTTTGTGTTTCGCACGAATGCAATATTATTTGCGTTTCGTGCTTCCGAATACCTCGCTACGCTCAGGTTTCTTTTTCAATACAAGCACTCGCCGCAAACAATAATTTTGCATTCTTGCATAACAAATAACTATTATTTCGAAAAGTAGCTGTCATTGTCTGTTATATGATGTATGTTATGACAATGTAAAAGTATCTTGTATATTGCGTGTATTTGTGGAATCATTTCCTTATAACAAAAGTGTAAGGAAAAGTACGATCTTGATGCTTTTAAAGTACATTAATTATGTGGAGGAAACCTGTAGTCTTATTAAATCTTCAGCAGCGAAGAAAACTTCCCATCTTCAATTACTGATGGATGATAATGAAACAAGCTCACCTTTGAGTTTGTCTCTCTCTAGCTCATTGGGACATTATATCTCTGTCCTGCCCCCCTGGGCTGTCAGAGCCACGGCCAATCCAGTCAGTGACATGAAATTAATTAGGGGAGGCTTGAATGAAGCACAAAAGTAAGAACCTAAAGAAGTACAGACCTTCAAACGTAAAAGTAAAGGAAAACTGTTGTACAGAGAACTAAGAAACAAATGAATACTTTGACAATAACCCTAATTCTTACAGGCAACAAATTCAAAATTCTTGTAAGGATACGTTTAGGGACTTCCTTAGGGTGAGGCAGTCTAGTCAATGAAAATGTAGAGTTCAGTTTCATAAACATTCGCTAGCAACTGAGTCATCCTATAAATCCTACAAAACAAATCTTACTAGTCTCTAATCTATACCTAGCTTTAGTTACACAGAAGGCTTTCGTTTACGGCACTGCAAAAATCTTGAGATGGCAATTTACGATATAATGGGGAGCCTTCGAATAAGCGAGCTTCTGGTAGCGCCTATTTTGTGCTCGCCACGACGGTGTGCCGTGATTTTTAAATCAAATTTTCCATTTAATATTTTCTTCGGTTCATTTATTTTCCTGCGACATGACACTTTGCAAATTATAAAGACTCGAGAGACCGCGGTGGAGGTGTGGGCTTTCAGTCTGTTTACCTTTTGTCGCTACAGCTTTGAGGGACTATATTTTGTTTGCTGGAAAAAAAACGCGTCTAATTTGATTTCGTTTTGATTATTATTTCATCGCCGCCAATCACGGCATCAATGGTAATGACAAAACAGAAAAAGACAGAAGTTTCTTGGGTCAGTGTCTAATAAATGAATCCGTTAAATTATCGAGTTTATTAATTTACATGGCTATGTCGAGAGGGGACGAGATCAGTTGGCAGACCACCAGGCAGATGATACGACCACCAAGTAACCGGAAAACAGTGGTTGCGCCTGGCACGGGATCATGAGAGGTGGCGTGAGCATGAAGATGCTTTTACTCAGCAGTGGATGTTAACAGGCTGATGATGATGATTAATTTACAGAACTGGCAGATGAGTTGCGTTTGTAAGCTTACGGTGTAAGCTTAGGTAAACGCTCATATGTTATGAGCAGCTTGATTATAAGAAATTGACCTAAGAATCATATCACGCGCTATAGGGCAAATTGTATTAACGTAAAATTTAATACCTACCTGCTGATGGCTGATATGAATGTTGTATTTTGCGAGTTGACACCGTAGTAAAATTGTTTGTATTGATGATGTCAACGACTTCCCAAAGTTTAAGTGAACCTTTCTGGAAAACACAAGAGACGCCCACAACAACTTCGATGCTGAATGAACTATCTGCATCTTCACACTGTACAAGTGTACATCGTAGACAATTATGAAATCAAACAAGTGAAACAAAGCAGCGCGCCGTGATAATAACAAATTCCCCACAGATTGGTTTGATAAACTGTTATGGCCCTCATAATGAAGTTATGACACGAAACGCTAATTACATCGCGTCCCCGTGAAGTAGGTACTCGTTTTGTTACTTTATTGAGTTTATGGTTTGTCAGCGGTCAGTTCAGTTACAAAACTATCACAAAAAATTGTATTTTTGGGCATCAAGTAGCTACATTGTCTGACGAATTGTCATGACTGTGTGACCAGGGTTTTAGGTACTTTCTAGCACGGCATTTAAATTGAGGTAACGGACTAGTTTCCAGTTTTGCAATGCTTTATGAAGTACAAATTCTAGTCTCCATTCCATAAAACTATGTATTATTGACTGTAAATCCTCAAAAAAAAAAATTGGTTAAATAATCAAGTGAATACTGGCAGTGAAACATAATTTTAAAGATAACACGGCAAACTACAGCCCTAAAGATATTAAATTTAGCACCATTTCTCAGTTGAAGGTACCTAGTCTAAAATGTTTGAGCGTACATTCCAAGAAAGGATAGTCCAAGACGAGCTGTACCCAAATAACTATCATCATCACCATTTGATGAAGAAGAAAAGGACGGTGATTCAGTTTGTCCGGGATAAGGCGAAGGGATACCTGCTGGTGTTCCTGGAGACGTCTTCGATTCACGGCTTGAATCATCTGGTCACGCTTGGAAGACATCCGTTTGAAATGTAAGTCAAATAGATAACAAATTGCACCTCTAACCCCTCTCGTCTTTCCTGAAGACCAGGCCGACTAAGCTGTCAGGATGGTATAGGTGCTGGGCAAACCTCCTACATCGAAAACAAGGAAGAGCGCTGGTATAGTCGACCGACAGCGGATCAGACTGTACAGTTTTGTCTTAGAGTCGTAGTCGTGAAGGTCGTGCTGTAGACTGTTTTTTATTTTTCAAAACTATAATCAGTGCTTTGGCGCCGATGTCACATATTCGATGCACGATTCCTCGAAAAAACAAACCAAACATCGCTGTTTCAAATGAACGATTCTTCGAAAAACTGTTTTTCGAATGGCCGCCCGTTCGATAGTATTATATTTCTAAGTACAATTAACCGATAAACGTATATGTTCGCATTCTGATTTCTGAGGGATTGTCTATTGCTTCGGAAGGCGCGTTGGTCACGGTTGTTGCAGAACCAGCATTAATGGCAAAGGCTCTTGGTCAAACTGAGGCGGCTTAAAGACTCCGAGATAAGAATCTTATTGGGACCATACGATTCATCAGTAGATTTTACAATTCTTCAATGAATTCTTAATTATCTTGCTTGATAAATTTTTCAGCTTACTCTGGCTATCAGTGGTAGGCCTCTCAGTGTTTGGCTCGGTGTACCTATCTGGGACAACCTGGCTCCGCTACCAGTATTCTCCGACAGTGGTGTCTATGGACCGCGATATGTTCGCCTGGAACACCACCTTCCCCTGCGTCACCATCTGTCCGGACCACAAAGTGGATGCTAAGAAGCTGAAATTGTATCTGAAGTGAGTTTTAAGTTTTGTATTAGGTACTCGTAGTAAATTGTTTCACTTTTAGTTTATTCAGCTTCGGTTGATACGGTCGGCCACAGTCACAGATATCCCATGAGAGCTCTTACCGCACGTGACATAAGGGCGCCAATCGAACACAAAGGGGTATCGTAGAGTGTGGCCGACTGTACGACATTGATAGACGTTTTCAATACAGTACAGTTTTTAAATAGCTTATTACTGAAACACCTATGATGCTATCGACACGCAAAGAAGAAGACTGAAACACCTCAACTTCTAAACGTGATTATACGTAAACTAGTATGTGCTTCATTTCAGGAATAGTGAAGAGGAAGATAAAGACCTTCTGTCGTCCTTCGTGCTTGCCCTCGCCAACGGCACTTTCGAGAACTTTGAGAACATACCGGAATACAACGGCATTCCCGCTGAAAAGTACATGGAAACCATTGTGAACCTGTCGATTACCTTCAATCCAACGCTGACAATTGGAGCCTCGGGGATCAACTTGTTCCTTCAGCCCACCATCACAGAGATGGGGCTGTGCTACGCAATCAACTCGAGAATAGCGGTCTACAACTCCCCTGAGTAAGGAAACAATGCAATTTCAAGTTCATTCACTGCACTCTACGAGTATTATGGGTATGCACCAGACAAGAAGTTAGCCAGTTTGCTAGCAAGGTTACCAATAGATAGGTGACCCCCAGCGCGAACGGGTCTCATATGAAGATTCGAATGACGTTTGTGCAACACAGAATGGTGCGAAAAAAAAATGACAGAGTGGTACGCTCGTGCGAAAGCGCATTGAATCGAAATCCGCTAGTCCGAATAAGTTGTTACGTTTCTGGTGGCGCGATGTGTGACGCTTACGACATAATACAAGAAGAAGAAGAATACAGTGGAAAGAGACAGAACTGGATTGTGCGTGAACAGAGAGGAGTGGGGAAAGTTGTGTGAACAATTTTCAGGCTCCAAAGCTTTCCGCATGGACAAAAGAAGACTTGATCTGCTAAAAAGTGCAAATGAAGTTGGCGACTATCATGGGGGAAAAATAATGGTACTCGTATGAAAATTTTAGTAAATTCTGAATATTATCTTGGCAATTCCAGTTACCGTGCTGCCGATCGTTGGGACATGCTGAAGACTAACAACGAGACGTTCTTCATTCATCCTCTCGACGGCGAAGTCTTTGCTCAAGTCATTAACCTTTCCACCCCCTATGATGTAAGTGTCTTTCTTTGCGATTCCTTTACATTGAGGGTATCCCTCGGAGTACTAAGATAGCAGAAGGCTAGGGAGGCAAGATAGCATAAGACCATACAATTAATTATTTGTGATTTTTAGAATAATATACTTAAAAGTACTAGAGAAGATGCTATTTTTTAGCTATACAGCTTCGATAGCTGTGCTACCAAAGAAGATAGATATTATTTTGTGAAAGTCAATAATCACATTGACACAGAAATAAAATTATAAGTGTATTTGTTTGGAGAAATAACAATAGGTATTGTTTTGTAGGTCTACATCCATGGCCCATTGGAAGTGCCGGATATAGCGACGAAACATCAGCATTCGGCTGAAGATTTTTACATGAAACTGTACGTCACTGCTCTCACTGTCTACACTGTTCCTGATGCTGCTAAGTAAGTCATATTTTACTATATTTCTATTATTTTTAATGTTTTTACAAATTATTAACTCTCAAAAGTTTTTTTGGAGTCAGCATTTCGATTAAGATCCAAAGTATGTTAATCTTAAGTAATAAAAATTTTGTTATACGAAAATTTTTTTTGCTCGACTGTGGTAAAGCCCAAAAGGAAGGTTGTTATCAACAAAAAAGCATAATCGAATCCCATTACGCTTTTTTTGTCTACATTGCTAACTTCTTTTATTAGACATTTGAAGGAAATAACACGAATTTTCAATGCAAAAGAGTTCCAAAAAGGGTTAATAACAGATTTTATGTCACCAACTGTAACTGCCGACACCAACTCTACCGTGTGTGTTAAGTAATATATACTTTATTTTGTTCTCCACAAGGTTGAGTATACCCCAGCGACGTTGCCGCTTTCCAGACGAGAACAACTTGCCCCACAATTCTGTGTACTCTTACACCATGTGTCGAATGGAGTGCCGGATTCGACTTTCCCTCCAGTACTGCAACTGCGTACCGCACTTTTACAGAGCTCGAAGTAAGAATCATCATCATCAGCCTATTAATACTCCAGACGCAACCTCTGTTTTCCGGCTACTTGGGCTATGTCATCGGACCATCTGGCTGGTGGTCTGCCAACCGATCTCTTCCCCTCTCGGGGTCGCCATTCTGCAATGGACTTTATCCATCTACCATCGGTACGCCTAGCCAGGTGTCCTGCCCACCGCGATGGTGAAGTATGAATAGTTATTTGTTGTGCAAATTACAAGTAATAAGTATTCCGTGCGAACACACAACTTTTCATCTCAGAGAGCGAAATAATTATTATATGCACCAAACAACAAAAGGCAACTAAGAACATAAAGGATAGTAAAGTGAGTTTCCTTCTTTGCAAGTGACAGATGAGTTAAGTAGAGTTTACTTCCTTTTATACACTATAGGCCGTTGCGTTCAAATTTCGAAGCGCGTAAAAATTAATTTTGCCTCATCGTATGATACTAGTAACAGCATACCTTCCGAGCCTGGGGGATGAAAAAGTCTTTTCATGTCTTTTATATGGCTTCCAAAATTATGATAGTCGACTATGAAGGACCATGTCAAGCTTTTACAGTGTGATTCACAACCACACAGGTATAAGTATTTGTATACAATATCCCGATTAAGATAGATAAGCAGAATGATGTACATAATGAAGCCAAAAAAAAACTTTGCTATAATGCCTGTTTCATTTACAGAAGATGAGAAAATTTGTGACGTCAAAGGTCTTCATTGTTTGGCAAAAAAGAAAGGTAAACAAGATTGACACTTTGGAAGTGACTTTGGAAGCAAACTGTTTATAAAATTACTTACTTTCATCATTCGTTTGCAGAGGAACTGTTTAATTTAGAAGATGAAAACCGTCGAAAGATAAACTGTGATTGTCTGCCAATTTGTGATGACGTCAACTATGTCATACAGTCATACGTAAGTTGTCTATAACTTTGCTTATAAATATTATGGTATAGATCCTATCCCAGTTTAGAGTCTGGTAGGTGTTTTCTTCATCAGATCCATACATTATTGAAATTATTTCAGGTTCTGCAAGAGTGGTTTCTGGGTACAAACCTACAGTGGGGAATCGTGACCTATCCTCGTATGAGATACCGTAGAGACATCATCTTCGGCTTCACTGATGTTCTTGGTGAGACATTTATCATCAACACCATCATCATTGTCATTAGCACCCTCTGTTGCTCTTACATTTCATTTCTGGATTTGGGCACTACATTCCCCATAGTGCCCAGTACGGAAAACTGCAAAAATAGTAATTCTGATCTATTTCTACGACTATTGAACCCCCAATAAAAAATAGGCATGTTATAAGTTTGACCGCTATGTGTGTGACTGTCTGTGTGTGTCTGTTTGTCTGTGTGTCTGTCTGTGGCACTCTTAAATGGGTAAATCGATTTGAATGTGTTTTTTTCATTTGAAAGAAGGTAATTTAGCGAGCGTTCGTAGATATGTTTTATCAAAATCTGATTAGGCGTTTATGATGAGATATTATGTATATTTGAAGCTACAATAGCAGGGTTATTTTTTTATTGCGTAGTTATTCTCGCTCTTTACCTGATTTACCTTAATCATCTGTTAAGTTTCATTGTACTTTATCTATTACGCTGATAGACTGAAGTTATTTTTCATTTTGACTTTATACATTTCAGTGGCCGTTGGCAGTATGGCGGGACTTTTCCTCGGATGTAGTGTGCTGAGTTTTATGGAAATCGTATATTTCCTTACCTTGAGATTATTTTGGTATACTGTGGGTGCTCTGAACCGTATGCCCAATAAATAAACTAGTTCTGATGATTCTGCATTATTTTGCAGTTTTTATAACATCCATCCTATGATTTTTCATACATCCTTTTTGGCAAAAAAAGATTTTCTTCCTTATTTCCTCCATAATTGATAAGGGACCAGTTCCACCTGGTCGTAATTCAGTCTATTATTAAACAAATTAAAGTGTCAATGGCTTACGAACCCGTTTGAACTGAACACTCAATAGGTTCAGGTAAATTTAATTAAGGGTTAAAGTAAATTGGGGTAACAGTAGCCGAGGTGGCATCGGGTCGAATTAACACATCGTAAATTCTGCCCGCAAGCACCTTGCTAATAATTGAGGTCACAGGGATACTTACAATAGAATAGCATAGAAAAACAGAATGTAGAAGATTCCAACAACAATAGCAACCACTAAGCCGATGACTTGTGATGACGAAAAGGATAGAATGTGAAGTAAATGATTTTTTTGCCATAATTTAAGTCTTTACAATAAAATTTGTACTGACCTCAACACTAAGCAATGTACGTAGAGTGAAATTAAGCACGTACTTAATTCCTGATATATTTTCAAGCACGCATTGAAATCGATTGTATATTTTAAGTAAAATTTGACTTTTAATAACACTATTGTTTCTGCTCTCTACATAGCAAGGCAATGCTCTCGAATCAAACCTCTATACGTTTTTAATTGTACGGTGCTGGGTCTTGTCTGCCCAATTTAGCAATTCACCTTCGAATTGTTGGAGGTATGCATAATCTGCCGGGTCTTCGTTACGTGTTAGGGTCAAATTGGATGTGACCATTGTGTTAGCTTTGTTCATAATAGATACCTCTAGTGACGAAAGGGTTAGGTTAGTAGACCTTTGTGTGGAAACTGCTATCACATTATGGTCGATTAAGGGACGTTTAAATAAAATACCAGCGATCCATTCGCTGAAATTATTATGACGGCAAATGGCATGATAGAGAGCATTAATTACAGTGATAGATTAAATGTGGATTCAAAAAAATAAAACATTTATTACTAGGCAAGCATGCTGTAAAAACAATTGAAATTAATAGAAAAAGTTCTCGGCGTCACTCGATGCTTTTCTGAGGCAGTTTAATAGGAATAAAAGCTAAAACTACTTAGGCCCGTTTTCTGAATTGAGAATTTTGCTAAGCAAATACTTAACTATCGTTCTGTCACGCTCTTTTGTGAGAAATCTGCAGAGACAAGACGATACTTACCCATTTGCTTAGCGAATTTCTCAATTCAGAAACCGGCGAGACAAACTCTAAAAGAAAGGATATGTGGAGGTCCACAAAAAAACTTGTCATTTCAATCATAAAAGTTTGCATAAGGAAGCGATTGGAAGAAATGGGAAGCGATTGGCACTGAACTCATTTTCTAAAATGTTTATAAAACCTCCACATATACAGGCTACAACTTAGTAATTTTTTTTTACTGATAGTTAAAACAGGTTGGAATATTTAATTTCAAACACCTATATTTTCTAAGAGACACACTCGCGTATTTTATATCTCAGGTACAATGAATAGGAGTACACCAAAAACTAACAGAGTGTTAATTGTAAACGCTATCAAGTTATCTCATTCCAGCAAGGAGCCGCAAACACGTCGTCATAAAGGGTTTTCTATCAGAGCTCTACCCCAAGTATAAACTCCAGAATATTACAGAAGCAACACTTCACATGTATTCTTGTGGTTTGCTTCCAACATAAGGCCCATCTCTAACTGCCGGTTTCTGAATTGAGAAATTCGCTAAGCAAGCACTTAATTGTTCTGTCTCTGCAGATTTCTCACAAAAGAACGTGACAGAACGATACTTAAGTATTTACTAAGTAAAATTCTTAATTCAGAAACCGGGCCTAAACCACCTACCGTGCAAACCGCGTCGCATCTTCAAAGGTTGACACATGCCTTGATACTTCACAGTGCAGGATCTAAGGTTGGTGTTCCATTTATCGAATATCTTTGTCCAATGCGCAGTCGATAAAAGAAATTCCTTGATAAAAATTTGATGAAGTAGCCCGATTCCGTTGGACCGACAAATTCATTTGGGACTCTGCGAAGAAAAAAATGTACTTAACATTATTCCCAGAAGAATTGATTTGACTTGACCCAAAAATTGACCCCCAAATAAACCAGGCCTCTGTACGTTTAGATGCATGTTTCGGGGGAGGGAGAAGAGAATGTTAAAGATTATTGTTTGGAGTTACCGACTCGGAATGCTGAGGTGTAATTTAATTCAGAGACGTTCTACCTCTCTCTTAACGATGTAGGGATAGTGTTGGGGTCGCGGGAAAAACTGAAAGAAAAGCTATCGATGGAATTTAAAGTAGAATTTTGTTATGACACCACACTGAATAAACAATGTGTACTTTTTGGTATGCATCTATTGAGTTTTCTATATGTATGTATTTCGGACATGCATTGCAACATGAATTTAGCACCACCATGGAAAAAAACAACTGTATTATACAATAAAATACTTTCTATATATCCTAGAGTAACCATTTGATTTGTAACATGATCTAAGGATCTGGGTTAATGCTTCATACTTAACAGGAATTCGGAAGGCAAAGTTTTTTGTTCGAAAGTCCTTTATTGGCTTAATCTTATCTTTAGACAATATTGAGAAACTAATTTCAATATTTTTTATTTTGATTCAGTAGTTTGGATTTTACAACGTTTCAAAGATACGGTTTTATGACGTCACGCGACGGTCTGCATACTGTTGGCGGTCATAGGAACAAAACATTTTAGCGCATAAAAACAAAACTACTGGACCAAAATAAAAAAATATTTAAATTAGTTTCTCAATATTGTCTAAAGATAAGATTAAGCCAATAACGGACTTTCGAACAAAAAACTTTGCCTTCCGAATTCAGTAAAACTAAACTTAGCTTTTTACTGAACCATATTTCGCTTTCACATTCATGACTCCTTAGCGGTGAGTGTATCTTAGGCTCCGTGATTCGCTGTTGCGTGTGTCGATCCTAAGTTAGACACTGCTTCGTGGGTCCTTCGTACCTTTTTTAGGAGTAGTATCAACAGTAAAACAACCGCATCCTTCCCCATCCCTAGCTAAGGTGGTGTTTATTAATCCTATATGTTAAGATTTTAATTGCGGGCTTTAAGTGGCTGGCTTTATGAATAACCTCGGAGGGGTGTCTTTGTTTTATCTGAGAGGAAGTTTGCCTGAGAGAGTAGGCGAGTAGGTGAGGCGATTATGTGCATACATTTTGTGATTGTGTCACTTTTACTCTCACCGGGGTTTGCCAGGCTTTGTTCCAACGGCATTGTTATTGTTGTACGAGGTCGGGTACTAACTGGATTTTACGTCGAAAGTTCCGGTGATTTTCGTAAGGGTTAATTTTTCCGAGCTTGCCTTTTTGCTGTCACAATACTAACTTAGGACTTACGTCCGTCCCGTAATGGGGTGTCGATGGCGTCCCGGTAGAAGGACAAAACCGGGGTTTCCTCGTTTTTCTCCTGCAACCAGCGAACTAATCCTCTAGAATTCAGAATCAGAATATTCTTTGCTGTATTACAAAAACATTAAAAGCACCAACTGCATTGATAAATCGTAATTGAAGCCGTCAACTGGGAGCCCATTTTGGCACCATTACGTTACATACTCAGGCTCCTGGTTGGTTGACGCAGAATTACCTTCAACGCAAAAAAATAAACAAAATCGAATGTATTTATTGTAATTCAAATAATTTTATCATAATAAAATCTACACTAAATCTAATCTAAACTTTAAAATATCCCTAAAATAATTTTAAAATAAACTAAACCTAAAATTAAAATAAAACTAAATAAATCGAATCAAAATCAAAATAATGTATTTGTTGAGCAAACTCTCTCATTGGTCTCTTTGAGAGGATCTATTTTCACCAGCAGAGCATCTTGCTCGTAAGTCATGTACGTAAAATGCTAAATGCAATAGTGCTAGCTACTCCATTTTTAACTCCCCATATAGACAGGAGGTAAACCCCAGTTTGTTTACCTTTCCGGTCATAAATCTCCGACACCCACATAAACTAGCACGGATTCATTCGTCATCTCTTTATCAGCAAAAAAGGCAATATCCACCTTGGAAAAATGAGCTTACCTCGGCCCTTTGCCCTTGAGACAACTATTTATAAAAAAACGCCCCATAAATCAGAGCGAGCCCTTATCTGGCCATCGAAGGTATAGGCGGAAAATATACCTATAGGTACCTACTACATGCATCAGAGGGTTGGCGTCGGTATCATTTCAAGCTTCGGAGGAATACTCAAAGGAGGAGGAGGAGCTTCGGAGGAGTTTCGACCTGAGAACTGTTTGACATGGTCTACCTTTAGAATGAGCTATCTATGTTTTTATTTGTTTAGATGATACCCAACATTAAGTTAATTCAGATACAGTATTTTTTAAGGTAAAAAACACGCGCTAATGTGCTACGCCATAGCAGCTGCGTCATGGTCTTAGTCTTCCTATCTCATAAACGGCAGAACTGATTTTAACAAATAATGTCTAAGAACACTCGCATAAAAACCTGCTTTCAAATAAATAAAAAAAACGCAACTTAATCGGTTTACTTGTTAAAGAGCTAAGGTGCCACACACAGACACACAAACATACAGACAGGTTAATTAAAAAGTACGTGAAACCATTACATCAGCATAGACGATTTAAATTGTACAAATAACTGAATTTGAATTTGAATTTAGTATTGTCCCAACTTAACAATGCTATACTTCTGCTCGTATTTGTTTAGTGGCAAAGGTGTCAGGGGTAGGCAGGGTAACGATGCGGAATGGGCGCCCGATAGGTCGTTTTACGATCTCGATTATTTATTGTTTATTGCGCACTCCCGCACGTCGACTTTGATGTACTTTGGCTTGCTTGAAGAAGGTCCGAGCTATAATGGCTTTTATAAATACCTGAAAGTCATGAAAACTTATGCATTACTCCGAGATGGCTTTTATATCCGAATGAAGAATATGATCGGATCAACCAATCAAGGTTTTTTTCTGCAACCATTAATGTAGTTTTTGATGCCTGGGATCTCGCTGGATTCAAAATTGAAGCAGGGTTTTGGATACTCTTCACAATTGTGTATTTAGTCAATATTTTCACCTTTTACTTAAGTCGATGTCGGTGACGCATCGTACGACGAGGTTGGCTTCGATTGAATGACCTCGACCCTCAGTGATAAGGATACCGATGCAAGGAGGAGGCAGCCGACTAGTTTTGGTTCTTATTCGGAGACTATAATCATGGAACAGAGACGGAAACCGAAAACAAGTTATAGGAGGAGCGGTTGATCATACTCCGCAACTATAAGGGGAAATTTGCCGCCAAGCAGATGTTGTGCTTGGGGACCGGCCGGGTCAAACTGAACATAGTTGGACGTTTACTCATCCACGATAAACATTTGCTGGTGCGATGAAGGATTGTAGCGAGTAGAGTTTCCTGAGCGTCCGACAGGGTCGCTACTAAGTTCGAAAAAGTCTTCAAAATCTCTACTTTCGCACTACTTTCTTACTCTGCAGCAATGTGGTGTTGTAGACTGGGTTCACCTTCGTAATACTAACATCAAAAGGCCCAAGTTATTATAACGTTAGTTTCGCTCGATACCTACTCTGTAATGATGACTGAGTGATCGTGAGACAAAGGCGGGTCGACGTCGCTTGTAGCACGTTTGATGTCGCGACTTCGCGACTTCGCGACTTCGCGAGTGACGGGAAGGGTGGGGGCGCTTTTGAGGGCGACACAGCCACAGAATTAAAATAAATAAAAAAAAAAAAAAAAAGTGTTTATTGCCATTTAGGTAGGTACAGTATACATATTTTGCTGACCCCCACACTAGGCATGGCCTGTCTCGTGGGGGAAGTAAAAACATTTTATCGGATTACCTTACTACGGCGGTACAAGTATAAACTGGGTTGCAAAATATAAACTAAGAATTAAATTAAGAGTTGAATTGCAGAAGACGGTAACAAAGGACATTTTTGTCCGTAAAGCAATTTTAACTACGTTTAAGTAAGGAACTAAAAATATGAAAAAAGCTATCGATAAAGAGCCTCATAGTGTGTGTGTTTGAGAGTAATGTGTGTGTGTGTTAGGGTGTGTTTGTGTGTGTAACGGTGATAGGGTGATTGAGGGCGTATGTGTTGTGTGAGAGGGAGGGTGTATGTGTGTGTGAGTGTATGAATTAGACACAGATTGTTAGGATGTTTTCGGTTGCATCGTAGTCTTTAGTGTTTAGCCAACTTAGGATTTTAGTTTTAGCTTCATTTACTGTGCAGAGTTTTACGTCGCAGTCGTCTAATGCTGTATTGTAGAGGTGTTGGTGTAGAAATGGTGCAAATCTTTTGGCAAAAGAGGTGTTAGTTGATGTTTTCTTGATTTTGAACACTCTCTTACTTAACAGGTTGTTGTAGTCACTGGAGTTGATCAAGTTTCTGTGTTGAGTCAAAACAACCTTGAGGATGAAGAGTTTTCTCATACTCAGTACTTTGCTTTCCTCATACAGTGTAGTTGTGGGGTACATACGGGGTTTTTTGTGCATTACCTTGAGGACTGCCCGCTGTGCCCTTTCTACTCCTAGCATGTGTGTTTTAGCGGAACCCCCCCAGCAACTAATGCAGTAGCTGAGCACGGATTGGCATAAAGATAGATAAACCAATCTTAGCGTTTCTTTGGGGGCACCATTACGGAGTAGCTTCATGACATAGATGAGCTTTCGGGCCCTACCTGCAAGACTATTTAAGTGTTTTTGGAACGTAAGTTTTTCATCTAATATTACTCCTAAGTATTTTATGTCGTTGACTCTACAAATGGATTCACATTCACATTGATCTGAGAGCTGGCTGCAGGTATGTATTTTTATGTCAGCTTCTGTATTTGGTTCAGAGTGTTTAGTTTTGTGGAAGCATAAGAATTTGGTTTTGGAGGCATTCAGTGTTAGAAGGTTTTTTGATAACCACTTAGCAATTTCTGAGAGACCGACAGTAGCCTTTTTAAGAGCAGAGTCCCAGGTTGAGTCACTAAAGATAATGGCAGTATCATCGGCATAACAAACAACTTCGGCGTTAAGTTTTGGGGGTAGTGCGGTAGAGACGTCGTTAATGTAAACCAGGAATAGAGTTGGGCCAAGTATACTGCCTTGTGGTACGCCATAGTTTACGGGTAACGGAGAGCTTATGACTTCTCCTATTCTGGTTGCCATGAGCCTGTTGCTTAGGTAACTACGAAACCAGTCCAGGGCCACTCCCCTGATCCCTATGTTCTCCAGTTTTCTCAGGAGGATTGGCACAGACACTGTGTCGAATGCCTTCGCCAGGTCTAGAAAGGCACCAACGCAGCACCGACCTTTATCTAGGTGAGTTGTTACTACTTCCAGAAGCTTGGATATGGCATTTTCTGTAGACTTACCCTGTCGGAAACCGAATTGACATGGTGCAAGTAAGTTATTGTTTTCTAAGTATCTGCACAGGCGATTGTGGACAACTTTTTCTAAAATTTTGGAAAGTATGCTGAGCAGAGAAATGGGTCTAAAGTTACATGGGTTAGTTTTGTCCCCAGCCTTGTGAATGGGTGTCACTGAGGATGTTTTCCACGTTTCAGGGAAAATGCCCGCTGACAGGCTCAGGTTGCAGATGTGGGTGAACGGTTTTATTATGCACGGTCTAATTTGTTTCAGCAAGACAGGTTTTATTCCATCTGAGCCAGGCGCACTTTCGTTTTTTAGATGTAGTATGTAAGAACTAATTTCAGACTCGTCTGTGGGCTGCATGAAGAAGGAGTGCAGCAGATGTGTCCGTGATATAGTCTCAGAGGCAAGATTGGATTCTGTTTGGTTTGTATTTCCGAGAATGTCTTTAGCCAGGTTCTCACCTACGGATGCATAATAGCGGTTGCAATCATGAATTGAGTCGGCTGGAGTAGATTTGCTATCGAGTAATGATGTAGGAGCGTTGGATTTGGTTGACTTTAATTCGCAGATGGTTTTTATGGCGTTCCACAGTTTCTTCGGATTTTTGTTGTTTTCAGTCAATATATTATTTTCATACTGAGCCTTAAGTCTGTGAAGTAGGTCGTTACAGAAATTACGATACCTTTTATAAATATGTTTGGCCGTTTCATCCTTTGGACGTTTCCTGCATTTAAGATGAAGTTGGTCTCTATGTTTTACACAGCGAATAAGCCCCGGAGTCATCCAAGGTTTAAAATTAAATTTGGATCTAGTAATATTTTTGACTATGGTGTTATTTTGTATGACAGTGTGTATCTTTTCAGTGAAAGTCTTGGTGGCTATAGTAACGTCAGAACAATCTGTTACTTCCGACCAGTTAACAAGTTCCAGCTCCTCAACAACTGCTTCGTAGTTAACTCTAGTTATTTGTCTTTTTATTTGTTTGTGGATGTAGTTGGTCTGTATACCAGCAGCTGTAAAATCATGGTCAGTAACAGAAGTTTCACATACTAGCGACACTGTTTCATATTTGGATTTTATCAGTATATGATCAAGACAAGATCCTTCTCTTGTGGCTAAAGTGATGGCGGGTAGGAGTTTATACTCAGCAACTGTACATAAGTAGTCTGGATGTAATTCGTTATCTAGAGAATGAGGGGCTATCGTATCTATATTAACATCACCGGCCAGGATAATGTTGGGACAACTTTTATGTTCTTCAAGTATTTCTTGTAGAAAAGTTAAGAAATTAGACATTTTGTTGTTAGGTGATCTATAGATTGCAAAAATTATAAAATTATTTGGAAGACACACTTTAAGGCAGTTTGTGTCAATGTTGTTATCAGGTTCAGAGACGGTGGCGTTCCAGGTATCTTTAATATAGACTATTACTCCACCGTTTTGATTCGTGAATTTTTGTGTGTGATGATGCGAGTACCCATCGATCTGTCTTATTAGAGGTGAAAGTCCGAGCCAGCATTCTGTAAGGATTATTATGTCGAACGATATATCGAAGCGTTTTAATGAGGTCATGAAATTATCAAAGTTGCAACTATGACTGCGGATGTTGAATGAAAGCAATTTAAGATCAAAGCGGTCGTGCAATATAGCCTTGCATTGTTCCGGGGCTTCTACTTTGTGGCACGGAATTTCCATACTTATATCGAATTCGTCCAAAATTCCTATAGTTGCCATTTATGTAAAATAGATCGGTAATACCTGATATCCCCATCACGGCTGACTAGCTGCGTTGGGGTTGGGGGAAGTGCTATCATTGCTGTCTGAGATGGGTGGATAATTGCAGGTTTCGTTATTGCCTTGGTGTGTGTAGATTTATTGTGATGTGTCTCTTGGGTATAATGCGTGAGTGTGAAAGTGTGTAGGAGGCAGTGTGTGATTGTGTTTTGAGGTTTACAATATGACCTGTGACCAATCGTTTCCGAGATAAAAATACAGTAGGTGAGCAAGTTAAGATGCAGCGCCGACAACGTGATCCAGATCCTCCTCGGATCCAATGCGCATGGCGGGGCTTTTCTCGGCTTTTCGCACATATATGCAGCCGTCTCTGACCCAGCAAAAGCGAAAGTTGTGCAGTTTGGAGCGGTGCCTCGCGTCTCGAAAAAGAATACGGTTCGTTTTTGTAAGCCGCTCGTTGAAGTAAAGCCTTTCAGGCGGGCCAGCGACGATCTCTTCCGACGTTAGGTTACTCCGTACTCTGGCGCCTCTAACAAACTGATCGCGCTTGGCACGTCGCGTCAGCTTTACCACAATGGGGCGTGGGATTTTGCTATGTGTGGCAGGGTGTATAGCCTTAATAACTCTCGGACCTGCCCGGAAAACGCCGTCGATGTCCGCCTCGGTAAGCTCCACCCCGGCTTTCTTAGCAGTAAGGAGTACTACATGCGTCAAATTTTCGTTTTCTTCTTCCGCGAGCCCCGAAATTTCCATCTCGTTTCTGAGGGAGTGCTGCTCCTGGGCTCCTAGCGAGTATTGGAGTTGGGTCACTGTTGTTCGAAGTTCAGCGATCTCTATATCCCGGGCAGATAAGGCCTCCGAGTTCGGCTGTGCTGAACTTAGCTGATTTTTTAGGTCAAGGACTTCTTTTCTCAGCAGGGCGATCTCTTTATTTTGTTTTGACAGGATGTCGACAGCATCTTTTATCTGCCGCATTTCCAGCAGCAGAAGCTTCATGTCACAACAACCGTGATCGTTGTCATCTACTGTGGCGTCCAAGGTGAATGTCTTGTTCCTTCGGTGGGTTACATTTGCGTCTCTGAGTTCCATGTTACCCTGGCGGAGGGGGGTGTTAGTGTTGTCCCCCTTTGGTAGCTTGCTTTTGCATTCAGAGCATAAGCATACGGGGGCGGTGGGATCATGTGTGTCTAAAAGAACAGAGTCGAAGATGCACTTCTTATGTAGTCGATTTTTGCAGTCCATGCATTTGAAATAAGCTGTTTCCTCGATGTCTCCACAACACGCAGCACACTGCAGATAAGGTCCGAAGGCTTCCATTGTAATATTACGATGTGATAATTATTACGTGATAACTGGATCGGTTCTTCTTAATTTGGCAGTGTTGTACTTGCTTCCTCAGCGATATTGCGTTGAAGGGAACGTATGTGTCACTGACAGATAGATGACAGCACGCTTCCGCACCTGATTGGTCGATCAGTTGTCAAAAATGACAGCGTCAGTGAGTTTTGACGTTTGCCTCTCTCTCTATCTCTGTCTAAGGGCCGTTGGAAATTCCGCCTTGGAGAAGTATGTGAGTTAATTATCGTGATTACTCACGATTATGATCGATATTTCGCTATGTTGCAAGTTGGATCGATGCCTCGTATCTTGAACTTCACTTGTGTTTGCACTGACTTCACTTTAGGCCCCAGATTACAATATTAAATTAATTAAAATGACAGACTAATTAATGAACTGTGTTTCCGTTGTGCCGCCGCGTTCCGTTCTTCCTGGATTGAAGGCATAGATAGTTCAAAATGGTTACAAACAGACCTGGGGCTTAAGGCACAATAGTAGGCATAACTAGCGCCGCCAATGAAAGAAAATCCTATCTTATTTTTGGATGTGTTTTTTGCTAAAAACTCTCCTGCAAAATCTCAACGCAAAGCTTAACTATTTTTAGGACCTAAGGTTTGGATTTCAGATCCTAAAACCTACGAATGCAATCATTTATCGCCAAAAGTAGCCACTAAATAAGGTAATTGATAAATGACTACTGGGCCTTAAGTCTGTAACGCAATGGCGAGTCAATGCCGTCCCAGTATAATGATCAAACCGATTCCTCAATTCTAGGGTCGGCGGACATAACCACATAAGTCCTATAGAAATTGTATAGGACTTATGTGGTTAAGTCTGCCGACCCTAGAATTTTCACCTACAACGAACTAATCCTCTGGGAATTGTAATCAGAATATTCTTTGCTGTACTACAAAAACATTAAAAGGACAGACGGCATTCATAAATCGTAATACCTAATTGAAGCCGTCAACTGGAAATTTTGGCACCATTGCGTTACAGACTCAGGGCCCTGTTGTTTTTAATATTTTTTAAAACCTTTTTCGCTACATTACATAGTCATGTAACATACTTATCTGCTCGCTTCCAGAGGCGACCTTTACCGACCTAACAAAAATGGGTTTTCTTTCCGTTCTTTCTGTTTTTTTTTTATTTAGGTGGTTAGTTGACAGTAGGTAGGTATGTCAGATTACACACACACACACACACACACATTCTGTTGTAAATTAGTCCCTAACGTGACCGACTAGAGTGCATTGCACACGAGTTGTAAAGGCCGGCCGACTTTCTATAAAATTTACGGTACGACTACCCGACAGTAGATTTACAGGATTGGATTAGACAGTGGTTGAGTGAAACTTCTGTACCATTCTAATCTCTGTGGTAGATAGAGAGCCCACCGCGAACGAAGAGTTTAACTTAGAGACAAAACATGCTTACTTAACGTCGTTGTTAACCCGCTTGGGCTACAGGGTGAACTCATCTGGTCTTATTAATGACGCTGTTTAACTTTTCGTATTTCGTAAACGGTTAAACTTACTTGTATTTATGTCGGTGTAGCCGACTAGTTTTGGTTCCCATTCGGAGACCTTAATCATGGAGCTGAGACGGCCCTCGCGACGCCGTGGTCAGTCTCAGACTGTGCACCACTAGGCGTTGCGTGCACGCCGTCAGAAATAAAAGTAAGTGTAACCATTTCCAAATTTAAAAAAGTTGCAGTGCTTACGAAAGTTTAAGACGTGTAAAACTGATTTTCCTCTCCATTATTTCAGAATCAACCATAAGCATTGATCTTTTGGCTGAGGAGATTTAGCATTTAATACAAAATGTGCAGTCACAGTGGTTATGTCAGATGCCCTTTAATTGAACGAGCGAGCGAGGCGAGAGAAGTTCTCCGAGGCTACTTGAAAAATCCGGCGTTTGTATGTATGCGTGTGTATGTATGAATGTTCGTTCGACGATAACTTGAGTTTTAGTCGGATCGTCATGAAATTCGATCTACCACAGTGGTTATGAACATTTAAAACTTTCTTTAAAGCTTTTTTGGGCCTTGTACTTAACTGTAATCAGCCTGTATCGTTCTCACCTCGGTGGTACGGAAGCGTTATTGTGCTCCTCCGAATAACTTTTTAACGAGCCCCCACCTCCACTCGATGTCGTTTCAACGATACCTACAGACTGCCTGAAGGCTCCTCTACTACACAGGCGGGATCGCGCATTTTCGTGAATTTGTAGTAGCAATACCACCCGCTCACTGTGAAAGAAAACATCGTAAGGAAACCTGAGCGTCTATGGCATAATACCCTCAATGCAAAAACAGCGAATCCGCATTTACGGTCTTAGAACACTATGACGGAGCGCTAAGTCAAAGTAAACTATTGCTTCTGATTGGTTGTTTTCATTACAGCGCTACGTTACGTCACTAAAATGGCCAATCAGAAGCTTTAGCTGACTTTGATGGCTCAATCATCTTGTCGTGCAGCATTCTCCATGTACTATAATCACAGGCAAGTTCCTTCGCAGCCTGGAAAGATGCTGGGACACTTGCTACGTCATCGTCGAGACAAATTAATAACTAATATGTTTTGCTTAAATAGAAGAAAAGATCAAAATAGAAATAGAGGTAGAGGAAGGCCACGTAGAAGCTACTTTGACCAAATTAAAGCGAAGTTGGATGTCTTGGCAGGCATATAAATCTCTTAAAATCAATTTATCACCCTACGCTTAGCAAAGCAATTGAGTTTCATGGCATCTTTAGCTGAAAGTGAAACGTCCGATAAAAGGTGCTCAAAATTCAAGTGTTCTTCAGGACTGAACACTTACCGCCGAGGTGTTCGGGCCCCGACCCTCCGCCCGCTGGTACATTCGACAGCACACCAACCTGTGCTGAACACGCGTACACTTATTCGCTTACTTTACGGGCTACTTTGCAACAAAAATCAAAGGTCGGTACCCCGGTGAGAGGCGTGACGACGACCGACGGAAGTGGCGGTCACCTTTTAATGTTTTTTTTTTTTAAATGCGCTACGAAAGAAATTGGGGCTTCGAAGATCGCATTCACTTGAAACTTGACAAAGATGCTTTTTTATGTTGTAAAGTGCGCAGCGGAATCTTGATATTTCCGCTAACGGCTATCTATCGCCGTTGCCAACGGTCAAAACAGGTATTTTAAGGAAAAAATGTTCTTCTCAAAAGCAACCAGGCCCGCGTTTCATATAACTGACATAAATATTTTATTATGACAATTCGATGTTCATTGATAGGTCGGTTTGTAAACAAACCTTTTTTGTAACCTTATGTCAAATCGACTACGCAATCTATATCGAATTGTCATAATAAACTATGAATTGTATTTATATGAAACAGGCACCAGTTGATAACGGTTGGATTAACTCAGTGGATTTGAAGGGGGCTTTAATGAAGTCAAAGTAACACTTTGGGCTAAACAATTTAGCGTACCTAGTCTGTACATTATCTATTCTTTTGCCATCAATTCTCTAAGAAAAATAAGACAGGCAGGGTTTATCCCGCTGGCCGCCAGTATGGCGGTATGGCGGTATGGCAGGCATGTGGACATTGCAGTGTCGTCACCAAGCCACCGGCATCCGCTGCGCAGGCGCGCGAGGTATCCAGGTAGTCGACGCCAATCAGCGGCAAAGAGTATACTCGTCGGTGGAAACTAATCACTGAACAGAGTGGACGGATTCGAAGAAAAATGTTGTAAAAATGTTAGTTTCCTTTTATAAAAGGGGCGAGCAACATTATGCTTCATTAATTAATTCATTCATTTATTTATTCTTTGTGCGTACTTTAGGAGGAGCGGGTTATCATGCTCCTCACTATCAAAGGGAAATTTCCCGCCAAGCAGATGTTGTGCTTGGGGACCGGCCGGGTCCAACTGAACATAGTTGGACGTTCTTTAAATACTCAGCTACGAAAGATATTTTGCTGGCGCGATGCAGGATTGTAGCGAGTAGCGATTGACAAGCTCGAATATATAGCAGTTTCCCGAGCGCCCGACGGTGGTCGCTACACATACCACAAAAACAAATCAAATAGGATAAGCATACTAATTGTTTTGGACCATTGTTGTCTGATTAATAAATAAATTATTATATTCTGGCTCAGTGACCCAAAGTGGATCTTGGCCTCCGCAACCAAAAGACGCCAGCTCTGTCCTGCGCTAACTCCCTTCAATCCTCCACCTGGAGCTCGCACAGGTCTCTTTCCCCGCAGGGGATATTTGGGAGCGATTATGCTGAACAATGCATCAATACACTACGTTAAGATCCATATCCAAAATGATAGGTCTTCTCGCCTAATCTTTGCCCTAGCCAGTGTATTTTCCCTTCGGTTCCCGGCACCGGTCCAACGCACCTTGGCTTGGCTTGGCTGCCAACAGTGCGCGCGCGCCGCCCGTCGCTGATCGTGATTTGCCACCGACGAATGACGCTTACCTTTCGATGGCATTTCTATCAATGGCCACTGGGATGACCTAGTTTAGCTTTAGGTAGATAGGTGACGTGGGAGATGTTTGGTTGGTGGAATTGGCGAAGCTGATTGATAAACAATTCCTCATTGATTTAGTCTATATTTTCAGCGGTATAGGTATAATAAAAAAGAATTATACAGAAATTACAACATTGTCCGAAAGTCTAATAATTTAATAATCTAATAAAACAATAATTTTAATATCTGTCTCGCATGGAAAATATTATAATGTTCTCACAAATTATTTAAGTACTGTTCAAATTTTTAAACGGTTATTCTATAAATGAATAGAGCACCAATGAAGGACATCTAGGTTGTTTCGTTATCAATCCTCCAATTAGTCTAGATACTAAAACAGATAATAATTTATATACGTAAAGGAGTAAGTAAAACTGATATTCAAAACTGCGGTAGCGTTTCTAGCTGCCGACCGAAAAAGGAAATCTGGCGGTGGCGTTAAGAAAATGAGGCAATAAATTAATATTCCAAACGCTGTAGGTCCGACCCCGAGGCATACATCACTGGCCACTGCACCGTCTCTTCATCACAGAACAAGATCAAACAGAAGATCTTTTTAGATTTCTTCTGGTGCCCGGTATAGATTATTCCTGCGCCGGAATGGATTGCTGGACTGCAATGCAACAATCCAGTGCATTCCAGCGTCGGTTCACATTATTCCAGTTGCATTTTAGTCCAGAGATCCATTACAGCGCATACCAAAGATCGACTCAGTACTGCGCCGAATGTATGAAACAGCTGATATTTTTTTCGCTCCATTTTTTTCGCCACCTAGTACAAGTTGTTTGTATTGATCAGTAGAAAGCCTACTTAAAGTTCCGCTATCGACTTAGGGTGCACACTGTAGTGTGAGTGACGGTGCCACTGGACGCTGTATAAATCATCTCATTACGTAGATGCAAAGGCCTAAGTTTTTTGACGTTGAGTGCTCCACGTTGGGCGCCAGTCTGAGTGGATGATCAGAAAGTGGATAAGTATCTCGCATTGCATTTTCGTTTTACCTTACGGACAAAATTGCCGAGGGACGCAGGCAATCTATAGTTTTTAGGTCTAATAAGTTTGTACTACCTATGGGTTCTAGAGTACAGATAGATTCAGGGAGTCTACCGGCTAAGACGAAGCCGATTACCATTGGCGAAAATCGAAGTTCGATTTTTGAAAAATGTACTGCCACCCAGTTCATTTTACTGCCACCCAGTAATTTTTTCATAAATCGAACTTCGATTTTTGCCAATGGTAATCGGCTTCGTCTTAGCCGGTAGACTCCCTGAATCTATCTGTACTTCGTACCCCCAGGTCAAGTGTGTAGACCTTTGAGATGTTGTCGTTTATAGCTATCATAGCTTTTTTATCAGCCCACAGTTTTAGGATTTTGAGTCATCCCGTAGCGCCGTAACAACGCAGTTATTTTCATAATTTGACACTATGCGTTTCCATAGAAACAAAAGACGTTTCCATAGATATAAATAAGTAAAAGAAATTTTAGAAAACGTTGCCTTACAAAATAATATTATGCCAGGGACTTACGCAAACTATTTGCTAAGCATGAGCATGAAGCAGGTCTTCTATGTAATTTTTTTTTGTATATTGTGGAGGTCTGATAAATTAACTATCTTCAGCGATTACTATTCATACTTTATGGTGGAGCTAATTTATGGCCAGCGTTTTCCGAATATTTTGTTTTAAAGGTCTATAATTTATTAACTTTTTCTTGAGAAGAAAATATAGTTTATTTCAGCTAATGCAAAATATAAATAAAACTAACGAAATGGCACGAATTTGCTTGTTGATTAATTCCATTAATAAATTCTACACATTTGAGATGATCAGCCTTTGAGCATGAAACAAATGAAGATTGAAAATGCAAAAGTAAATTTAAATTTCGAGAAAATCTTGTAGTATACTATTTGGGATGAAAATCACCTTTTTACTTACTTGAGTACCTCTTACCTCTTTAATTTTGGCAGTTCGCAGTTATCTGACTATAGCAAAATGTTAATGAACCTACGTCGTAGAATTAGCTCCTGTGCACCCGTTAAAGCAATCAAGAGCCCCATTACCCTCAAAGAGATGAGCTTTGTGGATAATGGTGCTCATTTCTTTGTGGCAGGTGCGTGCACGGAGTTAAATCGTGTATTCACTAGGGGACAAAGGTCTCGGGAAAATCGTTGAATCTTCTTGCGAAGTTCTGCAATGTTGATTCTCCAAATCTCGGGTCATATCCAGATCCGCGCCCATCGCCGTAGAAATTCTACAATGTCAATTCCACGATGAGAAGGATATCGCATCATCATCAAATCATTAGATGTATGTAAAGAGATAAGTTGACCTGCCACTGTACATCTCTGTTCCTCGACCTGCGAGTAGATGTTTCTACAAAAAAAAAAAAGTATTTTTTGGTTTGTCTATCTTTTTACCCGACTGCCCAAAAGGAAGTTAATTCTTTTCAAAGATGAGATTTTTCTTAATATCGCTGTAGCATGTCGCTTCGCCAGTTTAGATCTCTAAAATATTAAAGTCCTCTAGTGAGTACTCGGCTTTTAGTCGACGTTACCGCCGAGTGTGACAATAATTCGCATTGTTTATGTCCCCACACCTACGCAGTAGTTATTATAATAATTGTGACAAACGCCAAAGTATTTTTGAACAGAAATTAGCGAAGTGGTTGGGCGACGGGTTTTTTCTTCCCTTTTTTAAACGTGTTTTCAGCGATCATTCAAGTCAAGGCACGATGGTATCTTAAAAATTGTGTGCATTTTCAGATAACTTCATGATGAGTTATCTGTGTTTCTCTCCATTTATGGAGGTTGGCCTGATCCCTGATCTAGATGAAAGCACACAGAGCATCAGCTCAGGGATTCCCAAAGTGGTCGATATCGACCCCTTGGGGTGTCCATTATGAATAAGCGGACCATTATGAATAAGGGGTTGATCTTAAAAGTAAGTAATTTGGCCATGGGGGTCTAAGGTAACAGTTCATTTTGGAAAAGGGGTCACTTGTCCAAAATAGTTTGGGGATCCCTGATCTAGATCTTCGTCCATTCTCAGTTGTTTCCAAGCCACGACTTTGTTCTTTTGACACTACGCCTCTTCCACTGCGGTCATTATTATTTTCGCTCCATCCACAACGCCATACGAAACATAAATAAATAAGTCCATAATGAAAACACAAGGTACATAATTTGTATAATTTGCAAAATCGGCGCGTGATTACAAACTCAACACGAGCGCATTAGCGAACACGCCGCGTCATCGAAGTGTCAACGCGCGGGCGATACCGGGCAAATTGACAAAATGCCGGGGCCATATTTGCTCGCGATGAAAACCGGGAATTAACCGAAATTCGACTCAATCAGCGCGTCCTGCCTGTTTGATTGCCATTCATTAATTGCTTCGCCAACAGGATCGCCCCCAACACTGTTTGTTGCCCTCTATTAAAGCTCAAATGGAAACTATTTGATTTTACCGCCCGGACTCGATTGCCTTTTTAATTCTTTCACCGTGTTCATTTGGCAACCATTTAGGAGGCACAATGAGCCCGGTAATGGAAAGGTGATTTGACATAATCCCGATAGGCAAAGGCAAATACCACATCATTATATTTAAGAGTTTGACTCTTGTGGGTGCAGCGCTCTCCACGCATTCCAGTCTCAGGCCAGTATCTTCACATCTTGGTAGGTCACGACATCTACCTTCTCCATAATTTGATCGAAGTAGCTTCTCCGTGCCTTCCTCTACCTCTCTATTATTTGGCAACCGCGTACCACTGTCATAACGAAACCATTCAAAACGGTTTCATTCATTGTTATTTTCCATGTCAAAGTTGTTGGAACTTTGAAATCACATTTAAAAGTTGTCGTTTTTCAGAAATAAAGATATTTCAAAATTGCCCTGTTGTTGCCCCCATCATTTAAGATAAACGCAGTAACCATAGGTAGGTACATAAGATATTATGTTTTGATAGAAGAGGAAAAACCGAAAAAACCACAGCACTAAAACTGTAACTCCAAAAATATATGGCACTGAATAGTTGGATGTACCTACCCCTTGAAGGGAAGTGGGCGTGAGAACATACATATTATCGGTAATTCTACAAATGACATACAAACCCGAAAAGGCCTTCAACACGCGGATTCATTCGCAAATTAATCCTGCAGTGGCGGCATACCGCGGCACGCATGGCTGCGTCGCCAACGCGCTTGGCGGCCCGAAAAAACCGATGAATCAATGAAAGCCTGATTTAACATCAATGCCCGTTAATGCTCACTACATTGGGGCTCATTCCAATGCTGCTTTTTTCATTGCTACGTCTACCCAGCCATAGTAGCCTTATCTTGAATTTTGATAGTACCGGTCGTTCATATCATACCTCAACATGGCAGTCCATTAGGTTCTCACGGTCCCTCGCCATCCGCATCCAAGGACCCTCCGCCCATACAACGATGTCGTCCGACTACGCTGGCTGGTCGATGCTGCTGCTTATTTTTGTTCTACTAAAATAACAGACATAACGAAGATAAATAAGTTGTCATTCCGAAGACCTACTTTAGCTAGACAAAATTCGTCACACAAAATTATCCGGTGTGTGTGTCGCTCTAATAACGTTATTAGAACCGAAGCAAGGTCACGCAACCTGTATATCATAATTAGAGCAAAATGTTATGATCGGCTCATTTCCTCGAGCGGTCGAAAGAATTATAGTTTATGTTTATTTCAGGTTTGATTTAATATCGGAAAAGCGAGTTTTTATTTTTTAACGCCTTGTGAAAGTGGTTTAGTGTATGACACCTTAGCCAAAATTCGTATCGATATAGGTAGCATATCAGTGTATGTTGCACTCTTCTCCAGACAGTCCAATACAATACTTTGACCATTCATCACGCCTTTCAATCACCGATCCTCCAAGGACCCTTACACCACAGTCGACATGGATGCAATAAAGAATGCAAAGAAATCTTGCACTGAAATAATCAGGCTGAATTAATTAATATGAGGTGTGATTTGGAGGAGGACTTTGTCCAACAGCTTCTTCGGGAGATTGGCTTAATTGGTTCTTTGCTATGCGTTTCTGTTGAACACCTCCGACCATCCCGGTAAGAGTGTGTCGTCATCACGCCTTCTCAGCTTAGATCCGCCGAGTCTAGCACTGATATCTATCTAACTTAATTATTGTATTTAAATAAACTCAGCTCATTCAGAAGATGTTGCCTACCCAGGTACCCAGGTGACAATCAAGCTTCCAATATTAGTATTTCTATCGTTTTCCTACCACGAAGCAAACAAAGCCGAACCAACTCCAAGCCCGCGTAAAAAACTATTAAGAAAGTAGGATTAAACGATCCCCGGCGTGAACCAAGGTGGGTGAAAACGTGAACACGTGAAACCACTCAGGTCGCCATAACGCGAGGTGAGGGGTCCCGCCACTCTCAGGGAGGTAGAGATTAGGTGACGCGATAAAACTTTCGAACGACAATGTGCTTTTCTGTTGCTTTGGTGGTTGGAGAAAGAATAAAGGGGTGTTTTAAGTGTTTCAATAGCGATTTCAAATTTTTATGTTGAGCTGACCAGCTGAAATTATGACTAGGTAGTGTTCCAAGCCCAAACTCTCTTCGAAAAATCGGAATTCATTTTGTAATTAGGTACTTAATATATTTGTTTATTTGAGTGGATGCTTCTGCTTATTGTTTCCTTCACAGTAGCAAGTTCCTCACAAGGTTTTCTGATATTTGTACCTAAGTTTAAGTTTACCCTGAAGCTTGAGACTACTGCAGCACCGTTTAACTTTCCTAATCGTTTCCTAAAAATAAATAAGGTCGTTTCTCTCAATCCCAATGCACGTCGCCAGTAAGCCGCGACAATGGCCACTTTCTCAGCTGTTGGCGTAGGAAGTGGCTAGAAGTACAGCTGTTCATCAATCATCTAACTCCTGTAAATGACGTTTACAGTATCGTATTCACAAATAATATTTTCAAAAATACATTTGTCAGATTTTTCAATCAACATGGCTGTTTGGGGTCTGGGCTCTAACTCTATCTCTTATCTATTTATCACACAGAACACGCTATATGGCGTCAATGATCATATTATAGCAGGGGCGAGGTGTATGGATTTCGGTCCACCGCGCGCGATCGGAGCGTGCTGAATCGGCCGGTGTGGATGACTCATCATTGAATCTATGAACCTCGAAAGATGATGCGCCTAAAAGGACATCATCATCATCATCATCAGCCTATTAACACCCACTGCAGTAAAGGCCTCTTCATGCTCACGCCACCTCTCACGATCCCGTGCCAGGTGCAACTTTATTTTCCGGTTACTTCGGCTATGTCGTTGGACCATCTGGCTGAAAGTACATATACAGGGAAAACCTTCTGCCGTTCGCGAGTCGCGTTGTCGCGCCTATTTCGAGCCACGGCTATTCACGATAAACCTGCTCGCGCGATTAACTAAATCTAATCTACTTACGCAGTCAGTCGGTGCCACTTTGTATGCCTGCTAATGGTGCTATTAGCGAAATAAAGGTGCTAATTCCACCGTATAGTTGCTGCTTTAGCTTAGACTGTAACGATAGAGATGCGCTTTGAAATTATTACAGCCCAAGTCTCTGAAATAGAAATAAGACTGAGATGAATCATGCATGATGCCCCTATTTTGTATCCTTCTCCTTGTTTCGGATCCTCATCACTGAGGGTCGTGGTCATTCAATCGGAGCAATCCGTGTGGTACGATGCGTTGCCAGTTGTTCGTATCTGCGGCTAAGTGCATGGGGTAATATGGTGTTGAGTGTAGAGCGAGTTTGGTTGGGCCAACGTGTCGGGCATCTTCCTCTTGGTCGCTTTCAGTCGATTTTGCCACTGAAAATCTATTTTATATACTTACTATAAAATATGTATAGCAGATGATTCTCGGTATAAATGTCAACTATTACTATTTTTAGCAGACCACACAATTCGGAACCCAAAGTTTTTTGTTCGAAAGTCCGTTATTGGCTTATTCACAACTTTTGGCTATTATAAGAAACTAATTTCAATATTTTTTATTTTGGTCCAGTAGTTTGGATTTTACAACGTTTCAAAGATACGGTTCTATGACGTCACGCGACGGTATGCATACTGTTGGCGGTCATAGGAACAAAACATTTTAGCGCATAAAAACAAAACTACTGGACCAAAATAAAAAATATTGAAATTAGTTTCTCAATATTGTCTAAAGATAAGATTAAGCCAATAACGGACTTTCGAACAAAAAACTTTGGGTTCCGAATTAACATAAAGTACCTATACAAAACCTAACCCAATATTCGGAAACTTCAAGCCGCAATTTTCTCTCAGAGGGTAGGTTAGGCACGGAAAAGGTACCATACGTTTAATTAAACACATTTCCAGCTCGAATGTTTCCAAAAACAGTATCGCCTAGCGTAGCACAATTGGCTAGAATTTATAATTAATATCTAGACTAGACCTAGCGGGTGCGTACAGTACTGTGAACGAGCGGTGGAAAACAATAGTAGGTCCGCCACCATCGCCCACGCACACCGCATATCGTAAATACCTGCGTTGTGCGAATGCGCGCGTTTACACTGGCGAGTAAACCCTCTGGCAAGCTTTAAATAAAAATTGTAATAAAACCTTAGGCTTTTGCAATAAGCCGACTAAGGTGTCAGGATGGTATAGGTGCTGGGCAAGCCTACTCCATCCAAAACAATGTCCCAGGCACTGCAGCGCCGAGTGGTCTCTTCAACCATCTAGTGTGAGTAAAGGTGCCACTAGACGCTGTATGAATCATTTCAACACGTAGATGCAAAGGCCTTAGTTTTTGCAATGAATTCATCTATGTTACAGTAATACAGACTGATACAGGTTATAGATAAACAAGGATTTCACAGCACCAATATCGTCCTCCCAGTTTAGTCTTCAATAGGTACTAATAAGTCTTTTTCTGCCTGAATTTACTGCAAAATCTTCTTCAAATCCGTAGCGTTGTAAGCGCTTCTGCCATATTATCCAGCGCTCGTATGCCAGCCCTTTTTTCCGGTGGTCGTGCAAGTCCACTCGTTCGTGTAGACGCTCGCAGACACCTTTGCCGCAGCGGGCGCCAGTAAGCGCATCTGAATCTGTATTGTGCATCTGCCCTGCGATATAATCCGGCGCTCGTATGCCAGCCCTTCTTTCCAGTGCTCGTGCAAGTCCACTCGCTCGTGTAAACGCCCGCAGACACCTTTGCCGCAGCGGGCGCCATTAAGCGCATCTGCCCTGCGATATTATCCGGAGCTCGTATTACAGCGCTAATAACCGACAGCGTAACAAGGTGCGTTTGTTTATTGCATAACGCTGTGTCGCTGATTGCAGAGTCAGCCCTGAAAACATGGAGGGGTGTTGTGCCTGGCTGTGGACATACCTAGGCCTTTAAAAGCTTTGTATACCTACACTACAGGGTGCACTCTAAGTCGATAGCGGAAATTTAAGTAGACTGTCTACTGATCACTACAAACAACTTGTACCAGGTGGCGAAAAAATGGAGCGAAAAAAAAAATCAGCTGTTCCATACAAAAGGTCGACTTAGTACTGTGCCAAATGTATGAAACAGCAGATTTCTTTTTCGCTCCATTTTTTTCGCCACCTGGTACAAGTTGTTTTGTAGTGATCAGTAGACAGCCTACTTAAAGTTCCGCTATCGACTTAGAGTGCACCCTGTAGATATCACTTCAGAGTGTACACTTTTTTTGTAAAGTCGCCCGTAACGTTACCGAGTAGATTGCTAGCGTGTAAGGGCCGACGTGCTGTTGTGTGTACGGCGTCAAATTACATCTTAGCTACATCACTCGCTCAAAAACTCAAAAAAATAGCAATGTTACACTCTTCTAGTAGATATGTATGACCCATAATATATTGCATAGCCTGAGCTTTTGAATTTATGAAAAAATCAGTTTTGCAATTTTAATATAAAATTATCTACTTACGGGTTTGGATAAGGATTCCTAAATATACCTACCAACAATGGCTACATAAAAAAGTTCGTTAATACTTATTCTTATTAAGTGTGTTGAAAGTAGACGGAAAAACTAAAAATATGCAACTGAATCGTTCATAAAGTGCAGATGATCTGATGACTGTTCTAAGGTATTCCATTGCAAGTGTGTGCAGAAATCTATGACCGACCACCCATTGACGGGCGCAGCTTCCTACTTCACACTTAGAAAAGGTTGGCCCTAATCAATGGCGACTAGAACAAATCACCGGTCCACACTCGTGAAGTACACACAAAGCGACAGGGCTGCGACACGCCACCGAACTGTAAAGACGATTTACACTTCAATAAGTACAGCAGCGAGTTAAGTGGTTCGACAGTTGTTAGTTAATAGATAAGGCCCATTGATAAGCACAACCAGCGCCGCCAATGAAGAAAAACACATATCTTCTTTTTGGAAGCGTTTCTTACTAAAAACGAAGCGTCAAATGATAATCCCTAGGCTTAACTATTTTTAGGACCTAAGGTTTAGATTCCAGATCATAGAACCTACGAATAAAACCCGCCGCCGCCAAAAGTGGCCATTTTTAGCGTTCACACACATAAGCGAGTTAAGTTATTATGACAGTTCTGGCGGCGGACGCGCGGGAGGGGACTTCTCATTTGACTCGCCAAAAAATAGGATCGCCGTCTATTTGACAACTTATTACTTAACTCGCTTGTGGCGTTCAAACTAAATAACAACGCAACTCGCCACAGTGGCAAGTTAACTCTCTACTGTACTTATTAAAGTGTAAATCGTCCTTAAGAGCTGTAATGTGAGTAATGTGTGTCGTTGACAGCCCTAAGTCTGTGTAGACACCGCCTCAGTATCAGCACACTGTTGGGAAGCTACAGAAGTTTCAGACGTCTATTATGAACAACGCGACTTCATTCACAGTGCGAAAATATTCCGACGGGAAATATGTCGCAAGCGCTAACATGGCTGCCCCCGCGACTGTTAAGTTTTTGTAGGCTCCACTCTCTTGCGGATGGTGGGAAAAGTCGCTGGAAAGAGACGCGTCGGCTGAAGGAAAAATCCTGGTTAAGAAACCTACGGGAGCGGACTGGGATCGCGAGTGCTGCCCAGCTATTTCGCCTCGCGAGAGACAAAGAGATATGCAGAGCTGACCGCCAACCTTCGCTGAGTCGGAGAGGCACCCTAATAAGAAGAAGTACCCCCGACCCAAAAAGAGGGGTTATGTAAATTTGACCGCTATGTGTGTGTGATAGTGGGTGTTTGTATGTCAAGGTCAGGGTGTGTCCGTAGGTTTTTTTTTTACAGAATAGACCCTCAGAGCGCATCTTCACAACGTTCTGTATGTCCCCGCACATGGCAGTCGACGACACTATTAGTTCTAATTCAGCTCAGCTCCAGTAATGGAGACTAATCGGGAATTAATTCAACAGGTTAGCGTTAAGCCACTACACGCGCAAGCCATCCGTTCTCCTGTAAACTAGCAGTCTATTGGGCCAGGTGATTTGCAGTTTCGGGGTAATCCCAGTTTAGAATACCAAGACACTGTCGGTAGGCGGAGATGGTAAAGCAGCGTTACCATATTGGGTATTTTTCTCGCAATTCTGGGTAAAAATTTGGCTCCTGGAGAAAATTTGGAGAAAAGAAATCTTTGGAAAAAAAGAAAACACAGTGGAGAGTTTTGGGTACTTAATTTTTTAAATAGTTTTGGGTAGAAATGACGTCATAGATGAAGAGGATAATAATATGGTTGTCATGAATATATTAAATTTATTTGAATAAACTTTCTTTATACGATTTAGTTTGTTTTATGTCAATACCATAGTCAAAAAGTTTAGTTAAACTACAGTGAATGCCATTTGTTTGTAGTTTTACTGGTAGAACCACTAACAAAAACATTGTCTTTAATACTACCAGGCGAAATATGCCTTAGAATGAGGGAAAAAACGAGCCTTTGGGTAAAACCATGGAAAATAGTATCGTTTTGGAGAAAAAAATATTTAAATTTGGGGAGAAACAGAAAAACGCATCTGGCAACCCTGTGGTAAAGACTGTTGTTGTTATGTGACTCCAAAAAAAGAGATAACTCAGTGCTGACCCGATACTGGCGCGACTACCTTGAACCTATGTCTAAGCTCTATGTAGAGTCGTAGAGTCAGTGTACTAAAGTCAAACATATCGGGTAAAACAAAACTTTAAGTAGGTAAACAAGTAAAACTTAGGTATGTACCTATGTCTCTATCAAAATTAAATGAAGAATTGTAACTTACACTGCGTAAACTGGCCTTAATTCTAAGGTACCTATGTCTCTAACAAAATTAAATGAAGAATTGTAACTTACACTGCGTAAACTGGCCTTAATTCTAAGGTAAATAAGTCAGGCCAAAGTTGTTGTTGTTTTTCCTTTTTGTACGCACGCAATTAATACAGCCTTTTCCGTAACGAGTTATATCAGGATGAAAGTTATGGTTCTACACTGGCCTTATTCTCACCTTGGGTTTTCAGCACTTACGTAGGTACACACGACAGCACGTCAGAGTGTACACTTTTATTGCAAAATCGCTCGTAAAGGATAACCGAGTAGAGTGCTAGCGTGTAAGAGTTGACGTGCTGTCTTGTGTACCACGTGTTAGGATTTGTTTATTTGGTTATGTATGACATATCCACGGCATGGTAGTTCTAGAAAGGATATTTCAGTAATGGCATTTAACACTACAATGTAGGTACTAAAGGTCTTCAGTATACAATGGCGTGTAAGCGGAACGGAAATGTCTAGTCTTATTAGCACCTAATACGCATTTAATTAGGGTCAATTTTGTATGAAAGGTCGAAACCATTATTACGACATCCATTTCGTTTAACGCAAATGTTTGAATGAAAAAAAAATTACATTAAACGTAACACTATCGTAGTTTACGAATTTATTGTGATTTATTTCAGATAACTATCGTTCAATTGTTGTATTTTGTTACTATTTTTCTATACTATGGATGGAGCCCAGCGACCTTTGATACTGACGACGACGGCATGAATAAAAAGTGAATAAATGTATCATTCACCTACAAAAACACCCACGATTACAGTTTCTTAGGGCTTAAGTCTGTAACGCAATGGCGTGTCGATGGCGTTCCAGTAGAAGGACAAAACCGGGGTTTCCTCAGTTTTCTCCTACAACCAGCGAACTAATCCTCTAGAATTAGAATCAGAATAATCCTTGCTGCACTACAAAAACATTAAAAGGACCGACAGCATTAATAAATCGTAACTGAAGTCGTTAACTAGGAGCCCGTTTTGGCACCATTGCGTTACAGATTCGGGCCCCTGGTCTCTTCATACACCCCTGGCTGAACGTTCATTACCGGGTACTTAGGGCGTATTAACTACCTCGAGATAAACGCCCTGTCTTATCGCCTCAGTCCCGCAAGGTGAACACAATGACAACTCGACTAAAGTCATATAAAGGGGAATAAAGACCGGTAATGCTCTCTGTTTTGTGCAATAAGAGTGATAATTTTAAAACCCACTTGTCGTTAGGACATGTGTTTTCACCTACAGACTTAAGCATTTGCATCTACGTAATGAGATTATTTATACAGCGTTCAGTGGCACCTTCACTCACACTAGATGTCCGGTGACTCACACTCGGACGCTGCAGTGACTGGGACATGTTTAGATGGAGTACAAAGAAGGATACTGTCTACAGATTTTTGTAAAAGCTCCGAATGAATATTGAATAGGAACAACAAACCTCCGTCATGGCTGGAACACGACTGGAATGAATATTTGCACCAATCAACCAATATTGCAACGATTTCTGCTTCGCGAGTTTACGCGACCTGTAAATACGAGCTTCTAAATGTGATTTCCAAGAACTTTTTGTTCTAAACGGGCTAAGGGCTAAACTGGCTGTGTTAGATAGGTCTCAACTAATTCTAGGGTTTGATATGTGAATATTTTCGATTTTTTTAGAGTATTTGATACAGGAATCGATTTTGTGCCTTTTGCTTTGCGCGCGGGCTAATTCACTATGCCCAGCGCCTTAAGATGTTTATGATGATATCCTTTATCTCTTATCAGGGACATAGGGCTCGAAGAAAGGATCTCTTTTATGGAACAATAAAATTGCGCCTTCACCAAAGTCTTAGAACAAAAGTTGTTTGAAATCACATTTGAAAGTTTCAAGAATAAAGCAATTTAAAAATGACCCTGTAAACTTGGTCGCTGCCAAAAATGAGGTATCATTAGATACTATCAGTGCGCTTTCTAGTACCTACGTAAACGGAGCAACCCAAATGAGTAAAGCTAAATCGATCGACGATTTCAGGCCGACCACAAGGTGTTCTGTGTACTAATAAAGTTTTATTTATAAACACCGTTCCACTCGCTAAGTACCACGCGTATACATGCAATAGGCGGACGCTAACGCGCATAAAAACAGATAAAACCTGCCCAGCTATTAAGCCCAAGTACGTCCGTCTTGTTTCCTCCTTAAAACCGTTCAAAACGTTTGGGATTAGGACGGTTTGAAAGCTGAATAGTGACCGCATGGTAATCGCACAGGTATTGGAGTGGGCTGATCGTGGCGCACACGCAGAGACGCTGAACACATGGCTTGAACGATAACACGAGTGTACGTGGATTTAAATAGTTGATACTTGTCTTACTTCTTACTTCCTTTGGCGCTACAACTCTTTGGTTTTTGTTAATTTATTTTTGCATCGTACTTTAGTACTTAAAATAAAATTATAAATTACATGCCAACCGCTGAAACCTGTGAGAGACTTCAGCGGGTCTTGGCCTCCTCTACAGTAGATTTCCATTTATCTCTGTCCCTTGCCTCTTTTCGCCAGTTGGTGTAGGTATCTGCCCATCTTTCGGAGGTCTTCTTCGATGCAGTCAATCCAACGCTTTTTGGGCCTGCCTCTTGATCTATTCTGTTGTGGTTAGTTGATACTTAAAGTATTCACTATTCAAGATAGATAGTACGGGCGACAGAAACAACAACAGAACAACATAACAACAATAATTCAGCCGATTATGTGTTCTGGTCTACGAAGCAGTGGCACTGCCCTGAACATTTGTTGATGACTAGAACACATCATAATCGGCTGAATTATTGTTATTCTGAGGGTCTACCAGGAGTGTATTTGGACAGACGTCCGGCAGATGTCCGGCAGACGTACACGCGACGTGAAAACAAACGAAAGTGTGCTGCCAACTTGACCATACTTGCCATACTTGCCATAATTGACATAAGTCATGCGTCACTCACTTTCACTCAAGAGAAAAACTGGAAAATCTTTTGGAAATGAAACCAAACTAAATTATGTATTTACAGCCGTAGTACTTCTCGGCAGATGGTTACTCAGGTTCAAGTTAACGCAGATAATTATCCAACCTCAAACAAATCCATCGAGTCGATCATACAATGCGCCTTTAGTGCAGTGCTGTGGGCATAATTTATGGCACAAATCCAGCTGAATAGAAGGAGAAGACAAGGAAACCTAACCCTGCCAAGAAGCGAGGCTAAAATAGCCAGCATAATCTGCTCCGGCTCTTTCAAATAATACCAAGCAAGTCATTAAGTTACAAAGATGTTTTATAGGTAGGTAGCTTAAATGACCAAATAAATAAACATATCCAAAAGCACCTGCATGAGCCGCACGACCCTCCGATGGCTTGTTAGTGCCGTGATGTGGTGGACTTTTTGGGAAGTTGACGTTTTGCACCTAAAGAGAAACCGCAGTGACAGAACTCAATGGAGACTCCAATGAGGAAACCAAACGACTGGATGCCGCTGCGACCTGCAACTAAGTACTGCATCCTGAAATTGGTCCGTCAAGGTCGCGCTCCCGCACCCTAAGCCCGCCAAAGACAGCTGTTATCATCCAAAACGATTGTCCTGGCCGATATGAACTCTGAAGGCTGCATAGTACGGCACCATTGAAATCCATCTACTTCTCCCAGGAAAATAATAAGAAAGATCACCATATTGTACGCCATGTTTTTTTTTCAGCTCGTCCGTAAAATGTCTGTGGTGCACCATCGAATGCATGGGGGGGCAGGTGGAGAAAGTTTTCCGCCAAGCCAGAGTATGGAGAGTGTGGAGGAGTTTGCGGTCCATCTGTCGCGCCGTATGTTCCACTGCGCCGACGACGGACCGCATCAATACCTCCACCACATCGTCCCCAAATACGACCGGTCAGAAAAATGACGTCAGTACCCGCAGCAGCTCCTCGAGCTGCAAGACTCCAGCAGCTGGGAGCCTGATAGACCATTGCCAAGAATGCACACCCAAGACCCGGGGACTGATGCCTCTGGAGAAGACGCATAAGACAAGAGTGCCAACTCAGAACCAGCACTTACTGCTGTACGGTCGTACGGGCAGCAGCAGACGACCCCTGATGATGATGATGCTCACCGGTACCATATCCAACAAGAAAAGAGCAAGAGCCTTCATCAGAGAGACTTTCAACGCAAAGGTTAAAAAAATACAGGGACAGCCATCTAGCTTCTGGTGGTCTTTTCAGGGTTTAGGAGAACCTCTGACCAAACCGAGTGGTATTCGACTTCCACAAAGCGAGACGGATAGCAAATAAACTTATATTATGTTGTATTATTCATTATTATAATATGATTAAAATATTATGCTTATACAGAACGTCTATAACTAAATCTTTATCTAATTTCTTGGCACTAATTTCTTAAGAATCCATACCTCGAGCGTCAGATTCTTATACTTATCATCTATATAAAAAATGCAGTTTCCTTGTGTACCGTTGACACGAAAAGTGCTTCAAAGTAAATTCATGTAAGGGGCGCTAGTGCCTAGTAGAATTAGAATTTAGTTCGATATATTCAATAACAAAGTTCTAAAGATCCTATTGTTAGAATTTCTACCTAGACTTAAACAAGTCTTAAGCCACCTGGCTCGCGACAGAGACAAATCTGTCTCTCCACCAAAACGTTATCACCTAACACCTGCACACTGGAGGACCTTATGGCGGCTATTATAGACGCAGTTAGCGTTGCGAAATTCTGGGCTAAAGCCATTTAATTTATGATTAGGTTAAGAAATCGGTCTGCCATCGACACGCAGAGAAGAAGAACGTTATGACAAAAGTTTGTGATTACGAATCATGAAATAACGAATGCACGCCATGCCAAAAATCGCCAAACCGAAACATCGCAGTCCCGAATAAATGTACAAATGTAAATGTAAAAAGAAGATTGTACATTTATTCGGGGCCGCAATGTTTCGGTATGGTGATTTTCGGCATAGCGTGCATTGGTTGTTTCCTAACAAATTCGTAATCACAAACTTTCGTTATTCGAATTTTCGAGTTTCGGCACCAAGTAGCGGACTTGTGCAAAATTCTCACAACCCTTTGACTTAATATTTTTTATACTCAGTGTTAGCGATGCAAACTAGTCTTTATTGAACGAGCGAGCGAAGTTCTCCGAGTCTACTGGGACAATCCGGCGTTTGTATGTATGTATGTTTGTATGTATGTATGTTCGTTTGACGATAACTTGAGTAAATTTGGTCGGATCGTTATGAAATTTGATAGGCGGGTAAATAATTTTTAAGTTCGAACATGAGCCAAATCGGTTGAGAGAGATGCCGAGATATGGGGTTGTTAAGTTTATATGGGGTCGCGAGTTCACAGTTCGGGGCGAACCACTAGTTTAAACTACTGTAAAACTGTATTTGAATTCATTATGTTTTTAATTCTTCTACTGCACAATAGATGGCAGTGGTAGTGGGCGCGAGCAATGGTCGCAAAGGCGACACAGGGGTAAGGGGATGCGGGCGGGGGAACCTTATGTCAATTCAGTCCAACTCGAGCCACTCGCCGGTGTGCGTAAATTTCTCGCGTTCCCAACCACATTTTGCCGCCGAAACCGAGTTTCCCTTTTATTTTACCGGCTTGTCCGCTTACACTCAGTTTACACGTTTGTAGTGGCTCAAATACATTCTATCTTTTTCACTCAAGTGAAGTAATCAGTATTACCAATATCATAGTGATAAGAAAAAGAAGGAAGCTCATTATGTCATGGAGGTTTCAGGAGAAGGATCTTCAAAACATACAATATGATAAATGGGTCATAATAGGATACTTTTATTTGTGTCGGTAGGTACATATCCTCTATCCAAATATAAAATGTGCAGAGTGAAAATAAGAAAAAAATAAAATGGAGGCACCAAACAAAATATCTTTTCGTTAGCATCTGGGGCCAAGCTAGTGGCCCCGCCAAGACGAGTAGCGAAGCTCAAGGGGGCACTACTATATTTTCTCGAAGCGCTTCGTCGTTTTTTTGAACCCTCATCTTGGGTTTGGATAATAAACATCAACAAAATTTTTGGGAAATGATGTCTAGGACATATAAAAAGTTTCAATTGCATAGCTGTTATACTTTAGATTTTATTGATGTCCAAAAACCCCCGATTTCGTCACTGACTCACTGATGATCATCAAAACCTCTACGAACTCCTCTACGCTTCTACGCGCCTCTACGAAAACCTCTACGCGCAACCGTTACGAAGAAAATAAGAAACTTTAGTCCTCCTCTCCTAATGCCCGAGAGATGGCGTTACTGGTATGATTATATTAAAATAAACTTGGTATTATCCGATAACGAAAAATAATAAAACAAAATAAAATAAAAAAATTAAATGCGAGTTGAGTTGAGTTGAGTTGAGTTGAGTTGAGGAGTTGAGTTGAGTTGAGTCCTAACTCTACATACCCTAACTTCATAAACAGGGCGTTCAGAGCTACAAGCTTGGCTCAAGTTGGCTCTACATGAGAAATGATAACGTTTTGACAGTGCGGGGTCTCGTCTTGGCAAAATTATACATGAAAATGTTTTTGGTGGGATAACACTTTTCTTGATAACGTTACTTTTTATTGAATAAATTTTATAAACTAATTAAAAACTAAAACCCGACTACCAACAAGCTTGAAACCAGATCTGTATTCGTATTGCGTATTCGGAGGCCATCGATTTAGTTAATGCTAATGTAGGGTCCTCCGACTACGATTTACTGAATATTTAAGAGTCTAAATAATAAAAAAAAATATAATAACTTTTTGTTTTTTCTAAGGCACGGAAGGTGCTAGGAAATATTTTAAACATTTATTTATTTATAATTGAAGAAATTCGCATCGACAGTTACATGACTCGATAGCTCAATAGGTAGAGCGCCTGCACGGTATGCGAGATGTTGCGGGTTCAAGTCCTGTCCCGAGTGAATTTTTTCAACTTATTATAAATGTTTAAAATATAATATAATTTATTAAAATATTTTTTTTTATTATCAATAAACGAGTTTTTATGCCTTTTGCTCTATCGCAAATATATACTATAATACATACAAGCATCAAACTTACCTACGAATAATATGATTATAGCATTTTTCCTTTGGCCTTATTTTATAATATAACAACAAAATAAATAATAAATAAAACTGGCCAAGTGTGAGTCGGACTTGTGAACTGAGTATTCCGTACCACAATACAATATGAAAAAATCTGATTGTACGGACCCTCGGTGCCTGAGTTCGACTCGCACTTGACCGTTTTTCTTATTTTTTGTTACACTATAAAGTAAGCCAATCATACCAATTTATCCATACCATACCAAGTTTGATGCTTGTATGTTTTACCTTTCACCACATTCGCATTTGATAAACCTATGGCCTCCGACTACGATTAATTATCTATGAGTCTATTTTAAGGATAAGCAGGTCTTGTTTTAAGCCTTTTAGTAGTCGGGTTTTAGTTATTAACTTCTATTTTTTTTATCTACTTGTTATGTTGACGCTACGTGTGTTACGCATTTGTGAAAATGTATTTTAAAGCCCTTATGGCCATGACAAAAGTGTCCGATCATTTTGATTGTTGGGTCTTTCACTTTACGGCGCACCACAACCGCCAGCTTAGAGTTTTCGAAAACTATCAAAAATCAACCGATTATTTTAGGCTCTGCGATGGAACAGATGAAAACACAAACAACCAAAAATACATACCTACGCTGCTAAAATCATAACCCTACTCTTTTGCTTCACGTAGTCGGGAAAAAAAAATTAAATTCTATGACGTCTTTCTTACCATTCTAAAGTCACAACAATGTAAACGTCAGTGTATTGGAATGGTTTGAAGAATATCTTATTAAAATAATCTTGTTTTGTGGACAAAAACGTATGCGAGACTATGGCCCGGTTTCTGAGTTGAGAATTTTGCTTAGCGAATTTCTCATTTCAGAAACCGGCAGTATGAATATAAACTTAGGTACAGTGAGTATCCTATGTGTATGATATCACTCGGTTTTATATACATATAAAGAAAAAGCAGACAAACAGAGCATACAATGGACTTTATTTTGTCAGACCATGGTATTACGAGTACCTATAATGTTCTATTGTATAAAGTTCTTTCTTTTCACATAGCAGCTAAACGGAGAGCTTGTTGGACGCTGCTTGATGCAGAGGCTTGCTTGATGCAGAGATGTATGGATGGATGAAGTCACTAGACTGTAATTAGCTTTTACTGAAACTATGATTTCTTGCTAAGGTAACAAGAAATAAAATTTTAAGTTATTTAATATAAACGTAACATATAATACGGTAAACACACTCGCAATCACGATCTTTCATTGAATGAATGTCATACTCGACCATGACAAAAGTTTTTTTCTATAAGGTTTAAGAAGGCGTAACTAAATATATCCGACCTCCGCTGACCACAGATTGATATAAAGTTTTTGATAAAGAGTATTATAATAACATACCATTCCTCCTTGGTATCAGGAAAAGCGTGAGTGTTTGGCTCGCATACTATGCCGGACCTATGTGTAGCAGAATCATAACATGTCGTATGTACGTCGCTCACCGGAAGTTGCAAAATCATTGACAAATTTTACAAATAACCATTGGACAGGATGAGGGATGATGGCATGTTCCTTAGTTGATTTCTCCGTAATTGAAGAACACAAGTCAATGGATTGAAGTATTGATACTATGATTATACAATTCGTTTTAGAATTCTTTAAACCAAATATAACGATTTTAATTAGATATGCTTACGTGTCATTTCAAATGTATAAAAAACGTGCTGCTAATTGAACGAGCGAGCGAAGCGAGCGAAGTTCTCCGAGTCTACTGGAACAATCCGGCGTTTGTATGTATGTATGTATGTATGTATGTTTGTATGTTTGTATGTTTGTATGTATGAATGTTCGTTCGACGATAACTTGAGTATTTTTTGTCGGATCGTCATGAAATATGGTAGGCAGGTAAATGAAATTAAAAGAATTTTTAAGTTCGAACATGAGCCAAATCGGTCGAGGGGTTGCCGAGATATGGGGTTGTTAAGGTTATATGGGATGAGAGAGGGCGCCACTGCTGCCTCTCAGTAACATTAAAATAGTGCTAAAAAGTTATTTTAAAAGTGATAAAAACGTAAATCTAATCAGTAAACAGTGAAAGCAGTGATAAAAACTAACAAAAGTGAACTATAAATACAAATTCTGTTTGGAAACAATATTGTGGATATCGGACGTAAAACTCAGTGGAAACAATAAAAATAAACTTTTACGGGTCGCAAAATAATCCGTAACAAGAACTCTATTTTAATCCAATAAATCCAAAAATAACCAAAAATCCAAAGTACACCAGATTAGAAAATTCAAAACAGCGCCATCTATTAGAAAATATATATATCATATTGTTATTCTATTTCCTAACAGAGGGCGTGACAAAAAAAATATCAGAGCCATCTAGTGTTCAAAATTATAAACCAAAAAGTCCTTATGCTCAACAATAGAGGTCGCTTTACTTCAAAACTACAAGAGAGTCCAATACAAAACTTAAAATGGAAGAAATACTAGATAAACTACAAAAAATCCATAAGAAAAAGCGGCGAACAAGTTACAGAAAACATTCAAAGAATGTTTGGCGAAAAACTAAAAATGCTAGAAGAAAAATCTGAAAATCTTGAAAAACGAGTGGAAAATCAAGAGCAAAGGCTGTACTATCTAGAAAAAAATGCTAGACAGAAAAATTTGGTTTTCTTTGGCGTCGAGAAACGTGAAAAATCGTAGTTTGAGTTGGAAATGATAATTGCAAACTTTGTAAAGGATTTTATGAATATTGAACTGGACCTGAAGGATATAGAAGCACTATAAGAAAGATAGGAAAGAAATCAACTCGCGTCTTATGCATCTTTCACTTCCATCCATGCGAGCATATAGCTCATGCGCTCCACTCTGGACGGCCGGTAAAGGCAAGCCAGAGGTGAGGGTCCCGGTCCTCTTGGATTCCAATCCACTCTTGTACAAAGACTTGGATGCGAGGACCAGTTTTCGACCTTCGGAAGACTCGGATCCGTGGTACCGCCACATACCAACAGCTCCCCACAAGCTGCCCTGCGGTGGAGGAACCATAATGGTCCCTCCATTCCCTTAGTCGCCTTTTACGACACCCACGGGAAGAAATGGGTTGGTCCAATTCTGTACCTTCCGGGAACCACACGGGGGTTATTATTATTATTAAGTTTATATGGGGTCGCGAGTTCATAGTTCGGGGCGAACCACTAGTAACTTTCAATTTAATTGAAACGTGCTAAAAATACAAAAGTGCTTCTTTCAAAAGTGCAATATAACAGTAATGTTATAGAATTCATTTTAATCGCTACCGACTACCAAGATTAATAAATTCAGGAGCTGTCAGATTGAATATAAGTACTAGCAAATAGCTTGTCCAATTGTTCACTGTAAGTCTGTGACTTAAATCCAAAAGCCCTATTCAAAGGAAAATAATACCTATTAGCTTACATTAAGGTTACTAAATCAAACTAGTTAATCAAGGAAACACGTCACTGAAAGTGACAAGTTGGATAAACAACCTTACTACTAAAGAATTAGGATGCATTCTACATCAATTAGTGAGGCAGTTTAACCAACATTACAATACCAAATTTTGAGCAGACGTCCGGCAGACATCCGGCAGACAATATAAGCACTCGTGGTAGCTATGCTGTTGTTTACAATAATGAAAAGAAGAATGTTATTGCCGTGAAAGAAAAATCGCTGAACAAAAATAGCTCAGTTTAGCATCAAAATTTAAAAAATTTGTGAAAAATTTTAATTTCCTGCCACGCCGCTATCGTCCAACCTTAACGTTGGATTATTCAAGCAGACTCTGAGAACTTCGGTTCAGTAATATTGATTCACCATAGAATTCGATCAAGGATCAAGACCGTTCTATGCAGCTAAGTCATCAATTCGCTAAACACATCAAACATTCGGTACGGGTCAGGTAATTTACGGCCAAATCTTTTCCTCTCTCACACTGTTTATTTTAAAACGATAAAACTATTTATTTTACTTGCGATTTTGGGGAGAAGATGTGGAAATTTTGATGAGATTTTATTGTTTTTCTATTTGGAAAAGCATGCTATTTAACACCTGGGCTTGATTTATCTTCTACTGATGGATTGAAGGTCCTTGTTTGCCACATTGTGTTCTAGTATTCCTGAATTGACTTGACTTTACTTAAATTACCTATTCAGATGATGATTACTTGTACTGACAACATCAACGTTCACATCTAGCTGGTTTTCATTACAAAATAAATATTTTCATTGGTAGAAGACACCTATTTCATCTTAAATACCTTTTAAGCATTACTCTTATAATTCTGAGCAAAATAAGAATTAACCCTTGCGCTCATTTATCGTACACATCTGTGTATGTTGAACAATAATTTGGATACGTCACAAACCCGAGCGAAACAATGTTTCATTACGAAATCAAAATTTTCACTAGCAGACACTGCTCTATATAGTAGCACACGTTTGAGCATAGTATAATTTTGAGCAAAACAACAAGAATTTGTTCAAAAATTGTTCATAGTTTATTTTTCAACTATCTTTAAGTACACACGACAGCACGTAAGACTGTACACTTTTGTAGTAAAGTCGCCCCTAACGTAGAGTGATAGCGTGTAAGCGTCGACATGCTGTCGTGTGTACATGCTATTGGCCATCATGGTTGTCGCCCGGCGCTCCCTCCAGCCCTCCCAACAATCTGTTATCTGCTCTTTCGTCCGGCCGGCGATGCCAACCGCGCCGAGTCATAAATCTCGTGCTAATTTAAACCCCATCTCACCTTTGCTTCGGATTGCGGCGGCACGGCACCAGAGCGGAGATATCCCGATAAATCGTTCGCAGCTCGCGCTGTCGTCGCGTGCGCGCGCGCAATGCCGATCATACTGCGGATGGGGCGCGGCGCTGGCGTGCCATCAGGTGGAAACTTTTGGAAGAGGAACAAGACATATTCATTGCACGTAACAAAAAGCTTGGTGGGGCAAACTTAAGCCGCGTTTTCACGGTCTTAAGGTGGTATTCTAGAACGCTACTTAAACTCTGTTTAAACTCAGTTCAAACTAGAAAGCTCCTTGAACTCTGTTTAAACTCAGTTTAATTAGAGTTTAGTAGTGTCGACTGTCGATAAAACAGTGCATGTTTTGATATGAACATCCCTCCCTTCATATCAAAACATGTACTGCTTTATCGACAGTCTGAACTCAGTTTAAACAGAGTTCAAGGAGCTTTCTAGTTTGAACTGAGTTTAAACAGAGTTTAAGTAGCGTTCTAGAATACCACCCAGACCTCCTTAGTACACTATGATCAAGAGCGTCGTCAAAGTAAGAGCCTCACACTAGTTAGCTAAAAGCGAAGTGAATCCGCGGCGAATTCGCCCAAAATTCGCTATCGTGATAAGGCTCTAAGCTAAAGCTTATGATGGTTTGTTTTCATAACAGCGCTATGTCACGAGACCAAAATGGCCAATCAAAAGCTTGAGCTGACTTTAACGATGCTCTTGATCAAAGTGTACTAAGATCGTGAAGACTCGGCTTTAGAAACAGGCCTTTACATCTAATTGTGCTAGATGATTTAAGCAGCGTCCTGCACTCACTCACTACAGGGTGTACTCTAAGTCGATAGCGGAACTTTAAGTAGGCTGTCTACTGATCACTACGAGCAACTTGTACCAGGTGGCGAAAAAAATGGACGAAAAAAATATCTGCTTTCGCTATCGACTTAGAGTGCAACCTGTAGATAAAAGAGTTGACCACTTAGATACTGGGACACAATGTCTGGATGGAGTAGGCTTGCATGAAACCGGGGAGGTTGTGTTGTTGTTGTTGCTGTCCTATCGTACCCCAGTGGTACAGAGGGCCTTTATAGGGTCACACCACGCCTTCCTATCCTCAGCAACTCTTCTAGCTTCGCTCTAGCTCAGCCCTACGGCTCGCAACTCGCCTTCCACTGGGCCCTTAGCCTGTAACACAATGGTGCCAAAATGGGCTCCCGGTTGACGTTTTCAATTACGATTTATTAATGCTGTCGGTCCAGTGACGGTCCTTTTAATGTTTTTGAAGTACAGCAAAGAATATCATGAGTCTAATTCTAGAGGATCAGTTCGCTAGTTGTAGGAGAGCAACGAAAAAATCCCGGTTTTGTCCATCTACCTGGGATGCCATTGATACGCCATTGTCTTACAGGCTAAAGCCCCTGTTCGCTGCCCTAGCCGCTTCAGCATCACAACTCGTCACAAGACTCACAAGTAATTTCGATCCCCATCAATAAGGGAACGCAAGAGCTAAATGATAAAACGATTATATCGCCCAAACAGGTGTGAACTCGAGGTACTGCTCTAACCCTTCAGCGTCACAACTAGTCACAAGTAATTAAGCTCATTAGTCGCGTCATTTGGTGCAGCTTGTCGGCAAATCTGATGGTATAATAACTCGTCCGGTTTCGATTTGATTGCTGGGACCTTAGCCTGAAACGCAATGGTGCCAAAATGGGCTCTCCGTTGACGGCTTCAATTACGATTTGTTAATGCTGTCAGTCCTTTTAATGTTTTTGTATTACATCAAAGAATATTCTGATTCTAATTCTAGAGGATTAGTTCTCTGGTTGTAGGGGAAAATAGCGGAAACCCCGGTTTTGTCCTTCTGCTGGGACGCCATCGACACGCCATTGCTGTACAGGCTAAGGCGCCTGCTCTCACGCCCGCGGATGTAGAGTGGAGCTGTGCCGAAAGTTCGTAGAGTGGTTTATACAGGGTCATTTTTAAATAGCTTTGTTCCTGAAACACGTCAACTTTAGAATGTGATTTCTAACAACTTTTGTTCTACGACTTTGTTGAAAGCGCAATTTTATTTTTACAATTTTTGCACACGTTGCCCAGGACGCACACTTCGACCGTGGCCCGTTACTGCATCCCGAGGCAAAATATCATGCGTTCCGTTTTTTCGTTTTATCCTGAAAGTAGGACGATCGAATCAAACTTGATTTTGAGATGATAACGCCACACGCTAGTACTATACAGGGTGTTAAAAGACCGGCAACAAAGCGGGAAACCACGTATTGTCCTCATCATAAGGAACATTTTTGCCCAAGGAACTATGCCTGGGAAATCAACGGTTTCCGAGATAATGAGGTTCAAAGTCGGACTTTTGAAAACTTTTTTTTCGCTTAGATGTATTCAGTATCTAGTTCTTAACATACCTTCTCAAGAAGCCATATCACGACACGAAAAAACGACGTTAAAATTGCCACCCGCAATGTATTCTAAACATCGGCACTTCAACCTTAAGTAACATAAACTGATACCTACGCTTGCGCAATATGATTTCTGTGCGTTACACGTCCATTGCGTGATAAAATATTTTTCAAAATTATAACCTAAAAAACCAGAATAATTTCCCAGCAATAATTTATCGAAAAAGGACTATGTTTAGGCGTCTAGTGTGCGTGGCTTTCGGGTCTGTTGGCGGTCTTTTAACAACATTGGCGCCCTGATGCCGCGCTCTGTAAGAGCTACCATGGGGTATCCTATTCTGTGGCCGACCGTACCAGTCTCCTGTAAATCAATGTCCAAGTCAGAACGCAATGGCGTGTCGATACGTTCACAGTAGAAGGACAAAACGGGGGTTTTCTCGTGATTCTCCTACAACCAGCGAACTAATCCTCCAGAATTAGAATCAGAATATTATTTTCTCGAAGCCTACAACTGGTAGCCTGTCGAGGCACCATTGCGTTACAGACTTAGTTAGGCCCCTGATCGCAGTTTAACTTTCCAACTTAAACCAACTCTTTCAGTAACAATAGCACTTGATTACCTCTTCTAAGCTTCGTTTCGTTCCGTTTTGCAGATAAAATGCACTGTTTTGTAGGTAGAGTCAGCAGCGACACGAGCACACGTGCGGCTAGCGCCAGGTGTACCGACCGCGCCGCTAAATTTAACGTCTTTATTTGCAGACCGTACCTACTCGTTTTCTGCCGCACGCTTTGAACATTGAGAAGACGCAGAAAGACTACGGATGGTGGTGTTTTGAGATCTAAAGACTACGGACGGTGGTGTTTTGAGATCTAAAGACTATGGTCGGTGGTGTTTTGGTGTTTTGAGATCTAAAGACTACGGACTGTGGTGTTTTGAGATCTAAAGACTATGGTCGGTGGTGTTTTGAGATCTAAAGACTACGGACTGTGGTGTTTTGAGATCTAAAGACTACGGACGGTGGTGTTTTGAGATCTAAAGACTACGGACGGTGGTGTTTTGAGATCTAAAAACTACGGACGGTGGTGTTTTGAGATCTAAAGTAGGCAAGGCACCTATGTATTTTTTTACGTTTTGGCACATATGAGACATTGGTACAATATTCAATCAGCTTTCTCTTGTGAAGCAGCTGGAAACGTCTTTAATTTGGAACCTGCTAAAAATGTACTAAGGCCTTTGCATCTACGTAATGAAATGATTTATACAGCGTCCAGTGGCACCTTCACTCACACTAGATGGGTAAAGAGACCACACGGCGCTGCAGTGCCTGAGACATTGTTTTAGATGGAGTCGGCTTGCCAGCGCCTATACCATCCTGACAGCCTTGCCCACAGGAAAGACAAGTCAATACGTGTGGGGCCAACTAAGCCGCGGATTTCCTCAAGTTGTTTTCCTTCACAGTAAAGTTAGCGAGTGGTTTTGCTACTACAAATTAACAAATGAATGTAACTTTGAAATTAAACAAAGACATAGATACATGCCCGGACCCGGAATCGAACCTGGGACCTCTTGCTTCAGAGTCCACGGCCACAGTGTCTTGTTAACTGACCTTCTGCGTTGTTTCTATTTTAGTCAAGCGCAATGCTAACTCTACCCTAATTGGAAGGTGCCGAATCCGGAATAACATGATGTATTTTCGCTCGCACCTCCACATGAGGTATTTCTGTTTGCGAACGTGTGGTGCGAGGGTTTGCAGACTCATAAATGTTTTTTACTTTTACACCCGGGGTTGAAGTTGATAATTTTAAACACTGTGACTCTTTCTTCAGGAAATTAGGTATAGTAAGATGTAGCCAGTACATGTCCCACTAGCTGGTCAAAGGCCTTCTCTCAGAGAGAGAGAGTTTGACCTTAATCAGCACGCGAACTTAACACGGATTGGTGATTTTTGCGTTGCGTTTTTGCAATAATGCCTCTTACGCTCAGCCTCGCTCAGGATTCTTCACGATATTTTTCTTCAGTTCCGTCGGCGAGTTATTGCTACTACAAATAAATTATATTTGAATTACTAAAGACACATTATGTCGAAATTACGTTGAACGTAATTTTAAGTCATCTTCACACAAACACAGTCGAATGTGCACGTGCAGCAGTAATTTTGGCATAGTGTGGTTAGACACTAAAGCTACCTAACATCTTGAGTAAAATGCTTTGACTCAAATATAGGTACAGTCGGCCACAGTCTCAGATACACCTTTTTGTTCGATTGGCGTCATTATGCCGCGCGCGATAAGAGCTGCCATGAGGTATCTGAGATTGTGGCCGACCGTACAATAACCAAGCTTTGATAGCCTCCTTGCAAGTGAAGACTGCCATATTTAAAATGCAAAGTTGTCTTAATTAGCAGATTAAAGAGCAAGGTGGAGGTTTCCGAGGAGGTAGCCGAAACAAACTTTCGACACGGTAATTAACCGCGCAAAGATACCGCATTAATGTTTGATAACACAATTAATTTGCGAGGCCCGAGGCACAGAATAAGATAATAACAGAAGATACAAAAAATATTGCTTTAGAACCACGCCAAAACTTAAAGTTCTATTACGTAGTTTCAAGCTCCTCACAGATCATGAAACAAATGAAGCAAAATGTAATAAAACATTTAGCCAATTCAATCCAAGATCGGCTAACGTTGTCACACCGTGGTCGAAAACTTACATTTTTCATCGGCGCCATTTGTACTATATTTCGTTGTAAGAAGTTAAAGATAAAAGATAAAAGGCATTTACTACCTCAATGCACATAAAAAAGTTAACAAATTTATGAATACTTAATGGCTATTTACATTATTAAACTTAACTTGTGTAAGAGGGAAAAGGTGGCGTGCTCAGCATGTGCCGTCAGAGTTTCGTGTACTAGGTACACGCTTCTTGACGACGCTGTTTTTCAGCACTAACCTTTCTAAGACTAACTATAACTAAAACCTTAAACCTAGACCTAGCTACCTAGTTATCTGTAATATTCTTTCAGTTGTGCAATAAAGAGTTCTCTGTCTATCTAAGTCACTCTGTAATTCCACGTCCGCATCCGTCCTTCTGAAGTTATTACTCTGTGGGCAGGGCTCGTTGAATTTTCAATTTGCAAAGTTGCCGCACCTGATAACGTGAAGTTAGCGGCGGGGAGGGAAAACTTGCTCTCCACTCGAGAGATAAGAACGAGAAATTGTGAATACATTCGTGCTTATATTTTGTACAGTTTATTACACTCCTGCTTTTGGGGATTTAGGTAATAAAAATCCTGTGGATTTCATTGGTTAGGTTATCTAAGCAACTAAGTATTTATATTTTTACTTTATCTATCCCAGTGATGGAAAAAATCTATCATAAGTCCTGACACGTAAAGAGGATGCCCAGTATGGAAAGGTGTGACATGGAATGCATGGAGATAATTTTATTATCTGAAAGAACATAACAAAATAAAATTCTGCCATTGTTTTATGCAATTGACAAAGAAAGACATTACTAAATCAACCCTGTCACTAAAGTTCAATATAAACTTTGTATCTTGGTGTTATTGTTCGAATGAGTCCACTAAAGGTATGTTTTATTTGAGATTTGATTTTAAAATATCTGTGTTTACTTTGAACACACGGTGGCACACGTTCGGCCAGTGTGTTTTCCTTTCACAGTGCGTTGAAAATACTTTGTGCTTTTGTTTTGAATGAAGGTAAATATGTTTTGAGACCTAATTTTAAATTTAGAAAGATATTTAGAAAAAAAATAGAAGTTAAAAACTAAAACCCGACTACTAAAAGGCTTAAAACAAGACCTGTTTATCCTTAAAATAGACTCATAGATAATTAATCGTAGTCGGAGGCCATCGGTTTATCGAATGCGAATGTGGTGTCCTCCGACTACGATTAATTGTCTATGAGTCTATTTTAAGGATAAACAGGTCTTGTTTTAAGCCTTTTAGTAGTCGGGTTTTAGTTTTTAACTTCTATTTTTTTTTTTGAGCTTTTTAGTAAGTAATTTTGGACGATCACCAAGAATAGAACCAAGAAGGGCAAAAAAAACACATTTTTGAATTTTTTGTTCTATTTGTTACGGTGACGCTACTTGTGTTATACATTTTTGAAAAGGTCTTTTAAAGCCCTTTCATTTGATACCTATGACGATGGTATCCGATAATTTTTATTTTTAGGTCCACCACTTTAGGGCGCAGCACAGCCGCCATCTTGATTTTTTTCAAAATTAAACTATCCTATGTTACCTGGGTGATTAAGACGAATCCAACGACACCTCATTTGTTGAAATCGGCCGAGTAGTTTAGGCTCTGCGAGGGAACAGATGAACACACAAACATACATACATACATACATACGCTGCTAAAATCATAACCCTCCTTTTTGCTTCGCGTAGTCGGGTAAAAAAGCATTAAGGCCTTCGCATCTACGTATATAATGAGATGATTTATACTGCGTCCAGTGGTACCTTCACTCACACTAGATGGGTGAAGGGACAACTCGGACGCTGCAGTGCTGGGGACATGTGGTTACTTCTTTGTAGTGGAAGTGGGTAGGACACCTGGCTAGACGTACCGATGGCAGATGGACAAAGTCCATTGCGGAATGGTGACTCCGAGGGGAGATTGGTTGGCAGACCACCAGCCACATGTTCCGACGACATACCAAGTAGCCGGAAAACAGTGGATGCGTCTGGCACAGGATCGTGAGAGGTGGCGTGAGCTTGAAGAGACCTTTACTCAGCAGTGGGTGTTAACAGGCTGATGATGATGATGGTGGATAAACGCCAAACATGGTGTGTATTGAAGAATAAAATTTCTCCTTTATGTAACACGGGATATTAGCTAGTTGGTTCTGCCTTTATTGAAAGCCATCGACGCAGTTATTGTCAATAGGGACACTCGTTTCAATTCAATATAACGTTTGCAACGTTACGTACGATAGAGACAATCAGAGTTCGTTCCCAGTACAATATCACACGGTGTGACGATTTGTTTTTATGAACTTGATACGTAACAACACGTTAATACTTCACGCCATTGTATCCAAGTGGAAAACCTAGGCACAAATCATGTTCCATTTAAAGGTCTTTTGATTTGACAACTTCTACGGATCTAGAGGCTAGATTGGTTGCTAGATTTATTGCTTGGTTAAGTTTTATTTCTTTGACAAAATTCATTATCACATTACAATTTGATTGGGACTTCCTTTTAAGTAAAAAAATACCTATACCAGGAATTTGCTGATAAATCAATGCTAGGATTGCCAATGAACATTTTGGAAAATTTATTGATATCTCGGATTTTAGCAACATTCCCTGATTCCCTCCCCGTCTTGTTAGTGTATTAATGAAGAATTGAAGAACTAGAAACTTTATGACCGTTAATTTATAAAACGTCAACTGGATACCTAGAACGGTTCCAAAGATACAGCCCTTTGAATGAGTGTTAAGGTGTATGTGTCGGTCGGGTGCGTGTTGAGTTGTGACGACACAGCGGCCGACGACCGCGCGCCCGTCGCACAGCTAGTTTAAAATTAAATATCTCGAGAACTATAAGACGTATAAAAAATTTTTTTCACCTATTGTTTCCATTTTTAATAGAGTGTATGGTAAGGTAAAAATAAAAAGTTGATGGTATTCTTCATTATGCGTAGAAGTTGAAGTTCACCGAGGAGACTACCTAGAGAATAGAGAAGTAGATGATTGGGTCAATATGTACCTACAGCCAACGGCACGAGAAAAATGGCGTGGCATCGTAAGACGCGCAACATCAGCCACTGATAGTACTACATGTGGACCACGACCACTCTGACAGGAGCGTAACGACGAAGAAGAATAAGAACGCAACGGAGTGTAGTGAATAGTGTAAAGGTCGACGTGCTATCGACTGTACAATATGCACGGCGACAGTGAGGCGCGAGCGGACAGTCGGACACTATCCGTCAACAGAGCGCATGTCACACGCTGCACTGACGCTAACTGCTGGCTATAGGCTGGGAGCATGGCTGTTGGAAACTGTCTTCGTTGCCCATTACGATCATGATAACTGCTACATTAATAATTTAAAATACCCCTGACATTTGAAATGAAATGAAATGAAAATTTATTTGTTCTTTAAGATTTACATTTACCTTCAAATTGGCATATCTCATAAACGGCTACACCGATTTATGACGGGACCGTAGCTTTTAAACGGGTAAACCGATTTGGAAGCAGTTGTTTTTATTTGAAAGTAGGTTTTCTAGCAAATGTTTTATCAAAATCGGTTCAGCCGTTTTTGAGATATGCTAATTTGAATCTAAAATATCGGGGGTATTGTTATGTAGTTGAACGACGATAACTTACATTTAGTCGGATCGTCATGATATTTGGTAGGAGGGTAAATGAAACAAAGAGAATTTTTAAGTTCAATCATGGGCCAAATCGGTCTAGGGGTTGCTGAGATATGGGGTCGCGATTTCATAGTTCAAGGCGAACCACTACAGGGTGCACTCTAAAGCCATGTCTTCACTAGGCGACAAATTGTCGCACAACATGTCTAGGAACACTGTTTCTACGTGTCTACGCGCTGTGTTCCGCGACGTCGCACGCGACATTGCAGCGACATCTACGTGTCGCAGATTGTGTTCCGTGTTCTGTCCCGCGAGCCAGAACTTCCTGCGACATCTGTCGCGCGATAGGTGTCGCCGAGTGTAGACGCGTCTGCGATTTGTTTTGCAACATGCCCGTAGAGTGGAGCAATGAAGCAGTGCTAAAACCTATCGAACTTTACGAAAGCAATGGATGTTTGTGGGACACGAGTAGCAGTGATTATAAAAACAAAATAAAGAAAAATGATGCTTGGGAAGGGTTAGCCAATGTCCTTCAAAATACCTAGGAAAGATATAGAAGCGAAGATCCACAACCTACGCTCATAATTTACGCGTGAGAGAAAGAAAATTGCTTCCTCGAAAGGCACGGGTAAAGCACGGGATGAAGTTATAATAAGTCTATATTTTTTATAACGTCTTGGTCCAGTCAATCGACAATTAATATATATGTACGCAGCACTAACTGCCACGACTTCCTCGGGCGACATCTCCTCGGCGGCTGACTGGTGTGGACAGGGAAAATGTCTCGTGACATGTTGCTAACATGTTCCGAGAACACGCACCGTAGATGTTCTGGCACATGTCTCGCGACTTGTCCCCTAGTGAAATCGCCGCTTAAGTCGATAGCGGAACTTTAAGTAGGCTGTCTATTGATCACTACAAACAACTTGTACCAGGTGGCGAAAAAAAAAAGCTGTTTCATACATTTGGCGCAGTGCTGAGTCGACCTTTTGTATGGAACCGCTGATATTTTTTTCGCTCCATTTTTTTCGCTATCGACAAGTTTTAAAGTTCCGCTATCGACTTAGAGTGCACCCTGTAGTATTGTTATAGTCTCTTGATGCGTACCTCCCAGCCTATCCAGTGCTAGACACCGCGGTGTGGCGGTAACAGATGGCCCAATTACACGCAGGAGAGGCGCCTGCGACAGACAACCTGCCGCGACCCGGTTACATGCACTATATGGGCCTAATGCTCATAACACACGCCCCACAGTACAGCTGGCACATATATGGCCACCTGCGGGGGGAGCATGACTTTTATCGAGGCGGATTTATCCAACAAAATGGCGGTTTATCAGCATTTTTGACGTCTATAGTGGGTTATATATCGCTCTCGACGATATTTATCCAACAAAATGGCGGTTTATCAGCATTTTTGACGTTCTATAGTGGGTTATATATCGCTCTCGACGATATATAACCCACTTTAGACGTCAAAAATTCTGATAAACCGCCGTTTTGTTGGATAAATCCGCCTCGATAAAAGTCATGCTACGGGGACTGGAGGATGTGATAACTGGAGTGCGTGGACTTGTTCCGCTTTTTTCAAAGCACAAATTGAAAGCAGTTCATAAATAGCACTTACAGGCGTGGCTATACAACGTGATACAAAACATCCTAACTCTTTTTACAGGGTGTATCCTTATGGTCAACAGGATGCCAATTCTGTAAAAAAAGGTTGAAAAAAATCTTTTTTTATTTTATAACCTCAAAATTGAAAAAAAATCATAACTTTTTTGTCCTTGGTATAAGCTCAAATTTAAAATAAATATGTGTGTAGGTGTAGGTGCATTTGCATAGGTTTGAGTTGTTAAAACATTGTGAAAGTCAATGAAAACAATATTTAAAAAATACTTTTCTCCCGCCACAACGTTCACATTTTATTAATTTAAAAATCAACGGAACGTCACAGAGCAAAAAAATATTTAGGTTGTGATCCCTATCACCGGGTGCTTTATCCTGTAAAAAGAGTTAGTATCTTTTGTAACACCTTGTAGAAGAACCGGAACCCGACTGTCAAAATTATTCTGTGCAAAGCTAAATTTGACAGTCACGTCCCGGTTCATCTACGTAATGAGATGTATACAGCATGCAGTGGGTGAAGAGACCACTCGGCCTGGGACATCCACGCGGCTTACTTGGCTCCACACGTATTGACTTGTCATTCCTGTGAGCTAGACCGACTAAGCTGTCAGGATGCTATAGGTGCTGGGCAAGCCTATCTCTATAGCTATGGTGACGAAATAGCGTGTAGTCTATGTGCACCTATTTAAGATGACAAAACCCTGAGAAGACAAACATAATTTATGGCACATCATCTGCTATTAACGTTTGCCATGATATAAACAACACTCAGCGATCGCTTTTGGTCACCAATCCTTCAATCTAAACGTATGAAGCTGGAGCTCACCAAAAGTTCATTGAGCTATAAACGCGAGCAGCGCAGTTATGAGGCGATATCAATTATGCTTTACTGTTCGTGTCCAGTCTCAAAGTCATAGAGGGAAGATGTCAAACGAATACACTAAACTTTATGATTATTGCAGTGCAGGTCGTAATGTGTGGGCATAAAACATAAATAGTTGTATTATCTAGCTGCTTAGGTACCCACTTAATTCTTCTTCCAGGAAAATTGTTACCATCATCATCCTCATCAGCCTACCTCTGCTCACTGCTGGGTATGGGCCTTTTCCCCCTCACGCCACCTCTCACAGTCCCTCGCCATCCGCATCCATGGACCCTCCGCCGACACAAAGAGGAAAATTGTATGAACTCTATACCGCGAAAACTACTGTCATTAATTTCATACTTTCAAGCAGGCAGACGACCGACGAAAATCGACCCTGCAAGATTTTTATAAATCTCTAAACCGCTTGCGATTCTAAATAATGCAAATCAATAAAACTAACGCGTGAAAATTAATAACACTACTGCGTCTGCACTTGAAAAATTGCTAACTTAAGTAATTCGCACCCATTTCCGTTCAATAAACACTTCTTTAACTCTGAGAAGAAATAAACTATTCGGCTGTGCAATTTCAAAATATAGCAAGCGACATGTTGTGTGAAATAAAACGGGTTTTCGATTTTGGTAAGATTTCTCACGAAATTGCAATCGCAAAAAACTGCTTAGAAACCAAAGTAAAAGTTCAAAAAATCAAGCAAGTCCACCGCGATGAAAAAACAAGCTCACACAACCATTGTAAACCTAGTCTGATCCTTCGATGGCCTTTGTTCGATGGTTCTTTTTTTTAATAGTCAAAACCAATCATTTTAGTACCAAAAAACCTAGTAAGTGTTTTCATACGTGCGTTACACCTATTATTGGCCATAGAGAGAAATGAAATCTTATTGTATGGCAAGCTAATTTGAGCTTACTCTAGTTTACTGTGTCTCAGGGCATCGAACGAAACAAAGTAACCAAACCGTTTTTTGGCTCTGCTGTGAATTTTGTCAAATGGCCCTTGCTAGGTTTTAAAATTGCACAGCCGTATTGTAGGACGAACGCAGATGACACTCGACCGTAAACGGTTTGTTTACCCTCAACGTAGCTTGAGCCACATGTCTCCAGCCGCTAGGTGCATTCAGTAACGAAATTAAACGCTGGAGCGTGCCATAGCGAGCAACGGCGCGTGCCAAATCGATAGCGAAACAATAGTCCGCCCTCGTAAATACCTGCGTTTTATAGCGCCGAGGTGCTCGGCCAGCGAGCGTTTACACGAGTCAGTCAGTATAAGAGCAGGGCAGGGCATGTGCGCCCCCACTCTGTCTTACAGCACTTGTAGTTGTAGTAGGCGGGCGGTGGTGGAAGAAGAAGTAGTTCATCAGTTAATGGTAGTATTTCCCTGTTTAGTTACATGGTTGAAGTAAATGTGTTCCGGGACTTCCGGGCGAGTGGCTAGAGCCAACTGCAGAGTGAAGTTTAAGTGCGCGTGTCCTGCACAATGCAATGTCAGCAACACGCGATCTATGCACGGTGTTGGACCATACAGTCAGTGAGCTTCTATCCAGTCGTTCCCTCAAAGCTGAGGATCGTTACTGTGGTAACACAACAGAGTATACACCTATCTCACTCCCTCTCTGTCAAGTGGCAATTAGAAGCTCGCTAACCTGTTAATTGATCAGTGTACAAAATAAATAGTTTGTTAGAGTTTAACCGTGTTGTGTGTTAATTAATCACAGTTCCCAATAAGCTCTACATCCAGACAAAGCATTAGTGAAACACAAACACAACAATTGGCGACGAGGAGTCTAAAAGTGTGGAATTTGTGGAAAAGTAAAAAATTCCAAGTGTCATTGCTCGATTGGTATGACATTTTACTTTTTTATCTACGCGCGCTTGCACAGATTAGTAAAAAGTGCAGCAGGCCTAACATAAAGCTTGCGGAAAATAAAAACCGGAAACTGACAGCGCCCACAGATTACCTGGCACATAAGCAAAACCAAAAAAAGACGCCATTTGATAAAAAAAAAAGAAGTCTTCCATCTTTTTATTTGTCGTATTTTTTCCACAAGAATGGTTTGGTTAACGTTTGATGTGATAGTAAAAAAATGCACGCCTACTTGGAAGAAATAAAGCAAGGAAAAACGTCGTGGATACAAAATTGCAGTAAAGACGAATTGCTATCGGTGGCAGGAGATTTACAACTTACATTTCATGAAGGAATAACTTTGGCAGAACTTAGAAACAAAGTGAGACTTCACATAAAAGGTCAGGCAAAAAGTGCGGTGGACTTACCCGGCGAAATATCAAGCAGAATGTTTGCCACTAGTTTGGATAACTTTAGTGGCGGTAACTGGGACAGTTACCTAGAACAGCTCAACTGTTTTATGTTGCTCAATGATGTCGCAGAAGAAAAAAAACTTCCATTGCTGCTAACAAAACTTAGCTCCGGTGCTTACGAGGTCCTATCCAATCTATGTGCACCGAAAAAGGCAATGGAACTTGGTTATGACAAGGTATGTGGCATATTAACGAATCACTACCATCCGAAACTCAACCCGACGTTACAAAGAGCGACCTTTAGAGACAGAAATAAAAAAACAAATGAAACTATCAATGAATACGTACTGGAGTTGCGTAAGTTGGCAAAAAGCTGCAACTTCACGGACACGGACGACCAGATTAAAGAAAGACTACTAAATGGAGTGAAAGACGAAATAATAAGATTTGAGCTATTGAAATCAGGAGAGAAGTCATTGGCAGAGCTAAAGAGCATTGCGGAAACTGTTAAAATTGCTTATAAGATTGCACACGGTCAGAAAGACACACCAACAAAAACAGAGATGTATGGTTTTAAGAGAAAAACTAATGAAGGGAAATATTTTCAGAAAACAAGGCAACCAGAATACACATCGAAAAGAACAGATCAACGTTGTTTTTGTTGTGGCAAGGAGGGTCACGGCAAGAATGACTGCTCACTCAGAGATAAATTCTGCAGCGAATGTGGTGTGAAGGGCCATATCTTTAGAGTGTGTAAGAAAAATGGAAAACAAGTGAAGAATGTCACATCCAAGCAAGAAGAAAAAGTAGAAGAGGACTTAAAGAGTTTTAAATTAGAGAGTGAAAGCGAAACAAGTGACAATGATGAGTATCAGGCATTTAAATTGTCAGTCAATAATGTACATGGTAAAAAAAAAGTTCCTCCGTTGTATCTAGATCTCAGTGTAAATGGTAAAGACATAAAATTTGAGGTAGATTCAGGAGCAGATATAACAACTTTGAGTTTGAGCGACAAACAAAAACTGTATCCAAATTTAAAGATAAGCCCCTCTAACGTAAAGTTTACAAACTTTAACCAATCAATATCAAAACCAATAGGGACACTCGAAAATTTGGAGGTGGTTGTAAACTCTAAAATATATAAATTGACATTGTTTGTGGTTGCAGATGGCCAGCCAAGAATAATAGGCAAAGACTGGTTGAATGAGTTGGGCATGTGGCCCCTCATAATAAAGCAGATTAATACATGTAAGGTAGATCAAGAAAAATGTCAGGAATATGAAAGTCAAATAAAAAAGGAATTCACAGAGGTTTTCAGGCCAGGCTGGGGAAATTTTAAAGAAAATTCAATAACTTTAGAGCTAAAACCAAACACAAAACCGAAGTTTCTTCCGGCGCGAAGCGTTCCATTTGCTCTTAAACAAAAAGTAAATGATGAAATTAGACGTCTGGTAGCAGAAAAACGAATAGAGCCAATTCAATATTCAGACTGGGGCACCCCAGTTGTTCCTGTCCTAAAGAAGGATGGAACAGTTCGCTTATGTGGGGATTATAAAACAACACTAAACCCCAACTTAAAGATTGATCATTTCCCTTTGCCAACAGTCACTAATATTTTGGCACATTTCCAGGGCAACGCCTACTTTTGTGAACTAGATTTACGCGAAGCTTACCTACAGGCACCACTGGACCCAGAATCACAAAACATGACAACAATAGTGACGGAGATTGGTATTTACAAATATCTATTCCTTCCATATGGGGTAAGTACTGGGCCTGGATCTTTTCAGAGACTGATGTTCCAGCACCTGGCAGATTTAGAAGGAGTTACGGTATACATCGATAATATATTTATAGTAGGTACAGTACCTGAAGAAACCTATGAAAGGTTAAGAAAAGTACTGGAGAGGTTTGCTAACTCTGGATTAAAGTTAAAATTGTCGAAGTGCCATTTTTTCAAAACAAGTATCACAGTGTTTGGTTATTGTGTGGACAGCACTGGTGTTAGTGTAGATCAGCGAGCAGTAGGATCTGTAATAAACACACCACAACCTGAGAATGCAAAAATGTTAAAATCATTTCTAGGCAAAATCAATTATTACAGTCGTTTCCTTGAAAACATGGCAACAACACTGAAGCCACTATTTGATGCTCTTAAAAACAAGAAATTTTCTTGGAACGACGAATGTAGCACATCTTTTAACCAGATAAAAAAAGAATTGGCAAATGCAAAAAATCTTGCTCACTATGATCCAAATTCAATAATTATCCTCAGCTGCGATGCATCAGATTGTGGTGTGGCAGCGGTTCTTTCAGTTAAGGATAAGGAAAACATCGTGAAGCCAGTTGCTTTTGCAAGCAAAAAATTGAGCGACACCCAAAGTCGGTACCCAACCATTGAAAAAGAGGCATATGCCATCATTTTTGGTGTCACCAAGTTCTATGAATATATCTATGGCAAACATTTTGAACTACAAACTGATAATGCTGCGTTAGTCAGAATATTTGGGTCACATAAAGGTATTCCTAAAATGGCTTGCCGCAGGCTTCAACATTGGGCCATATTTCTGGCTGGTTTTGATTATACAGTCAGGCATATAAGTACAAATAAAAACCCAGCAGATTATTTATCGCGATACCCACAAAATGATAAGGGTAATTTTGATCACCCACTCTTGGAAGGGGATGATTATGGTTACATTAATTTCATTTCTTTGTCTCAATTTGAGTCAGTTAATTGGAGGGACATACAAAAGGAAACAAGAAAAGATACTATTTTGGCAACGGTAATGCGTTACTGCATGGATGGTTGGCCAGATTTGAGTGAAATTACGGACGAATTAAAACCATATCACAATCGTATGAATGAGCTATCTATTGATAAGGGATGTCTCTTATGGGGTTATCGAGTGGTCATACCAAGAGAACTAGAAAACACAGTTTTGAATGACCTACATAGCAGTCATTTTGGCACTAATAGGATGAAACAAACGGCACGCTCGTTTTTCTGGTGGCCATCAGTAGATAAAGATATAAATGAGGTAACAAGTGCATGTTTAATATGTTTACAAAATAGGAAAGCACCAGAAAAAGTTAACTTGACCCCCTGGCCAGCGGCGCAACAAGTCTGGCAGCGACTACACGCCGATTTTTTGGGTCCATTGCATGGAAAAATGTTTTTGGTCATCATAGATAGTTATTCAAAATGGACAGAGGCGTTTTTGATGAGTAACATAACTGCTACGAAAACCATTTCGGTTTTTAAGGAACTGTATATGCGTTTTGGTTTTCCGTTACATTTAGTGACAGATAATGGTTCTACATTTACTAGCGAGGAGTTCAAGAACTATTGTAGAGTTACGGGTGTCAGACAAAGCTTCACCCCACCTTATTATCCGGCCACAAACGGGGCGGCAGAGAGATTTGTGCAGTCCTTTAAAATTCATGTCACCAAAATTATTGAAAGTGGACATAATATACAGTACGCTGTGAATCTTTTCCTATTTGACTATCGTAATTCCGTCCACAAAGCGACTGGACAAAGCCCAGCTAGGTTGATTTTTGGACGAGAACTGAGAACTAGATTTTCTTTGTTAAGGCCGGAACCAATTGTACAAAATCTAACTATGGAGATGGAGAGTCAGATAGTCACAGGCGGAGGGAATAGAAATGTTCAGTTTGTCGAAGGGGAAAAAGTAATGACTAGAGACTATAGGAAAAACCAAAAGAAATGGATTTTAGGTAAAGTGTCTAAAGTACTGACACCGGGTGTAACATATAAGATAGATGTAGAAGGCAGAGAAATCAAAAGACATGCCAATCAGTTAATTAAATGCTCTCAAGAGCTGCCTTCAAACATGTAAAATATATGCTAAGATTATAGTTATATAAAAAAAAGATATATATATTTTTGTATTTAAGTACTGGAATTTTAAATCTAGATGGACGGGCTAGAGGTAACGTCCAGCAAAGCGTAGGCACAAAAGCGTTAGCATTAAGGTAAAAACCCGTATAAAAATAAGTTAGGATTTGATTTTTGTAATTAACTTTGAGATATTTAGTATTTTAGTTTTTTCAAAATTAAATTTTATAGTATACATAGGTATAGTGTATTAATAATTGAAAAAAAAAAAAAGAAAATGTATTTTCTGAACAAAGTGGGGGAGAGTGTGGTAACACAACAGAGTATACACCTATCTCACTCCCTCTCTGTCAAGTGGCAATTAGAAGCTCGCTAACCTGTTAATTGATCAGTGTACAAAATAAATAGTTTGTTAGAGTTTAACCGTGTTGTGTGTTAATTAATCACAGTTCCCAATAAGCTCTACATCCAGACAAAGCATTAGTGAAACACAAACACAACAGTTACCATCACTTGAAGATGGCGGAGAGTAGATTTCTCCATTGTGCTCTATCACTCGCGATGTAGATCAGTCCGTGCAGCTTGCTTAGCGTGAGCCTGGGTTACACACACAGTACACACGGCAGCACGTAGACGCTTAGACTTCCGTTGCAAAGTCGCCCGTAGCGTAAGTGAATAGAGTGCACGCGTGTAAGCGTCTACGTGCTGTCTTGTGCACATAAGGGGGTTAAACTATATGTATCTCACTCTTTTTAGAGCGGGATACCTAGAGTTATAAACCCATGGATACGCTCTAACCCAGCCTCATGCTACGTTGTGCATGTGCAGGTGTCAGTGAGCTTGGACAAGCTAAAGCATCTTTGCTAGCTATGACACAAGATTTTAAAAGAATTCAATTCACATGGCTAATCCGTGCTAAGGAAATATACAAATGCGTAAGAAGTCCCTCTATTCCTTTCTAGGGAACATCGAACACGCTAATGACTTAGGAAACTGTCCCTTTTTATGGGGAAATCTCGAAGAAAATGACCGTTGCATATTGTAAATTCCCACTCAATACATAGAACAGCCTGTTCCATACATTTGGTGCAGAACTGAGTTTACCTTATGTATAGAAGGTTTTCGTTCCATTTTTTTGCCACCTCGTACAAGTTGTTTGTAGTGATCAGTAGACAGCCTCCTTAAAGTTCCACTATCGAATTCGATTGCACCTGTAGATCTCGTGTAACAGGTACAAATTGATCACCAATGCTAGCATTAGATGAAAATCTAAGTTAAGGGTATGTACCCTTTAAGGGTATGGGTATGTACCCTTAACTTAGATTTGGGTTCATTCAACTTTGGTGTACTTCTTGACTATAACTTTAAAGTAGGCAAGTAATCACTTTGTTTTGTTTTAGGCCAGTAATGTAAATGAGGCACAAATGAGGGCTCGCGGCTACCTGCACCACGCCGCCACTGTCAAGTTGGCCACTGGCCAGTCGCTAACTAAACTTGTATTAATACTAACTCAGAATTAAATGCAAACATTGTTTGTTTCGTTATTATTATTACAGAGATAGATCAACTTTTAAAAATAAAAAAATTAGTGTTTTTGGAATGATTTATACAGGGTTGCCAATTTGTTGTAGTCAATTTTTTTTTACCTTGTGGTCATCGTGACTGTTTGATTCTATAATAAATTTATAGTTTTTTTTTTTTGTTATATTTGTGAATTTTAATCGCTAATTTTTTTCACAAAAACCAAAGCATTGAAATAACAAATTCAAAGCAGTTCATAGATGGCGCTTACAGGTATGGCCATAGAAGAACTGGAATATGGCTGTCAAATTAATCTGGAAAAATGCTCATAAGAAGAGCGCCTAGAGCGGGTTCAAGTACAGCTACGAACATAGTGTGTCGCAAAGGTCTATTAAACCATCATACGATGATATTCAATAAGGCGATGAATAAATAAAAATCAACTATCAGTTTTGTGACAACGCCTTACGAAAGGTAAATTTCTCGGTCGACGAGGCTGCGTAATAAAGTGTACTAATAAATTAACAAAAACAAAAATAAACAGGTACCCAGCGCTCCATCGTAAAGTGACAAATCGCCCCCGACCATTAACCACCTAAGTAATTAACTAGACAAAATATATTAACGACAGATATAAATTTTGGACGTTAATCAATTATATTTTATGCCGGCGCGGCGGCCCTGCCGTATTTCAAGAGTTTTCGTGTGGATCTTGTTTTAGTGCCCCCATAAAGTGAGTTAACTTATAGGCATAACACTAATTGGCCTAATCTCTCTTGGACCTAGATACGGAATTAGATTTTCAATAGTTGAATGAGCGAGCGAAGCGAGAGAAAGTTCTCCGAGTCTACTGGAACAATCCAGCGTTTGTATTGTATGAATGTTCGTTCGACGAGAACTTGAGTAAGTGGGTGGGGTCGTCATGAAATTTGGTAGGCGGGTAAATAAAATTTAAATGTTTTTTAAGTTTGAACATAAGCTAAATCGGTCGAGGGGTTGTCGAGATATGGGGTCGCAAGTTTGTTTTCTGAGATCACCTACTTGAGCTCGAGTTTGAGCTGATTACTATTAAGTCACCCCTAGACTTGAAAAAAAAAAAGAACACAAGTGCACGTTTTGTAATTTATTCTGGCCTTTCTTTACCAATTATTATTCGAAGTCATCTGCATGCATGGCTTTTTTGCAAGCCAACTCTTTCAAACGCCAACAATAACTTTTTCCAATTCATCACCTTTCACAATGTCCATTTCCAAACTAATGGCAGTATAATGAAGGACTCAGTCACCGGACCCCAAGTTGTCACTCCGGGCACAGAAGAAGGTAGAACAGTAACCTAACTTGGCATTATCCTTGAAATACTTACTTACGCCCCCGAGGTTGGTTACCCCGAGCACTATGGCCACCAATGAAATAAAAAACATATCTTCCTTTCGGATCCTAGAACCTACGAAAAAATCCCGCACAAGTCAAAAGTGGCCGTTTTTTTCTTGTGCGGGATATATTCGTAGTTTCTGGGATCTGGAATCTGGCCTTTAGGTCCTTAAAATAGTTAAGCCTAGGGGTTCTCATTTGACGGCTCCTTTTTAGCCAAAAACGCATTAAAAAAGAAGATATGTTATTTTTTTTTCATACAGAACGAGCATTCGTGCAGTTTTTATGAGGAACCGAGCCGCTCGTTGCTCGCTCCGAGTGCTTTTCCCACTTATCGGCTTTTTGTTGAATTCTCTTGATCTCTTAGGGCCAAGGACTGACTTCTAAACGAACATCTTACATGGATTTCAGCACACAGCGTAATGTAACATGCTCGCTGCGAATGTTACAAGGTTAGTCTCTGAGTACTGGGGGCTAATTCTCGGCAATCTCAAATGTGACTTCTTACTAAGGTTTTCTTCGTAAAGTCTAATTCTTTATTCAGGATAGTAAACTGACAGATGCTAACTGTCACTTTGCAAAATAATTTTGCCATATTTATTGTAATAGTGATGTATTCCACTCGTTGTGCGATTCAGCTCAGTCACAAAAAAAAGCGAAATACGAAATTCCGTATGGTAGCCCGTGCGTCAGGAATTCCGGACGGAAAAAAAAACGTTCGGAACGCAATATTTCCATAGATCATTTAAAAAACACAATTTTTAACGCATTTAACACTCCTCAAAAAACTGGACCAAAACACACTTTCTCATTACTAATAAATGCATCTTAAGTTAATTTCATATAATAAGCTTTTTATAAAGTTATCATCAATCGGCCTATAAATCGATTATATCGATTACGCAATTCGATTCATGTCAAACTTTTTGTCACCACACTATTTAATTTTAACCGCAGACTGGTCACACCGTAAACGTCAGTGTACTATCTTGAATGAAAAATTAGACTTTAGTATCTCGAATGCGACATACCCGAGAATTTGCCCCCTGAGGCTCTCGAGACTGCCCAATATTCGCTGCGCGTAGGTAGGTATGAGAGGCGCCTCGGCAGTTTGTATGGAGACAAACTACTGTATATTCCTATATTGTGGCACGGTGACAATCCGATCAGCATAAACTCAATCCTGCACTGGTGGGGAGGTGGGCAGGGCTAAGGGCGACAGATGCCGTGTAATTGTTCCTGGACGCTTTTTGTCGAGTGCACCCCAATGCTTAGTGCGCTGATCGAACTGTTTGAAACAAGCTTCACTAGTGTGGAGTAAAATTTTTTGTCGCGATATTTAAGTTATCCCGTACTAAATTAAAAAAAAATCTGACAGAACCATCGCTCAAGAAAAGGATCTACTCACTCAATAGAATAAAATAACACATTTCATTCATTGCGAGTATTGGCTGGTTATTATTCTGTTTCTAGCAGTCACAGTTCATAGAGGAGTTCGTTTTTCTCCTACAACGAGCGAACTAATCCTCTAGAGTTAGAATCAGAATATTCTTTGCTGTAGGACTACAAAAACATTAAAAAGACCGTCAGCATTAATCAATCGTAATTGAAGCTGTCAACTGAGAGCCCAATTTGCCACCATTGCGTTACAGACTCATGCCCCTGCTCTACCTCTCCCAAGAAAAGCTCTCTCTACACTAGTGTATCGTTCATCCCCCACGCAAAGGGATGCAGTGTACTCAGGTGTCGGCCCGCGGCGAGGTGTGTGTGCGTCGACCTTTAATACGAACAGTTGCTTCTACCATTGCACTAGCAGGTAATTGTAATTTTTATGTTTATACTCCGTGCAATTTTAATGGTTTTAAAGCCGAAGGTATTTTGTTGCACTGGTGATTCTGAGCCAAATTAAAAAATTTCATTCCGAAACGCGCGAAAAAAAAATTTACTTCTCCATACAAATGATGTCGATTGGCGATAGCCGTTTGTATTGGGAAGTTTTTTTTTTTTTCGCTCGTTTTGAAGTAAAATTTTGGAAGTTGGCTCAGAATCACTAGTCCAACTAAATACCTTCGGCTTTAAAACCACTAAAATTCCACGGTGTAGAGGTAAAAACGAATAATCTAAACTGTCTAAAACAGCTGGGAGGGAAAGCCAGAGGTTGTAGATTCAACATTAGTCGTCACCTCACTATAGCAAAATTTATCGATCATTACATTTTATAATGTACCTAATTCATCGTATCTTCATACCTGCCTATCAGGGCAGCAGAATCTCCTGAAGGCGACCCCCAGCGCGATCAAGTTGGCGCGTTTCTGGGAACACGAAGTTTGAAGCTTCCGATACGAGAGAAGTAGAAGAATTTTGTTTTATAACATACAATTTATTTCATAAAAAATACACACCATTATCTGCCGTATGCAGTGTAGTTGCATTAAGTCCACCCTGGACACAGGGCCAGAGGTGGGGCGGCGAGGGGCCAAATTTTATTTACCGCCCCACTGCAGACCGTCAGCATCTGCGATAATGCCCGCTGCACAGATTTGACGTGGAAAAAAGCTACACATGCCATATCCCGTTCCTTTTGATTAGAGTTAACGGTATAAAAGTTATCCAGGCTAGACAAAAAACTTCTTGATCGGCACAAACTTGAATCCGAGATGACATTCTTAAAAAGTTCAACATTCAAAGTAAAATAGTTCAACATGTCAGACCAAGACCCATGAGAGATAGTGCGAGAACAAAAAGGTGAGAAGAGAAGGTGAGAGGGCCTGATGACGATGGTGATATCTCAAGATTCCTCCCTAACCACAATAAGGCAGAAAAAGGTAAATTATTTACGAAAATAAAGGAATATTTTTAAACTTAAACTTTCGTGAGCACTTTTTGGTGAGTTTCGGTGCAACCGAAACTAGTCGGCTACACCGACAAAATACTAGTGAGTAAAACCGCGATTTTAATAGAAAAATGAAGGAATAACATGGAATTTCGAAAAACGTTTATATCTCGCTCATTTCATTTACATCCTGATTTTGGAAACCAGCTCTCGCAAAAAATCATGTCGATACGGAGATATCGAAGAACAGAAAGGATTTTATTCGCGAACAATACGCAAATAGGTAAATCACAGTGCACTGTAGTGTGCCGCCCTCAAAAACCAATATCGCCGGCAATACAAAGAGACACGAGAAAAACCACCCCGCAATAAAGGTAACAGCCGCCATTACCGATTTGTCGGCACTTCTATGAGTATGAGCCATCGGTACTCACTCGTGCGGAAAGCGCGGGAGGCGGTGTAAATGCGCGTGTTTAGGAACACATTTTTGATTGGGTCTATTCAGTCGGATAATAGCCGTTTCTACAGTTTTGAAGCTACAACCACCAGTGTGCCATTTCATAAAACGGACAAGGAAAAATTCGATTTACATTACGTAGCCGATTAGGCCTTAGAAAGGTAACAAAAAAGGTTGGGTCTCTCTAGTCACTACTGAGCGGTGGTAGCTTGCTGGTAGAACAATGGATTCGGAAGCTAGAGACGAAGGTTCGATACCCAGTGAGGGCATGCACCTATGACTTTGTTTATTTTCAAATTTACGTGCATTTGTATCAATACCACTCGCTAACGGTAAAGGAGAAACATCGTGAGAAAACCCGCGGCTTAGTTGGCCACTTGTCTTTCCTGTGGGCTAGGTCGACTAAGCTGTCAGGATGAAATAGGTGCTGGGCGAGCCTACTGCATCTAAAACAATGTCCCAGGCACTGCAGCATCGAGTGGTCGCTTCAGCCATCTAAGTGTGAGTGAAAAAATGCATCCCGGCATGCATTTTGCTTTACTTTATTTTTAGGGTTCCATACCCGGAGGGTGTGTCGAGTTTGTGAACCTCGATATGGCCCGTCTTGGGCCCATCATGCAAAGCGTGCAGTAACCCGGTGTTGATACCGCCGTGACAGCGGTCGCGGCGCGGATTCCGCGTGTCTCAGCAATTAGTGTTGCCATTACTCAGCGCGCAAGTGGCTGGTGTTGCCAGTGTGCACGTGACTATAATTAGGCCGTTCTCGGAATGCGAAGCGGTAATCTATGCGAAGCGTCACTAAGTAGGAGGATGCAGAACTTCCGATGCAGCCGATGCTTGGTTTCTTTGTGAGGTGAATTCAGTAGTGCGCAGAAAAATATCACCAACCGTAGACAATGATGGACAACTCAGGTGTCAGCTACATTATCATGGCATACTAGCCAAGAAAATGTAAGAGCAAGAAAGTTTTGTAGTTAATCAATCACCTACCAGCTAACGCAAGATACCCTAATGCTAAGGTTCGTTTGGGATTTTTGTCCGGTTAAGAAAGCCAAGATCGATGTGGAATTAACTAAGAAGTAGGTAAGTTTTGCCTTGTTTCGTTCTAAGACCTTGGTATCATAGATGCTGAGCACATCTATGGTGTTGCAGCAATTCTGTGAAACTTTGTCCTAGTAATATGTAGATTTAGTAACTAAAATGAAAGCTTTTAGTACTTAATCAAGATTGGTTCTTCATTGAGAGAAGTTTCTGTACTCTTGTTGAGTGTTGATCTCGTGGTATCGCCTTATTGGTGCGCCCTTTAGCTGATATTAATGGGCCCATTATTTATTTATGGGTGGCCGTGTAGCAGCGAGCAAAGTGATGCGTTTTGTTTGTCATATCCTGGATTGCTGTTACGAGATGCAAATTCTGTGACACGATTTCTTGCGGGGTCGTATTTCAATCGTTTTAGGAATTTGAGCTGAAGGCATTTCACTTTTCCTAATAAGTTCTTAAAGAACAAAAGAAGAAGAGGTGGGTGTCGGTGATTTGGGAAGATCCTGTAAAAAGAGACCTGTGCGAGCTCCAGGTAGAGGATTGGAGGGGCTAACTCCCTCAGGACAGGGAGAATTGTCACACAAGGATGCAAAACTATTGTTTGCAGCGAGTGCTTGTATTGAATACAAAGGTTAGCAAAGGTTTCTAAAGAGAAAACGGTCTGCTAGTTATTAAGTTACATACCTAACTCTTACTAAGCCAGAAATTTATTTCCATTAGTTCAAGCTTCCAGCTTTTCAAGCTTCTAATTATTGTCTGTTTGTCTATCCAAACTATAAATCTGTAAAGAAAAGCAGGGATTGATTTGTGAATTTGTATCTGAATTTGATCACCATCAGTATCTGCGTTTAATAGCGCTTATAAAACGATTTCCACGTAATCCCGACCTGTAGTCGACCAATTAGTTTGAGTCTAAACGCGTCCTGCTTGAGCTACTTCCACGAATGCATTCCTCGGCATTGTCCACCCCGGCGGACGGCATTAATCCTGCCTGCTTCGGCAAATAGACGAGCGAGGAGCACTGTTTGATGCATTAGCCCCTTTGCAATAACACTTGCAGCTAATGAGGAACAATTCGTTACCCATTCGAAGATACCGTGACATGTGTGACCCGAGTTTGTCTGCGTCAGCATGATGAGCCGTATTGAGTTTTGATAACTCTAAACAGATATTGTGTACCTATGTAGAGAGAGCACTACATTGTCACAATACATGACATTGCGCACTGTAGAGACGATGGGCCCTTAAGGGCCTGCAGAGGAGGAGTAAAAACACGGTAGATACAAAACAAGTAGCGCAAGCCTATAAGTATCTTATTACCTGCCGCCATTTCCACAAATGATACAAGGTTTCTCTAAAGCAGTAATTTTACTAGCTCTTTCCGGTCGTTGAAAAGCACTATACATGTAAGCTGATTTCGGTTAAAAATACGCCAATATCTGGTTATCAAGCAATTGTGTCTCCTATTTTCTATTTTCGAAATCCTGAGTCAACTAAGATAAGGCCCCATTTATCAATCGGACCTATCTGACAAGATTATCTTTCCGAAACCACAGCACATTTTCTTTCATACCTACTATGATGTGGGGGAATCAGCTGCGCAAGATAAAATCGGAGGGCGATATAATTACTATGTTGAAACCAGTTTGCAGCAAAAATCCCCACCTGATCCCCAACAAATTACTGCGTAAAATGTAAAGGTACGTCGGACAGACAGCCGACAAACTAGATTACACGCCTTCATCAAAGTCCGAATTGATTGATGAGCACACTTGGCAAATGAGACCGCCGCCCATACCTTTACCTATACCTTTGCAAAAAATTGCATGCGGAAATCATCGTTATAGCCATAGCAACAAGTCACAGTTTTAGATGAGAGCTTTTCCACCTTTCCCGCAACTCCTGATAATCTGTCATTATGGACAAGGGATGGATTGGTCCGTAACTTTTTATCGCATTATGTGGGTGTTATTTTATTGACAAGATAACATGGTTCGACTTAGCATTCTTCAAATATTTTCTGAATGCAGTGCAGATTAAAAATGTTTATGAATTCAGTGAGAAGTTCAAAGAGAAAGGTCAAATTACTAAATGTTTAGTGCCTCACTTTTAATACAAAACCAATGCGTTAATTTTGTTTAAAACTACCACAATCATTCAAATGTATCAAATCATAATAATGTACGTCGATGTCGATCCATTTTGTTGGCAAACGTTTCCATTATGAATTTATGCATCAGGCCATAGAATACACAATAGCAATATAAAAGCAATTGCTCGCGACCGCCGCCAGGTCGGTGGCAGCTTCCTATATCGAGCAATCGACGCGTGCACCGATCTAAATTGCATTGTGCACCTCCATCCGATAAGTGCGGCTATCGCCACGCATCTGGTCTAACGCAGGGGTGCGCTCTAGAGCCACTGCTATACAATTTATATAATATGAGAATATTGCAGTTTTGGGAGATTGATTGCAATTGTGATAAGGTTAAATTGGAAATCGAATGAAGGTATATAACAAGCGACATGTTTGTAATGATACTTCAAAAGTTTCGAGTAAATGAAACAAGTTTGTTAGTTGGTAAACAAAGGTAATGGCTCTAGGCGGTGCGTACATCTGTCAATGGTAAATGCTGCTACCCTCCTGCGTGTGCCGTCAGAGACTGCGTTACCCCATTTAGCCGTAGGCAATCGTATTTCAAGTGCCGTTATTGAGATAAAAAGGTAAAAATATAGGGAGGATAATATTAAGAGTAGAAATATAGGTATCATGAGAATATAGATGTGGTGATTAATTTATTGGTATGAGGTAGTGGCCACTCGAACGGTCAGACTTTTTTTAGGCCAAGCAAGATTTACCAATAATGCTGAAAAAAATACTGAAATTTAATACCAAGAGTCAATACATACATTCTTAGGATAAGGCTCAGAAATAAGGAAAAAAATACTTATGTCCAATAATCTATAGTTACATTGCCACCCTATCCCGATGAAAATGCCTAACCATTTTGAATAGTTTCCAAAATTACTTGCAGATAGTTTTTTCCAATCATACTGCCGCATCCATCAACATTTCTTAAATCCTGCTCATACAAAACTCCCCTATATTAGTGCGAGGCTTGTTTCAAGTGGAAAGGTGTGCAGTCTAGTGCAGAATTTACAAAATGGATAGCGGCTATTGTACGTTGAGTTTATTTTTTGGATCTGATTAAATACAAATTCCACCCATAAGCAACAATACCCCAATTTCATGTCATGAATGGTCTCAAAAGCACCATGTTTCTTGAATGAACCAAAAATAAGCCAGATAATGCCAGTGTTCTAACTCTTGAAATGAAACATTGAAAAAATCCTAAATCTCCTTTTAATTAAAAATCATTGGAGCACCACACTGGCGATCCCGAGTAACAATATTGAAATTTATTTGTTGGAATTTCAACATTAAAAAACCTTTTTGTAATCAATTGAAAATTTCCGCCTGGTTTGAGGCGAAAAGTTGGACAATCCGAGGCGAGATCGAGGTCGTCGCTCAAATGAAATTAAATGCTGATTACATTTAACGCTTTATGTGTTCTTTCATTAAACCCTGTAGATATTTACAGTGAAATATAATACGAGGTACCGTTCGCTAAAATAAGAGGCAATTGGAATAGCATAACATTTGGAAAATATTACTTTTATATCCGAAGCATTGCAATATTTATTCATAATATGGTGAAACAATGAATAAAAATGTGTTACTAATATAAAAAGTGGGATATTTAGAACAATAAGATTCGTTACATGAAAACTTTTGTGTGATAGTGTGGTTAGATGCTAATTGTCTATCATTCTTGCTTGTTTGTGTCGAAATATCCTGAAAAAGTTCCGTCGGTCAGTGCCAAATTGCCAATGCACATCATTCCGATAATATGGACCTACGAATGTGTTCAATTATTACGTATTATGGGAAACAAATAAAGCTCTAACTTAATCAAAACCAAAAACTAATTACTGACGCATACGCTTTCAACATTTTAATCTCGCTTAACTACATCAAGCCGCGACAATATTAATAAAGCAATATGGCGATTACAGATTGTCCGTAATAAAATCGAGTGTTCGCACAATGAACAAGCCATTTGCGTTGATAATATCTGTTCGGGATTATTTGCCACCTTTCCGGATCGTGTAATTGCCGCTCGTAAATTTGGTGGCTGAAAAATTCGGCAAGGGGTGGAAAACTGGAAAAGCGCAGATATGAATTCGGCGCTGTGTTTGAATGGGAAGGTAACTTACTAGGTACAGTAGATCTTCTCCACTAAAGGCGAAAAAACAATCTAAGGAATAATAAATGAAATAAATGAGGGTCTATTCCTTGCATCTGTCAATGGATTTGAAAGAGGAGACTCAGAAAGAGCAGATTCAGTGACATAAAGGAAAAAGGCCACACCCTTGATTTAATACATCTTCGAACATTGACTGAATTTTTCATAGAACAAACTACGTTTCCGCGCATTTGAAAAGTGGTTTAGCAACACCAATGAAGTCTGCCACGTCCCTTTTTCAACGACAACAAATCATGCGGTATAATTGATAAATTATGTATGGCTTGGATCTCTATGGGGAAAACCTTCTACATCTTCGTACTTGTTGTCTCGAGTGCTAATTTGAGAGCCCCATACAGCAAGGTGTTTCTCCAGATCGTCTCCATTATCCAGCCATCAGGCGCAGCGATTCGTTCTCTCACAACAATGGGGCTCGCGCCCACGCAGAAAGGTGTTGATTAAAAACTCCTGGAGCTATTGGAGGGTGTTCGCTTTCTTTTTGTTTCAAGAGCTGACGTGGCTGCGCTTTATTGTGCCTGTCTTTATTTGCCTTTGTATCTGTTGTTTGTGGATTCAACATCTTGGAGGTTGATTAGGTATTGGGCTTTAGGTACTATTAAGGCAACTCAACCTGAGCTCTAGACACACTAAGTACCTGATACATACAAGAAAGGTAAAACTACAAAGACGATAAAAAAACTTAGAGATTTTTAAGAATGTACAAAAAAATAAGTTCCAATAGATTTAATGTTTTTTTAGATTATGTACGAGCAGTTAGATAAAATATAATAAAGTTGAATAGCTACATTACAAAGTCGAAGGTATTTTGTGTTCACATTTAAGTGCCTAATGTAAAATTAAGTCCACCAAAGTTGACTGAAACATTCTCAGCCCTTATCTGTCCCCGACGTCGTCTACCAAGTGCATTCAAATGAGGCCAAGATACCTTCGCCGTAAGTTTGCAAGTAATTTACGATTGAATATTAAGCATCGCCACCGGGGCCGAACACGGCACGGGCGGAGTTTTGTGTGTTTTACTAATTGCCGAAAGATGGTAATCAGATACCGGGACATCCAGACGTCTCCCTCACTCTCACCCTCAAGTCCATCTTCCGTCCTGCGTGCCCCGGCAAAAACCATGACAAGGAATTAATTACTGAAGCTCAAGGTAAATAATGAAGATTGTCGCAGCCCTAATGAGTTTTAGGTAGGAGTTCGACTTAAAATAATTACTGCTCAGGTAATTAAGAAGTTTCTAAAATGCAAATGAATCTAAGAGATAGTTAATCATGTTTACAATAACAAAACGGAAGACTTGGAAGATGAAAATGATGTCGTAACGAAAGTCGAAACAAAGAAGATACATAAATAGAAATTGCTCGAATTGAACGTAGCTGTAAAAATCTGCCAGAAATCTTATATTAAAAGCAGGAATAAGGTGAGGTGCCTGATACACTGAAACCAAATTAGTGCTTCTGCTGGTTTTCATTCTGTAGCCGAAGTTAATGATAATTTCTTTACCGTAGAAGATTTTAGCAAGTCATCTGCATAAGTATCATCTTTGGCTTGATTTATAGTTACAAGGGGAAAAGTTGTAAACAAAATTAAAAGCTTTACCTCCGGTAAAGTTCGGCAGACAACATTATCAATGTTTCTGTTGATTTCTTACATATTTTTTCAGGGAAAATCGAATTCCCCCAGAAAATAACAATACTAAGGTAAGGTAAGTACCTAGATCAGAGGTTTTAACTGGTTCCAGACGGACAAGATTATGTTATTTTGTGAGCATGTAACAAGAACCTAGTTAAGTAGTAACAGTTTGCTTCTTGGTAAATATTTGGTATAATTTTTGCTCTACATAGTTACAAATGTATTTGGATTTCAGCTCAAGAAATTAGGTATTGTAAGATATTCTCACCACGCTGCAATCATGACTTTTCTGAAACTACAAAATATTGCTTCCTTGCCTAAAATTAGCTGACTCTCTACTTTATCTTCACGTTCCCTTTTCCGGTATCAGAAGTCCTGTGATACAGTCAACAGTATTCTCGACACAATCCAATCAAGACTTGTCTGAGACTAAGATATGTACTTCAAGTGTGCTGTATTCACGCTCTACCTACAATGAACACACTCCGTACGACTTTATCTTCATGTTTCCTTTTCTGTATCAGAGCTCCTAGCTCCGCTATTTGCATACGTGCACGCGGCACGCTGCAGACAACATTCGCTCCGTGGAAAAAACACATTAAAAGTGGAAATGTTTGAATAAGTGTGTGATTGCGGCTTCGGGGTGCCGCGTCGGGACCGAGGAGTAAAAAACACCGCAAGGGACACATATACCTACGGAAAGTAGGGATCTCCAGAAGGTCTGCTTAGAAACTGACGCAAATGATAAGATTTCTCAAATAACAAAACCCGCCTAGACGTACAGCAGAGGCACAATACAGATAAAGAGCAGAGGTACGGCTTGTGAATCAGTCCTTAGATTATGCACGCTCTACAGGGTGCACTCTAAGTCGATAGCGGAACTTTAAGTGGGCTATCTACTGATCAATACAAACAATTTGTACCAGGTGGCGAAAAAAATGGAGGGAAAAAAATATCAGCTGTTCCATACAAAAGGTCGACTCAGTACTGCGCCAAATGTATGAAACAGCTGATATTTTTTTCGCTCCATTTTTGTCGCCACCTGGTACAAGTTGTTTGTATTGATCAGTAGACAGCCTACTTTAAGTTCCGCTATCGACTTAGAGTGCACCCTGTAGAGAACCTGCGAGAAAATTGACTTCAGCATCGTCAAAAGTGTTTCTCGAGTCTGCGTGTTAAGGCTCCGTATAAGGCTAACTAGCGCCACCAATGTTGAAAAAATCATATCTTCCTTCAGAAGAAGTTTCTGAAATAATCCTAAGATGAGCTCATGCGCCATGCTTTTCTAGATTTTTAAGTGTAGGTACCCAACTCAATTTCTAGTCTTAAGCTAAAAAAATTTCGATAACCGCAAAAAACGGCCGCTTTTGGCGGTTATCGAAAATTTTTTAACTTAAAAGTAAATTTCGAAGAGGGTATCTACACTTAAAAATCTAGAAAAGCATGGCGCATAGGCTCATCTTAGGATTTTTTCAGAAACTTCTTCTAAAGGAAGATATGATTTTTTTAACATTGGTGGCGCTAGTTAGCCTTATACGGAGCCTTAAAGAGGCTGCTTCAAGGCGTGCTCCATTTCACTGTTTCTGTAGTTAAAATTGTTAGTAAAGATTAGTAGAGCGACCCCCTAAAGAAAGATATGACAGGACATTTTTATAAAACTCCGTAATAGAAACAAGATTTTTTTTAAACTTACAGGAAGTCCAGAGACGAAAATTTCTCGTAAGTCGTTTTCAAAGCACAAATACAAACAGTCGTGGCCATAGAAGAACCGGAACACGAATGTCAAAATTAATTTAAAATACCTATCTATGCTAAACTCTAATTTTTAAATCGAGTCCATGGAATGACAGTTGCTAGTATGCTACTGACAGATAAAGCTTTTGTAGCAACTGTCATTCCGTGGACTCGATTTAAAAATTAGAGTTTAAGCGTTTGCCAGTCGTAGTAGTGTCCCGGTTTTTGTATGGGCACGCCTATAAGCTCCGTCTATGAAGTGCTTTGAATTTGTTCTTTGAAAACGGGCCATTCAATCGAATCTTCTGTAACTTATTTATTCACACGTGACACATGGACAACTCTCTCATTCAGAGGGAAGGTACAAACAAAATGTTTCATTATGGAAATGTTTTATATTATTATTTGACCGCGTGGAAATCGCCGCTGCGGAAATTTTAATACAGTTCCGCAATTAAATGTCTTTTTCTTTATGTAGGTAAATTAACATAAAAAAACTCTACTATTCCGTACGTCCATGTGAGTTTAGTTATTACTTTATGGTGCACACTGAAGAGTTGCGTTATCAAATAAAATTGTTACCTACTTGTTTACTTATTAGGACTTATTGATGTTGCTTCAAAGCTAGCTCTCTCAAAAACATGCTTTCGAGTATAACGAATTGTTACAGCCCAAAGTTTATTTCTAGTTTTTATTATCACGCAGATTTTATTATTTTGCCACCTAGTTGTCGTCGTTTCTAAGTAGGATTATAGTCACTAGTGGTTCGCCCCGAACTACGAACTCGCGACCCCAGTTACAGATGTGTAACTTTGCTATCGCCATTCACGCAGGCGCGCGCGCTTTGCATAAAAACTGTACAACCCCATGTCTCGGCAACCCCTCGACCGATTTAGCTCATGTTCGAACTTAAAAAATCTTTTAATTTCATTTACCCGCCTACCAAATTTCATGACGATCCGACAAAATTTACTCAAGTTATCGTCGAACGAACATTCATACATACAAACATACATACAAACGCCGGATTGTTCCAGTAGACTCAGAGAACTTCGCTCGCTTCGCTCGCTCGTTCAATTAATGTGTGGTTTCCTTCATCGGGACAATCAAAGCGTTTGCTATAGACCGGTGCGATCGTTTGCTATAGACCGGTGCGATCGTTTGCTATAGACCGGTGCGATTGTTTGCTATAGACCGGTGCGATTGTTTGCTATAGACCGGTGCGATCGTTTGCTATAGACCGGTGTGATTGTTTGCTATAGACCGGTGCGATCGTTTGCTATAGACCGGTGCGATTGTTTGCTATAGACCGGTGCGATCGTTTGCTATAGACCGGTGCCATCGTTTGCTATAGACCGGTGCGATCGTTTGCTATAGACCGGTGCGATTGTTTGCTATAGACCGGTGCGATTGTTTGCTATAGACCGGTGCGATCGTTTGCTATAGACCGGTGCGATTGTTTGCTATAGACCGGTGCGATCGTTTGCTATAGACCGGTGCGATTGTTTGCTATAGACCGGTGCGATCGTTTGCTATAGACCGGTGCGATTGTTTGCTATAGACCGGTGCGATCGTTTGCTATAGACCGGTGCGATTGTTTGCTATAGACCGGTGCGATCGTTTGCTATAGACCGGTGCGATTGTTTGCTATAGACCGGTGCGATCGTTTGCTATAGACCGGTGCGATTGTTTGCTATAGACCGGTGCGATCGTTTGCTATAGGCCGGTGCGATTGTTTGCTATAGACCGGTGCGATCGTTTGCTATAGACCGGTGCGATTGTTTGCTATAGACCGGTGCGATCGTTTGCTATAGACCGGTGCGATTGTTTGCTATAGACCGGTGCGATCGTTTGCTATAGACCGGTGCGATTGTTTGCTATAGACCGGTGCGATCGTTTGCTATAGACCGGTGCGATTGTTTGCTATAGACCGGTGCGATCGCAGTCAACAGCCCATAATATTATCATTTGTAACTTTGAATAGAACAAACAGAACTTCGACTCAGTAAAGAAGTAAACGTTATATTAAAACACTATTTATTCACGCATTTAAACTTTCTAACACAAACATACAAAGTGTATGTCGGATTTGTATTTCATCTACAGATTAGGTACCAAGTTCTACAACGTTTCAAGAAGCCTTCTTCTTCTTCTTTGCATGCCTCTCCACTAATGGAGGTTGGCCGTCAGCTCTTCATATTCTTTCTTGTTCTTTGCCAAGCGAAATAGACGTTCGACGCTCTCCGTCCATTCCTTGATGTTTCTGAGCCACGACTTTCTTCTTCTACCAGCACGCCTCTTCCCCACAATCTTGCCCATCATGATCACTTGAAGAAGTCACCTGTCGTGGCGAAGCACGTGTCCTAGGTAGCATATCTTCTTCTTTTTTACCAGTTAACATGAGTTCTAGGGAACGATTGACGCGTCGTAGAACTTCCACATTCGTGACTCTATGGACCCAACTTATTCTCAGCATCCTTCGGTAGCACCACATCACGAATGCCCCCAGCTTCTTCAAGAAGCCTGGCATACCCGTATCTTTCACAAACTGAAATCTTTCTTTTATTGACTTATATAAGCCTGAGGGGGTTAAAGGAGAGTCATCATACTTCTACTTCACCATACTTACAGGGTGCAAACGAATTCGATGGCGGAACTTTAAGTAGGCTGTCTTCTAATCACTACAAACAACTTGTACTAGGTGGCTGTGACTGCTGTTCCATACATTAGGTGCAGTACTGAGTCTACCTTATGTATGGAACAGCTGATATTATTTTCGCTCCATTTGGTTTGCCATCTAGTACAAGTTGTTTGCAGTAATCAGTAGACAGCTTACTTAAAGTTACGCTATCTTCGAATTCGATTGCACCCTAGACTCTAGAAGAGGGCCTAGACTATTACATTGTATCAAATGTGGTTTTCCTTCGCAAGACTGCAATTCACAGTCGATCTGCTAGCAATATAGAACATCTTCAATGGAGCGTCTGAGTCGTGTGTGGCAAGCCGCCGCCGCCGCCGCCGGTGTGGTCGGTTCAGGTGAATTTATTGCGCTCAAACAACATCAATGGGTCGAGGATACGGTATTTAGCTTTTTATTGGGCATTCTCTGTTGGCTTGGTGGTCGATATAATCATGCCATTTTTCTTCTTCTTTCATCGCTCCGCCTAGGTCGATTTGGTTGGTAGACAGACCACCGTCTTATAGATTGACGAAACTACGGGCGGTTAGGTTTGATAGGAGCTTCAGAAATATACCATCACGTCTCATTTTACTGACGAGGTAAACAGAGCTATCAAATTATTTAATTGGGCCCCGGTGTGGTCAGTTGAGTTGAATTTATTGCGATCAAACAACATCAGTGGTTCGAAGATACGGTATTTAGCTTTTTATTGGGCATTCTGTGTTGGCTTGGTGGTCGATATAATCATGCCATTTTTTCTTCTTCTTTCATCGCTCCGCCTAGGTCGATTTGGTTCGTATGCAGACCACCGGCTTATCAGGGCAGTCACGGAATGGTGGCCTAGAATGGGTCGAAGTCGGTGGGTAGACCGAAAGCTCGATGGGTCGATGACACCAGTATATAGATTGACGAAACTGGGGGCGGTTAGTTTGGGTATGAGCTTCAGAAACATACCATCACGACTCATTTCATTGACGAGGTAAACAGAGCTATCAAATTATTTAATTGGGCCCCGGTGTGGTCAGTTGAGGTGAATTTATCGCGCTCAAACAACATCAATGGGTTGAGGATACGCTGTTTAGGTTTTTATTGGGCATTCTGGTTTGGCTGGTGGTCGATAAAATCCTGCCATTTTCCTTGTTCTCGCACCGTTCCGCCTACCTCGATTTGGTTCGTAGGCTGATCACCGGGTTTAGTTTGACGTTTGGGTTAGATAGGAATTTTGACAGCTTGAAACATTAATGATGATGACACTCGAGCTGTGACAACCCTTATAGAGACCGACTTACACCACTTCTTAAATACCACTTAAGTCGCCATTTAAATCGAATTTTGTATGAAAATAGTTAAATGCTGTTTAAGTCACATTTAAGAAAGTGGTGCAAGTCGGCCAGGGAGAACGCAATGAACTCGATTTGGACCTTCCTCTTCTCTGAAGTGAAGAAACAAATTGTCACTAAATTTCAACTTTATACGGCCGTTCGTGCTAAATCTTGACGCTTCCTATAAAATTCGTTTCCTCGACCGATTCCCTGTATTATTTAAGACAAACAAATCCAGTTTAAACCGGCCCCGCGTCCACGCGAGTATGGACATAAAAAGCGGTGCGTTATGGCGCGTAGCGGGCAGGGCGGGCGGCGGGGCGGCAGGGCGGGCGGCTAGTTTGTCTCCAGCCTGACCATTTCCTGTCAGGCGCTACCCTCCTTGGGTTGCAGGACAGGGGTGTCGTAGAGACTGTGGTCTAAGATACCGAGTAGAGTCAAAGTGTAGAGAGTTATTGTTATGCATTTTTTCTGTAGAGTCGCATCTCGCTTCTGGTGATTTAGGGAACTTTTATTCCTGTTATTGACTCGTCATAGTATTTCTAAAAGTAGCTCAAGTAATTCTAAAATAAGCTTTTTAATAACAAACACGGATTTGCGCGTAAACTGTTACAAGCTTATTTGCTGAAGTGGATGTATATCGGGTCTCCATGGTCAATTCTAACACGTGCGTGGTTGCAGTCTATACCTGCCGCTTGCTTCCCTAAATATAGGCTTGATTGTGAAACAATTTGTATTTCCGAGTTTCGGTCACTTCACCTAGGTATCATTAAGGTTAAAGGTGAATTCAAGATAAACATTAAAAAATCCAGTTACAAAATAAACACGTGTGGACGCTTGTGTCGTCTCTACAGTTTCCCCCGTGCCCCCAGGGGAGAATATTTCAAGAATATTATTATGTAAGAACATGCGCGGCGCTTTATGATCACCTCGCCTTTCACGGTGACCGCTCCGACGCAGATCCTACGCTAGGGCTGCCACAGGATAGACAGACACACAAACATTAAAAAAATATATTATCAGGTTGAAAGATTCGCCAGGACACCTGGCGAAGAGGGAAGACGGCCGGTGGGTAAGGGCAGCGACCAGCAGATCAGTGGGGAGACCAGCAGCCCGATCCTCGGACGACATCGTCATTGCGGCGGAGGGTCCATGGATGCGTGTGGCTAGGGACCGTGAGAGATGGCGCAGAGGGATACGTCAGTTTTAAGGGTTCCGTACCCGAAGGGTGCCAAACGGGACCTCTCTAGCCCTACCTTTAAAAGGCTAGCTGTATCTTTGGAACCGTAGTAGATTGCCAGATAGGTAGATCCGTGAATTCAAAATTTGAAATAGCTTACCTGACAGACAAGTTTAATCATAAAACCAGACAATATCCAGACAATGACATTCACCAAGAATGTAAAAGTAACCTACCCACTGCCTTCCTGTGGTCATTTGGTCAACCGCCAGGAAGGCACCCAAAATTAACCCCTTTGAATTGAATTGAACAAAACCCCCGTGTGTGACCCTAGCGGGGCCGGAAGTTTGTCCGCGGATTCTTTATATTTATATTCACCTTGTCGTTCGGCCGCAGATTTATTCACTTCTTTAGAGCGCGCGCAGTGACCGTAACGTCCCTCCCCGTGTGGCTACCCGAGGAAGTAGAGCTCTGGGGTCGAAAAACGACGCGTTTATTTTAACGCTGGACTTAGTATGACGCCTGCTACACTGCATCTTTTGATCTGAATAGGGTAGCTTCTTGGGAAGATATGTTTACTCACCAATTTCTATTCCCAGCCATGGCACGTTTTGATAACAGTTCGTTTCAAAGTTACGCTATTTAAGAAATTATAGCAGCAACATTGTTTGAAAATCCACGGCTAACTTGGCTCTGACGTGTATTGGCCTCTTCCGTCCTGTGTACTTAGCCAACTAAGCTGAAAAGGTCATATAGGAGTTGTGGTCACGCTACCACTCACGATCCTGTGCCAGACGCAACCACTGCTATCCGGCTACTTGGGCTATGTCATCGGACCATCTGGCTGGTAGTCTCCGAACCGATCTCTCCCCCTCTCGAGGTCGCCATTCCACAATGGACTTCGTCTTTCTACCATCGGCGTCCACTTCCACTTCAAAGACGTTATGCATTTTCCGATGTCTAGTGGTACAGGTAGCGTCACGAGTTATGAGCGCTGACCTTGAACGCGCAGAAGTCATTTTGTATGGCAGACAGAAGGCGATTGTATGCGCAGATAACCCCCACCACTTTCGTCGAGCGCTCATAACTCTTGACGCCACCTGTAATTTAATAAACAATTATCTTGTGTTGTCTTAAGGTGGCATTAATAGTCGTCGACTCCAAGACTCAAGATCGAACTCAAGTAGGTAAATCTCAGAAAATTTAAATGCTAATGTCAAGCCTTGGCTAATGTCAATGTCAATCTCAAGATAGTGTAATATATTTATGCTGCCAACTACTCAAGTTTGACATGAGCCAAGGCTTGACATTAGCATTAGACTTTTCTGAGTTCACCTACTTGAGATCGTTCTCCAGTAGGTGATCTCAGACGACTATTAATACCACCCTTAGTTTTGATCGGCAGCGGTTTTCGCTCCGAGTGCGCGCATCGCAGCCGCCCGCCACCGGCACGCTGTGATTTGTCGCGCGGAAAATTTTGGTTTTTGAACCGCCGGCCGAAAAGGTACCGCTGACAAATACTGTAGTTTATTATGAAGTGGACAAGGGTTCGAGGCTGAGGGACGTCCGCGGAGGGAGCAGTCCTGCTCCTGAAAGAGATATATTATTGCATTAATGCGGAAATGACTGAGCGAGACTTTTGGTTGAGGTCTCTATTGCATCTGTTTGTTTCAGATGATTCTAAGTTACATCTGCACGAAAACAAAAATGAAATTATTAAAAATATGCATTTTGTACACTATTAAGGCCTTTTTGCATCTACGTAATGAGATGATTTATACAGCGTCCAGTGGCACCTTCACTCACACTAGATGGGTGAAGAGACCACTCGGCGCTGCAGTGCCTGGGACATTGTTTTAGATGGAGTAGGCTTGCCCAGCACCTATACCATCCTGACAGCTTAGTCGACCAAGCCCACAGGAAAGACAGCGTACACTATTACGACAAAAAAAAACACAACAAATACGTTTATACTTTAAAATATAAAAAAGTAGAACTTTAAAATGCGACCGACCAAAAACAATATTTTTCCCAGACTCAGCGAAATCTACTCTATCAGCCTATCAGCTCCCAGCCTTGTACGAATCAATAAGTCATTAGGGTTGGCTCTGGGTTAAAAAAGTGATTTGCTGAAAAAACTATTTATGGGATGAAAGTGGCGAAGTTGTCATGGGGCAAAATTTACATCCTTCGTCGTGAGAAAGCCCCAACGTATGGGTATTCTTACTAATCCCTTACGAATAAAGGCGTCGGGGTATGTATGAGCAGTGTATACTTAGAATATCGCAGCCAGTTTTAGCGATTTTGTTTGGGTGAACTTTCCATCTTCCGCCTTCACCTATTCATTGTGTTTTGTGACAGGTAGCCAAGCCAACGCCAACCCAGAAGTGAGACCGTCTGGCCATCCGTCTGACAGTCTATTCTAGTTGCGTTTAAATCTAACCCGGCCCGTATCGATGATGCATTGTGCTCGTTATCTCGCCTAACATTAATCGAGGCGCAGATGCTATCATCAAACAGCCAGGTATTTATTTAGGGATACAATAAAGGTGCCTAATGAACGCGAGGTGCTCCAAGCAAAACAACGCCGCTGGCGACAATATGATACTTTGTCTCTTTCAGACCGTGTTGGGTTGGGACAGAGTGCCAGTCTGTATCGATACTTACTACTGGAAAGTTTTAAGGTTGACCTCTTGGCCCGTCAAAAGAAAAGAACAATGGCAGAAAGGACACGTCATATGTGAATCTCGCGAGCCAGCGTGCCAACTAGCCAAAATTTATCGTTTGTCAGCTCGTTCTTTCATGTTATAAAAAGAGGAGGAGAAAAAGTGGTTCGATAAAGATGGGACAGTTTGTGGATTAGCCAACAGACTCGATAATACAGGCTGACATAAATAGATAAAACGTTTCCTTCGTTATTTTTAGGGTTCTGTACCCGAAGAGTGGCAAATGGGACCCTATTACTCTACCTCTGCTGTCTGTTCTTCTCGCACGTCGTCGGTTTTTAAGTGGAAATTGCATGTTGGAATTAAAACAAGGCACGATTCAACTGCAATGATTCTGATTTGATTTTACTAGTTTATTGATGGGTGAAACAATCAAGATGTATAAATTGTAACTCGATTTCACTAGTTTCTTGACGGACTTGCTAGACTCAAAGAGAAAGCGGATTATTCAATCGACTGTGTAAATTTCCAAAAGGGGAGTTGCATCCACCGAGGGATCAGATGGATGTATCCATGGATCCCGGGCGAGTTGTCTCCACCGATCCCGGGATCAGTGGAAACAAACAAATTAAGTTGTATCCTCTGATCCCGGGATCGGTGGATGCAACATAAAATAAAAGGCGAATAAAATACCGATAACATTCTAAAGTAAACACTAGCCAGCCCTAAGCTACAGTCACGCACGATCGGTGATGTATACCTCTGTCTCTGCCCTATCTACCGCTGCAATAATCAAACGATGTCCTCTTGGACGTTGTTTTAATGCTGCCCCGACCTATGATTTAGGAAGAGGTCAGTCTCGACAGTGCCGATGGAATAAATAGAAGTCTCAGGAATATTGCAGCATCTGAAGAATAATAAAGGCCTTTGCATCTATAACCCGTGTCATTAAAGAAAACATTTAGGATGGACTTCAAAGCACTCGCCCTCTCGCTCTAATTAATACAGTCAAAGCGAGACAACGCTAGGTTTTTAACTCCGTCCTAAATGTTTTCTTTAATGACACGGGTTATACGTAATGAGTTGATTTATACAGCGTGTAGTGGTACCTTCACTCACACTAGACGGATGAAGAGAATGGTGAAAAAACCACTCGAAAACGGTGAAGGAAAAACATCGTGAGGAAACCCGCGGATAGTCTGTTGGCTCCACAAGTATTGACTCGTCTTTCCTGTGGGCTAGGCCGACTAAGCTGTCAGGATGGTATAGGTGCAGGTACTCCATCTAAATAATGTCTCAGGCACTACAGCGCCGAGTAGTCTCTTTACCCGTCTACTGTTAGTAAAGGTGCCACTGGGCGCTTTATAAATAATCTCATTACGTAGATGCAAATGCCTTAGTTTATTGACTCTCTATCTCTCTTGTGTTCGACTCCACTTACACATATTTTTTCGGGTTGTTTGATGTCGGCGCGTGCATTCATAGGTGTTATTGTCCTAATCCCTCACATAGGTACTTTCTTAAGCTTTCTCGATTGAATTAATAGAAAATGGGAGTTACCTGTTGCTTATCGATTCCATTCCATTCAGTCGTTCCCTCAATGCTGAGGATCGTGACCATCATTGAAGGTGGCGGAGAGTAAAGTTCTTCATAGCGCTCTATCACTCGCGATGTAAATCAGTTCGTGCAGGTGTTTTTGCGTGAATTTGGTTATAATATCCGTCCATATAGCGGGTGGTCTGCCTCGAATTCTCTTGCCCTCTACCTTTCCCGTCATTATTTGCTTTCTAGGCTAGTCCTCTACGGGCTATGTGTCCGCAAAACGTCCGAGAACGTCTATCTATTAGGAACAATTAAAACAGCCGATGGCAGACAAATGGAGCGTCGCCACCCGTCATCAGACTAATAACTTCCTCCCGCCCACCCCTCTACCCTTGACGCATTTTTCCAATACGGCCGCAATATGGCGCAATTACAAAATTTAATATTTTACAAATTAAGACGCATTTTGCATTTTTATTGAATAAAACAGCCTTACCTTTGAATAAACATTACAAAGTATTTAAAATGAAAGCATTACTATCCGAATTCAAAGAGATTTTAATTTTAAAACTTTTTAAATTTGATCGCAATAGCGTCAAGGGTAACCCCCCCAGGCCCGCGTAATCTGGCAGAGCGGATACCTGCGCCGAGCGGATTTGGCACAACCCGCCGCCGGACCAATCAACGAACTACACCTTATTAAAATACCAATATGTGTTCTACGTTTTGGTTGCCAATATAAAGGCCTTGTTAGAAAAAAATCATTGCTGTTGAAAAGATTGGCGATTGTTGCTAAAGAGTTACAATAGATGGCGTTACGAGACACGATTAAAGAGTTTTGACCCGCAAATAAACCGTTTTTGAGGACTAGCAATTTTACTGTGCGGACAAAAAGCACACTAAGGCCCGGTTTCTGAATTGAGAATTTTGCTAAGCAAATACTTAACTATCGTTCTGTCACGCTCTTTTGTAAGAAATCTGCAGAGACTTAGGCCCGGTTTCTGAGTTGAGAATTTTGCTAAGCAAATGGGTAAGTATCGTCCTGTCCATAGGCCCGGTTTCTGAGTTGAGAATTTTGCTAAGCAAATGGGTAAGTATCGCCCTGTCTCTGCAGATTTCTCACAAAAGAGCGTGACAGAGCGATACGTAAGTATGTGCTTAGTAAAATTCTCAACTCAGAAACCGGGCCATAACATTTGCTCGCGTAAAAAGACCAAGGCCTTAAGTCTGTAACGTAATGGGGCGTGTCGATGGCGTCCTAGAGCGTAGAAGGACAAAACCGGTGTTTCCTCGTTTTTCTCCTAAAACCAGCGAACTAAGTAATCCTCTAGAATTAGAATCAGAATATTCTACACAGCAAAGAATTATTACATCGTAATTGAAGCCGTCAACTGGGAGACCCAGATGCCCTCGTTGCTCTCTGGTGTTTTTTCCAGGTTAAGAGTTCCCACCGGATTGGTCAGGGTCAGAAAATCGATGCGTGTGACCGTGAAGGGTGTCAAATGTTTGTTAATCGCGTCCGTGCACCGAGGGTGCATAATTACAGGGGCTTCAGCCTGTAATGCAATGGCGTATCGATGGCGTCCCAGCAGAAGAACAAAAGCGGGGTTTCCTCGTTTTTCTTCTGCAACCAGCGAACTAATCCTCCAGAATTAGAATCAGAATATTCTTTGCTGTACTACAAAAACATTAAAAGGACCGACAGCGATAATAAATCGTGTTTGAAGCCGTCAACTGGGAGCCCATTTTGGCACCATTGCGGTACAGGCTAAGGCCCCTGCTCCCTCTATGGAACACATGTGCGACTCAGTACCTAAGGTGTAGTGGGAGAGATCGGGGTCCAATGTGTGGGGAGATAAACTGGATTAAAAAGAAAGGCTACTGTTAATCATTGTTTTAAACGGGCTTCATTTTGCTTTCCCATTATTATAGTGCGTTGTTTGTCATGTGCTCTACGAAGTATGCCATAGAAAATGTTGCGGAAAATTCGACTTACTTTACGGGTTTTGTCACTATTGAACTTATGAAATAAATAAATAAAAGGAACTTTATTTAATAGCAAAATAATAAAGAAATCAAATGCTTTTTGTTTTTTCTAAAGTACTAACCCGTGCTAGGGAATATTTTAAACATTTATAATAAGTTGAAATAATTCACTCGGGACAGGACTTGAACCCGTACTTGACTCGGTAGCTCAATTGGTAGAGCGCCTGCACGGTATGCGAGAGGTTGCGAGTGAATTTTTTCTACTTATTATAAATGTTTAAAAAAAATTAAACGCTGTTTTCTAAAATAACTAACATTTTTGAAAAGGTCGGAGACTCAGCAAATTAGGAGATATCTTTAAAAAAAAAAAACATTAATTTTGTCGTCAATGGATAATCGGATATGCCGACTGTGGCCTATCTTAAAACACGAAAATACCGTATTATAGACGGACAAAATGCAGAATTTAAAACACAAATTGTTAAACAAAATATTGATTCACCGCTCTTTTTATAGACCCCCGCATTGAATGTTATTTGCCATTCACCTTTATTGCTTTATAATCCGCAGAGGAAATAAAATAAATTCTAAAAATCTCATAACCGAATGACCGTTACCGTCGGCGGGCATAAAGGGCATCCCCGTGCCATTATTACTAATACAAAAACATTTTATTTACCGAATAGAATAGAACGAAATTAAAAGTTTTATACTAAAACTGACTACGAAAACAAGTGTTAAGGGAAACGGACATCAGGTCCAACGTATTTCGGAATAAACTTATAACAACGCTCTGGTGAAAATTACCGGTCAGAGAGAATATCCCTTTTTCCTCCACAACTCTTCCTAAATCCAAAGAACCGGAATTCTGCTGACAAGTTTCGCTTAGCACAGATTAATTTTGACAGCCGTATTCCGGTTCTTCTATGGCCACGCCTGTATCTATGAAATGGTTTGTGAATTTGTGCTACAAACAGCTAATTATTAGAAGCATCAAACTACTAACAAACTCGCATTGTAGAGTGCAAAGAAAGTAGAGTATTTTGAAACCAAACCAGCAATGCCTGATTAAGAGGGAACGCGGGTAACCTCAACTCCATACAAAAGGGGAGACCTGTTTCCTCCCTGGATAATTGTTTTAGAAAAAATATGTTTACGCCATTTAATCTATATTTACCTCTGCCATGTCCCTATGTTTTCCTTTTTTTATTATTTTATTTATTTAAATAAATTTTATCAAAATAATAAAAAAAGGAAAACATAGGGACATGGCAGAGGTACATATACATTGAATGGCATAAACATATTTTTTCTAAAATAAATATCCAGGGAGGAAACAGGTCTCCCTTTTTTATTTTTTGTATGGAGCAGCCGGCTACCCGCGTTCCGTCTAAGGTGTCGTGATTTATCATGTGAAATAAAAATAACATCATTATACAGGCTACAAACAGTGCAGGCTCTGAGACAAAAATTCATACATACAAACGCTGCTAAAACCACAACCCTCCGTTCACACCACATAGTCGGGTCAGAAGTAAAAATAAAAGCCAGCGGAGGTGGGCGCCGAAATTAAAAGTTGAAGATCGAACAATGGCATAGTTGGTGCTCACCCTAGCCGCCGCGGGCTCTAATAATAAGTGCACAGATCGAGACAGGGGGTGGGCAGGGAGCTAGTGAGTGTGTACCTTTAATCGTGTGCGAATTATGCATCTATTTTTTCAAGTAGAGTGAGATAAAATCGTGTTTTCTGGATACAATACTAATTATTATTTTTTTGTCCTTAATCTTACTTATTTGGACATATCCCAGGCCATGTAGTGTCCAAATTGTCACTTCACTCATCTAGTGTAAGTAAAAGTGCCGTTGAATGCTGTATAATTAACTCATCTCATTACTTAGATGCAAAACATCAATATAATCCCACCAAAAACATTCTGTAAAAACTAGCCAGGTCTCGATGGATCTGCTTGTTTATCTCTAAAAAAGTAATGAAATCTAGACAAAGTCGTGCCAAGTCTAAGGTTCCTTACTGCGATTTCTTTATTATTATAGTTAATGTTGTGAGACTTGGCCGTTGAAGGGTACACAAGCGGTTCTGGCGACAGATTGGTGCAATGGTGTCATGGAGCACCTGGTTTTGTACCCTTGTGTACCCTTCAACAGCCAAGTCTCACAACGTTAACTATAATAATAAAGAAATCGCAGTAAGGAACCTTAGACTTGGCACGACTTTGTCTAGATTTCATTACTTTTTTAGAGATAAACAAGCAGATCCATCGAGACCTGGCTAGTTTTTACAGAATGTTTTTGGTGGGATTTCACTTCTTTTTGTAGAAACGAGGGCATATTGATTAGTTTATTAGATTTTCTTATTTGACACAATTTTTAAATTTGTGTAATGTTCGAGTAGAATAAAGTTAATCGTCCGACTATTTCTTGTTGAACGAGCGAGCGAAGCGAGCGAAGTCCTCCGAGTCTGCTGGAACAATCCGGCGTTTGTATGTATGTATGTTTGTATGTATGAATGTTTGTTCGACGATAACTTGAGTAAATTTGGTCGGATCGTTATGAAATTTGATAGGCGGGTAAATTAAATGAAAAGAATTTTTAAATTCGAACATGAGCCAAATCGGTCAATGGGTTGCCGAGATATGGGGTTGTATAGTTTAAATGCAAAGCGCGCGCGCGCCTGCGCGAATGGCGTAAGCAAAGTTATACATCTGTAACTGAGGTCGCGAGTTCATAGTTCGGAGCGAACCACTAGTGGGACGCTATAGGCTAGATTAAATGAAGATGTGTCCCACTACGCTGGATTTTTGCAATGACAGTCGATTTTTTTATGTACCAATAGTAGAAGGGGCATTACCATAATATCTCTAATAAAGCTGATACCAGCTGAGGGTTCTTCATCAGATACTTCAGACCTTAGATTATGACATCAAATGAAGCGGCCCACCAAGTTGAATATTTTTTGTAAGGGCGGTATATGTCGATCTATAATAGTTTGGTTGGGCTCTTGTGTTTTCTAATCAGGGTCACCAGGTACTCCAGATCTTCGATTATGCTAGTTTTCCCTTTATGTGGCCATTAAACCCTAACTCTGTACCAAATTTCAGCTCTCTGAGTTTATGGGAAGTACTAGTTCTATAAGGGCTCTTGTGTTTTCTAATCAGGGTCATGAGGTACTCCAGATCTTCGGTTATTCTAGTTTTTATAGTTTCCCTTTATGTGCCCATTAAACCCTAACTCTGTACCAAATTTCAGCTCTCTGAGTTTATGGGAAGTACTAGTTCTATAAGGGCTCTTGTGTTTTCTAATCAGGGTCATGAGGTACTCCAGATCTTCGGTTATTCTAGTTTTTATAGTTTTCCCTTTATGTGCCCATTAAACCCTAACTCTGTACCAAATTTCAGCTCTCTGAGTTTATGGGAAGTACTAATTCTATTAGGGCTCTTGTGTTTTCTAATCAGGGTCACCAGGTACTCCAGATCTTCGATTATCCTAGTTTTTATAGTTTTTCCTTTATGTGCCCATTAAACCCTAACTCTGTACCAAATTTCAGCTCTCTGAGTTTATGGGAAGTACTAGTTCTATTAGGGCTCTTGTGTTTTCTAATCAGGGTCACCAGGTACTCCAGATCTTCGATTATCCTAGTTTTTATAGTTTTCCCTTTATGTGGCCATTCAACCCTAACTCTGTACCAAATTTCAGCTCTCTGAGTTTATGGGAAGTACTAGTTCTATTATGATGATCATGAGTGAGTGAGTGAGTGAGTGAGTGAGTGAGTGTGTGTCATAAATGCGAAACTTTGCTTTCGCTTAACTTCGGAACTAAATGACCTACAGACTTGAAATTTTGGATTTTAAGTATGTGATTATAGCTTACTAGATGACGAAAATTTCTGCGTTCTGGTCTTATCCAGAGGTTCTCAAATAGGGGCCTGAAAATGCGGCGAAATGGTTCCAGTAAAGGATGGTACGGCAGTGTTTGCTTCGCGCTCGACCTGGCGGGGGCACTGCCGTGCCCCCAGATCATCAATTTAAGAGTTCTCTATCTATCTATCTATCTATAATCAATAAATCTTCTATACTTATAATAAAACTCTAGCGAAGTCAATTCTGTACATTGAATATTTTTAGAAAAAAACTAGCAGGGGTTACTAAGTAAACTATACTGAATCCAAAAATGCAAAAAAAACGGTTTATGTCTGTCTGTCTGTCTGTCTGTCTGTCTGTCTGTCTGTCTGTCTGTCTGTCTGTCTGTATGAACACGATAAACGCGAACACCGCTGAATAGTTTTCAACCAAACTTAACATGGTCGTAACTCACGTTTCTGGGAGTAACTTAGGCTATCCGATGTTTTGAATACATTGCGGGTTGCAATTTTAACTTCGTTTTTTGTAAGAAATATTCATATTTTTTATATGGCTTCTTGAGAAGGTATGTTAAGAACGTAATACTGAACATATTTCTGCAAAAAAAAAAAAAAGTCTGATTTTATTATCTCGGAAACCGTTGATTTCCCAAGCATAGTTCCTTGGGCAAAAATGTTCGTTATGATGAGGACTATACGTATACGTACGTAGGTATACGTGGTCTCCCGCTTTGTTGGCGGTCTTTTAACACTCTGTATAATAGCACGCTACGACTTTTGGCATTTGGGGCGCATATTGTAAATGAAAAATCGGCATTTGTTTTTATTTTATTTTGGCGGAAAATGTCAGTTCTACAAGCGTAGCATAAGGCCGGGTTAGAGCGTATCTATGGGTTTAAAACAATAGGTATCTCACTCTTTTGTTTGACGTAGAGCGGGATGGATAGAGCCATAGATACGCTCTAACCCAGCCTTATGATGCTTGCTGGAGGGAATTGTGAGTGGTTTTCGGTGGAGGTCGGACAAAGTTCATCGATGTTAGAAATGTAGTACTGTTGCCTCGCGGTCGAAATCTTCTGGGTTTGAACCCACGCTAGGTTGAAATTTTTTTTTGTGCCTTTTTTAAATATTTACTCTACTGAGCCCAACTTGATATTAAAAAATATATTTTGTTTGCCGTAGAGCGGGATAGACAGAGTTATTTGCGGTAGATACGCTCTAACCCAACCTTATGCTTTGCTTGCTGGCTTAGCATGAGAATAGGTAAGACCTTATCTATGGGCTTATAACTTTATCTATCCCACTCAACGTCGAGGGAGATACATAATAAACCCCCATACTTCCCAGGCCATTCTTATGCGAAGCTTCCTGGTATCTTACACGGGCGATACCTAATCTAAACAAAACATATTTAATCATAAATGTATTGTTTAGATTAGGGCACACAAAGACAGATACACAGACAGGCACACCCTCATAAACACATAAACAGACACACACACAAAGCTATCAAACTTATGACACCCCTCTTTGTTGGTCGGGGGTTAAAAAAAACCTTCCTTTTGAGTTTTCCTCCACAGTCGAATTTAAATTAAATGTCAAATGTCTAAAAACGCATACGAAGTCGCGGGCACAACTAGTATCAATATAAATTTAGCCCGATGGGTCGATGACATTGTCAGAACACAGAAGGACAATGGTCGAGATTGACTTTAAACCGAGGGGGTTGGCGTGAAAAGGAAGAGGCCTATGCCCAACAGTGGGCTTTATTTATGGGCTGGATAGATAGATAGATAAATAAATTTAGCCGGTAAAACCCCTGAATTATTAAAATAAGGTAATTTTATATCGAGATATCTTAAAAACACTGAAATCCGTATTTTTTTAATGCAACATAATTATGTTTTATTTTCTCAACACTTTTAGTACATTTTCCATAGTTAACTATGTGTACATCTACAGGGTGCACTCTAAGTCGATAGCGAAACTTTAAGCAGGCTGTCTACTCATCAATACAAACAACTTGTACTAGGTGGCGACAAAAATGGAGCGAAAAAAAAATCTGCTGTTTCATACATTTGGCGCAGTACTGAGTCGACCTTTTGTATAGAACAGCTGATATTTTTTTCACTCCATTTTTTTTGCCACCTGGTACAAGTTGTTTGTATTGATCAGTAGATATCGTACTTAAAGTTCCTCTATCGACTTAGAGTGCACCCTGTAGATAACGTTAATATAACCCTGAAATTAGTAAGTATATTTTTATTGTAACAAAGTTTTATTTGTTCAACACTTGTTATGTACGTCTCTACAAAAGCGAAATTACACCAAGTCGTTAGTTCCGCTACTCGCCGCCCCACGCCGCTGGCGTCGGCAGCGCCGCCCACTCACGCTACTTCTGAATGAACGCTCGTCATCCGCCCGCCCTACGTTCCCCGGTACTATGTCGTGTTATTGATGTGTCAGTGTATTGCGTCACGACGAAACTGTGACACGAGTCACACGACGTATCAATAAATAAACTCATCCCGTCTCAAAGTGAGGTAGGTAGAAGCAATATTTTGTGAATGAACGCGTCTGTTACACTATTTAGCGTTGCTTTGGGGCTAATATCAATTAGGCACAACTAGCCCACAAAGTGGCCACATTTGGCGATAAATGATTGCATTCGTAGGTTCTAGGATCTGGAATCCAAACCTTAGGTCCTAAAAATAGTTAAGCCTCGCGTTGAGATTTTGCAGGAGAGTTTTTGGCAAAAAACGCATCCAAAAAGATTATTTTTTTTTTTCATTGGCGGTGCTAGTTGCGCGCAGTAAACTTTTTTTATACACGAAAAGTATTTTGTTAGGCACCAAAAAAACATAAAAAAATCCATTCATAATATTGGCATTATGCATTTGTATGGAGAAGTATTTTTTTCTCGCATTTTATAACGTGTAACGAAACACAAAAAAAAATACGCTGTATGTAGCATAATCAACCTGGTATTAGGGGCGGCGCACACGTGGCGCCGGCGACGCGACGCGACGCGACGTGATGGCGGATAATCAATTAATTTGTTTACCTCGGCAATTAGCGGCCTGTGATGAAGATGGATCAGCTGGAGCGGGTTATGCTTGCCTGTCACGGTGAAAAGCTTTGAAACATTCACTTTTGAAGATTTGCGAAATTCACGCATAATTTTCATTAAAAAAACGGTAGTATTAACTGGTATTAGACAAAAGTTCGTAGGTATCAATACCAACCTAAGTTTTAAGATATTTATAATTTCCTAGTTTTTAAGTTTGCTGTGCAAAACAAACAAATAAATTATGACGGGAAAGGTGGAGGGAAAGAGAGCTCGAGGCAGACCACCCGCTGATATTATAACCAAAGCCACGCAAAAACACTTGCACGGACTGATCCACATCGCGAGTGATAGAACTCTATGGAATGGAGAACTCTACTCTCCGCCTTCAATGATGGTCACGATCCTCAGCACTGAGGGAACGACTGAATGGAATGGTGCAAAGCAAAAATATCTCTAGGTAAACTTACAATAAAATATTTAGTATTGAGTACATTTGAGTATTGAGTAGATTCTCCTCCTGTTTCTAGCAATGGAGACTTGTTATTGGCCTTCTGCCGTATTATGTTTATGCAAAACCTTTGTAAAGACTACTTATAAGTTAAAAAAAAAACAATATATTACGCATTGAAAAAACATTACCATTCCCGTAGTTTTCCAACGTCGTCATTTCTAATAGGTAAATGATTAAGAAGGAACGCTCTCATAACGAATTTCTCGTCGAAACAAAGGTTAATCTCGCATAACAACCCTGTAGCGTACGTGCCGACGGGAGCCGAGTCACCTTCCGCATAACATCCTTCCGCGGTGTCGCGCGAATGAAGTGAAAATCTGCACAAAGCCAACTTGCTTACCTCTAATTAATATCTTTAGGTAACCAGCACAGGGGAGGGGTAAAGTCGTGGCTGTAATGAATTTGAAGTAGCAAACCACTCAATAACGGTGAAGGAAAAACATCGTGAGGAAACCCGTGGCTTAGTTGGCTCACACGTAATGACTCGTCTTTCCTGTGGACTAGGCTGACTAATATTATACTAATTCATCTAAAACAATGTCCCAGGCACTGCAGCGCCGAGTGGTCTCTTCACCTATCTAGTGTGAGTGAAGGTACCACTGGACGCTGCATAAAATTAAATCATCTCATTACCTACGTAGATGAAAAAGGCTTTTATTTATTGAACGAGCGAGCGAAGTTCTCCGAGTCTACTGGAACAATCCAGCGTTTGTATGTTTGTATGTATAGATATATTATATGTATGTATGTTGGGGTGTATGTATGTATGTATGTTTGTTTGTATGTATGTATTAATGTTCGTTCGATCGGATCGTCATGAAATTTGGTAGGCAGGTAGGTAAATGAGGAAGAGATAATTTTTAAGTTCGAACATGAACCAAATCGGTCGCGGGGTTGCCGAGATATATGGGGTCACGAGTTCACAGTTCGGGCGAACCACTATTATTAATTTGTGAATTAAAAACAAGACTACTCCACATCTTTCTCCACACGTCACCGAGCGGCAGGCAGCCATTAGCAGCGCTATCCGTGACGTCTCAGCCCCTTCAAGCACACGCCTGACTTATGGTCTGGCTACATGCTCCATCAAGCCTGCGAGCATGCTCGACTGCTCGTATCTACACAGGTTAGAGCGCGCATGTGGACGGCAAGACGGTAGCTTGCACAACACGTCTTGTGTTTTGTATGTTTTATGTTTATAATGTAAAAATGATAAATACATTATTTTCAGTTTTACTTTCAATCGTTGTTGTAGATTGTGCCGTTTTGGCGCAAAAAGAGAGTGTTATACATTTGATGTGTGTATCGGTGTTTTTGTGTATTTATGTGTATTCTCAAACGGGTAAATCTATAGTAGTTTTTTTAAAGATGACGTGATCGAGATTTATCTTAGCTAGACTTCATCAAAAGTGAGATATACTCATTCTAAATTAAAATGTCGTTTTACCTGCGATTCCGCTTGAGTTTGCGCGAGTTTACCAGCACGTGTGGCCACTTTACCGTGTTCCAGTTTTTGTTCAATCATGCCTATAGTTTTTATTTTTGCGATAGCGCAGGCAAAACGGAGCGTGTAGCCGGACCTAACAGCAAGTAACCTCCTGCCTACAGTAAGTTACTGGGCCCTTAGCCTGTAACGCAATGGCGGGTCAATGGCGTCCCGGCAGAAGGACAAAACCGGGCTCTCCTCGTTTTTCTCCTACAACCAGAGAACTAATCCTCTAGAATTAGAATCAAAATATTCTTTGCTGTACTACAAAAACATTAAAAGGACAGACAGCGTTAGCAAATCGTAATTGAAGTCGTCACCTGACAGCCCATTTTGGCACCATTGTGTTACAGGCTAAGGGCCCTGTTCAACTAGCTCCGTAGGTAGGTCGTCTGTCACGTAATGACATTCGTAATGGCGAAGAGATGATGCCAACTAATGAGCAGATGAAGGGGTGAGACAATGCAATAATACAGGATGGTAATGCTGTTAGTGCCATGTAAGTTAGTTCCTGGTTTGTTACGAATAAGATTACGTTAATAATTGCGTGTTTATTTGTCAAATACTGTAAAAAAAAAAAAAAACTTAGCGATAAATTATGTTTCATTTGGTGAACAAAAACAAATAAAATAGTTTGTACACACGACAGTAATAATTGTAGACACTTTCGTTGCAAAGTTGCCCGAAACCTAAGTGAATCTAAAGTGAATAGAGTGCACGTGTAAGCGTCTACGTGCGTACCTACCCAGTTCATAGATTGTTTGATATCGAAAATAACTTTAAAGATAAATTGTGCCCTTTTCGAAACTGATAAGAGTAGCAAGCTTGTGGCAGTTTTAGAAACAAAAATTTCAGTCTGTGGGTGTTTCTCAGCGACAATGCATCCCAGGCAACAAGAATGCTTTTTTAAACGGTTTTATTTAGCTCACCCCGTTTGTTTTATTTATTATTCTTGGGTCAAATTTAGTAATTCAAATTTCACCCTCTTCCTGTCAACCGATTAATCTGAAATTTTGCATACACTTTGGATTTTGGTGACAATACAATTATGTTTATTCATTATCATTATAAATTCAAGATGGCCGCCGCTACAAAATGGCGGATAATTTATGTTTTATTAATCCCATCAATATGGGTATCAAATGAAAGGGCTCAACAAGCAGAATACAATATACTATAAAAAATTGAAATCCAAGATGGAGGCCGCTACAAAATGGCGGATTACGTAGGTTTTATCAATCCCATCAATATGGGTATCAAATGAAAGGGCTCAACAAGCAGAATACAATATACTATAAAAAATTGAAATACAACATGGCGGCCGCTACAAAATGGCGGATAACGTAGGTTTTATCGATCCCATCAATATTGGTATCAAATGAAAGTGCTCAACCAGTATAATACAATGTACTATATGAATTAAACAAAATGCAAAATAAAAACTAAAAACTAGAAAATAAAAATAGGTAAAAAAACTTTTTAAGTTAAACGGTTTTATGTTAAACATACATTGCAATGTTTAAGATAAATGTACTAAAAACCAAAAAATAATAAAATAGATACAGTCGTGGGAATTATAAACATATGCATAGACTAGACTAAAATAAAACCGTGGGGCACGTCAACTGCCTAATTATAGTGTAACATTACAAAACAAACATTTTAATCAACGATTGTAGACAATTGACGTGCCCCACGGTTTTATTTTAGTCTAGTCTATGCATATGTTTATAATTCCCACGACTGTATCTATTTTATTATTTTTTGGTTTTTAGTACATTTATCTTAAACATTGCAATTTGCAATGTATGTTTAACATAAAACCGTTTAACTTAAAAAGTTTTTTTACCTATTTTTATTTTAAAATCAAAACAATAAAAAAACAAATGGCAATAAATCAGTTCCCGCCACAGAGCCGCGTAATCCTCGCTGAGCCCGACACAGCCCTTATTAACTCTGCTCCGGTAAAATATTCATTAATTGATTCCCCATAGCCCTCGAGTCTTGGGAATCTTGGGACCCCTCCCCCTCCCGCGAGTTAAAGACAACCTGGAATTTAAGAGGGCCTTGTTCGGTGATTTCCCTCCGTAATTAAGATTTCACCCGGAAAATAAAGGTGGCTCATTAGGTTGTAAGAAAATAATCTTGGAAGAAAACAAAGAATGCCTCATCGAAAACTGGTGCACAATTGTACGTCAATATTGTTTCACATACCTAGCTCACATGCGTTCAACGCAACGAGTAGATATGATCCCACCCAAAACATTTAGAATGTGAAAATTTTGGAGCCAAGTTCATTGCGTGGTTATTGATTTCACCGACAAAATAATTGAGATCTAAATGGGTGCCACGTTCTTTAGGTAATCCTGAAATTGACTTGTTAAATTTCAACAGTCGAATTATTACACAAAGCAGAACATTTAGAATAAATCAAGCAAGCAAGCAATGACGAGGCTAGTTTTAACATGTATTTTTTTATGTATTTGCCTGTAAAAACAAGCCGCGTCATATCTTAAGGTTCTATTCACTCAAAATTTTCTGTTTATATGTTTTTGTAAAATAGAGTTATGAAGGGGTAAAAAGTTGGTCCAAATAGTTCGGGTAAATAGACACACGGTGCGTTCGCCAGTTTTCCTTGAACTTGGCTTGACACGCTGCCGCGTGTCTAGATACTCAAATGCTACATTCATACTACCTAAGCACAGTTTTCATTGGACCTTGTGTCTAATCACAAAATATGTTCGTTCGTGTAGAGCAAAGCCTTATAAAATATAGAGCAGAACCTGAACAAATCATTAGTTGTCTGATATAATTTCGATTAGGGTTGCACCCTAATTTAATAGATACCTCCACGTGATGTTGATGCACTCACGTGAAAAACGAGGACAAGTATAGTAAATTGTGATTTCAAGAACATTTTCTGTTCTGACTACGTCGCAAAAGAAAACAAAATACTCACGTAATTTCACATCTGTTACAGCACGAATCCGTCACACGTTAGGTTCCAAAATAAAAGTCAAATGAAAATGACAGTACTGAAGAAGACATTCCATTAGTATTTCCATCAACTTTTAATAACCCGTGACTTTTTCAAAACACCTGCTAGAAGCTTAACTGTCGCCCGTCATAGGGTTACAAAACAAGGCGTCAGAAAAATCAAACTGGTGAACTTCATTTTAGTTACTCTATGCTGGACAGGTAGTCAACCAAAACTATCATAGTTTTGAAAACAAGTATAAATCACAGTAGAACGAAATTAATAAAAGTGTAGTCGACAAGGTAACGGTTATAAATTGCCGCGTCAAAACACCTGGCTTGTTTTATTTACTATTTTCATTTGGAGACGTTTAAAAAGCAAAGTTTCGTATTTCGTGACAGGTCTAAAGTGTTACGGACACGGCTGATTAATTGTACCAGTTTCAGCGTGACAGCTCCCGATTTAAAACTGGAGTATCAGCTTGGATTAACGGAGTGCTGAATGAAGAAACTTTCTCACAAGTGGATAATAATAGGGGAGTTCTTCACGCTTTGGTAACAGCCGTATTTTAGGAGATAGACACTTTACTAGAAATATTCAAAATTATGTCTATCTTAAACATTTATAATAAGTTAAAAAAATTCACTCGGGACAAGACTTGAACCCGCAACCTAAATATTCCCTAGCACGGGTTAGTGCTTTAGAAAAAACTAAAAGTGGTTAATATGTCTATCTTGTTTCAGGTTTTGGGGTCTGCAATCTCTAACAAAATAATCTCTCAGTAAACAGGACCTTTATCATATACTTAGCCTAGAGCCTAGCCGCAACCATGCTGCTATACATATCTGTTTCTCCCGCTACAGAGTAAGCAATATGGCTTTCTAATTTATCTAAGTAAAGCTTTTTATAAGGTTTACTAAATAAAGCTAATTGTCTGAGTAGTTTGTTCTAGATAAAGCTAACGATAATAATATCTCTAGTTGTGATGACTTACTTTGTTGCACCATATAATGTAAAAAGGTTCGCACTTTCGAGCTGATGCAAATAGCAGGTGTAATGGGGGATGGATCTTTAGTTGATGATGGATTGTTCTAGGAGAAATCTGGGTATGTGCCTTGCTCTAGCTAGAGTGTAGGAGAAGGAGTTACCTAAATTTGACAGCGTACAAACATCGGATGATTATGGAGACGGCTACGTCTGATGATTTTATTTTATTCTCTTCTTCTTCTTCTTTGATCCCTTTACCCCTCCGTGGAGTCTGGGGCTGACACAAGGGCTTTCCATATATCTATGTTTAGGGCAAGTTGCTACCGTCTCTGTCGTCTCAGAGAGAACGGATCTCTTCCACGTCTCTTCGGGATCGGCGTGAGCGTCCGGCGGATTTCCAGTCGAGAGCCACCTTCGGGATGATCGGGTCTTCGCAGGGTATTTCCCAGCCAACGCTTTTTGCGTGTCCTGATTTTACTCTCTACCATCAACATTTAAATTCTTCATTCCAGAGCTCAAAGCGTCCCAAATCAAACCACCCTAAAACGGCTTTCAGGGAGTCTGAAATTAAAACGAGCTCAAAGTGAATAATGCGACGGTAGCGACCGCAGGACGAGTCGCCGCGAATCCTTATCGTGTTCTTTGTCGAGCCATTCCGTGCTGCTAAGCAGTGGATGTTTAAAACAGTTCATTGAATTAAACTTAAATAGGGGCGACGGAAAACCAGTGCTGCCTTCGAAGCATGGCTGATCTAATTCAGCGATAGTTTGATAGGGTAGGGGTAACATAAGTAATTCTTCAGTCACTTTATTTTTAACCCCCAATACAAAAAGAGGGGTGTTATAAGTTTGACCTCTATGTGTGTCCGTCGGTGTGTCTGTGTGTATGTCTGTCTGTGGCACCGTAGCTCTTAAACGAGTGAACCAATTTAGATGCGTTTTTATTTATTTGAAAGGTTTTCTAGCGAATGTTTTAAGACATGTTTCATCAAAATTGGTTTAGCCATGTATGAGATATTCTTATTTTAAAAGACAGCGTCCAGTGGCACCTTCACTCACACTATATGAAGGAAAACATCGTGAGGAAACCCGTGGCTCTTATTTTAAGTTAGTTAATATGTCGGCAATTTTTTACATTTTGAATGTCGTAGTTATTAAACTTGTCTAAAGCCTACTCTACCGGAAACCTTACGTCATCTATCTAACCAGTCCACGACAGATGGACAAAAGGTGCCCAGTGTTGGGGAGAGGCCTATTCTTTTCTGTCCATTGCTAGAGTCTTTGTCCACTGTTTTCCAGCCGCCATTTTGATGTAATCGACCCATCGAGTCAGTGGACCGCCTACTGAACGATGTCCATCATCTTGTGGGTTTTCCGCCTATGGTCAAGGGTGCGATTCGTCAAAATACGTTTTTTCAATTCTAGTCCCACGATTTCTCATTTCAGAAGCCACCAGTCCTCCCACTAAGCGTCCACCGTTTTGGCCAATGAGCCAATCATTGCATTATTTACAGGCCTCTACCGTAGTGTTCATCATCATCATCATTGGAAACCTCTGTTGGTCCATTTCTGAACATATGCCTCTCCCAAAAAATTCCAATGTTGTCGGTTTGCTGCCCTTCATCATCCGCCCAGCGCCTGGGTGGGCGGCCTGGTGGGCTGGTATTTTGCCATTGTCTCCATTCTAGGACCTGCCTGGTCCAGCGGTTCTTATCCATTCTGGCTATGTGGCCTGCCCAGATCCAGATCCAACCGCAGTGTAACAGTGTCTTAGACCTGGCATTAACCGGCGCCAAGCAACAAAAGCCACTCGCGGACTAAGCGCGTCGTACAAACATTCAATTAAAATGCTAAGTCGCTCGTACTCCGAGTTCGCGGCAGACGGTAGACTTGGGCCGCTAAATAAAACGATAGAACGTCCATGTTGTGTGTCACAATTGACGTCACACAATTTTTTTTTTAACTTGGATTGGAGATTATCAAAAGATTCTCCCGACAAGTATATTTTGATTATCTAGTCGAATATTATCTTGACCATTAATTTTTACCTCAAAGGGATATACAATTTAATTTAATTTAAAGAAACCTCTATTATTTTTTAAAGAATTTGGAACCGTACAAGCGTGATCCTTGATACCTCTATTATATTCCAAGCAATTGGGTCTTTACAAACGTGATCGTATAAATATAAATCTAATGGTTCCGGTAAGTCCTCTAAAGGTAGGACATCACGGCAGCTATAACGCGCCCGAAACGTCGGGATAATAAGGTAATTAAAGCCTAAAACCAACAGCGATTCGACCCATGTACCTAATTTATAATTATAGTGCTTATTAAGGATTTAGTTGGCTTTCCTAATTTAATAAATAAATAAATACAATAATGTGTGAATATCGCGAGTCATTAAAATGTCAATTTACCTACCTATGTAATTTTTTTTTAACAATTAATGACGTCTGTGCATTTCTGTCTCCTTTTTCTTTGTTTTTATTCCTTTGCAGGGAAAGAGTTTTTGCAGTGAAAAAAAAAAAAAAACACTGACCGTCACGAAAAAATTGTGAAAACAAAGAGGCAAAATTTCTACAACTTCTTAGTCTGTAGTTTCGGCTTTTTCACTCGCGCAATTTATTCAGCGAATTCCTAACAAGGTGCTTCGGAGGTACCGCTGCACCTAATTTTGTTTTATTAGCCTTTGCATTGAGATCTGTCCTGCTTTTTAAAGCTTTTCGTGTTGGATTTTAATGAGATATTTTATTTGACGTCGTCGTTCCAGCGTCTGTTTTTAGGAATATGGCTGTTTCAGTTGTTCGCAAAATATAAGTAACGGGTATTTTAGTGCTTTGTAAACTGAAGAATCTTTTGAGTACGTTACTTAGACTATTTTAGTGGACTCTTTTAGGCACTAATACTTAGTTTCACTTTATGGATTTATGTAAAAAACGTCGTTTATCAAACTTCTTCGAATATGAAGTGACAACTCTAATACCTACTATTTTCTCTTGTATTTATTTATTTATATTATGATTTGGGAATGATAAATGGGAAATTCATATTTTACGAACTTCAGGGATTATTAAATTATCTAGTGCTACGAGAATTTCAGTTCAAAACCATAAAAGTACAAAAAAATACCAAACAAGTTTTAAAATTTGAGTCCTTTCTTCTCAGAGTACCTATAACATAAGGTAGAGCCGACAATATTTTCACTAGATTAAAAAGTAAGTTGCAGACAACGTCTCGGCGGTAGAAGTACCTATCTACCTAAGTAAACAAGCTTGGCCATTAATGAAGTGTCTATACGCGAGAGTGGAGGAGACTGCCAACTCGCCGTAAGCTCTCCTAATGAACAATCTGAAGGGAGCGGTTTGACTCTAATCTTTATAAATTACTTTAATTTCGCGGCCCGCGACTGGCAAGTAAGCTTTAATTACCTTTAAGGCGTATTAAAAATAACAAGTGTACGCCGCCTGAATCTAAGGAGGGCTTCCTGGAAAGTATTTGTCAACTGAAACTTGGGGCTTAGCTAAACATGGTAAGCCCAATTATTTCGAGAAAAAATGAAATTAAACAGATATTACACAACATTTAGGGTATGTCAGGTTACCTTAAACCTTTTTAGTGCACTCGGATAAAAACGTTGATTCTTATGGCTGAAAACAGTTGCTTACGATTTCGAAAAATTTTTCATCACTGATCTGATATCACAAAAAATTTCTCGGAGTCGGACCGACTTGCTTTTTTAAATTGTTAAATTAGTTTACCAGACGTCTTTTGTCGCCCCTTTTAAATACGCTTTTTTTAACGTTTAGGGGTGGACAATTGGACATGTCCCAGCAAACCAAAAATGTATGCTCTTCTAGTGCCATTAAACAGTTAGGAAATTGTGGACTTCGTTCGTATGGAGAAAACACTACTACTACTGTTATATCGTCTTAAGCCAGTTGGGCATGATTACAAAAATAGGCATAAACAAATTAGCTAGGCAAACCAGAAACCATAAAAAGCTAGCCAGTGGGAACAAGGCGGTTCACTTTCCAGCACTCAGGGCGGACAATACCTAGCGGCTCGCATGTCGCGGCGCCCTGGGGCTGCGCCCCCCGCAGGGCGCCGGCCAGGAGTCCGAGGGAGCCCTACCATCGAGAATTAAAACATTTCAGTCTTTTTCATGCGCTCCATGTTGCTAAGATGATTTTAAACAGTGCGCAGTGGCTTATACACCGGGTTCCCTTCGTGAAATCGAAACCTGTTTGTTCTAAACTTTTTTGCGTCGAACATTTCACTGACGTAACGTTAGTGCGAAAGCTATTGTGAGTAAAAAGTTCTACACACTGGCCTACCGCAGCTTGCTTAAAAAAAAAAACTCAACATTGAGGATGGTGTTTCTAGAGTAGAGGCCATGGGCTGCCCACTGCGTCGTTGAATAGGTGGACCTGGGTGCTTAATGGATATTGGACGTCTAATTGAGTGGACTTATTATGGATGGATTTGAAATTGATTGTTTGTGAACTAAGTGACGTCTAAACAATGGATAGCCTAAGTGACTTTCAATCGAATGAACAAAAGCAAACAAACTAATAAATATATAGAAAAACATGGTCTTTACAGGCTTATTATATAAAATCGAGATTGTCTGGGACATTGTGATCGTCCAGTGCCTATACCATCCTCTCAACTGAAAGTTGTTTGTCTAGTTACCACGATTTGGTCTATCCACAGGAAAGATAATATTTTTCTACCACTGTTTGACGGTGTTTTGTGCATCCCCATACCATTTTGAGATTCTAGTTTGTAAACTAAAACCTTGCATGAAAAATCTCTCGTCTTGGAAATAACAGGAATTCCTAGAACAACGGAATCTACGGCACGAGAACCTTGTCAAGCCCAGCAGGGTTCCTAGAAGCAGCATAATGTAGTATCCCCCAGTCTCCCACTTCGAAGTGGGTCGAGGCAGGTCGCGGCAAATCCGATTACAATCTGCGCCTTCGAGAACTTTCTGTAACAAGCTTAGAGGCCACTCAACAATTATTGACGTAAATTGTTAGCGAGAATACCGCGGCTTAGGTCCTGCGTTCGGCGGGGCAGAGAGTTGAAAGTTACTAGGATATCATTTTGTATCTATCCTCTCAAGTCTCCTATACTAATATGCAAGTATAAACACACTGTATATATCTTCAAGAGCATGGTAAATGTACTAACATCTAGAACGCACAGATCGAGCTATATTTGCCTGTCTGCCACTTATTTCTACGATGGCAAATAGGTTGAATTTCTGTCTGAATATAAGAATGAATCCATGAGTCATATTTACGCGGTGTGCTTAGATCAAAACTGCACTACCCGTGAATTTATTTTGTGCGGAGTCTGCGGAGACCAATACAGTATTAAAGCTCTGATTTCTGACTGAATTTCAACGTTTTACGAGCCACGGCTAAGCCAGAAGCAATTCCACAGTTTTGCTACCGCAAAGAAACTATAAATACCGGAGTTGCAGGCATATATTTTCCAAAAAATCCAAATCTATTTGACCGCAACGGTCGGCTGTACATAAAGAGGGGCGGTCGCGGCATAAAATGTCCAAATATTTTCTATTTTGATAGGTTTCATATTTCTGACGGCAGGGGGCGCGGCGGCGCTCGTAAAGCGGCAAGGTTGGCTTCGTGCCCTAACTTAGTATTTTATTAACGATATGGGCTAAGGTACTGCGTGCTCACACACATTTTAAAACATATTCTACGCGCGGATGTGCCCGCCTCGGACATCAATAAGGGTCCCCGACCGCTTGCCAACGGTTGCTGCTGCAAAATATTATTTTATGCCTCGTGGTTAGAATAAAATAGAATAGAATAAAATTCATGCAGCTAAATATAAGTCGAAAGATAGGAGAAACATTTTGTGCGAGCTCTTTGAAGCCGGATCTGTGGAAGGTGAATGTTTGTGAATTCAGAAATAAACAGACGAGTATGAGAGGTGCATTTGGACGGAGGTGAATTAAAAACACGAAAATCGCCACAAAGACTAAACACCGCGCTCTGATTATTAATCCGGCCCGTCTACAGTGGCACCACATTTATTGAGTTTGGAACGATTTTGATTTGCTCAATATTATGCAATTATTTTATTTAGTTTAGAGAAATTGCACAACGCCCACTAATCGCTGGAACTCACAATAAAAAATCACTTACAGATTTTTCAGGACATTGACAGGGTATTGAAAGGTAGAAAATCCTGTCTTAAAACTGTTCATCTTTATTTCAATGTTCACGTTCAGTACCGCCGTGTAGAGAACAAGATAAAATTAAGATGTGACAGGCCTAACATGATTGCCATATCACTCGATATAACGCTGACTTTGGCTCTTATCGAGATATAAAGAGCGGTACAGGTAGACAAAGGTGTAAGTAGTGTATCATGCTTTAAACAATTTTAATGAGACCGGTCATAAATTAGCTGTAACAACATAGAAATAAAGGATTTCGTAACATGTGCGCCCATTGTAGCGCGGTCGCCTGTCGGTCATCATCTCAGTGACGTGGCATACACGTTTAGTCATACCATACATCGTACCATACATACACGTATTTCCGGTGGAATTAAAAACGCGAGCGCCGACACATGACAGCTGTTTACCTCCGCGCAACCGGCCGCCCGACACACCTATAGCCAATACCTACCTAACTTTATTTCAGCAGTGTGGATTTGGCAGTATGGCGAGTTGCTTGGTTGGGCATGATGGTGACGCGCTTGGCGTGGATGGTGCACAGGTTGGTGTCTTCGAAGAGACCGACCAGGTAGGCCTCGCTCGCCTACTGGAGGGCCATTATGGCGGAGCTCTGGTAGCAGAAGTCATTTTAAGGGCCTGTCATAATTTACTTTAAGGCTGAGATAGCAGCGTGGCGGGAAATTATTTTTTTTTACAGTTTTTTTACATTTTGTAGCTAAACGGAGCTATTTTTCAGCGATTTTTCGTTTGCGGCAATAACATAGTATTCTTTTCATTATTGTAAACAACATAACAAAAATAATTCAGCCGATTATGTGTTCTGGTCTACGAAGCAGTGGCACTGCCCAAAAAACTTGCCGTAGACCAGAACATACAGGGTGTTAAAAGACCGCCAACAAAGCGAGAAACCACGTATTGTCCTCATCATAAGGAAAATTTTTGCCCAAGGAACTATGCCTGGGAAATCAACGGTTTCCGAGATAATGAGGTTCAAAGTCGGACTTTTTATAACTTTTTTATTGCAGAAATGCATTCAGTATCTAGTTCTTAACATACCTTCTCAAGAAGCCATATCAAAATTATGAATATTTCTTACAAAAAACGACGTTAAAATTACAACCCGCAATGTATTCTAAACATCGGCTCTTCAACTTAATTAACTTAAACTGATACCTACGCTTGCGCAATATGACTTCTGTACGTTACACATCCATTGCGTGATAAAATATTTTTCAAAATTATAACCTAAAAAACCAAAATCATTTCCCAGCAATAATTTATCGAAAAAGTACTTTGTTTTGGTGTCTAGTATGCGTGGCTTTCGGGTCTGTTGGCGGTCTTTTAACACCCTGTATAATCGGCCGAATTATTGTTGTTCTGTTGTTTACAATAATTAAAAAATATACTTTGTTATTTCCGCAAACGAAAAATCGCTGAACAAAAATAGCTCATTTTAGCTACAAAATGTAAAAAACTGTGAAACACGTTGCTATCGTCCTCCCTTAAGGATTTGAAGTTCTTCTGTAATTGCAGTCGTGCGTATCTCGCTTCATATTATAAGGCTTCCACGTTTTCTATTTGGAAATTTTAGGCAAAAATCGTTCAAGTAATAAATAAAGCGGAAATCCTTCATACACAAACTAAATCAGCGTCTATTCTGAGCCGTGATCCGTCCTAATCCCGAGCATTGGCTTCGGTTTATTTTAATTTTTCATAATACTGTTGGTTTTGGACGCCCCAGTGCCGAAATAAAAAAAAACTTGGGTGTTTCGTGATAGATCGGCGTGTAAGTGCTTTATTTTAGGTGTTGACTAGATGGTTGTGGCAGCGCCGGCGCCGGCTGATGCGAAGGTGCGGAAAACTGACGTTTCTGCACAAATCGGAAAGACACACAAGGTTCACTCTGAAATTAATTGTATTGTATTGTATCAGGTGAAAGGTAAATGCGCTAGGGGAAGGACACCAACCAGATGGTCTGATGCGATAAAGACAGCGGCTGGAGGAATCAGTCACGGGGCACACTATATGACGGAAGAACGTTCCAAATGGAAGCCAGTACGACATGGTCTCGATCCTCGGCCATGAGGAATTGATGAAGAAGAAGAGCAAGACCTAACTTAGGCTGGCTCAAAAACTAGGTTAAGAAATTTCTTGTAAATAATTAATTTCTGGTGCACAATAAATTGTTATCTATCAAACGTCAATTTGAAAGGGATCGCGATAGATTCAAAAGTTACACATTTACGCCCTTGACCGCGAGATGTGGGCAAAATCATTTCATTTCATTTATTTTTTTTATTTATTGACACAAAAAAATAACACAATCAAAGGTAATACAATAACAAACTTATTTGATACAAATTCTGTGGCTGATGATTGGTAGGTACATAAATAGATGATACCCTGTCTCCTAAACTAGGTTGCCCTGTATTTTAGGAGTCCAGTGAACACAAAAACATAATAATCTGTTTCAGCCTTTAGTTAGTGATTCCTCCTTGAATCGATTGTGTTAGAGAGGAGCAAACCTTCTGTACTTCACATGTTGTAGCGTCCCACAACATTGCGCTGCTACACTTTTGCAGCGACTTAGCTCGCTGATTGAAACGTGTAACTACCCTTTGATCCAACTTACATAGTGTATTCACTCATAAATTACAGTTACTGAGCACTCTTTGTTACAGTATTAATCGCTTTATTGTTTGTGTGCGTCGAAATTGAGGCGAGATCAAAAGATTTTTCTCTACATTGTATAATGGTGATTTATCGATATTGCACTTTATTCTTTGAAGTTTTGCCGCGATGAGTATGCAGTCTTTGAACTATCTAGGAGAGTTCATAATATTTGGAATGCTCACTTCGTTTAATTTAAAAACAAACGTTTACTTACATATTTTTTGCATCATTGTGTTTTTGTAATGAACTAAATAATCGTACAGTATACCTGGCGTAGTTTGTATGTGTTTAGCGTCCGACCCAAAGAATTATTGAATTCGACAGTGGAATGAAGGCACCGAGAAAGCGTAAATATACATAAAATCCTCCGGCTACGAGCGCAGGTATTGGCTACCATCTTGTGAATGCTGCTGAATCTACACTTCTTCTTCTTTGCATGCCTCTCCACTAATGGAGGTTGGCCGTCACCTCTTCATATTCTTTTCTATATTTTGCCAAGCGAAACAGATGTACTCGTATATCCGTCCATTCCTTGACGTTTCTGAGCCACGACTTTCTTCTACCAGCACGACTCTACACTACAAAGTGTAAATCAAATTAAAACTAGCCATTTCATTCCTTCAAGCTTGTTAATCATCCGTAAAGACCAGTAATAACACCAAATCACTTCATACTTCGGGCGGTGTTTCGGAGCAATTGGCGGGTATTTTCTACCTCCATGGGAGAGTGATGTGCATTCCGCGCACCGTGTACTGAGCCCGGCGAACACGCGTAGTGTTGTGTAAATCACACACCGCTCGCTGGGCACACCTGCTGGCAGGAGCACAGGGTTGGCTTAGAGTAGACTTTCACGTTATGTCAGGGGCAAACTCCATCAAAGCGGATATGAGATTGCTTTCATATGTTTTATTTCATTTATCGGTGCGGTTTTTTTTTTATTCAAATAAATAAAAAAAAACATCTAATCTTCGCCCATCTGCACTTTGGTGATTCTTTATGAGCTTCTCTTATCTTCATCACTCATGCATCAACCAAAACGGATCGTCAAATACGGAGTCAAGAAGGGAAACTCAAGACTTCAGAACGCAAATACAAGTGATTACTCTCAATCCTCTCAATATAACACATCAAAATATGGTGCGGCGGTGAATGGGACTGGTAGGTGATGATGATGATGATGATTCCATCCGACCGGATTCGGTCACGGCGGCTGTTGCGGCTGGGGAAGGCGTCGGTCATGTGCCCTCATATGACTTATGTAGCCTATCTTGGCTGTAAAAGTGCGGTTGCACTGGCAACACGTTTACATTCCATTAGAATAGTTGTACTGTATGGCCGCTGGCGGTCTACATCTTAGTACATCACGTCTGGCATCAAGACTGGTAGGTAATCATATAAGGTAGTGGCCACCACTGGTGTCAGAGTATTTAGGCAGCCCAAAGGGCGAATGGGAATTAGGTGGACTGTATTGCGGGCGAACTAGGTGGACACCGGTGGTGCTTGTTGGCTGCACAAAGGTTAAGAATACCTCACCTGAGTGCGTCATTCGAACCGAATCTTTAACGTCATTGACACTCTATCAAACACCCATTTTTTGTGGAGGCCTCCTCTCCAGCAGTGGACAAAACAGAGGCTGATGATGACAACGTGAGGATTGAATAGTCTACAGCTCTCTATGTCCGAATCACATTTCAGAAACCATCGCTGTAGCCGCAGCAGCGCGGCCGCTGAAGTCGCGACTCTTGTTTTGCGCCTTCTGTAATGGGTGCGTACAGACCGTCCGAGCAGCTCACCTCGGTTGGCGAATGCTCGGCCAGTTCGGTATAGACGTACAGTTAGGTGACAGTACTACTCACTGCCAATCCTGCATCTAGCCTGCAAAATATTTTACGTAGAGTACACTTTTTTTAGGGAAGTTCATAATATTGACGCGTACAACTTCCAAGCGCTCCTGAAAACCATAAAGCGGAGGAAAATGCAATATTTTAGCCTCAAAATGCGCAACGACAAATATAACCTTCTGCAAGGGAAAATACAGGGTCGCCGAAGACCTGGCCGCCCAAAAACATAATGGCTAGAAAATCTCGCAGAATGGTTCAACACCAGCCACACACAACTCTTCCGAGCCGCAACACCACGGGCCAAAGTGGCCGTAGTGATAGCCGACCTCCGATAGGAGATGGCACCAATAGAAGAAGAAGACAACTTCCAACTATAGTCGGTTGGGCCCGGCCAGTCCCAGTCCTCCTATAGCTTCGACTGCAGCTTTGGCAAAACGCTCGGTCAGTCTGTCCACGGCTAATGGCGGTTTAACCGCCGCCCAACGTAAATAACCGGCGCAAACGACACAATTCGATGCGCACTGCATACATCATTAGGTATTCATTTGCTCACTGCACGTTATGCTCCCCAGAATGTATGGCTTTTGTTATTTATTGCCCTGGAAGCTATTAAGGTTGCGATGTGACTGAGATAGGTGCGCGAAAAGTGGTAAGTGATTAAATTTGACTTACTGTGTCAAATCTAATAGTTCCACTAAGTGCGGGAAATTCAGGATAATGCGCGCGGGATGAGAATGGGATGGAACCTTGTCAAAGTCAATCGAAAACATACTTTATTTTACTTTGGCAAGGTTGCGCGGGAAATTCAGGATAATGCGCGCGGGATGAGAATGGGATGGAACCTTGTCAAAGTCAATCGAAAACATACTTTATTTTACTTTGGCAAGGTTGCGCGGGAAATTCAGGATAATGCGCGCGGGATGAGAATGGGATGGAACCTTGTCAAAGTCAATCGAAAACATACTTTATTTTACTTTGGCAAGGTTGCGCGGGAAATTCAGGATAATGCGCGCGGGATGAGAATGGGATGGAACCTTGTCAAAGTCAATCGAAAACATACTTTATTTTACTTTGGCAAGGTTGCGCGGGAAATTCAGGATAATGCGCGCGGGATGAGAATGGGATGGAACCTTGTCAAAGTCAATCGAAAACATACTTTATTTTACTTTGGCAAGGTTGCATCGACGGGAGTTTGCTTACCGCGCGGGTCTCAGTTCCAAAAGGTCGCATCCCATTCTCATCCCGCGCGGATTATAGCAATTCTTATTTTCTTCAAAATCATCTATTCCTCAAAAATATTATGTCATTCTTCGCATGTGATTTTGCAATGTGGATAAAACAAAGGGGACGTGCAAAAGAATGCGGTAAATTGAAAACCATGGACTGTGGTTGTTTGTTGCACCATACAAGAGTGAATTTCCTCAAAAAGAGAACTTTAATATCAGTTCGCTGAAACTCTTCTTGTTTAACCTCTTTTACTGGTAGCTCTTTATTATAATAAAGCAACCTAACAATAGCTCCCGTCTTCCATTCTCTCTCTACAACAAATTAATAGAGCAATAACCTCAAACAGCTGAGCGACGAGACACTTCAATATTTCTTTGATAATGGCGGCCGTTCTTTTAGATGAGCAACAGAATGAGTGAGTTGTGTGTGGGTTGCCCACCTGAGGGTTCTAGGTTCATAAATATATCGCCATCCAACTGTGATGGAATCCGGTAACTGATTCATCATCTATTCGCAACGCGATGTGGAAAATTCTTTGAAAATGTACCCACGGCTATTTGTTTACATAGGAGGGAAACACAATGTTTCCATAACTTTGGCGTCAAACTATCAATCTAGGGTGCCTTTTTTTTGTTGTTAGCGTGCCTCGTAATATTAGCTTTTGTTTTACCAAAATGTAAAGCAGCTATGTTTTTTTTACGTTTTGAGATTTTTTTTTACACAAAAACTCCATGGTGTAAAAACTTTAGATCCAATTGAATGACATTTGGCTTGAGAGTAGTAAAGTCTAGCTATCATGCAATGACAAAACTTATTGTCGTAGGCTGTCTTATTTTATTTAAAAGTTTTCATAAAGTGATTGTAAAAAAAAATTGCAGGTTCAAGTCCTGTCCACCTACAGTTATGGGTAGCAAAGGTATGTTGACGACCCGTTTGGAAAGGCCGGCTGCATAGAATAAGTCTATGGCCGGCTGTGTGAAGTTTCACCTAAATGAGTCCAACCGATTGAAAGGCCCATTGTGGTCCGGGAATAGAGTCAGGTAGGAGCATAAATCTCGGGCGCGGCGCGACGGTTACCCACATTCCAAGCCTATATTTAAACAACGCGATGCGTTCTAAATAAAAACTCTATAGGTGGGTTACTTAGCTATGAATTGGGGAAGTACAGAAAGAACGATTGAGTCACTTGATTGATAGATAGATAGATAACAGATTTATTTACAAAAAACATAATACGAACATTAGACACAGATTGGGCGTTATGTGTAATGGCAATACGAGTATAAAAGGATCTGAACTCAGCGTATGCTAAGGTATTGCAGGAGCAACAACCTGTTGCGCTGATTTTCAGTCAAGGCCTGAGATGGGTGAAGAATGAAAAAAAAATACTAGATTAAAAATTCAATAAAATTAAAATAAACAGCTTGGATAGTCCCGACTCCGCGGCACGTCAACCTGTGGAGCTTTGATTCAAGATAACCACATGCATACACTGCATATTTGTGCGCTTCTGTGCTTCGGAAGGCACGTTAAACCATTGGTCAGTTTGTTATTGATTAATAACAATCGTTAAGCCATGTCAGAAGTCCTTTGGGCGGCCTAAAAACTCTGACACCAGGGGTGGCCACTACCTAACTGCATACTGAAAAGAGTTGTACGTAGTGTACCTTCTGTTTCTTCAATTTGTGTTTCAGTGCAGTGTAGTCGCCTTAACTCAAGTATGGGCAGAAAGCGGAGGGACTTCTCAAAATAACGCGCCGGTGCTTTACGTCACTTTAAAGTGCATGACTAATCAAGTACAAGAACTGTGATTATTTTGTTACGAAAGTTATCGATCCTTTCTACTTTTTATACATCATAACTGAGCCTAACCCAGGGTTCACCAATAGCTAGGTACTTAAACAAAACAATTGAAGTAAACTTATTTTTGGTATTCATTGCAAGTTGTTTTAGTTAGCCTGGATTTTAGTGTCCCACTACTAGGCAAAGGCCTCCCTTCCTGTCTTCCACACATCTCTAATTGAACGTACCGGTTTCTTTACATAAATAGAGTTTATATTCCATCTTTTTTATACTTTAAGTACGTATATTATGCTAAAGAAGCTCTACCTTACCTCGTAAATAAACATCTAACTAACTAATAACGGTACTGCAAGCTGTTACACTTGAAAATGCTTTAATTATTTCTGTAGGTACCTGACCGGTAGGGCGGGCGGCGCGCGGGGCGGGCGGTTGACACTTGACAGTGACAGGCGACTGGTGACAGGTGACAGATTGAGGCGGCGAGCGCCCGCGGACACCTATTGTTTTCGCACACCTTTTCACGAGCTTTTTACACTGTTATTTTCAACCCGTTGAAATTGCGCTGCTGTTTTTTTAGGCGTTAAATGTTTCGGAAAAGGGTGCGCTTGGATTGGTTTGGGCAAGATCTCTGTTATGCTGCTCCTGGTATATATATCTACTTTTTATTTTCTACGGGGGACGTACCGCTCTATGTAGATAAAAAAGTGGGAACAAGATATCATATTTATGTAGATATGGCACTCATGTGAGGCACTGACTAATGTAATGATTATGATAGAATTTAAAAAAACTTCAACAAGATTGCCCAAATGCCCATAGTTCTGACTGGGGGCTAATTTTCGGGAATCTCTCATTAGACCCAATCTCGAAGGAAAAACTCATTTTGCGGCAAACATTTAGAAGCTGTGATTATATTCTCACGAAGTCTTCGTCGACATAAGGCACAAGATTTCTGCGAGATGTTCGCCTTTTTCGCTCGCCATGACTTGAGTGGTCGGGAGCACTCGAGCTCGAAATTATCGAGATTTTCCTTCAAGATGTGTCGAATGCGAGGTTCCCGAGAATTAGCCTCCTGGGGGTCTACCGGCTAAGACGAAGCCGATTAACAGTGGCGAAAATCGAAGTTCGATTTATGAAAAATGAACTGAGTGGCAGTAAAATGAACTGGGTGGCAGTACTATTTTCAAAAATCGAACTTCGATTGTCGCCAATGGTAATCGGCTAGATCCAGGGACCCATGGATTACAGTCCCTGGACTGTAATCCTTTATACATTCCAATAGGATGAGCACACCTAATTGTGTGGGCACAAGAATAGGCAGTCTCGATTAAACGAATCGCGATCGGCGAGCCACTCGCGTCATCTTCAATTAGCACTAATGTACGGGAGGCGATAAATTGCGTTGTCGCAGCTATTTTCTTTTCGTCTGTGTAATTTAGGATCTAAAATAGCCGTGGCACGGCGGAGGTGCGCCCGTATTTTAGCAGTTTTACGCTGATGGGACGAGGGGCACAAAAGACGGACGACGCAGAAAGTCTGGTTCGAAAGGTTGAATGTGTAGCTTAGAGAGACAACGATTCCAACTAAACCACAGGGCAAAGAAGATTTTTCCTGCGAAATAAACTAAGCGGATATTATGTCGTAGATTTGAGTTTTTTTTTTAAGTCATTAAACATAAATATTAAACGGCCAAGCCAAATATTTTGAATAAGGTGTAGAGTTTGTGAAGTAAGGGCTTCTAGAGTTAGGGCGTGTAGAGTAAGAAGCTTGGCTCTACATGAGATCTGATAGCTTTTTGACAGTGCAAGGTGTATCGTCTTGGCAATATTTTACATGAAAATGTTTTTTGTGGGATCATGTTTTACTACCTTATTTTATATTTTAATAACGGTCCTTTGAAAATGTAATATTTCTCTGCGGGTTCAATATTTGTAGGAAGCTACTGCACTGATTCCAAGTGATCCGCTGAGGAGAATCGTTCTCCATCTCCGAAGATCTTCATCAGATCTTCACCATTTTTAATGCGACCACACGGGAAGTACCTATACCCTTTGAAACAAAAAAAAAAAATCATCAAAATAGGTCCACCTAGAAAAAAGTTCTGAGGCAACAAAAATTAAATACTACTAATAATAAAATCTGCTATTTTGATAGTGAACCAATATTTTGACAGGTTCTTGATTCTATAGACAAAGTGAATCTTCGGTGGACAACGAGACCTCGAATCGATGGAGGAAGTGGATCTTCGGTCTGGATGACGGCCCGGAGGTAGCAGGTTCGTCTCTTTATGCGCACTACACGTGGTGCGATACGTCCGAAAAGCAATAAAAGTAAGTGGAGGAAACATTTACATGCAACATTAAAACGTCTGTAGTTACAATTTATTTGTTATGATTCTAAGAAAATTGTGTTTCTATTTTGATAATTTTAATCCCCGTGCTTCGATCTCGAGGCAATGTCTGTGAGTTTGGCAGGTGTTCGGAGACCATTCTTACGCGGTCGCGATAGAGGTTATAACTGAGAGAAATACTGCAGTGACTTTCCAATAGTTACTGTCGGAGAGCACGATGAACGAGGTGTGTTGAAGCCACCGCAACAGACCGATTGTTGTGATTTGGGGATTTGCACCAAGTTTGTTTTGCACGACGCGCTTATTTATTACATTTTGGGCTCCGCAAATTGCCGTTCGTTTGTTGCCAACAATAACAGGTTATCGTTGATAATGCCAACCTACTTCTGGGACATAAGCCCCCGAATTAATTGCACCTCGCAACATTCCTCCGCTATTTATTTCACGCGCACTGGCACTCCACATTCTTAGCAACCAAAAGACCCGGCGGTAAAAACGTTATATTTTCATTGCGAACGTCGACCGAAAACGGCTAAGCACTTCACAAGTACTAATTTAGTAAAATGTGTAGGTGGGGGAGTACGGAGAGAGCGCCCTCGTCTCAATACCATCTTAATCCGTGTCGGCGGTGCTCGGGAGTGGGTAAATAAAAACCTAATCTAAATGCCATTAAAACTAGATGCGCCACCCGCAAGAGATTTAAGACCTGGCGCGCGGGGAACGTCGCATTTTGTAGCGAAGCTTCTTCGAGGACGCAGTTTTGGCTCCTAACTTCGAGCAAATAAACTTTACGCATGACCTTTACGAAAGATTTACGTATCCAGCCAAAGGTACCCGCGTTTGAGAGCTGAAAAACGTACGTTTACGACTCGGGGGAGATCATAAAGGAGCGGCCGGTTCCACGTACGCGGGCCGTATATTTGCCCTGTGATTTATGTGTGCGACATTATATTTAGTGCATCGGGGCGACTCACCTTGCGTGCGACATGGTGAGACACAGATGATGCACTCGACACACCACGCATATTCCTCAAATAGGCGCTCCAGGCGATCTCCATAGATGAGCAAGTTGTCCGCAGATTCAGGTTCTTTGTGTTCTTCTGTTTTGTGTCCGCGCCCGTCGGCTACAGTCGTGAGAAAACAAACACCTAGACATCGCTGTACAATGCATTTGTTACTGCGACCTGCCAGATAGACTTAAGACATCTTCAGACAAGAACACTCTCACTAGCTTAATCTCCTTCCTGCTATAAAGGCTTACAAAGAGACCTGGCTTTGTCTCTTTTCAGAGTGAGATGTTAGTTGCTCGTGATTTATTGTTTTGTTAATTTTGGCGTATTTCTAGCACTTTGCGCAGTGCAACCAACTTATCAGTTGCACTAAAACTATTAATTGTCTGATCTAGATGAGTGCGTGGTCTGTGGCGCGCATATGTCGGTCGTCTCATATGATGTACCGCTGAGTCGCGTCGCTAAATTGTTCGCGGAGCTCCTAAACGCTAAATGCTCTGACGAATTGTTGCGTCTACATTGTCGAGACACTGCACTAACAGGAGGTGTGTTATTCCAGCCACATTAGATTGTTATGCACACAACTCAAGAACTGTGTGTTTTGGTTGGAGGCCGAGCGGCTTGACCCGCGCCGACGTCGTAGGTAATGCACGCGTCATAACGCCAGCAGTAAAACGGTCTATTTCCAAGCACTGCATTGTTGCCAGCATTCCTAAGTGGAGATTTATACCGCCAAAGCACCACTTAACAAGGTTCAATAAATACCTAAGACAGACAGTGCGTCGTAAACCCTAAATTCGCGCTATGGTTCCGGGTTCCGCGCAGACCGCACGGCATTCGAGCTAGCACTAAAATCCAGCACGGGCTATAAAGCACGCCTTCATGTCTGCCCACCCAGCGACAGTACCGCGTGAAGATAATTAATGTGCGCTGTTTATGAATTGTTGTAACAAGTCGAACTTCCATTGTACGTACAGATCGTCCAGATAATGAACTTCTTCAGGTGGCAGGCGAAGCCTAGTTGGACTAGCCGTTCTTAATCGACTGGCAAAGTTAAGCAAGAACGGCCGCGGTCCGTCAATGGATGGGTGACCGCTAGTGGCAATTATATCTGAGCGCTTCCGTGCTTCGGAAGGCACGTTAAACCGTCGTTGGTCCCGGTTGTTGTTGCTTAATAACAATCGTTAAGCCATGTCAGAGGCCCTGTGGGCGGCCTTAAAACTCTGACACCAAGGGTGGCCACTACCTCATACGATTACCTACCTACCAGGTGGCAGGCATCTATCAGAACTCCCGGCTGTCATTATGGCCACATTATTTGTAATGTAACATTATGCATGTAAACGCTTTAACTTGTTTGACCGCCTTACCCAACGAGAAAAAAAGTTTACCCTCCCAGTTTAGAGGTGGTCAGGACACTACAAAGTAGCACCATAAGGTTTGCTTTAAAAGCCCAAAAATCGTAATCCGAGGTGTGCGCGTGTCAGGGCGGAAATACGTACCCCAGGCGAGCCACTTCCGGTAGATAAGTGGGAGTCTCTGACCCAATTTCCGGTTTTCACATTTCATAGATCTCGCGCTTGATAATTTCGGATTTGCGAGCAAAACTTCGGAGCCCTGCCATCTGTACCTATTATGTATTATATCTCTATCTAAAGAAGGAAATCACACAACAGCCCACTAACTAAGATATTACGATTTGGACCATGGGCTTCTTTGGCCCATTTTACTTACTAATATTGTTCAACATTGATGAAGCCTGTGTCATCATAGATATACATTATTTATTGCCTGATAGGATCTTGAAGTGGAGTCAACTTTATTCAGTGGCAGATAAATTCAAATCAAGCGTGACAACAACTAATTACAGACTCTATTTGATCTGTTTCTATTGAAACAAAAGTGATAACACTATGATAGTATTAAAAAAAAGTATGGTACCGATGATAGCAAGGAACATAAATTGTGAAAACAAACTGCAACATGTTGTAGAAATGACGACAGCGAAGTAGCAGCCAACCTGACGGCACAAGGTGTCACAGCAAAGATTAGCGTCTCGATGACACAACTTAACAAGCAGCTGGACGTTCTCCTAAACCCGTAGGAGATCAAAGATGGCCGGTGCCCCTCGGCGGTGGTAAATTAATATCTCTTTGAAGTGGGCGACAATTCGACAAACTTATTACCTAGCAGCCCGCGAATGTTGGGACGTGAAAATAATTTCACTCCCGACCACCAGGCGTGTTTATTTGTTTAATCACACGGCGGAGGGCAAGGTGGTGAAGATTGAAGATTAGTTATCAAATCTCGGGTCTCAAGTGGAATTGGGCAGGACAATTGGTGAAGCGGGAAGATCTCAGTTGGCCAAGAGCAGTAACAGTGATGGTTGAAAGCTGGGCGATGGTCGGTGGGAAGACCAGCAGCCCGATTGTTGGACGGACGAGCGACTATGAGAGATCGCGAAATGGGGGAATTTCATTCCCAGTAGTAGGCTAGGCAGAGGTGGGCTGATGATGAAGGTAAGAGTGCGTCGGTTATTTAAAGAAGTTAACTTACTTTAGCGAGAGGTTTGAAACGTTATCTCATTTGTGTTCCCCTTGTCACGAACACGTATTATGTTGCCGCTTGGATCTCGACCGCAGCAACTGCAGACTTCGTGAAGCCCGGCGACACTACTGGTTTGTATGTAATTCTATGGAACACCATTCGAACCGGGCGACTTGTAGTCCGCATAGAAATACATACAAACCGTAGTGTCACCGGGCTTCACGAAGAAGACAAACCGGCACCTTTGTCACAAAACTGTTAGCTTCTTGTGCAGTCAGTTTTGAAGCGTCCGCTCTTTGGTCGTTTTGGATTCTCAGATATGTCATCACAAACTTACCTGCCATGTCGTAGACGTAAAGACATCACCTTAAAGGCCGGTTACCTGTGTGTCCGTCTATTCTGGGAGTTCCCGAGAGCTCTCAAACCGCTAATAAATGAGGCGAAACAAAGCCGTCGCTTTGATCTCGCAGACGTTGACTAGACTACTGTCAGTAGCCCAGGGTTATTAGAGGAACTAGCTGAACTAGGTAAGACAATGGTTACCTCTAAGGGTGGTATTCTAGAACGCTACTTAAACTCAGTTTAAACAGAGTTCAGACTGTCGATAAAACAGTGCATGTTTTGATATGAAGGGAGGGATATTCAAATCAAAACATGCACTGTTTTATCGACAGTCGACACCTTGAACTCTGCTTAAACTAAGTTTAAACAGAGTTCAAGGAGCGTTCTAGTTTGAACTGAGTTTAAACAGAGTTTAAGTAGCGTTCTAGTTTGAACTGAGTTTAAGTAGCGTTCTAGAATACCACCCTGTCTATGATCTGGTGGAAGACAAATTGCGTAGACAAACGAACTCTCCTTTGTGCTGGAACATACAATGTGCTCAATAAATGAAGTAGGTTGAGGCTTTGATCTCACTGAAACTAAATAGACTTTGGATATAAACTACCTAGTTACCATGCTTTGAAAACGTTTTATTGCTAAAATGTAATAGATTCTACTTAAATAATGTCAAGTTGAGAGTTTGCAAAGTCCAAGGTTTGTGCGTGCCGCGTAACTGGAACTAGAAATCAGATTACATCGTGTGCGGGTGACGGGTGCATCCCTCAGCGATGAGTCGGCCCTACTCGCCACTCCAAGTACAAGAACGCAACAAATAACTCAACTAAAGTAAGTGCTCTTTGGACAGAAAATCTATTAGAGCATCCGCGTATTGCTCAACTCTAACTCCCGTGCGGTTACGAGCGGAAGTGAAGCATTTCAGAGACGCGCATTCTTGTTACCTGTGAGCTAAATATACCACCGACAGGGCGATCGGATACGCCTCACCGCTCACTTTGATCTACCTTTACGACCTTTTTCTTCTTTATGCAGTTTCCTTTAGTAAGAGAGTTGTGAATCTGCTTGCCAACCAGCAAGCACTCGGCAGGTTCGGATTCAAGGAGCGCAATAACTCAAAAAAATTGCAAACCATCTTCCTCTTTCAACCAAAGGACGGGATGATGATGAAGCTTTTCTAAAAGATGTCTATTTGCTTTACAATAGCTACTATTCTCCACAGAAATGTAGTCAAAGTTATTGTACCGCAGTCAACTTTAGATCGACGTCTTCTTCTACCCATCTTGCTTTGGATGATGATTTGAAGGAGTTCACCGTTGTCTTATTGCCGAATAATTTTTAGTACACACGACAACACGTCAGACTGTAAGTACACTTCTGTTGTAAAGTCGCCCGTAACGGAACCGAGTAGAGTGCTAGCGTGTAAAGGTCGACGTGCTGTCATGTGTACAGCACCATCCACATACTCCTCCTCTTTCACAGCCAGTTACCTCACGTGACATTTACTTTTGGTTTTCTTTTTAGAGTATTTTTTGTCGGTCTTCGGTATTTCGAAGTGCGTTCTTAACTCCCATGTCGGTACGAGCGGAAGTGTGTCGTTTCGGAGTTTCACATTCTTGTTACCTGTGAGCTAAATATAGGGAGCACAAGAGCACAACCGACCGGGAGGCGATCGGGCACGCCCCGCCGCTCCACTTTGATCTGCTGCGGCCATCGGAGACAAAATATTGTTCCTACGTGTAAACGTACCGACGACCGTGTAAGCTTTAGGATTTTAGGCAAGATGACGCACCATCACAATCTTTAAGGAGGTAGGCAGAGGCGAAATTAATGTATTTTAAGTGTTCATTATTTCCTATTAGTTGGGGAAAGCGCTGAATGCCGACTTATTCCCCGCGCTCATTGTCATTGATTCAAGAAAACTTGTAAAAAATATCACCTGCTCTAAAAGGCGCACTGGGCATTGAAATGTATTGACAGAACAAACCAACCAAGTTTGTCAGGATCTTTTCATCTTTCCATTGCACAAAAAATCGGGGTAATGCGACTTAAAAAATGCGTATGCAAATTCAGTTGAAAACACTTTTCCCGGGAATCACCAAACGGATGCACCAGTCTCTCCGGCGGATGCAATGAAAACATACCAACAATCCAAGACGCTAACGGCTACAATGTTGCGACGTCCGTCCATCGTGTAGCAATCTCGTAGGAGGATGAATCTACACGATCTCCATCAGCAGGTGACATGTTTGCGAAGTAAATAAGGAACGGTATCGCCGAGACGAGCCAAAAGACGCGGGGAATGCGCTCGGTGAGTGAAGGGCGGTGTTGCCAGACAAAAAGAACACTTTTTTCCTCTTTTGGATTTTTACAACAGCACAAACCTGTCCTAGGGAAACATACGCAGATCCCCACGTCGTCGTTGTCTCAAGAGACGTTTACAAACAGACTGATGCTTGCACTGATAGTCCAGATGACCAATCGAATTATTCGGACAAGGCTGGGAGCAAAGACTTACTACACCTAGTTGTGTCGTAGTGTCATAATTCTATGGCTGGGAGCTTCAAGACTGGTTGTGTGTGTAGACTCCACTGATCACGACAATACATTATTGGCCGGTTGCGGTTGAAGCTTCGATTTTTTTTACTTTGAAAGTGTTCATCTTCGATTTTTTTTACTTTGGAAGTGTACACCGGAAGTGGCGGGTTATTTTCAATAGTTTGGTGTCTGTACTTATTCTTCCTGTGGTATTGTGGTGAGGGTTAGTTTTGAGCATACCTGGCAACACCAGCGAAGGGCCTCCTTTCAGCGGTACCGATCGGGCGTGTAAATAACGCACAAATTAAACGCAGCGTGTTTACAGATACGCCGTTGACACGCTTCTTTGCTCGCGCAAATGTACACCTGTCATTCCGCCTGCCAGATAAGATGTGTCGCGTCTCTACTGAGGTGTTTGTGGGAAAATGGCGATGGTTTCAGAATGCCTTGCATACTATGCTGCTTGCTTATAACGATACTTTTCTAGGATGGGTCACATGCATGGCAAAATGTGGGTTCAGTTTCTGTTAATAAATTCTTATTCTTGCCCTAATACTCGACAGAACGAAAACTACTTTTTGAGTTGTTTGATTGTGGACAGAACTTTAAAGACTTCGAAGTATATTTTTTGTCCTTGCGTAAAATTAACCATTTTCTCAGGAGCCTAATATTTCTTCCAGGCAGCGTTGGATGAGATATCCTCAGAATCCTGTGATGCGTATCACCGCTAAAACATTGCATTCTAGTTAGTCGAAGGAGCAATATACGCGTTTCATAATCGATTCACCCGCGCCCCCCGTGTTGCGTGGTACAAAAAAATATTAGTATTGCATTAGTTGTAGTTTTCGCACGTCGCCAGCGACACCTGACACTGACGTGCTGACGGTAGTTCCGGCAGAGCATTCGGTGTCGGCAAACTGGGGCTATTTGGGTCCGAACCGGACTCCACAATACGGGGAACACCTCAATTTTCTGTTTCTGGAGCGGGTTGGCACGTTTCATCGGGATTCGACAGCTTTTAGTAAAGAAAAATGGTTTTGTAACTCTTGAACTTCTTCTTCTTGCAGTGCCGTCTCCTATCGGAGGTTGGCAATCAGTTCGGCTATTTCTCCCCTTGAGGCTGCCAAACGGAACAATCGTAGATTGTTGGAACCAATGGCGTAAGTTCTCAAGCAATGATAATACTTATGTTGTTGTTAACCATGGTATTATTAACAACTGTTGTTCAACTTCAATGTTGAAGACAGCCTTGCAAAAAAAATTCTACAGATTTACAGTCACCAAACCTTTTGAGGCGATTCATTCAAAGTAAGCAAATACAAGCGAGCTCTTGAGAATTAAGTGGCCAATCTCTCATCACACGCGTAAAGTCAAAGGTGCATTGTTTACAGAGAAGCGGTCATAAAACCGATCACTCTCGACTTGTCTCGGCAGTACAAAGCTTCCACAGACGTCACATGAGATACATCTGGTGGTCCGGCTCTCTAAGTAATAGTGAGGAAGCGTAGGTAACCAGTTGTTTCAGTGACAGCACAGGATTGCTTGCTGTTAACTGCCTGTAAAATCGGACCACCCACTCGTTATAAAGCGCCAAGTATGGTGCACTCCACAGGGAGTGAAACCAAACATTGCGCGTAAAAACTAGGCGTGAAATGCTTTTGAAACGTAGTCAATGGTGTGGTTCTTCCCGAAGATGATCATTTTCAGCATCGTTTTATAGAGACAGGAAAGTTGTAAATCAGAAGGATTCGCATACCACGTAGCGAGAGTTCATAACACACGGGTGGATGGTAATACACCAACAGTATCAAGAGCTTTGTGTGGGACTTTACTTGAAGTAATGTTTTACGAGCGAATTGTTTCAAGGGGCACTTGGTTTTTCAAACATTTTTTAATCGTGAAGAGATAAACTGAGCCTGTAAAGTGTACAAGTAAGGGGCCAGCTTTAATAACTACTACTATCTTTATTCAATAGGATGTCATTGACCGAACAATTACTGTTTCTTGCCTTAGAAATTACACTACGTCCTCTCGGCGGTCCTCTCTCAAATACAATTTTTTCACCTAATTCACAACATCTCTTTACCTTGGTACCCGATCAGTTTATCTGCTTTTTTCTGCAGTCAATCACTTTGGCTACGTCGGCATGGCGTCGTCCAAATACCTCTAGCTGGTGATTCTGGGAAGGTACCGAAGTGGGCCGCGGTGGTCGGTTCCTGCCGCCGGAGGATTCACGCGTGATTTAGTGCGCGCGCGCCGGTCACGGGCCGAATCCTGCCGGTGGGTGACCTTGGCCTGGGGGAATTCCTTTGAAAGTGTTGCTACTTCCGTGTGTGTCGAAAAGGCTGTCTCCATTGAAAAGGAAAAGGAGGGAAAAAAAATATCGGCTGTTCCATACATAAGGTGGACTTAGAACTACACCAAATGTATGGAACAGCTGATATTTTTTTCGCTCAAGTATGTGCAATGAGAACTATCGAAAAAGCTCTGGTTAGCACTTGGTTCTTTCGGGAAATAATTATGAGCATTATATCATTCGACGTAGGTACTGTAGATATTATAAATGTATAGAGAGATAGGTACTTTTTGACTTGTTCAGGTCCATAGGGAAGGGTCAGTTTCGATAATCGAGAAGTGGTAGAATTCGTGTAAAACTACTGAATTGCTATAAATACAGTAAGTAGTTGCTTATAAAGGCAAACTTCAAAACAAAACTTCGTACCTAGCTACACTTAGTTACACGTATGAGTCAGTTACCCACGTCCTTTGTGCAGCCCCTTTGTGCGTATTTCTGCCGAGCACCAGGTATAGCGGCGAACGAGCATACCTCAGCAGCCCTCACGACGACAGTGACTCATGGGTATTTTGAGAACACTACTCTTTACACCACTCTGGTCACCCATGGCTCCATACGATTCACTTGACGAGAAGACCACCAAAAGTTGCCGTAAAAGGTAACGTCACGGCATAGGTGTTGAAGATCTTTGTGCCTCGTTTGCTTTTGTTCGTTTGTCATCTGAATTCCGGATTAAAGTGAAGCCAGTGCATTTGTCTTCGTCGTCGGGAGGAGTTGCAGATGTTGTCAGTTTTGTGCATTTTTGTGGTAGTTTATTTTAATACTGTCCAAAAAGTTAGCTAATTATTTGTTTACTCATTTTGCTTTATTCTGCTCGGTTTTTTTTTGCCTAGCTAGCTAGCTATCGTATGAGGTAGTGGCCACCCCTGGTGTCAGATTTTTTTGCCTATCAAGTGATATTCGTTTACTAGAAAGACAAGAACCTCTCCAAAGGAGTGCGACGATTTTTTTCTTAACCACCCTTCCCACTGCATTAATTTATGACAGTTTTAAGCTTGTACGAATATCTACCTATACGTAACATTCATTCATTGCTAACTACAGCTTCTTTATTTTCTTTTTTATTTTGCGTATGGCACATTATGCATCGAATATCAAAGAACAAAGGGAATGTCATCGATCCAATCTGTCACTTCCGCATCGGCCTCGTGGATCTTTTGGATCCCTCCTTCTATTGACCACTGCGGGCAATGGTCCGTGAAATGAGACAGCTCATACAGCGTAGGATTCCAGCAGCCCAAATATCTTCTCTATCTTTTGGTCATTCCTCCCCATTGGCTGGATCGGGGAAAGCTCTCTGCGCGTGCACCGAAATGTGTCTATTTCAGTAATAATGCCGCGTGTCTTAATCAATGTCAGGAGATAGCGCGCGCGCATCCGGCCGGGCGTTTATAGAACACCTGTGCTGGAACATCCTGGGCAAGGATTTACTGCCTTGTGCACGGCCCACGCGAGAGTTCTGAAACAAAACACGCAAAAATAAAATTAAAAAAACGTAGCAGCAGGAAGTTCGGGTTTTGTCGTAATTTTTTAACAAACATAAAAAAAGGATGAGGTACTCAATTAATTTGACCCGTATGTAATTTTGTTATGTGTGTTACAACCGACTTTGATAATTATTTTTTTGTTTGAAAGTGGATATTTACCATGTGGTCCCATATGATAAAGAACTTGGGAGATGGAGAACTCCTCAACGGACCGCGTTTTTGCGTTGAGATTGAAAATTATGACCCCACACCTGGGCTGGTTTGAATTGGAACCACAGAAAATCACTAGTCTTCCAAGGTATTGCAGTACTAAGGCCGTCTTGCACCACTTCTTAAATGCCACTTAAGTCACCATTTAAATCGACTTTTGTATGAATATTTAAGTTAAACGCTGTTTAAACCACATTTAAGAAAGTGGTACTAGTCGGCCTAAGTGTTCATCTTCAGAATTACTCGTAAAGAGGCGTTCACATCGGCGTATTTATAGCCGCGTACACCTTGTACATACCGGAGAAACACGCACGTGTGTTTGATATCCGCCCATTGATTGCTCTTACTGCGGTTAAGTAAAGATACACTCAATCTTGATAAAGTGCTTCCCTGAGGTAGTTCGTCTTTTAAATATCTATGCACTTAATTTTTGTATATTCATCACCATGCTGATGGATGAAAGAGACATACAATCTCATAAACATTTAAAACTTTAATGTTTTATTGGTGCCAGCCAGCGGATACTGGCCAATACAAGCAGGTTTTGCTATAACAAAAAGTCGGTGCGTAAAAATTAAAAATGAAGAACAACGCCAAATTAGCAAACCATGGTCTCTGCATAAACTTTGTAGCTCTAGGCGTACAGTGCGAAAGTTTAAGAAAAAATGTCTTGCTGTCCCCTAATACTCGTAAGTAATGTTTCGGTTAACCAAAAGAAACTGTCATGATCAATACTTCAAATCTATCTTCTTCTATTCTATCTTCTATACTTATAATAAAACTCTAGCGAAGTCAATTCTGTACATTGAATATTTTTAGAAAAAAACTAGCAGGGGTTACTAAGTAAACTATACTGAATCCAAAAATGCAAAAAAAAACGGTTTATGTCTGTCTGTCTGTCTGTCTGTCTGTCTGTCTGTCTGTCTGTCTGTATGAACACGATAAACGCGAACACCGCTGAATAGTTTTCAACCAAACTTAACATGGTCGTAACTCACGTTTCTGGGAGTAACTTAGGCTATCCGATGTTTAGAATACATTGCGGGTTGCAATTTTAACTTCGTTTTTTGTAAGAAATATTCATAATTTGGATATGGCTTCTTCAAAAGGTATGTTAAGAACGTGATACTGAACATATTTCTGCAAAAAAAAATTAAAAGTCCGACTGTGAACCACATTCTCTCGAAAACCTACATTGCGGGTTGCAATTTTAACTTGATTTTTTGTAAGAAATATCCATAATTTTGATATGGCTTCTTGAGAAGGTATGTTAAGAACGTGATACTGAACACATTTCTGAAAAAAAAAAAAGTCCGACTTTATTATCTCGGAAACCGTTGATTTCCCAGGCATAGTTCCTTGGGCAAAAATGTTCGTTATGATGAGGACTTTACGTATACGTGGTCTCCCGCTTTGTTGGCGGTCTTTTAACACTTTGTATAATAGCACGCTACGACTTTTGGCATTTCGGGCGCATATTGTAAATGAAAAATCGGCATTTGTTTTTATTTTATTTTGGCGGAAAATGTTAGTTCTACAAGCGTAGCATAAGGCCGGGTTGGAGCGTATCTATGGGTTTAAAACAATAGGTATCTCACTCTTTTGTTTGACGTAGAGCGGGATGGACAGAGCCATAGATACGCTCTAACCCAGCCTTATGATGCTTGCTGGAGGGAATTGTGAGTGGTTTTCGGTGGAGGTCGGACAAAGTTTATCGATGTTAGAAATGTAGTACTGTTGCTTCGCGGTCGAAATGTTCTGGGTTTAAACCCACGCGAGGTTGAAATTTTTTTTGTGCCTTTTTTAAATATTTACTCTACTGAGCCCAACTTGATATTAAAAAAATATATTTTGTTTGCCGTAGAGCGGGATAGACAGAGTTATTTGCGGTAGATACGCTCTAACCCAACCTTATGCTTTGCTTGCTGGCTTAGCATGAGAATGGGTAAGACCTTATCTATGGGCTTATAACTTTATCTATCCCACTCTACGTCGAAGGAGATACATAATAAACCCCCATACTTCCCAGGCAATTCTTATGCTAAGCTTCCTGGTATCTTACACGGGCGATACCCAATCTAAATAAAACATATTTTATCATAAATGTATTGTTTAGATTAGGGCACACACACACAGACAGACACACAGACAGGCACACCCTCATAAACACATAAACAGACACACACACAAAGCTATCAAACTTATGACACCCCTCTTTGTTGGTCGGGGGTTAAAAAAAACCTTCCTTTTGAGTTTTCCTCCACAGTCGAATTTAAATTAAATGTCAAATGTGTAAAAACGCATACGAAGTCGCGGGCACAACTAGTCCCAAATAAATTACACAACAACTTCAAGTCTACCGGCCCTCTGATCTCGCGTAGACATTTAATTGTTTGTTTGCGCTGGCGCATGGGTCGTAAAGCGCGATTGGCCGACGTGATCCGTTACCTCGCCTACGTGCCTCTATGAGTGCCCGTAACACACGTAGGTACACACGTAACACCGCTGTGTTTACACAGCCACTCATGTCGCCTCACGATGTTTTTCTTCACCGCGGCTCAGTTGGCTCCACACGTATTGACCTGTTTTTCCTGTGGGCTAGGTCGACTAAGCTGTCAGGATGGTATAGGTGCTGGGCAAGCCTACTCCATCTAAAAAAAAAGAATGTCACAGGCACTGCAGCGCCGAGTGGTCTCTTCACCCATCTAGTGTGAGTGAAGGTGCCACTGGACGCTGTATAAATCATCTCATTACGTAGATGCAAAGGCCTTAGTTTTTTTTTATGTCGCCTGAAACTATTGGGTAAGTACTCGTAAAAGGACCAAATTGACAGTGGACATCGGTTTCGTGTATCATTTTTAGTTTGTTGCAAATGTTCTTCGTTTTTCTTATAGTACCGACTGTCTGGGAGCTTGGCAATCAGTTTTGAACGAAACAAGGAGCTCGTGTTTTGGGTCTTCCAGGTCTCCTTCTGTCGGGTATTTTTCCTTGGATTATAAGTTGATAGAGTCTATATTACTACGTCGTCGCCTCAGTTCGTGTGTCCAACCGATCAATTTTGGCGAAAAAAACCTTTGAATTCGATTCTGATGCTAACTGCATTCAAATATTTTGTTCACCAAAATTGGTCGGTTGGAAACACAAGAACTGATGCGACGACGTAGTAATGTAATATGGACTCTATCAACTTATCATCCAAGGAAAGATACCCGGCAGAAGGAGACCTATTGTCAAAGTTACAAAAGTATATTTAGTGAATTTGTAGTAGCAACTTGTGAGAAAACCCGCGGCTCTATTGGTTTACCTACCTTGAATTTCCTGGGGCCTTTGCTTAAGAATGGGTACCGTACAGCGACTGACTGGTGCGCCCCTTGACCTCACTAAAGAATGCAGACGATATTTATTTATTTTAAAATTATGTAAAGGCAAAGAAAGAGAGAGGGAAGGCACAAAATACTTGAAGGAGCCAATAAGCAGCCGAACGGAACTCGGAAGCGGAGTGTGCTGCAATAAGCCCCGTGAACTGACGTCGCAGGCAGTACAAGGGATACTGACTAACTTTAAGTTGTCTGTAAACCGTAAATTAAGCTAAAATAAAACGGACCGAGCACTTTTTAGAAACATTCCCGCTTAATAGAATTAGGTGCACAAGGTGAATATAACTGAAAGTGACTGCAGAAAGTAACATATTTCATATAGCTTAATCCTATCCCATAAATAACCACATTTATAATACCATTTACCTTTTCTCTACAAGTTGTATTTTAGAAACTAAAAACAAATCGTCATACATTCAGTCAGATAGTTATTTCAATCAATTAATCAATCAATCAATATCAATTAAGAAAGTATTCTTCAGCGGCGATTGGGTATTTGACTTTGACTTTGATTGATCAACTTAAATTGCGATGAAGTGAATCGCTAGTAGAATTTGAACCCATTTGACCAAAGTGTGGTTGCCTAGAAGTAGAAAGTTGTCAAACTGGGATAAAAATAAACTGAACATTTTCCACAACTTCCTGCAACAAATATCGGAGCACTCTTCGCTCGGGCATTATTAAAAAATCGCTCCCAATGATATCGAGACTTCCTGCGAGCTCAAATTAGATTCCCGCCGCCTTCCCTGCCACTGAATAAAGGTAGCTGTTTTAATAATACAAAACACATCGACTTTTCTTTGTAAGATGTAGCCTGTACAAATAGTACATGTCCCACTAGCTGGCTAGCAGGCCTTCTCTCAGAGAGAGAGAGAGAGCTTAATCACCACGCGTGCTCAATACGGATTGGCGATATTCGCGTTTGAGGGATAATGCCTCATACGCTCAGGTTTCCTCTGGTTGTTTTCCTTCACCGGTAGCGAGTGGTATTGCTTCTTTAAATTCACAAATATACGTAACTTTGAAATAAATTAAAGTCATAAATGTAGGTAAATGCCCGCACCGGGAATCGAACCTGAGTTTCTCGCTTCCGAGTTCATTGTTCTACCACTAAGCCACCACAACACTGGTGTTTCTGTATTAACTTTGATCTATCTATCAGATAACTTTGAATAGTGGCCTATTATGTAGACGATAATATTTGACCTAAGGGTTTGGCGTGAAAAGGAAGAGGCCTATGTCCAAAAGTGGGCAGGTTGTGGTCAAGAATCTTTCCAAATCACGTTAGATCTTTCTGTGCATAGAAAACTCTTCGATCCTGTTGTGGCGAGCAATTTGGTTAAGAAAGGGAACGCGAGTTTTGACTATTACCTTCAATCTACATATTATCATCATCATCATCATCAGCTCCTGTCATCTCTAATCAGGGACATCGGGACATATCTTTCCATTCTGGCCGATTTAGCACTTTCATCTCAAGCTCGGATATGCTCATCCCGAGACTGAGTCAAGCTATAATTATTTAGAATGCTTTTTGGAAAACTGAAATCTTGTCGGAATTAGGCAGAAGCCAGTATTATTCCATAATTTGTGCGTTTCATTGTGTAAATCTAGCAGGAAATTGAAATCAGCCGTCGGTAATGTAAGCAAATATCGAAGAGTATAAGCGATAAACGTTCCATCTACGCCAAACACGAACATTACCTGAGAATTACGGTGTATTCCGATTCATGTTAACCGATTTACGTTGATGTAGTGTCACCATCAGTAAAGTTTTTTTGACCAATCTCGTTTGACTATTAGAATCATCGAATACTTACAACGCATTGCCTATTTGATCTCTGAATCGTATTTTGCCTCATTTGCGACCTTCCGATTGATCCTTCTCTGTCGCATAGTCTGCATCCGTAGTCCTGGTTCATAAAGCCTCTTGGTCGTCCTGTACACATGACAACACGTCGACCCTTAAACGCAAGTACGAGTACTCTACTCGGTTACATTACAGATAACTTTACAACAAAACTCTACGCTCTGACGTGCTGTTGTGTGTACCATTCCCATATCGCCCGACATTTCCGGAGCGCTTGGTCGCCCGACAATTTAGCGTTCGACATTGGCTAGCCGCCAAGGTCCAATATTTGCTTATAATTTCAAATCAATATGCGGGCACACGTGCAGGGGGCTATTTCACTCCATGCACATAGTAATTCAATCACTATGGCCGGCGCGACGGCCAGGATGTGGTTCCGAAGTCATTATCATTATTATCACCACGAAATTACCTCACACTGCAAGCTGGCAGAAGATCCCTCCCACTGGCAGCATTTCTAAAGCAGATCCAAAGTTTCACACGTAAATATTTCAATGGTTTTCATTATTCAAGCCCACCACTACAATATCAACTTCACTGTCCAACAATTCATATGCAAGTGTCATGATAAAGAACAAGCATCATTCCTTTTTCTCCTTCACACTTACCTCTTGTCGTATTTCGCCTTCCATATGTGGATCTAATGCGGACTCAAAAATGTCGTCCAACCTTGCACTGCTTTCTACACGTCATCCGCTATCTTGTGTGTGACATGGAGTGAAAAGGCTCAATAAATTCTCACGCTTGGTTGATGCGTGCCTTCTATCGCACCTGCTTGGTTGAATTACTCTACATCTAAAACGATCGTTACATTAACATCATGAGCCACCATATGGGTACCTATGTCGGAATGGCGCGCCAATTCTCATTTCAATTATAAGCTAACGGGCTGGTGGTTCCTCGATGACGTTCTTGATGGGTCTGTTTGCATATCATCCATTCACACTTGTTTAGTCTGATTATTCATGATGGAATGCTCTAATGGTAGGTATCAATTCGATATGGATTTAGCACTAAACATAGATGTAATGTACCGGAAGAAATTAATACGAAGATCTCTGACGGCCTTTGTAACCTGAGAAGCACTGGAGGAAGGATGGCATCCCGTTTATCCATCTACCTCTTATCTTGTGTTAACTATCACTTATTTATCTCTATCTATCTTTACAATCTCGATGGAAAACGACGTGGTTTATATGATGCGTTGGAATTTTAATACATCTTTGTTTCAATTTCTTTTAGAGTATTTCATTCTTTCTCGCGACAACCTATTTTAGTTGGTTGTTTTCAGTTATGTATGTAAAACTTATTTCCAATTTCCAATAGGAGACAGTACTTCATGAAATCATGACTAAGAAGAAAAAGCACTTGTCCGTTATAAGGGAGACGAACTAAGATGAGATTTTAAGAATTAGTGCACCCACGCACGACATTTGGCGTTGTGTACCTACCAACGCTCTTCTAATTTTCTTTTTTTTATTCGGATAGTTTTCAACGAAAGGTATGAAGAATTACAGGTTATCAGCCGCAAAGACACCGGTTTTGATTAACCACATTAGTCCCCAAAGCTCCGAAGCAGTCAGTGACGAATCGCGCTCAGCGGTTTGTAAATGAAACACGCGTGTCCAAGAGACAATGGTGGGCGTTCTATTCTCGTAGCAGCACACCGCCGCCGCTGGTCTCTTGTCGGGCAAGCGGCGTGTTCGCACCTGTCACGCGGCGGATGGCGCCGATTAACAATACATCTGTATTTACCAGAATAGACGCCGGCGGAGTTTGGAGGAGGAAGACAGGTTTTTGGTGTAGTCGAATATTTTGTTTACACGAGGGCCATTTCCTCTCTGGCGATGCTGCCAGCAATCTGTCTGAAGTACAGGATTTTTCTGAATGAAAAAAATCTTCTATGCTCATCCTAAGACTGTTCGACAGATCGGCGTATAATCCTGACGGATATAGTAAGGGAACAGAAGGATATACCAAACGCCCTGCTATGCCATGGGCCCACTCCGGTAAGTCTTGTGGCTTCGGTACTCATGCGTGTAGCTCGTCAATTTCTCTACACTCGTGTTCTTCAAAATGATGCCGGAGCATTTATATTCTGAAGAATACTTGCGGATTTTGATCCCCCAACTAGACTACAATCACAACTTCGAGGCAATTTCAAACAAGTGTTTTACTCCTTCAAGTGGCAGGTACCGTTGCTGAGTGACCGTACGAGGCATGGTGGCGCCACTATCAACGATTGCTAATATTGAGTAAAACTCTTCTCCAACCACAAGTGTTTTGCTCCTACAAGTGGCAGGTACCGTGGGCTGACACTGTGCCTCGCACGGTCACTGTCAGCCTGACAGTGACCGTGCAAGGCATGGTGGCGCCACTATCAATGATTGCTAATCTTGAGTAAAACTCTTCTCAAACTACAAGTGTTTTGCTCCTACAAGTTGCAGGTACCTTTAGTGAAAGTAACCGTGCGAGGCATAGTGGCGCCAGTATCAATGATTGCTAATCTTGAGTAAAACTCTTCTCAAACTACAAGTGTTTTGCTCCTACAAGTTGCAGGTACCTTTAGTGAAAGTGACCGTGCGAGGCATGGTGGCGCCACTATCAACGATTGCTAATATTGAGTAAAACTCTTCTCCAACCACAAGTGTTTTGCTCCTACAAGTGGCAGGTACCGTGGGCTGACACTGTGCCTCGCACGGTCACTGTCAGCCTGACAGTGACCGTGCAAGGCATGGTGGCGCCACTATCAATGATTGCTAATCTTGAGTAAAACTCTTCTCAAACTACAAGTGTTTTGCTCCTACAAGTTGCAGGTACCTTTAGTGAAAGTAACCGTGCGAGGCATAGTGGCGCCAGTATCAATGATTGCTAATCTTGAGTAAAACTCTTCTCAAACTACAAGTGTTTTGCTCCTACAAGTTGCAGGTACCTTTAGTGAAAGTGACCGTGCGAGGCATGGTGGCGCCACTATCAACGATTGCTAATATTGAGTAAAACTCTTCTCCAACCACAAGTGTTTTGCTCCTACAAGTGGCAGGTACCGTGGGCTGACACTGTGCCTCGCACGGTCACTGTCAGCCTGACAGTGACCGTGCAAGGCATGGTGGCGCCACTATCAATGATTGCTAATCTTGAGTAAAACTCTTCTCAAACTACAAGTGTTTTGCTCCTACAAGTGGCAGGAACCGTTGGTGACAGTGACCGTGCGAGGCATGGTGGCGCCACTATCAATGATTGCTAATATTGAGTAAAACTCTTCTCAAACTACAAGTGTTTTGCTCCTACAAGTTGCAGGTACCTTTAGTGAAAGTGACCGTGCGAGGCATGGTGGCGCCACTATCAACGATTGCTAATATTGAGTAAAACTCTTCTCAAACTACAAGTGTTTTGCTCCTACAAGTGGCAGGTACCGTGGGCTGACAGTGACCGTGCGAGGCATGGTGGCGGGACTCATCGACGATCGCTAATCTCTTGGCGCGCGTCCAACTGTCATCGCTCTTGTTAGTGACGAGGTGGGCTGCTATTATAACACGATATTCTTACACGGTGAGGTGAGGAAATACTCGTGGAGGTGCATTGTTTCCTATTCTTTTGGCACGTCTGAAACCTGGGTAAAATGTTAACTACGGCACGATCAGATCTTTTGACGTTCGGGCTGTTTTTATCTACCTGTCGGGTCGGGTCGTCATTCTTGAAGTAAAAATATGAATCTAAGAACGCATACAATCAATAAAAGCTAGTAAAGTTGAGCCACAAGTATGTTTCAAAAGAATAAAGGTGTAAATATTGGTGCAATTTTTGTTTGTTGGCCTATTTCGACCAGGTGCTAGTTATTTTTAGGAAGAAGAAAGTGGCTTTCCCAAAATAACCCGCGCCACGCCAGCACCGAGGATCTGTAACAAAAGAAATGAATTACTCAAAAACATAATGCCAGCCCACAGGTTTGTCTATTTTAAATTCGGAAATTCCGCGCGCGCCGCCATATTAATTACTTTTCACCCAATTTCCCGCGCTGTCAAACAGAGTAACGACTCAAAAGAGTTGCGCACGTGGGCCGAATACGCTAATCATTTCACCGCAAAGTTGTGCCACAGAAGTATCACTCATGCTCGAGTCCACAACTTTACTGTGACAAACGCCATTGCGACGAACGCTAGTGCGACAGAACGCTACTGCGACAAACGCCATTGCGACGAACGCTAGTGCGACAGAAGGCTACTGCGACAAACGCCATTGCGACGAACGCTAGTGCGACAGAACGCTACTGCGACAAACGCTGCTGCTCTGTACTTCAGTACGGACCAAGAAAAACTATAAAATCCAAATCATATCGTTTGCTGGCGCCGTCGCCACCAATGAAACAAATCATGTCTTCTTGGTTGCCAATCGCAAATCTGCGGTGGGCACGCGTTAATTATCTTTCTGTTCAGCTGTGAGAAATTTACTCAAGACAGCACGTCGACCCTTACACGCTAGCATTCTATTCGGTTATGTTACGGACGACTTTACAACAAAAATGTAAGTACACATTGCCGTGCTGTCGTTGTACAAGCTACATCTTCCATCTTTCATGGCTAAAAAAAATGGAGTTTTTCCAAAGTAGCGATTTAAAATATCTACGATCTTAAACCTAGAGTCAAGAACCAAGGACTAAATATTATTTACATTTAGTCTCAATAATTTCAGAATCATCCGCGGTAAAAGTTCTCAAACCGTGTAATAAAAACCAAACATTGCATTTCTCTTACAGTTTTTGGTCGCAAGTGAAGCCATGAGGGACGTTGTTAATAAAGCCATTACATTTCATAATACTCGTAGTGATCTGCCAACCAATACACTCCATGTCTGAAAGGTGTCTGACATAATTATGCCTGTGGGTGGTAGAGCTCTAATTTAATTATCGTTGTTGATATAATTGAACGAGCGAGCGAAGCGAGCGAAGTTCTCCGAGTCTACTGGAACAATCCGGCGTTTGTATGTATGTATGTATGTATGTATGTATGTATGTATGTATGTATGTATGTATGAATGTTCGTTCGACGATAACTTGAGTAAATTTGGTCGGATCGTTATGAAATTTGGTAGACGGGTAAACGAAATCAAAAGAATTTTTAAGTTCGAACATGAGCCAAATCGGTCGAGGGGTTGCCGAGATATGGGGTTATTAAGTTTATATGGGGCGCGAGTTCACAGTTCGGGGCGAACCACTAGTTAATTTTGAACGTAACTGTAGGCGGTCCTTTTGTTTGTATTTATTCAGATTATTACACCGTCAAGAATCACGATCATATTTGCCGCCTCGTTGGGCGTGCGTGACGTACAATGCTCTATCTTTTGGCAACCCTTCTGCAGCTTCTTGGAAAAACAAAGCAATGGATTGAGAACTGGACGGAATTATCTGATGATTTGGCGGCGCATTTTTTTTCGTGTTGTTTTTCATCCGTGGAGACGTAAAAGAGTGCCCACACAATCTGTGTTTTCTAGTACCAATATTTTTTCCACCCAAGCAGCCGGAAATGATGCGAATGTTGAGCTATCAAGGTTTCTAAATTCACGTTTGTTTTGTTCCTGTTTGATTGCTCGCTGCTTCAATATTACGACACGATTCGTGAAGGAAAATATTGGAAGGAACCTGGAGTGTGAAAAACAACTTAGGTACCTAGCCTGCTTAGCATTGAAGCAATGACTAAAGAATGAAAGAGAACTCTATGTTAATTGACTTGAAGTGTGAAATAAAATATAAAATATTTATTCAAATGTCAAAAAAAATACAAAAACAAATCATAATAAAATTCACATAAACTTCGTCAAATACCGAATAAAACAATAGACAGCAAATTATAAAAAAAACATGTCAAAAAAAGTCACCGAGAAAAAAAAACAAAGGCACAAAAAAAATACACATACACAGAATACACACTCCGACCCAAAGGTCCCCATAACGCTTGCCGCATTACCGCGTTGAACAGCTTAGGAGATCATTTGCATCATAAATGCCCCGGAGCAGAATTTTAGATTGATGTAGGTACCTACCTACCTAAAGGTAACACAACACCGAAACAAAACAAACCAGACTCGACCAGTTCCAGAAAGAATTGCACCAGAGAGTTCCCATCAATTTCCCGTCGCTGTCGCGGCGACATCTAAACGAGATCTCCGCGCCCGTCTGCCGGTTGACATCGCTATTTGCAGGTATCTGCGCTCTGGGGCTTGATTGTCTAACTTTTGAATCTATCGCGGTTCCTTTCAATTTGACGTTTGAATGGTGCTGAGTTGCTGACTAGCCAGCACGCACGACAGCCACATATTTTGACTTATGTGTAGCGTTTGCGAAGTTAGGGCTTGAAGAGTCAGGGCCTGTAGTGTAAGAAGCTTGGCTCTACATGAGTTCTGATAGCTTTTTGACAGTGCGAGGTGTATGGTCTCGTCTTGGCAACATTTTTTACATGAAAATGTTTTTGGTGGGATTTATTTGGCACAAACTATCATTGAAAGCGATTTAGATAGGAATAGGGATTGCGACTCGTTTTTGAAGGATATTGAGTGAAGAAAATAGCAAAATCATTCACTCAATATCATTCAATTTGTATGGCGTTTTGACTCATTCATTCTGTTAGCGATTGTGATTCTAAAGTCGCAATCACGATTATGATTTCGATACCATTGAAAGTGATCGCGATAGATTTAAAAGTTAGACAATTAAGCCCCTGGAGAGTCCCGTTCGATGACACTATGGCAGCCCGACCTGCGCTTGACTGACGGCAAATTAACGTGGACTATTTCGCTGTGGTGTAGTTTGTTCTTTTCTTTGAAAAAGACAGTCAGATAGATAGAAAAATCTTTATAAAAACATGTCAACAAAACACGTTGATAAAGAACGGACTATATCTTATAGTTCGATGTGGTTTTCATCTGCATCTAGAAATACTAGGAATATTTACTAATTCTTTTTTAAGATTGATCTTGAACACTTACGTTTTAATGAAAATGAAGAAACATACGTACCTTTATGTACAATTAATCATTTGAAGGTTGGTAATTTAACGGCCGAAGTTTCAACCCACTTATATTATAAATGCGAGAGTTTGTTAGTAAGTGTGTGTGTATATTGTTTGTTATTATTTTACATTGAAATGACTAGACAGATAGACAGATAACCACCTGCCTGCAACTGTTTACCTAAGTCTGCGCGGACGAGGTCGCGGTCAAAAGCTAGCACATCTATAAAAAATTTAAAACAGCAAAATCAATGATTTTTTTACGTGACCTCCGTAAGATAAACAGCTAGCCACACCTGGTTGGAGCATAAACCTTGTTTTAACTAGTGCAGCGCGAGTAAACACGAATAAAACTAGGTATAAATTAGATTTAACTACGGTCTATTCGGCCCATTAATACGATAACGATACGCTTTGATCATAAACTACACCTGTATTGTGAATTTTGTTTACGCTCTTTCGAAATTTCCGTTTCGTTTACGAGCTTCGTTTAGGAGCCGTATATTTATATCGGACACCTTATGCACTCTTGTAAGGGGAGTTAATTACTCTAAGGCTATAATTTTGTACTTTGCGGCACTGATTTTACTTTTACGGAAGTATAGAATTAGGTGTACACATTTTATTAGGTGCACTTTGTATAGGTAATTCGGATAACAGTAACGGTGGCGTTGGTATTTATGTTACATAAAATTATATGTTTTTATGGTTTGTTTCGTAAAAGTGTTTGTTACGTAGAGTCAAACAAAATACCCCCGACATTTCAGCTTCAAATTTGCATATTTTGATAAAACATCAAAGAAAACTCGCTAGAAAACCTGCTTTCAAACAGAAAAAAACTGCATCCAAATCGGTTTACCTGTTTAACATCTACGGTGCCACAGACAGACACACATAGCGATTTTAAACTTATAAAACCCTTCTTTTCGGGTCGGGGGCTAAAAATTGAGTTTAGCTCCTAAAAATGCACGAAGTTAAACCGGAGGCTCAATTTATATTCTCTACCCGGTCTCTACCTTAGGTGTGCGATGCTAGCCCCTGATTGGTGGGCGATATCTTAAGGCACCTGTCTCACCTCTTGAGCCAACCAATCAGCGGGCGGCGCACCTGTGCGGTCGATACTAGGCGGGCCGGCCCTGTGATATGGGTACGAGGAAAGTAATCTAACTCACACCTTTAAGCAAGCAGCAGGTGTAGCAAAATAATATGTGCTCAATTGTTTGCTTTGAGCACGCTTTTTAGAAGTATGCTTAAAATAACGTGCTTAAGACGGAACGCGGGTAGCCGGCTGCTCCATACATAAAAATACAAAAAAGGAGACCTGTTTCCTCCCTGGATAATTATTTTAGAAAAAATATGTTTATGCCATTCAATTTATATGTACCTCTGCCATGTCCCTATGTTTTCCTTTTTTTATTATTTTAATTATTGAAATAAATTTTATTAAAATAATTAAAATAATAAAAAAATGAAAACATAGGGACATGGCAGAGATAAATATAGATTGAATGGCATAAACATTTTTTTTCTAAAACAATTATCCAGGGAGGAAACAGGTCTCCCCTTTTGTATGGAGTTGAGGTTACCCGCGTTCCCTCTTAACAAATGTGTTAGATTGAAGGGAATGCGAATAAGCATGCCATTTTAGGAGCATGTGTGTAACTGTACCTTTAAACTGTGTTAGAGCGTATTTATGGGTTTATAACTCTGTCTATCCCGCTCTACGTCAAACAAAAGAGTGACATACATATTATAGATATAAGCCCATAGATATAATCTAACCCAGTCTTATGCTACGCTTGTAGGTTCCAGTTAGATAATCTAATTTTCTTGCAGGAACTTGCACCTTCTTATAATTCTTATAATTCTTAATAATCTTTCCCACGACTAGGCCGTCTATTTTATTTTTATTTTAGTTTATTTGGCACACCACTAAAAAACTAAGGCCTTTGCATCTACGTAATGAGATGATTTATACAGCGTCCAGTGGCACCTTCACTCACACTAGATGGGTGAAGAGACCACTCGGCGCTGCAGTGCCTGGGACATTGTTTTAGATTGGCACACCAACGGAACATACAATTAACAAACCCAAAAGACACAAAACAAATACATTGCAACATCCAAACAAATGTTATAATGTCGGGGGTAGGTATTTTAAATTGTTAATTTACTAGTATTATCTACAGTTGGCAGTGGTATATGTTTGCTGGAAACGTGTTTTCTTTTTCTTATAGACAGAAATGAAACTATGTAGCCGACCTGAAACGGGAAACACGGCGTGAGTCCGGTCTCTAACGACGTGTGGACATCTCACCTGGACGCGGGAGTCGTGTGACATCTCTCTCATTAGTAGCTGGTGATGCGTGTAGCCTGGGCTTTAGTCTGTACCGCTATGGCGTCGATATAAAGCCAGTAGAATGAATAACCGGGTTTAGAAGAAAAAAATCGAATTAGAATCAGAATATTCTTTGTTGTACTAGAAAAAATATTAAAAGGAAAGACAGCCTTGATAAATCGCAATAATTGAAGCCTACAACTGGAAGCCTATCGATGCACCATCGTTTTACAGACTCAGGCCCCTGTTTGTTGACAATTGATGCCTATTTACGAATCTCATGACACCAAGAGATGATTTTATTGAACTTTCAGTCTGGGAAGGTAAAACGTTTGCACAATTTTGCTTGCACGGGGGATCCGAAAATCTCTAGATCAAATTACGATATTTCTCACAAAATATGCTTCAAATTACTATGAAATCTAGCGTTCATTTCGTTGGATTTACAGACTGATAAAAAACGTCAGCTGTGTGTTTTTCCCCTTCGGTTTGATTTCATATCATGGAGAGAGTGCGAATGTATGGAGGGTTCTATCTTTTTAGCGATCCAATTTTTTTATTAGGTACCTATCCTAAAATCACCCCCCGTTAAATGTTATATAATTGTAAATCTACACAATTGGTTGACTTCTACAATCATGAACTGGATTACCGGCTTCCTTCTACTACCTCATTATATGACAAATCCACGCATGTGTACACACGACAGCACGTCAGATTGTACAGTTTTGTTGTAAACTCGCCCGAAATGTAACTGAGTAGAGTGCTAGCGTGTAAGCATCGACGTGCTGTCGTGTGTACTTAAGTATGCACTTTAGTGCTTAGGTAGACTTACTGCCGATTTCTGAATTGAGAAATTCACTAAGCGAGCTTTTAAGCATCGTTTGGTCTTTGCAGATTTCTGACAAAGGGACGTGACAGAACGATACATAATATTTACTTAGTAAAATTCTCAATATAGAAATTGGCCTTACTCTTTTCTGACCTTTTTTGAGGAAAACATATGGTATGATCTATGGTTTTCCCCTTCGATCAAGGATAAAACTAGATACAACATAGAACTCTGAAATGTGTCTGGAAAAATAGATGCCCAAATTGCCTTTGGGAGCTTATTTGCTCGTAGTCTATGCAATTAAAGTAAAACTGTACACGAATGCAATAGGGTTGACATTCGAATATTAGACGTATGGTCGAAATGATGTTTCGTATTGTTCTATTGCTGTTATCATTTGTTTCTGTGGGGACAAGTTTTTATTGTGATTTTATACGTAATGCGGATTCTATGGGATTTAGTTCGGTGGTTTTCCCTCGTAACCTAAGGAACCCCAATCCGCCCCTCATCAGGTCTCGGTGCAACCTGGCTATCGGATTGCAATTTACCGGCAAAATTGGGGCTCCGGTAAAAAATATCGCGCCCTGCGGGCCAGCCGCCTTAATGCCGCTGTTAAGGGCAGAGTTGTGACTACAAAACTGTTATATGTAGAGAGAGAGAGAAAGAGAGAGATAGAGAGAGAGAGAACACTTTATTGTACACCAGAAATTAATTTACAAGAATTTACAAGAAGAAGACCAACATGTACTGTACTATTCACTTTTAATGATTCGCGATATTTAAACATTATTGTATTTGAAACGGGTCGAATCGCGGTTTCAAACTATCATCAACGTGGAATCCAGTGTTACATAAATTTAAGTCACGCGATTTATCTTCGGACATATCCGCCATACTGTGAGTGTTGTGTGCCGGCCCACTGCAAATGACAATAGTGATGTGAGGGTAGTTTCCCAACTGTCACCACAATAATTAAAACACTCTCCGCTCCAGTCTACCCGCGACCACGGCAGCTGTAACGCGGCCTAAACACCAATCGCGATTCGACCCGTTTCGAATACAATAATGTACTGTACTCGTTCAGGGATTCTTTACATACGTTAATAATCACCCTCACACACAACACACTACATACATAAAATATTATCCTCAAAGAGACAGGTAAGAACTAATTTATAAGGTATTTGGGATACAATTTGAGACACGTCCTATACTACAGGTTGTACTCTTAGTCGACTAAGAGTGCATCCTGTAGTTACTACATATTGACAGATAATTGAACCTCGTGTCAGTGCAGTATTTGTGCCTAACCTGTGTATGTTTCGAGAATCAAGCTTTGTTGCAAGTCTTGCGACTACCAATTTCTCCAACCAGTGGTAGAGGGAAAAAAGTAAAGTCGACTGCCCCTTAACAAAACGGCACAATAATTTGAGCTTATTGCTTGAGGTACGTCTTATATCGCCACGATTTATGTCAGCCCGTAGGTGTCTCAATGACATTTAACAAGATGTGTATAATACCATCGATTTTAATGCGCAGTGCGCTTAAATCAGCCGTTTACACCGCCATCCCGCATTCCGCGCATATTTGCTAAACACAAAAAGCACTTAATGTCACAATAGCATCGGTCAAGAAGGCCGCAGCTGTTTAATTCTTATCTCGTGTTATATTTACGGCAGATTACCTGTGAAATGTCGCTTGTTTCGAGCTGAAAAAATCCGCGGTGCTCGAGCGGTGCCAAGAAATGTCTGGCAGCTGGCTGTAAGGTGCTCCGGTCGGTCAGTGCGCACACAAATGAACCTAGGAACTAACTGTGGTAGAACATGAGGTTAACCCCTTACTCGATGTCAGAAATCGTCAAAAACTTTCCCCATACAAAGGACTAAGGGAAAAGTTTTTCGCGATTTCTAACATTAAAATCCCACCAAAAACATTTTCATGTAAAAAATGTTGCCAAGACGAGGCCATACACCGCGCACTGTCAAAAAGCTATCAGATCTCATGTAGAGCCAAGCTTCTAACTCCACACGCCCTAATTTCACAAACTCTACTCCTTAGTCAAAATATGTTACTAAATAATATGGCGGATTCGTAACTAAGAACTTATAATAACAGAAAAGTAATGAAAGGTGAATACTTTTTTTACCTTATTACGCCCAGATGACGGTAGCTAAATGGCCAAGCCACATATTTTGATCAAGCCACACATTAAAGTAATAAAATTCAGTTATTAATCATGACAGTTATCGCATTATTCTTCAGAGGAATATATCTAAAATTAAGAAAAAAAAGTGGTTCAGTTATTTCTTCATAAATATCGATCTAGAACGTGATATTTTTCGCGATTCTAGATCCGAAGCCCGTATTGGACGGGTGCCAGAACACCTAATTATTTACGAAGGAGAAAGCAAAATAAAATCCGCCGTGTCGCTGTCTAACTAAATTTACTGCTTTAAAGATTTTCTGGTTAGCATTTCATTTTTATTTAATCAATCTTATGAGATAGTAACTAGGAACCCCAGGGCCTGAATCTGTAACGCAATTTAATGGTTCCAAGGAGAAAAACTAGGAAACCCCAGTATTCTACTGGGATGCCATTGTTACGCCATTGTGTTACAGACTAAAGCCCCAGGTTTCAGACATTTATAAATCTCTGAAACGCCTTATCGCCTTATCGGCGGCCTTATGATAAGGCGATAAGGTGTTTCAGATATTTATAAGCTATAAGTTTTGCTAAAGACGTCAGACATGACATGGTTTAACATTCGAGATTAAAAAAGCAAGGAAGCGCTTGTTATGATTTTGTCAACACACACCCTACTGAATTTGCCTTTTGCGTCTTTGGTCACATGCGTCGGACGGCTTTAGATCCATGATCTGAAAGCTGCCGATGCAACCTCAAGGCGGGCTATCATTATGGTTGGCATCGTAGCTTCTCAAAGATACTATTGAGGATTGCGTGTCGGAGGCTTATCGAAAAACTTATTCATTATAACAGTGAGACTTATAAAATTTTTCTAGGGGTATTAATCTCCAAGCACGGTTTGGAAATTAAACTTATTGGCGGCTAAGAAATTAAACACAAGTCGCGACACAATTTGGGTAATATGGGGGCACTATAAGGTGATACTTGCCGACCTCGAGCAGTAAGTTTGACTCGTACGGTCGGCCACAGTCTAAACTCTAATTTTTAAATCGAGTCCACGGAATGACAGTTGTTACAAAGGCTTTATTTGTCAGTACCATACTAGCAACTGTCATTCCGTAGACTCGAATAAAAAATTAGAGTTTAGGTAACCCCATGGCAGCTCTTACCGCGCGCGGCATAAGGGCACCAATCGAAAAAAAGGGTATCCTAGCGTGTGGCTGACTGTCCCTTACATGTTATGTTACAGTATTTGGTTATACATATTTATAATGGTCGTATACATAAGGTCGTCAGCCAGTCGCAATAATTAGGTCACCTAGCTGCCACACGTCAATTCGCCGAGTCTTTTATAGCGGATCTGTAAATCTCGAGCATTTCGCTCGTCTCCTTAGCTTCGTGGAATCATTAAAATATGAATGAGGTATATTTACCCGTAGCCGTGGTCCCGACGGGTGCAGATGAAAGATAGTGGTCGTGCTAAGTGTTTACACGCGACACAAATGCGTTTAGACGGTGACGGGGGCAGCTCGCATTTGTTATTGTGGGAAACTCTACGCGGGATTTCGAAGGCGGAGATTTCGGTTTCGTTTCGTATAGTTGACAGCTGTGGATTCACCTTTATCATTTTGTAGCAAAATCACTCGTAACGTAAGCGTATAAGAACAATCGTGGATACGTAGGTTAATGTGAAGTTTATTGTACTATGATCTCTCGAAATAATTAAGCTGCACCTTGCACCTATAAACCACAGAACAACTGTCGTTTTATAGCCCTGATAGTTTCATACTCTTGTTACAAAAATTAACTCAAGATTTTACGCTTCGAACTGAGTAAGGTGTTGTGTGAAGCTCACGAAATAGTCCTAAACAAAGATCAAAACTTGGATATGGATCTAAACTTTAAATTAAAAAATCTTTAAAGCTACATTGAAATTAATGCGCTATTGAAGCCTCGAATCACCTTCCAAAAGGAAAAAAAGGCCCCTATAATATATTGTTTTTTTTTTTTTTTTTTACGAAAAGATAATAAAATGAAATACAGGTAAACCATGTACAAGAGGTTAACACCTTCAGCGCGGTACGACTCCTAGTAGATCTCGTACAAGACTTTCCATTGGCGCGGAGGCGAAATTGTATGGCTTTGCCGTTCACGCATATGGATTATCTATGGGTTTTTTTCAAGTTAGAGTGAAAGGTCCAAGTGTATCGTGATCAGGTACTTTAGCAGTAATATTTTTATGAATGAAAACGTACGAGATCTAATACGTCTCGTAGCGTCCAAATGCAAAAAAACTTCATCTAGCGCGTTCCGAGATCTATAAGTTCTCGTAAAGGATTCGTACGAAACCTGATGATAAATCAATTAGTGTTGTGATAGCTTTCAGGGAGTGCGTTGCTTTTTTGTTATCATGGATCAGAGAAACAAGAAGCGATCTCGTAGGATATTAGAACTGTCGTTCAATAATTCTGAGGAACGTGAAATCGGCATTGAGAACAATAGTGTTTCGAATAGTTCCGAAAGGACTCCTAGTCCTAAGCCCCAGACTCTTGCGAAAAGTTTTTCAACGTGCATCAAGAGCCACACGTATTTGCACTAGTCCCAGTACTGGACAAACATATTAACCCATGTTCTGACACAATAAACTTAATTTCATTTTATTAACAGTGTAACACCGCCATTAAAATACGTTCGCGAATAAAGAGGTGAGTAGTTTTGATTTGCACACATCAAACTACTACCCAATCAATCCAATTCAATCGATATTTTGTGTTTTTTTAATTTAGCACATCACTAGTAAATTATCGACTTTTTGCAAGAATTGTCGTTACGAGATACAAAAGGCTTCGTATTTTTTTCACACTCTAGCGCATTACGAGGTTTTATACGTCTCGTATTATTTTTTGCCAATTTTCCTATGAAAAAATTCAAATATCTTTGGGCAAAGCTACATACTGAACAATGCATTCATTCTCTATCGGCTGATACAAAAAATATATAATTATCATGAGTTTTCATCAAAATATTCAATTTCAAAGTCAACAACACTTAAGAGCCTCGTGCCGTCATTAGAGCAAATACATTACGAGTACTTTTGAGTCTCGTAGCGCCAATGTGGCAAGTTGCATAAATCGGTCTCCGCGCTAAAGGTGTTAACAAGTTCAATTCGCCCTCTCGACCAAAAAGAAAGCCCTCAACTTTACAGTGAGTTAAGGTGACAGTGTGTCAATCAGCGCAACATTTCCCCGGAGTGCGGTAAATCTAGCGTCTTGTCGGAGGGTGGGGGGGGGGGGGGATGGAGCACACCCGTTTAATAGCATTCGAATTGGGTTTTTATTTACCTATTTGCCGCAAGTAGCGTACATTTAAATGTAAATCGGATGGTTGCAAAATCTCCCCAGCGGCTTACACTGGTTTATTTAGGTATTTATGTTTTTGTTAGGTTAGACACGATGCATTTTGGTCGTATGGAAGGTAAGGAAAGTGTGCTCAGCGGAGCGTGAAATGCCCGGTGAAAAACAAAAAATATGATCGGATAAATACGGAAAATGTTGTGGCTCTACAGGCACCCATAATCCGAATAAAATTAAATAGATTCAGATTTCAGATTCAATTTTTTTATTCAATATGCTATAAATAAATTATTTACATTGAACGTCAAAATATTATCTAAAGTAAAAAAAATATATAAATCAGATACTTATTACTATGTAATACTAAGTATCTAGCTACTTTTTTTCTCCAGCTTCACTAGCTCTGATCGTTCTTGGAGAAGAAGCATGGTAAAGAAACTCTCGTGGATCTCGTGCTTAAAAAAATAATACATTTTGTAATGCAGGTAGGTACTTAAAAAATAACACATTGGTAAGTGTGGTGATCGTGCGCTGAACTGGTTTAGTGCCAGACTTCTTTGTCATTTAGATAATCATCTATTCTGTAATAGGCCTTTTGGCACAGGGTGTGCCTTACACATTTTTTCAATCAGGCCTCTGGTAAACTTAGGATATCTGTTGGGATCTTATTATAGAAGCGTATACAGTTGCCGAGAAATGAGCTTCTAGCCTTCTTAAGCCTAAGAGTTGGAATTGTAGGCTTGTGCTTATTCCTAGTATTTATATTATGATGGCTACCTAATAGTCTTACTCTATCTTAAACATAATCAAGTATTATGTTTACTTAGTACTTTTAAACTACCTCGCATTGTGTCTAAATTTGGTTAAAATTGTTTATGAAAATTAACAAAACTTTTTTGGCGCGCTCTAGACTTTACAACACAGTTAGGTACGTACGGTCGGCCACAGTCACAGATACCCCATGGCAGCTCTTACCGCGTGCGGCATAAGGGCGCCAATCGAACCAAAAGGGGTATCCTAGCGTGTGGCTGACTGTACATGATAATTATTGTTCTTCGAAGTTGTCTTTACAACTACTAGTTTGCATCTAGAGCAGACTTTCTGTACTAATTATTATCTTTGTCTTTAGTAAGAGTGCCCTTAATAAAATCTAAAAATGTAAGCTGTCTGCTACAACAAAATGGCCCATTAATTTAACCCACTTGATGCTACCGTCGTTTTAAAACAACGCAAAGAAAATAAATATCTGTATGGAAATGTGGGCTGTTTAGATTTTTTTTATTTATGCTAATTAATTGCTGAGTCCTTTGTCAGTCTCATCCTGTATTAAATATCAGTTTGGATAATTACGTTTAGTATTTGTTTACAAGTTTATTGAGGGGATTTTTACAAAGAATTCTTCAATGTAGGTATTTATATTAAGTTCTATAATTTATTCAAATCATTGATTGAAATATCATTTATATTATACTTATCCATCAAAAACTACAAACAATAATTGGTTGGCGACTTTTGTAATAGAGTTATTATCAAATAAAGTTCATGTTGTTTATAAACGCCAGTAGGAAAATGTACTACTTTGTCCATTGCAAAGTTATAACTCATTTGTATCGATTTATGGCTACAGCATTGATGTCTGAAGCTGCATGAAATTATGTAGGAGTTGGAGAAAGACGAAGGTCTTTTACCAGACACAGTCATCCACCAGAAAACTCCAATGCCGATATCACAGATTCGTCTATGATGAAGATTCTGGTGATAAAAATCATATGTTGCTCCATAAGTTACCCAGTTGCAACGAGGAGCTCAAGCTGAAACTCACTATGATTCTTCAAATAGTGAGGAGAAAAATTTGCTGCTTTATAAACCAGCAAGAAGCTAGCGAAGAATTGAGGGTGAACATGGGTTCTCATAGTATAATCGAAAATATTTTAGCCGAATGTTGTATTTTGTCGACATCGAATCACCGATTGGTCGCATCATCGACGACGGTACACTTTATCGAATGGATGAAACATTCAGAGTGTAGTTGGAGCTGGACTGGTAGTAGCCGAATGAGTAGAACTGTCACTCCACAAGCGTGAAGTCCAAGTTTCTAATACTGTGGTGGTGGCACGACCTTTTTTTATGTCACCTATAAGTGAGTGTCCCATAAATCTACGACCACGCGTGCCCTGCCCACAGCAGTTTGAAAATTTTGCATTCAGGGTAGTTACATCATATGCCTCAGAACCTTGTTCAGGAGGTTTGCGATTCAAACGACCCATTTGATAAACAGTACCATCAATAATTCGACCAATTGGCGATTCGTGGTCGATAATACTGCATCCGGCACAAATATTTTCGATAATATCGCACCCCCCGGCGAATAAACCCGTAACATCAAAAACGTAATTGTTCAGGAAAAAATAAAAACTGTTTTTTCGTCACAACTCACTAAGTACCTATGGTAGAAAAGTCATTTAGGTATCAATTTACAGGTTTTTTATTTTGCTCACTACATATTGAAACATTATTAATCTATAGATAACACTACGGAAGTTATTAAACAAAATGTATGATACCAATATTAAAATTTTGTTTTATTACTGCAAAGTGATATTACGGTTTTATTCGTTGTAAAATCGAAACCGAACATTTACAGCATCATAGTATTATAGGAATATTCGCTGATATTTTGCATAGATAATCTTTTCAGTAAGAGCACATTATGGCTTTATTCTCGGCATATGTAAAGTGACTGTGTTAGATAATGGCTCATTATCTTTTTATTCTGGTACAAATTTCTAAGAATATGAAATGTAAGTGTACATTACAATTTTTCATACACATTTTAATTCTCCATAAGTGCCCCTTGTAGCAATGACTTGTATAAAATAAGTAGGTAAAGGAGTCCAAGAAATTTTGAATACCTACCCAAAGTAGTTAACGAAACAAATCGTATTAAAAATCGACAGTATAATGGAAGAAAAACACAATGAAATTAAAAACTTCCAAAAACAAAGGCAAAAAAGTTAGCAAAAAGTGAATTTTTCAACTTTTTATGCCTTTGTTTTTGGAAGTGTTTGAATCTTTAAATAACAATTTAATTCGAAACTTCTTCTTCTTCTGGTGCCTCTCCACTATTGGAGCTTGGCAGTCGGCTGTTCATTATGTCATTATGTCCTTAGCTAGACTAAAGAGATATTATATGGTGACCACTCCTGTTCATTCTTTAATGTTTTTCAGCAAACTCTTTCTTCTTCTGCCGACGCTTTTTCCTTCCTCAATCTTTGCCTAACAGGATAATTGGAGAAGTCTATCGTATCTAATCACATTAATTATTTATCTATTTCTATTGGGTGTTTTAAATGAGTTCTCTTTTGTATGACATATCCTTATCCTTATACTTAAGATACCACTACTTTTCGAAAGCTTCAATTTTTCTATTTATTTGATCTTTACGATCCATTTTTCATATACATTCACAACCGTCGTACTTTTCTATAGGCTACATGTAACATTGAAGCCTCCTGATCTGGATCTGGAGGTTATGATCGCATAGCAAATGGATAGAAGATAAACCTCCTTTAATTGCTTCATCAACAAACGTAGGTAAAAACCAAAGTCAACTTAAACCTTATTAAAACAGAAGAAAAATACAAACTTGGTTACCTTAGAGCCTGTGAGTTTTACCAGTTTGATTGGCTTCTTCACAGACGATTATCACCGTGTTAGTCTGGCTCCAGTAAAGGTTCTGAATTATTCGCTTATCTCTGCTATCAATTCTAACGTCTTGTAGACGACGCATTAGTACCTATAACCTGGCTTAGCATGATCAAAGGCCTTCTTGTATTCAATCAAGCCAATTAAAACGTCAGTTTGCAAGTCTCTGCACTTGTGGTCTAGGTAGGTGCAAAGAAGACTTATCTGGTTCTTAGCCTGAAACTGAAATAGCTATTGGCAATACCTATGCTCATTGGACTTCACTCTGATCCTCTCATGAAGAATGAAGAGAAACATACCTGGCTTAACAAACTTATTGTGCGGTATTCGCAGTATTTCTTAATGACAAAGGTTGAAATTTTAAAATTTTATGGTAATATCCCAGTACTGTAAAAGGTTTTGAAAGACCTGGAGAGCGCATAATTATTAGAGTATGTTTTTAATGGGCTTGAATTAATCTAGTCTTAGTGATTTACCAGTTTTGGCTCTTTTTAGAGCCTTAACTAGTTACTTTTGATCAAAGGATTGAAGGACCAGTTTCATAGATCAGTATATTGGCAAACAGCATTTTCACGCGGATTTTTATACTTCCTGCATACAGAATTAAATGTATGCAGAAACCTTGGTGTTAATTAAGCCTTATGAGATCATTTATACATCGTCTAGTGGCAATTACTTACAAAGGCGTTACTAAGTTCAAGTACCTAGGTTTTACGGTAACTGATCCAAACACCCGAGAAGGCGAGAGATCAAAATTAAAAATGCATTCCGATACTCCGCGGCTTTCCACAAAGTGATAATGTCCAAGCACCTAACAAGAAGAACGAAAATACGCATTTATAAGAACCATCTTTATGTACGGATGTGAAACTTAGACACTGATGCAAAAAGAAAAGATCAAACTCCTGGTCGCGGAAAGGAAAAATCTTGTGAAAAATATTTGGACCCACCAAGGGAGAAGACGGCACTTTTAGGATCCGGTAAAACGCCGGACACATGGCCGAGCCCAACATAATCGGAGAGACTAAAACTGCAAGACTCCGCTGGCTTGGTCACGTATAAAGAATGGGAGAGGATCGGGCAGCTAAAACAGCATACGAACGGCAACCTTGTGCACGTCTACCAGTTGGACGTCCCAAGTATCGCTGTATTGACGAAGTCTCAAAGGACTTGCGCGAACTCCAAGTGGAAGATTAGAAAGAAGTGATGCAGGACGGAGAGAGATGGCGTCTTTTGGTTGCGGAGGCCAAGATCAACTTCGAGTCGCTGAGCCAGCGTAGTAAGTAAGTGGCAACTTCACTCACACTACATGGGTGCAGTGACCACTTGCTGCAGTGACTGGGAAATCAGTCAATGAATTCCGGTTTTATCCTTTACGCAACCCAGCCAGATAAAGGAGATCCTTTATCTCCAAATTCCATATCATGGTTGTTCCATTCTTTATAGAACTTCGAGCCCACCACTCGTATTTTACACAAGTTTTTTTTTTCTTGTACAATATTGTCCCGTTGTGAGAGTTTGTGTAGCCGTTTTCTCTCCATAAGGTTTACTACATCATACGAGACATAAACTTAAGACATCTTCGTCTATCTATAGCTGTTTCTTGTTCTTTATTCCTCGCAAAATCGTCCTTTCATAGTGACTACCACATCGATGACATATTGTTAGATTTATTATTACATCATTACTGGAAAAAATATATAACAACAAAAAGCTAAACGGTTTTAGAGATATAGCAAAACCGGTTCCTATTTTGTAAACATGCATTACAGTCATGGTGATCAAAATATTTCACGAGAATAAAGCCGTAAAGGCTTTTGTAATATCTGCATACAATAAATGTATCAGTAAGGGATGACTGTGGTTTTATTCTTCGTTCAACTTGTTGAGTATGGTCAGACGAATAAATCCATATTTTTAAATATCTCCTTAAATATGGTATTTCAGGGTCTGAAAAAAATTACACTTATGTATTCGGCATCGGAGATGACGTTTCTGCAATAACAATAAAAAAGCCGTAATAGCACTTTACGGGTTTATTCTGCGGGGGGTGCGATATGTAACCCTGGGTATCCACCATAACAGGTTATCCCCATGTTATTATTATTTTTACAAATTTTCGTTATTTTTTTAAATAAATATACAGTTTATTTTAATTTCAATACAAACTCTGGTAGTAGTACATTTTGCTACCGTAGTTTATAAACGACACCGTTTTCCCGAGTTTCCACGAAAGAAATATTTTTTTTTGTGATTTTTCCTTTGTTATTTGATCGACAATAAGCCTAATGCAAAAAATTCATCAAGTTTGGACACAAAATCATGTTTCAGTAACATCTGGGTTAAAATGTTTCCTGAAAAAAACAAATAGGTTGCGAAATGAAGTGATTTGTCTACAGACGCAAAGTAACAAGCGTGTATCTAATTGGAGTTAATTTTACATTGGTATATATTTTTTTGCTTTGAAGAAGTTATATTTGCAAGGTAGTCACACTAATATTACAAACGCGAAATTCATATTTGGATAGACGGACATTTGAAACTCTTTTAAATAAAATCGGATGAATTTTGGTATAGAATATAGACCCGACATCAGGCTATAAATTACTAGATTTTTCGCGCGACTTCATCTGCGTTGACATCGATAAGGAAGAATAAGGCAACTTTTTATCTATGTCTGCGCGGATGACGACGTAGCGGGGCCAAAGCTAGTCAAAAATATTTTACTAACTTTTAAGGATTTGCTAAATTATCGAGGAGATCTGGAAATAATCTCGCTACTTTCGAGACTTTGCTCGACAAAAAATCCGCACAGTTGCTAGTCCTCAAAATCAAAATATTATTGAAAAAAAAAAATATCGTAAAATTTTCTTGAAAAACATATTTTCACGCAAATAAACCGGTTTTGAGAAGTAGCAACTGTACCTACGTATTTTTACAGAATAAACACGCTGATCTAGATACCTCTGGCATGCGCTATCTGTCACATCACACGGTAGGTACGTAACTGAATAGAGAAAACTATTATATATTTTTCTTTGTTCTCTGTGCCTCGTCACGTCTATCTAGCTGAAGTCATCGCCCTATCTTATAACAACGACCGATATACATACCTAGAGCAAGGTAGAACAGGTGAGTTTTTATTTTTAACCCCCGGCCAAAAAAGAGAAGTGCTGTAAGTTTTACCGCTATGTGTGTGTGTGTGTGTGTCTGTCTGCCTGCGTGTCTGTCTGAATGTGTCACCGTAGCGTAGCTCTTAAACGGGTAAACTGATTTGGATGAGGTATTTTTTTGTATTTGAAAGCAGGATTTCTAGCGAGTGTTCGTGTCTCGGAACTTACATCACGTGAAAAACATTCCTCGTTTTTGCATGCGTAGAAGAGTAAAATAATAAAACTTGCAGATCTTCCACATCTGTCAGACAGAGTTACTATTCCTGAATGAACTTGTTTAAAATATTCTAAAGCATTCATAACTCAAAATACCTCCTGCCGTGAAATAATAGCACAAACATAACGAATAATAGGGTGCTACAGAAGGGCAGCTTGAATTCGATTTTTATTCTAAACACACACAATTCTTTTTGGATTTCTCTGATTAGCCGCATTCTTCTTCTTCTTCTTCTTCAACCTATAGCCACCCAATGCTGAGTGTAGGTCTCTTCCATTGCACTCCATTCTTTACGGTCTTGGGCTTTTCTAATCCAATCTTTCCCTGCCACTTTGACCAGGTCGTCGGTCCATCTCATCGGTTGCTTGCCCACATTTCTACGACCTGTTCTCCGCATTAAACAGACCTAATTAACATACTTAAAGAGACCTTACATGGAACTTGAAAAAGCATAACTTATCGTATCGTATCTTAGATCTTCTTTTGGGGTTGTGCCGTATTCATGGTACGAGTTTTCATGTTACGAATATTTTTTCCGGATTCATTTTACATGACTTTGTGTGATTCTAATTTACGTTTTTTTTTTGTCTAGCAAAAGTGTTTTTGAGACTGAACCGAGACACAATTCGTGAGTTTCGCGCGTTCTTCTGACTGTATTTATTGTGTGACAACAGGGCAGATGTTTCGCATATTTTGGATGTCAATGCCACCGATAATGTGACAACAACATGGCAAATACAAAAGGTGACATATTTTCTTGAAAAACTGGTAACATCTACATTTAGAACGGAAAACCGGGTTTCCTCTTCAATATTTTCCGCTGTAATGTTTAACTGTCAGCGGTAATAGGCACGTTGTAGCAATAATTGTAATATAATGTGGTAACTTACGAGTTTTGTCGGGGACGTGATTATTTTCGAACGTCCAGCAAAATTCACTACGTCTCATGGCTGATTTATCTGTATACGATCGACGACGAAGTCAAATAAGTAATCGACGTAAAACAAGCTTTAGCCGTCGTTCTACTATAACTGCTTACTATAAGCCAACTAGCTTTTCCACGACTTTAGTCGCGCGCGAGCGCATGGAATACGATTTTGCATCTGTTTTACTTAGAAATGTGTGATTCTAATGCTAGGTAAATGACTATCTATACGCGAAGAGCTGAAAACACACACCCACTCTCAATCATAATACAGGGTGTTAAAAGACTGCCAACAGACCTGAAAGCCACGCATACTAGACACAAAAACAAAGTACTTTTTCGATAAATTATTGGTGGGAAATGATTTAGGTTATAAATTTGAAAAATATTTTATCCCGCAATGGACGTGTAACGCACAGAAGTCATATTGCGCAAGCGTAAGTATAAGTTTATGTTACTTTGCTTTAAGTGCCGATGTTTAGAATACATTGCGGGCTGCAATTTTAACGTCGTTTTTTGTAAGAAATATTCATAATTTTGGTATGGCTTCTTGAGAAGGTATGTTAAGAACTAATTACTGAATACATTTCTGCAAAAAAAAGTTTTTAAAAGTCCGACTTTGAACCTCATTATCTCGGAAACCATTGATTTCCTAGGCACAGTACCTTGGGCAAAAATGTTCCTTATGATGAGGACAATACGTGGTTTCCCGCTTTGTTGGGGGTCTTTTAACACCTTGTATATTAACGACGTATCTCAACGTTCTTCGGACATAGTCCGTAGAGTACTTGATAGCGTGGAAAAACCAATTGTAAAGCAAAGCTGTAGGTCGTCCGTCAGTCATTCAAGGTCTCTTTCGTTGTTTATTCATTTTATGATCACCTAGATGAAGATCTATTGCCACAGTGATCCCGCTGTTGTCTTGGCACATCACAATGCATTTTCCAGGGAATTTCCACGAGTCTTTATGAATGAAAGAGAGTGTTAATCAACCGAGAACTCGACGGAATAGGGTCACTGCAACACTGTTAACGCTGCGCTAATTTAATAGTAATGGGGGGAAAACAATTAAAACGTTAATTTATTCGGATGTGAGTAATTCTGTTGAGACGGTGGCGAGACAGTTCTAGGTTGGCGAGACGGGACGTGAGGACTGTTTATTTGAAGAGCCCTGAAGGTGGAATTTTAAGGTTGAATCACGGAGACAAGTCTAGCAATTTCGTTGTAATTCCACTAAATAGAAGGTCTGCTCTGGCTAGCCTCGAATCTTGGTCTTGAGTGCAAATGTTACATTGCGTGCATGAGCCTTAGACATTGCAACTTCGTAATGACTTGATTTATACAGCATCCAGTGGCACCTTCACCACATCCCAAAGGAGACTCTCGACTGGAAACCCACCGAAGTCTCATGACGACCTGGAAGACTGTCCCAGACGTGGAAGAGTTCCGTTCTCTCTGAGACAAAAGAGGAGAGAGCAACTTGGCCAGAGCTACCCTCCCTAGCCATGAACAGAGATAAATGGAAAACCCTTGTGTGAGCCCCAGAGTCCACGGAGGAGTAAAGTTATCAAAGAATACGAAGAAGTGGCACCTTCACTCACACTCGATGGGTGAAGTGACCACGCGAACGCTGCAGTGCCTGGGATATGTGCATCATTACATCGCAACCCTGAAAAAAATCCGCTTCGAGCGAGCTGTTTGTTATTTCGTAAGACTGTCGTATTCATTCATTATTCATACATTGATCTCAGGCTAGCAAGAATTTTGGTCCTAAGTTAGAGGACTAAAAACTTTTTGGACAAAGATGGACGCAACGTTTTATACTATACGACAATAAAAAGCCAAGACGCCGTACTGTCCCAATCGTCCCAAAGATACGCACCGTGCAAGGGCAGCGATAAGACGTTGAAAAAGTGAGCTGACCGGAAATTAACAGGAGGTAACCCCGGAAGTGGCCGGGTGCCCCCGCGGTGTATTTCCGCTTCCGGCGCCTGATCACCTTGCCGCCCGTTTGATCACAGACCGGGAAGGCACAGAAAGGGGACTGAGGGTGGTATTCTAGAACGCTACTTAAACTCAGTTTAAACAGAGTTCAGACTGTCGATAAAGCAGTGCATGTTTTTATATTCAAATCAAAACATGCACTGTTTTATCGACAGTCGACACTACTAAACGCTACTTAAACTCAGTTCAAACTAGAACGCTACTTAATCTCTGTTTAAACTCAGTTCAAACTAGAAAGCTCCTTGAACTCTGTTTAAACTCAGTTTAAGTAGAGTTTAGTAGTTTCAACTGTCGATAAAACAGTGCATGTTTTGATTTGAATATCCCTCCCTTCATATAAAAACATGCACTGCTTTATCGACAGTCTGAACTCTGTTTAAACTGAGTTTAAGTAGCGTTCTAGAATACCACCCTAAGTCTCGGAACTTTCGAATGTGACTTGTTACTAAGGCTTTCTTCATAGAATCTCGAATGCGACATACCCGAGAATTTGCCCCTAGTGACGACTTCTTATGTCTGAGGCCAAGACCCATTTAAGGTAGCTAATCCAGCGGAGTTAGTAAGCCCGACTATGAGGTAAAGTATACCTATTAAGATAATTTTAAGATAAGATAGATAAGATAATTTTATTTATTAAAAAACCATAAATAACAATTTACAACAGGTAAATAAAGTATGGTTTCGCCAGTTAAGCTACATAAAATTTATCCAGCGGTCTCCACAGTAGACGGGAATCTGTGTTGTGGAGGCCTAGATATTTAGATTTAACAGATTTAGAGAGTTGGGCGCAATAGTTTTAGATAGTAAATGTAAACACGAGTAGTACCTACAGATTAATAATACGGTGACACAATGTGGTTTTTGACTTATTAAAGTTAGAACAAGTTAAATAAATAAGTAGAGAGTAACAAGTTATTTAAAACTAAAGTTTAAAAAAGCAATGACAGTGAGTGTGTGTGTGTGTGTTAGGGTGAATGGGGATGTGTGAGGGTGTGTGTATAATAAGTGTTTGTGTGTGTGGTGTGTGTTTGTATGCTCATTTTTTTATCACCAAGATGCTTTCGGTTTCATCATAGTCTAAGCTATTGAGGTATTTGAAGCACGATTTTTTGGCTTCGCCAAACGTCGAGTCTCTGCAGATGCAAATGCGAAACAATTTGTTGAACAGGAATGGCCCCAGGAAACCCTGAAAACGCTTAGCGAAAACAGTGTTCGTTTTGATCTTCGGAAGTCTGATGTTGCGTTTTTTAATTAATTCAGAGTGATCGGGCGAGTTAATAAGGCCAAGGTAGCTATCCATTAAGGATTTATGAATGTAAAGTTGTCGAATAGAGAGCATCTTACATTCCTTGTGCAATAGAGCAGTGGGATACCGGAAGGGCTTACAGTGGAGTACCTTCAGAACTGATCTTTGTGCTCTCTCCAAGACTATTAAGTGAGTTTTTGCCGCTCCACCCCAGCATGAGATGCAGTATGTGAGAACTGATTGACACAGGGAGGTATAAACGGTGTCTAAGGTTTTCTGATCCCGTATTGTACGAACCTTCTTCATTATATTTATTAATTTCCTGGCCCGGACTGAAGTGGAGGAGATGTGCATAGCAAAATTTAGATTTTCATCTATCCAAACTCCCAAGTATTTTATTAATGGAGAATTTGTGATGGAGTCACAGGTACAGTTTAAATGAGGAGGGTTGCAAGTGTGGATTTTAAGGGGGGGAGTGTTACTAGGAGCTGACGCTAAGGTTTTAAAGAAGGTTAAGTATTTGGTTTTGCTCGCATTAAGCGTTAGTAAGTTTTGGTCTAACCATTTCGCAACCGTGGACATTCCATTTTCAGTGCGAGCTAGCACCGTTTCCCAGGAATGGTCGTGAAATATTATCGCAGTATCGTCAGCATAGCAAAACACTTCTACGTTTCTTAAGTTCTTTAGGGCTGTGCTTATATCGTTAATATAGAGTATAAAGAGAATCGGGCCCAAAATACTGCCTTGTGGTACACCAAGGGACAGAGTTAGAGTGTCGCTAACCTTGTTACCGATTTTAACATGTTGTTGTCTGTTGAGTAAGTAGCTACTGAACCAGTCGAGGGAAGGACCTCGGAAGCCATATCTTTCTAGTTTTTGTAGCAAAATTGGTACCGAGACGGTATCGAAGGCCTTAGCCAGGTCCAAAAAGACACCGATACACCGGTTGCCTTTATCTAACTGCGGGACAAGAACATTCAATAAAGAAGAGACTGCACTCTCTGTGGATTTTCCTTGTCTGAATCCAAATTGTTTGGGGTAAAGGAGCTTTTTAGACTCTAGATATTTTATTATTCTATTATTTACAATTTTTTCGAGAATTTTCGATAGATTGCTAAGTAGCGAAATTGGCCTGTAGTTGTTCGGCTTGTCTTTATCATCGCTTTTGTGAATGGGAGTTACGGATGCTGACTTCCAACAGGTGGGGAAAATTCCGGACGCCAGGCTAAGGTTGTAAACGTGAGTTAGGGGGCCAGACAGGAAACCACATGTCACTTTCAGTAGTTGGTTTGTTATGCCATCGTGGCCCGGCGCACTGTTTATTTTGAGGTTGCGTATGATTGAGGTGACTTCTTCTGTATCGGTAGGTTCCATAAAGAAAGAGTAGGGGGAAATAGGAGGGGAGTTGATTTCAGAGGCTAGTTCTTGTTCCGTTTTATTGATTTTGTTTAGGATTTTATTTGCCAAGTGTGAGCCCACGGATGTGAAGAAACTATTTGTACTATTGAGGGTAGGGTCAGCGGTTAAGAGTTCTGAGGTAGAGTTGGGCTTAGTTTGGATATCACAGACTTTTTTTATGGTATTCCAGAATTTCTTTGGGTTGTTTTTAGTAAGTTCTATTTCGCTGTTAAAATACGCGCTTTTTACCTTTTTCAGTAATCGATTGCAAAAGTTCCGGTATCGATGGTATATAAGTTTAGCAACAGGGTCTGTATTATGTTTCTTGTATTTTAGGTACAGTTTATTTCTATGTCGCATACATCTAACTAGCCCAGGAGTAATCCAAGGTTTTAGTATAACCTTTGAGTTCGGGATTCGCACCTGCTTGGTGTGTTTCGATACTGTCTCGGATATGGCCTTAGTTAACAGCTTGGCGGCTTCACTTGTTTCAGAGCTTAGGAGTACCGGGGACCAGTCTAAGGATTGCAGTTCCAGACTAACTGCTTCTAGGTCTGTTTTTATGGATGATTTCATTTTGGAAGGCTTTGCTGAGTTTGATTTGATACCTAACATAATGAAGTCATGGTCGGTAATATCATTTGTACAGGTTATAGATTCGTATTCAGCCTTAGTACGCGTAAAGAAATGATCTAGACATGAACCTGAGGCGCTGCGAGTGGGGCCTGAAATTGCTTGAAGTAACCTATGTTCTGTAAGTAGGCTGAGGTACTCGTTGCTCTCGCTAGTGTCCTCCAAAATATCTATGTTGGTGTCTCCCGTCAGGATTAAATTTGGATTGTTTAACAATGAGCCCAAAGTAGTGTTAAGAGAAGCCAGACCTTGCAGAACTTTTGTTTTAATAGCAAGTTCGAGCTCTAACTTTCATTTGGCTAAAATGACTTGCTCCATCTGTATCCTCTTACTCTGTGGTCAGCGTATTGCGTGAGATGAGACGATGAAGCTTCGCACACAAAGGGTGTTCACTCCATGGCTTGCTTAATGGGAGAACTGCCCGATGGGCTTTTGGCTTTTGCGCCTAATCTTTTCAAGGGTGCTTTTTGCCTTTTCTTCACTGTTGTGACTGGTGTTTTTCTATCGTAGGAAGGTCTACTATTCTCGATATATGAACGTTGTTCGTATGAATGCTCAACCTTGAAAATCTCAACCCTCAACCATCTTGGACCAGGTAAACTGCAAAAACTAAGACTAAGGCTTTTGCATCCACCTAATGATTATACAGCATCCAGTGGCACCTTCACTCACACTAGATGGGTGAATAGACCATTCGGCGCTGCAGCGCCTGGGACATTGTTTTAGATGGAGTAGGCTTGCAAGCATTCACCGAGCAGTTCATATGACAGAAAACTGTTCCCACAATGGAAGCAAGCACGACATGTTCGTGACATAGCCGTGAGGAACGGGTACGCTACCATAATAGTAGGTACAGAAGACAGCAGCAGCAGAGTGTACACTTTTGTGGTAAAGTCGCCCGTAACGTAACCGTGCTTGCGTGTAAGGGTCGACGTGCTGTCTTGTGTACACGATATGGAGTACACTCACTTTATTGAACACACAAGTCGATGAAAAAATACACGCGGCGTATTTTGTACGAGTTGTCGACGCATGTTTTGTCATCTTTTTGCGTTTCTAATTCAATCAAAACGCTATTCTCCCGTTGAAAATTACAACGCCTTATTACTTCGGTTGCACCATGTATAAAATAGTTAAGTATACTTTGTTATTAAATCGTGTCTTAATAATATGCTCGTAGCTCGCAGCAACAGTCGTTCTACCGGGATTAGTAAGTCTCATCAGTGGTTGTTTAGTGGTCAGACGCGTGGCGCGGGTTCGCTTCCCGGCTCGTTACTTTTTATAACTTACACTAAACAGCCTAAAGGTAGAAGTTCCTGAGCTGATAATGAAATGACTCGTAGTTCACACCGAACTGTGAACTCGCGATCCCATCTCGGCAACCTCTCGACTGATATGGCTCATGAACAAACTCAAAAAAATATTTTGGTCCTATTTACCCGCCTACCACATTTCTTGACGATCCGATCAATGGTACTCAAGTTATCGTCGAACAAACATTCATACATAAATACATACTACATACAAGATTAGGTTGTCGCACAGTGACCATAACATTTTCAGAGGAGGTGTTCTGTCAATGTCTTATTTTAAAATTTTCAGGAGCTCCGCTACAATATTTCTTAAGGAATCCAGACGTATTTCTGTACTTTTACTGTTTATATGCAAGGTGATTTGCATTAAGAGGATTTGTGTTCTATTTTTCTCGAAGTTGGCAATAGCCCGGTAGGTACGCACGTGGATATAAATAGACATCTAAACTTTTGAAGTGATGTAACATGAACTGACTTCGCTGAGCCTGATTTATTGCAAGTTTTTTTTTTATACGGAACCGAGGTCATATCAACACTGGCGAAAAATTTAAGAGGAAATATTATTTGATCTCACGTTAAAGGCCTTCTCTCAGAGAGTGAGTTCGAAAAGATAGCAGCGTGGCGAGAAATTCAAAATTTTCACAGTTTTTTACATTTTCTAGCTAAACTCATCAATTTTTGTTCAGCGATTTTTCGTTCGCGGCAATAAAACAGTATTCTTTTTATTATTGTAAACAACAGAACAACAATAATTCAGCCGATTATGTGTTCTGGTCTACGAAGCAGTGGCACTGCCCAAAAAACTTGTCGTAGATCAGAACACATAATCGCGTGCTCAATGGGGATTGGCGATTTTCTTGTGTGGGACATGTACAGCCGGCCTCACCCAAAGATACCCCTTTTCGTTCGATTGGCGCCCTTATGTCGCGCGCGTTAAGAGCTGCCATGGGGTATCTGTGACTGTGGCTGACCGTACAAGTGTACAGGCTACATTTTAGGTACTTACTTGCGCACTTTAAAGCGTTAAGTAGGTAGAGCAAAGGAACACGTTACTCTTACGCTTACCAATACCCTATCAGATACCTAATACACCGTGCAATTTTAGTGGTTTTAAAGCCGAAGGTATTTAGTTGCACTCGTGATTCTGAGCCAAATTCCAAAATTTTACTTCAAAACGAGCGAAAAAAATAAACACTTCCCAGTACAAAAGGCTATCGTCAATCGACACCATTAATGTATGGAGAAGTGAATTTTTTTCGCGCGCATTGGAATGAAATTTTGTAATTTGGCTCAGAATCACCAGTGCAACAAAATACCTTCGGTTTTAAAACCACTAAAATTGCACGGAGTATAAGCTCAACCATGGCATTTTGCATCAAAACATACTATGATCGACTATGGTCGACTCACAGGACATTTTTACACGGCGTATATTTCGTGAAACGTCTGTCTTCAAGGTTCTTCGTAGTCAAGCTAGAGGTGAATACGTAGATGAAAGCGACGAATTCTAAGATATTATGAAGACACACTGAAAGATGTCAAAACGGCACAGGGCGGAACCCTATCATGATGGACGCGGCTTATAAATCATACAATAAACCTTAAACTGCGCGCACACTGAAGCTATTTCACAAGGGACAGCTCGACGCTTTGATCCTGAAAGAACAGGTGTCCCTTAATTCATATCAGTGTAAGGAAAGCCTTACATGTTTGTCCACACTCATCCGCTTGCCATACATAGTTGTCTGGCTTCTGAAGCGATGGGAAATGATCTCTATTGCTAAACAGATAAAGGTGTAACAGACTTCATAGTAGCGAGATCAAAGGAGCAACAATTATGACATCTGTTTTATAGCCAGACTATCTTTTGGCCGCGGCTGCGCTCGCGTGGTTCAGTTTTCCTTGAAATTGTACTCTTGTATTTTTTGTGTCCACTTAGGCAAGAGATCTTTAGTATCTACATATAATCGGAATAAATATATGCCATACTTTGGCACATGACTTCTCTCGCAAAGAGAGTAGTCTTGTCATTTTATACTTCGCACGAAATGTCACTCAAACCGCAAAGTGTACCTAACTTGTTCTTTACTGTCAAACTGATCTCTGCCCAAAATCTGTGAAGATAAAACGGACAAACAGACTAACTCTCTTATCACAGTATGTGATAGTGTAGTGTAGATGGTTTATAGCTGGATGTCGTCTAATGATATGGCTGCTGCGGCCATTATAAATATTGTCTCGTAAAAACGTTATGCGTGGGGACGTGGTGACGCAACGTGTCGCTATATTATGTAAACAAACACTTATTAGTTCTAAGATGGCACAGTTTTTATGAGAAACTTACCCTTAGCATCTTTAGGAGATGGTTTAGTGGCGCCTCTCCTCAAAGTCCAAATCATCACTCGTTGGGCTGAGCTGAAAAACTGATTTTTACTGGCAAAATCGACGGAAAGAGGAAGATGCCCAACACGTTGGACCGACCAAATCCGCTCAACACTCAACACCACAGTATACGATGCCCTACACTTAGCCGCAGATAGGAACTGGCGACGCATCGTACGAAAAGGATTGCTTCGATCGAATGACCAAGACCCTCAGTGATGAGGATATCGATGTAAGGAGGATGAGAGCTTAGCTGGAGTGAAGCCAGAAGAGTTGCTGAGGACAGGAAGGCAAAGACAGTGGCGTGACCTTGCCCTCTATACCTCTGGGGTACCATTAGGACAGTAACAACAACAACAACAACCACTCAAACAAGACTGTGAGGTAACCATTCGGACTCAGCAGTGCCTAGGAAAATTGAGACATGTTTTAGAAGAAGAGGTATTATCTAGCACCCCACGTTATTTGACCTAGGCCACGAGGAAGGCAGTGAGACAAAGTAAATGAAAAATATTTCAGTTTGGTGTCTTCGTAATGAGAATATTTTTACAGAGTACAATGGGACCTTCACTCACACTAGATGGATGAAGTGACCACTACGTCGCTGCAGTGCCAGGATGGTATAGGTGCTGGACAAGTGCTGCGTCCAAAAAAAGTCAGAAGAAAGTTTTCTGTGGTTAGGTCCATTTCTTAATTACTTTTCTGTGTTATTAAAAAAATATGACTGTCTCTCATATGAGAAAATCAAATCTAATGATGTCCCCCAATTAAAACGAAAGCCATTTCCATTAATTAAAATATCAAAACACGCATCGAAAGATGTAGCGCAAGAAATAAAACACTTCCAAACAAACGAGCTGCGAGGGCATAAATTACTATAAATTGGTCACTGTGTTTGGGAAGTGATTTGTCAATTTTACAAAACTGGCCCACTTTTTGTGAAGAATATAACCACTGCATCAATATTTTGTCCTAGACGGCAGTTTCAATTTTTCTCTATATTTTGCCTTACTTATCTTATGCGTAAACACTGCCATTCATAGTCAAGTCATAATATCATACGTCAACTGCCATCCATAATCTCCAAGATAAGCCATACAAAGTAGCGACTTCTGCCACATTTAGGTAAGCACCTATTACATTATAGATGCATGTATTTTCTGATCACCAATAGGTAAATAAGACAAATTCAGCCCGTCCATAAATACAATTCTAAAACTATAACACACTTTATAGAGGGCACCAAGCGTCACACCTGCTTCACAGTTCGTCGTTCCTTAGCCACCTGGGACGAGCTATCTATTCCAAAGGATTTTAACCACAAAGCCATTGATCGTAAGAGCTGTAATTTTCAGGTTGGCTGGTAAACCAGCGTAGTTTGAGTTGACAATCAGTGTGCAGTGGAGTGAGCTTAAACGCAAGGCGACAGACGATGAAATACGATGGGTAGACTGCGCTGTTACGACTTATGAGCAGTTCGGACAATTTAGCAGCCACTAGCTAGCAGGTTTATTACGCACGGGACCCGTAGCAGTACGGGTACCTGACTGAACTCATTTCTTATTTGTTATGTACACCTATTTGTTCTTTATTGCTACTCACGAGTCTATTCAAGTTATACAGCTTTTTTTCTAGCGTAACTAAGCTAGATTGTTTCTTTGTTTTTGTGTGTGTATGTTTTTACCTACCGTTGCTTATACAATTCACCAAATGTGGCACCATTTGAAGCCCTAGAGTCGTGCAAAGCTAACTTTGCAGTGGAGCATCCGAAATGTTGCTTTTGTATGTTTTCACCATATTTTCAATATTTATTTATTTTCCATATTTTCACGTAACATGTACCACTTGTAGAACTTGTAACATGTACCACTGCAACGTACGGAAACTACTATTTCGGACGCTCCACTGCAAAGTTAGCTTTGCACGGCTCTATTAGTTTTGCATGAGTTTGAAAAAAATACTATAATAAAATTTCAGGTGTACGACGCGTTGTGGCGAGTACCTACCTAATAAAGGTCTCAGCAATTTTGTCGCCTTGCTCTCATGCTCTCCCCGCACAGTGGTGCTCGTCCATGTTGCGGGCATTCGCAATTTGTCAAGTGTCGACCTGGCATCTAATTGCCACCGGCCGCCGAGACGACACAGCTACACACAGAAGTATCCACTTTGGCTTACTTAGGAGCTTATCGTCTTCATGTCGTGTCGATGACAGACAGCATTTAAGTTCAACCAAAGAGCCACCAAAGAGCATATAATACAGTTCAACTGACAAAGTATTCAATATGCAGCGTCTATGATCGTTAGGACGTTTTGAGATAATACTAATTTCTTCTTTTCCTTGCTTCTTCGATTCAGCTGAAGTTAGTGGTCGCATAATAAGTCTTTGTTTCTTCTAAGAAAAATCTTGTTAAAATACTCACTATCACTCTTTTGGTCGTCTTATAGAGCAGTAGATGTCTGTCTCTCGAGGTGCAAGTGTAACTACGCAGTATGCAGGTGTGGGTTTGTTTGATCGGCAAACTGTTTAAAAAATTCTCACCGAACTAAATCCCATAGAATCCGCATTACGTACAAAATCACAATAAAAACTTGTCCCCACAGAAACAAATGCTATCAGCAATAGAACAACACGAAACAACATTTCGACCATACGTCTATTATTCGAATGTCAACCTTATTGCACAGTATTAGTGTACAGTTTTACTTTAATTGCATAGATTACGGGGCATCTATTTTTCCGGACACATTTCAGATTTCTATGTACTAGGTATCTATTTTTATCCTTGATCTAAGAAAATTATACAAGCCACTGACAATTTCATGATATTTTTGTATGATATGTGTAGGTACTTGAGTGTTCTTTCTGTGCCGTTTGTGTCCCACCAGGGAGCAGGACACCTTGATTAAACGATCACGGCACTATTTATACGCTGTTTACGTGGAAACACCTCGCCGCCGGTTAATAGAGGATGTGCACGTGGAAGGGTCATTACGATCAATTAGAGTCCAGTTTACTTATTCGCTGTTTTGGGAGTGTAGATTGGAGGTGAGGTTAAATTGGGCCAAGAAAATATTGTTACAGTCAGCATGTCGACCTTTATACGCCGCCACTCTACTCGGTTACGGAGTAAGCGACTTTACAACAAAACTGTAGATATAGTCTGAAATGCTGTTATTTTTACATACAGTTTTTACTGCTAGTTAAATCCAATCGGATTCAATTTTGGACAAAATTTGGGGTAGATACCTAAATTTGATCGATTCCGGACTATTGGGTTGGTGAATGTATTTGCAATGACTTATGAAATAAGTATGATGCATACCAACCTACCCAAAGTTTTCTCCTAAGGTATAAATTTCGAAACAGTTGGGATCAGAAATCAAGAGATAAACATCTGGGATTGGTTGGTATTTGACGTCATTTCTAGTTATCCTAAAACACCACAAAACCTCGAATTACTCGTAGTGTTTCGCGTGTATGGTTTTATGCGTCGAAAGACCTGAACTTGTGACAAATAAAATTGAATAATGGTTCAGTGCATGCAATGCTCGATTTTCACGCTGCTCCTCCATTCACATTACACTCTTGGATGAATAAGAAATAAAGAAATAAACGTGTAAACACAACTTAGTAGCCACTATAACTCGAACACTAATACCCAGTGTTGAGTGAACGACACAAATGACCAAGTCAGAGATTGCAGTCGCAGGCTAAATGCTATTATGCACTTAGCTTGGAATTATTGGTACTGGCGCTACTTTAGAAACGCTACATTGTAACCTAATGCAGAGCAAGAGAGTAAGATTTCAGAACTGAGATCCAATTCAATTCAATTCATGAAATGCGATTACAAGAGGTATCTAAGGGAAGAATTTGGTTTATACATGTAATACTAACTTGCCTATTTGAAATTCTGAATTTAAAATCGACTGTATCACCTAATTCCTCTTTTCAGGATGCTTTAAAATGGAATCCGTCCTATCGAGTGGCGTGGCAGCATTTAATTGGATGAATTGTGAATGAGGAGCTTTATAACAAAATTACGGCTGAAATTTTTGAAACCGTCATGTATGTAGGTATGTAGAATTTTCTCTACATTTTACGAACGTACAATGATTCCATCATAGTTGCACAAGTTCGTTACCTACTAATAGCAAGCAAGCATCGCTCATCCGAACAGAGCTACCTGTCCAAGCAGCCCACTCATTTCGTTTTCCCGTGACGCGTGTCATTATTTATGGGTGTCATAAACTGGCTTTCATGTAGCCGTACCATCAGCATCAATTGTAAGAGCTGAATGTACCGACCGTACTCTGTCTTGAACATTTTTGTAGCGCTTTTCTATTTTAATCGCTGTTTTACAAAACTAAATCCTTTGCATCTAGAGATGACTTTCCGAGCCCAACATAATCGTAGAGACTAAATCCGCAAGACTCCGCTGGCTCGGCCACGTCGAGAGAAGGGAAGCAGATCGGGCTGCGAAGAGAGCATATGAGGGACGTCCCGTAGGGCGTCGGCCAGTCGGACGTCCCAAATATCGCTGGAAAGATGCGGTAGAGAGAGACCTGTGCGAAATCCAGGTGGAGGATTGGAGGGGGTTAGCGCAGGACAGGGAGAGCTGGCGTCTTTTGGTTGCGGAGGCAAAGATCCACTTTGGGTCGCTGAGCCAGCTAGAATGAATGAATGAATAGAGATGATTTTTACAATGTCCTGTGACACCCTTCTCTCACACTAGATGCGTGAAGAGACCACTCGGCGGTGCAGTGCCTGGGACATTGTTTTAGATGGAGTAGGCTTGCCTAGCACATATACCACCCCGACAGCCTATGTCTATGTCTATGTCTAGTCGGCCTAGCCCACAGGAAAAACGGAGGGAGTTGGCGTCAAATAGCAGAAGCCTATGGCCACTTTACTCGTAGAACTTTAATGTACACCAAAAAACTGCACTGCTTATAAAGGGTTAACAATCTGTCTTGCTGATGGTACAACGGAAAGGCCAGTGTTTACGGCAAGTGTCCGGGCGAGTGGAGACATCAAGTGGGATCAAAGCGCACGGTGCAGTCTATTTGGGCTACTTTGTTGCGGGTGAGGATGGATGGGAAATATGGACGCAGGTTTGAGAGACTTAGATGGTCCACTCATATCTGAATTATACATGTTTCTCAGCTGTTCTGACATAGTGCCTAGCTGATGATGAAAAGGGTGGAAGGCACTAAGTTAGAACTCGGGGAAAACCACCGATACGATGGACTGACCAAATCAAGACACGGATCACCCGGGCAACCGCAACCGAGATAAATGGCGTGGCATCTAAAGGCGCGCATCATCAGCCACTGATAGTAGGTACTACATGTGGACCAAGACCGCTCTGACAAGAGCGAAACGACGAAGAAGAAGAAGAGATGACAGTCTGAGAAGTTCTTGGTTTCCGAGCTGATTTGAAATCCACCGACTTGTGGACTTGTGACCTTTACATTTAATGTCAATCTATGGGTCGTACAATAACTTATGACGTGATGCCAAAAGTCAGATTGCTACTTGCTCGACATTGTGTATTTTCGTTTTTTTACGTAGATATTTAAAATAGTTGTCTAGTGATAGGAACACCGGATTCTGTTGTGTACCGGCCTTATTATTATTGATTCAATATGAAGTTGACTTTTTGTTTTATTCTGTTTCATGATTTTACGGTGGCTGTTCCCAAGAGGTGTGTTGAAAAATAGTAAAATGATGCTCTACTTCGTTCGGATAATGTTTTATTACTCGTACGTATGTATCGAAGACTGACTGAAATGAGGGCCAGTTTCTGAATTGAGAATTTTACTAAGTAAATACTTAAGTATCGTTCCGTCACGTTCTTTTGTAAGAAATCTGCAGAGACAGAACGATACTTAAGTGCTTGCTTAGCGAATTTTTCAATTCAGAAATTGGTAGTGAGTAAGGCCTGGTTTCTGAATTGAGAATATTACTAAGTAAATACTTAAATATCGTTTTCTGAATTGAGAATATTACTAAGTAAATACTTAAATATCGTTCTGTCACGTTTTTTTTTTGTGAGAAATCTCCAGCGACAGAATGATACTGCGAATCAAGAGTTAGCGAATTTCCCAATTCAGAAATCGGCAGTAAGTAAATAAGAAATTAGTTAGGTACTAGCCTTGTCTTTACTTACCTAAGTGCAAGCTGGCCTTAAAACATTGGATTTTCGTTTATAATAAATAATGGCAGTTATCCTTAATACCCGTCGTGTTATAAATACGTAAATAAACACCTGTGCCGTGCAGCATCATGAGAAATATTTTTATCGCGATGAGAAATTTTAATTTATGCGCGAGGTGGTTCGGTTTAATGTGTTTATGAATTTATGGTTCCGCTGTGAAACCGACGCTGAGCACTGAAATTCAGATATTCGTACTGTGAGTAATGAAAATTAAAATACACGGAAAGGAAACATTTATTGGTATAAGACACAATGTTTAAAATAATACAAAGTTAGTCGCAAAGTTGTGACAGTAATAGCTTCCATCCATTCCACACTTTTAAAGGATAAGAAATGTTAAATAAATAAAAAGTATCGAGCTTTTCTAAAAGTCGTAGAACAAAATTTGTTGGAAATCACATTTAAAAGTTGACGTATTTCAGGAAAAAAGCTATTTAAAAATTTCCCTGTACACATAATTATGTATTTTCTATCGTCTTAGCATTATCTAGCGATAATGAATGTAACTATGATGGAAGTTTAAGCGTTTAGCTTCAACACCAACTTAAGCTGATATCCTAAAGCAGGACAGATCTCGCAAGACATGGATCTTTTATATTCCTCCTGCTGTTAATGCTTCATCCATTAACAGTAAGTACGTCCATTCTCGAAGTAACAATAACATTTTTAGTGTGAGTTATCTTCCTTTCTATTAGTTTCAAAGCTACAGAACCCAATGAGCCTACTTAATAAAACACGTGCGTTTGGTTCTCACACGTTCGAAGTTAACCAAATAAACAAGTCCGTCTGGGTACGGCACGGTATTTATTTGTGTGTTTGTATAACATATTTTTTACACCGCACACGTGCATTAGCGAAATGCAATTTTTATTACTTTCGTATGGGCTTATTCCGAATCAAGAGTCGTATGAAGACTATAGAAAGCTGTTTTTGAGTACTTGAAATTTTTACATTTTAATGTCAACTACAGGGTGCACTCTAATTCGATAGCGGAACTTTAAGTAGGCTGTCTACTGATCAATACAAACAACTTGTAATAGGCGGCGAAAAAAATTGAACGAAAAAAATTTCAGCTGTTTCATACATTTGGCGTAGTAGGTACTGAGTCGACCTTTTGTATGAAACAGCTGATATTTTATTCGGTCCTTTTTTATCGCCACCTAGACAAGTTGTTTGCTTGTAGACAGCCTACTTAAAGTTCCGCTATCGACTTAGAGTGGACCCTGTAGATGTAAGTTTTTAAAGTTGCCAGAAGGCTTTCCCAGCACCTATACCAACCTGATAGAGAACAATGTCCCAGGCACTGCAACGTCCAAGGGGTCACTTTACCCTCTAGTGCAGTGGTTCTTAACCTATGGTCCGCGGACCACTGGTGGTCCGCGGAGGCACCCGAAGTGGTCCGCGAAGCCATCCGAAACCATTAAATGTCTTAGCCATTTAGTGGTTTTGGAAGGCATAACTTAGTGTAAAAAAAAACCGCAGAATTTTCTAATTCTCTTTCGAATTAATAAAATGTCAATTAGAAAGAAAATAATTTCCTAAACAAAATACGCTAAGCTTTGAATAATTGTATGCGTGTTTTATTTATAGATACAACCCCTTATTAATTTAATTAACCCCCAAACAGTTGGTGGTCCGTGGCCAGACAGAAATTATGTCAAATGGTCAATCATCACAAAAAGGTTAAGAACCACTGCTCTAGTGTGAGCGAAGATATACCACTGGACGCTGTATCTTACACTGTAGGCTGTAGGCCTTGCATCTCATTGTATTTATGTAATCGTATGAGGTAGTGGCCACCCCTGGTGTCAGAGTTTTTAGGCCGCCTATTATGTAGATGTTTTAATTTTTTTTATTCGCTTAATTCGCTATTCGCTTACTTACTGGGAAATCGAATTGTAGGGGTACACACGCCAGCACGTCAGAGCGTACACTTTTGTTGTATAGTCGCCGTTACGTAACCGGGTAAAGTGCTAGCATTTAAGACAGTGTTGACGTGCTGTCTTGTGTCTTGTACCTGTATATGCAAAATGTGTCGCACCACACTTGTCTTGACGAATGTACCGGTGAGTGGAGAAAGCGGTGCGCGGGCGGCGGGCGGCGGGCGGCGGGCGGTGAATTGCCGCTGATTGCCGGCAATTGCCTCAATTGCCTGAGGTACCACAACACACAGCTGCGTCACGTGAGACAAGTACCTACCTACCTTTATGATGCTGCTGAGGAAAGATCGAGAATGTCTATTCTGCATTCTCTAGGGACCGACCGCAAAGCTCCGTGAAAAAAAGCAAATGATTTGCACCGAGATTTTAATGCTTAGTCTTGTTCACTGATCTGTGGTCTTACTAGACCCCTAGCATGTATTCTCGAATCTATGACTCAGATATTTAGGCATCGACTAAAGCACTCATCAAGCCGTTTAGTCTCCCGGTGATCAAAAAGAAAATCACTTACACTGCTAAAATTACACCCTCCTTTTTTTAGTTGGGAGCTTTACTATCCAGACAAACCCAAGACATTCTCTGTAATTTTTAAAATAACTTTTAATGATTCTCGTACCATCATAATTTTGATCAAATCGGTTGAATTGCCGTTAATTTACCTACAAATAAACCGCGATTCAGCCCGTTTCGAGCCAAATTATAACTTATACAATGTTGGATCCCTCTAATACCTGTAGGTACAGATACGAGCCACATGGTCGGAGGTCGAGGACCGTGGCCGGATGGCTCAATTGGCTCAGCAATAAAGGTGCGTTTACCTCGCGACCCGCCTTGAACCCTGTGGGAGCACTGCACCTATGAGCCACACTGAATGGTGCATATAACTGGAGATGTCAAGGGCTGGGGTTTCAGCCACTTGGGAGCAAGTGGATTTCAAATGGAAAAACTACACGGCTTATGATCGCTTCGCTTCTTGAAGAAGTGTTGCAGTCTGATACGGCAATAAAGTAAACAAATTAATATTAACTGCATATAGGAGCTGCTACATCATCATCACTGCTGAGTAAAGGCCTCTTCATGCTCACTCCTGCGTATATAGATACGAACACCAAGAAACGCAGTAAGTAAGCATGATTTTGGTTCGAAACGTATCGAATCGCGGTTAGTTTAGTAGGTAAATGAATTACCTACCTTTTCGGCTGCGTTGCAGCGGCCGTGGTCACGGGCAGGCTAGAGCGGCGGGTGTTTTTATTGTTGTAATGATGGTTTCAAAACAAAATTATGTGTGAATATCGCGAATCATCTAAAGTTACTAACGAAAGTAAGCACTTTTGTGCACCAGTGTATCAATCAACAGCAGGTCCCGCACCTTTATAGCAGCAGCTTTCATCGCGCAGCCGTGTCGGGTTGCCATCCGCTTCACAATTGACTACCACCAGCCCTGGAAGAGATCTACTGCCCTTAAAAGTCGACCAGAGAATGGGTCTTAACGTTGTGGTAGCATTACTGGCAATGATAGAGCCCTAGCTGTACTTGCAATACAAGTAGATTAGATTAGATTAGAATATTCTAAAATATAGAAAAGAATATTAGAATATTCTTTTTTATTTATTATTAAGTATTGGAGATTGGATCTTAAAGTTTTCAAAATAAAGTTTGGTTTTGATGGGACGAAAGAGACAGTATGTCATGTGCTGTGCATAATAAAATTGTTGCCAATGTTTCTTTTATTTTACTTTTAAAATATTTTTAACATACATTGAACCAACTGACTAGTTCAAAACAGTAACCCCTGATGTGAATCCATTAGGGTCATTGCAATTTTTATTTTACGAGCCAGCGTCGGGACCCGCATGCATGCCTTTATTAAAGGTGTCCTCCTGAGATTAGGGGTCGGCAGTAAAACGCACCCGGAGCCAGTTGACCACCTTGAGGAAGCGAGAGACACTTTTTGATAGCCAGTTCTTTTATATTTTTGCTGCGTTGTTACGAAGGAAGTTTGAAGATTGAGTAGACATTTACATTCCTTCATGTATGGTAAGCCATAGTCTAGGCCCCTCTGGTGGCAGACCGACCAAATTTGGGTTAGGTTAGGTTTCGGTTTTATCTAACCCAACCCAAATTTGGTCGTTCTGCTACCAGATAGGAGATATTTACTATAGTCGCCCCTTTACCAGCTGTGGTTATGAACAAGTCACACTAACCAATCACTTTGCCGTCTTAGCTTTTGTTTTGTTACTCACGAGATTTTTGTCCATGAAAGATAACGGGTCTGTTGTCGCTAGCAAAGTGGCTCTAAAACCAAATAAGTTGAAATAAAATCTGCACACAGGCAGGAGGATCTAATAGCGTCTAATAAAAATGCAGTTAGCGTTTCAGAATCCTGGGCGAAACCAATTTAAATTGCCTAAGGTATCGCCATCCGAAAAATTACAATGTACAGGCGGCTACACCCTTTTTTGTTCGATTGGCACCCTTATGTCGCGCGCTGTAAGAGCTACCTTATGAAAAGGTAAGGTTATATTTCTTCTGAAAATCAAAAGTCTTTTAATAGGCTAACAGATATTTCGTAACAGCATAGGTGTCTCCCTTTTATGACGTTATACTGTCAATCTAGGTGAAAAAATACGTCATCGTGTGTCGCGCAATGATCGCAGTAATACGTCCCACGGCCCCTGTCCCACCCATATCCCACCCTGGGCTGGGACAAGTTGGTATAATAAATAAGAGCGGCGGCGGAACGAAAACATAAACTTCGACCGCTGACCGACCACCTACGCCCTGCAGGCGGGCTTACATGACGACAAGAGACTATGAGACCCAGGTAAAGTCCGTTCGCTTAGATAGTGTCGGTACACACGACAGCAATCTTGGTTCTTGGGATACCAACTATGTAGAAGTATCTGTAATGGGCGCAGACAAATTTATTTCAACACAATGCTGATGGACATTAACTATAGTTTGCTACGAGTAACATATTTTACAAAACCTTCGTCTTTTAATTTTTGGGTCATTCGAAGTTTCCCTCAGGTCTTTCCACTGATCTTACAACTTACTTCTACTTCTTAGATCCCTGTACTCCTCTTTACAACTTACTACCTATGTGTTATTTGTATTAAGTAATGAATTGTATACCTAGACAATAGTGCCCGCCCATGTGAGCCCACCGCAAGCGTAGCAATATTGTGTCTAGTAGAAGTGTCCACGTAGAGACGTGTTTGTATGAAAAATATTCCAATATGATCCCTCCCGCCCCCCTTCGCCTCCCCGCACCCCCGCGACCGACCTCTGCCCCTCGGGGATCCTTCAGCTGGACAGATATAATACTAAATAGATACACGCAGGAGGTATACTAGAGCCTTCTTATTTTTATACTAGTTGTGCCCGCGACTTCGTATGCGTTTTTACACATTTGACATTTAATTTAAATTCGACTGTGGAGGTAAACTCAAAAGGAAGGTTTTTTTTTAACCCCCGACCAACAAAGAGGGGTGTCATAAGTGTGATAGCTTTGTGTGTGTGTCTGTTTATGTGTTTATGAGGGTGTGCCTGTCAGTGTGTCTGTCTGTGTGTGTGTGCCCTAATCTAAACAATACATTTATGATAAAATATGTTTTGTTTAGATTAGGTATCGCCCGTGTAAGATACCAGGAAGCTTAGCATAAGAATTGCCTGGGAAGTATGGGGGTTTATTATGTATCTCCCTCGACGTAGAGTGGGATAGATAAAGTTATAAGCCCATAGATAAGGTCTTACCCATTCTCATGCTAAGCCAGCAAGCAAAGCATAAGGTTGGGTTAGAGCGTATCTACCGCAAATAACTCTGTCTATCCCGCTCTACGGCAAACAAAATATATTTTTTTAATATCAAGTTGGGCTCAGTAGAGTAAATATTTTAAAAAAGGCACAAAAAAAATTTCAACCTCGCGTGGTTTCAAACCCAGAACATTTCGACCGCGACGCAACAGTACTACATTTCTAACATCGATAAACTTTGTCCGACCTCCACCGAAAACCACTCACAATTCCCTCCAGCAAGCATCATAAGGCTGGGTTAGAGCGTATCTAGGCTCTGTCCATCCCGCTCTACGTCAAACAAAAGAGTGAGATACCTATTGTTTTAAACCCATAGATACGCTCTAACCCGGCCTTATGCTACGCTTGTAGAACTATCATTTTCCGCCAATATAAAATAAAAACACTTGCCGATTTTTCATTTACAATATGCGCCCCAAATGCCAAAAGTCGTAGCGTGCTATTATACAGAGTGTTAAAAGACCGCCAACAAAGCGGGAGACCACGTATACGTACGTATACGTAATAGTCCTCATCATAACGAACATTTTTGCCCAAGGAACTATGCCTGGGAAATCAACGGTTTCGGAGATAATAAAGTCGGACTTTTAAATATTTTTTTTCAGAAATGTGTTTAGTATCTCGTTCTTGACATACCTTCTCAAGAAGCCATATCCAAATAATGAATATTTCTTACAAAAAATCAAGTTAAAATTGCAACCCGCAATGTAGGTTTTCGAGAGAATGTGGTTCAAAGTCGGACTTTTAATTTTTTTTTGCAGAAATATGTTCAGTATCACGTTCTTAACATACCTTCTCAAGAAGCCATATCCAAATAATGAATATTTCTTACAAAAAACGAAGTTAAAATTGCAACCCGCAATGTATTCTAAACATCGGATAGCCTAAGTTACTCCCAGAAACGTGAGTTACGACCATATTAAGTTTGGTTGAAAACTATTCAGCGGTTTTCACGTTTATCGTGTTCATACAGACAGACAGACAGACAGACAGACAGACAGACATAAACCGTTTTTTTTGCATTTTTGGATTTAGTATAGTTTACTTAGTAACCCCTGCTAGTTTTTTTCTAAAAATATTCAATGTACAGATTTGACTTCGCTAGAGTTTTATTATAAGTATAGATTGAAAGCATATTGTCTCATAAGAATGAGACATGTTTTCAATATGAAAATAAGAAGACTATTTTTAACGTAAAGAACTTCAAATTTTTCTATTAAATCACGGTTTAAGACAATTTTTTATAAGAATAGAAACTCAATCTTGTTGGCAGCTAAGCAAGTAGCAGAAGTAGCAAAAGCTCTACAATATATATGTACTTTTTTGTGTATGTACTTGTGTGTGTTTATCTTTTTTTTATTGCCTTGCTCAAATTTTTTGACGAAGCTTGTGATTTTTTTTTGTATTTTATTATTGAATGTAACATTAATACCACAATAAACTTATTATAATAGGAAAGGCTCATCATCATCGGTTCGCTAAAATTACGATGTGAAAAACCTCTTTGTGGAGGATTTTTACACCTCCAAATGGCACTTGCTAAGTAACACTAGATTTGTGAAGTGACAGGTCTTGAACGCGCAACCTCTTGCATACCAGGTGCTCTACCAATTGAGCTACCGAGTCAAATAACTGTCGATGCGAATCTCATTGTACTCGTCTTACGGCCGATGGAAATTCGCATCGACAGTTACTTAGGATGGTATTCTAGAACGCTATTTAAACTCAGTTCAAACTAGAACGCTACTTAAACTCTGTTTAAACTCAGTTCAAACTAGATCGCTCCTTGAACTCTGTTTAAACTCAGTTTAAGTAGAGTTTAGTAGTGTCAACTGTCGATAAAACAGTGCATGTTTTGATTTGAATATCCCTCTCTTCATATCAAAACATGCACTGTTTTATCGACAGTCTGAACTCTGTTTAAACTGAGTTTAAGTAGCGTTCTAGAATACCACCCTTAGCTCGGTAGCTCAATTTATTGGTGGAGCGCCTGAGCGGTATGCAAGAGGTTCCTTTACCTTTACCGAGCGGTACCTTTAAAAATCTTGTTAATATTAGCACAGGTTGGTGCTTTATAAAATACAAAAAGTGGTCAATTTACATTGTTGGTCAATAAGCGTGGTGATTTTATATCTCGCTCCCAAGCTCGAGCTTGAGTAGCTGTCAGCATATCAGACACTAGCTTGATAGACAGTTGACACTTTTAAGATCTCCTATTTGAGCTCGAGCTTGAGCTGACGACTGTTAATGCCACCCTTAGGCGGACTTGCGTCAGTCAGGGTTAGCCAACTAACTCTGAGTTAATTTGACTTGTACTTGTACTTGTACTTAGCCTGTACAATTGTACATGTCCCACTAGCTGGGCAAAGGCCTTCTCTCAGAGAGAGAGTACGAGCTAAATCACCACGCGTGCTCAATGCGGGTTGGCGATTTTTGCGTTGAGGGTATAATGCCTCATAAGCTCAGGTTTCCTCACGATGTTTTCCTTCACCGTCAGCGAGTGGTATTGCTACTACAAATTCACAAATGTATGTAACTTTGAAATTAAACAAAGTCATAGATACATGCCCGCACCGGGAATCGAACCTAGGACCTTTCGCTTCAGAGTCCACTGTTCTACCCAGTAGACCACCACCGCTTCCAATTTGACTTTCCATACAATTATTGACGTTAACTCAGAGTTAACTGGCTAACCCTGGTTGCCGCAAGTGGACCTTAGTAGCCCTTCTGTGTGCGCGTATTAGTGAGGAATATAAGGTGATTGTAAGAAAATGGCGGGGCCATCGCGTGGCGCGGACGGAATTGCTTTCGTTCTTGTTAAAAAGACAAACTTGAGCATTCGCGCAGTGAAAGGTTGAATAACTTACTATTCTTTGTGGGGTTTCATCTTCAACTTTGAGCAAGGGTTGGAGGGAGCTGGCGCAAAAAAAACAAGTAGCGGCTCTAACCACCAATCTCATATTCACTTCAACTGCCAATACCAACCAAACAGCCAAATTATAACCCAACTAGGTATTTTCTATATATCTATCTAGTCCACAAGTATAGCACATTGCTGGGCACTAGCGGATTTAGGGGGGGAGCTAAGGGGCTCAAGCCCCCCCCCCAAAAGCATCTGAGACCGTCTATAAAACAAAATGTTAAAATATGCTTTTTTATCTTGAAAACTTACGCTCATTGGGTTCAAGCCCCCCCCAAACCAAAATCCTGGATCCGCCACTGCTGCTGGGTATTATAGGCATGTATGCCAACCCAAATGCCAATCTAGTCCATTGATCACTCGTCGCACTTACGAAATAAGTGATGGCAATATAGTAGCTTGTTTTGGCTTTCAGGACTATAACTCAAAACCAATAAGTAGTGCTTCCTTAAAAAGGTATCAAACGTGTAAAGTATCATACATAACAAGCCAGTGATCTAATCCCCATAGGAATCAAAACCCCATAACATCCCGACGGAGAGAGAAAAGTAGCAAATGGTCGCGCCTAATAGGTAAAGTTGGTTCTTCATAGGCCGTAAGTTGGTCATGTATGATGCATGAGCCGAGTGACCACATTACGGTCGGCCTCGAAGATTTATCTGCTTTTACCCCTGCCTCCTATGTAGGTATTCTATTCTACTTCAGCTATTTGTTACTTCGGATGAGGTAAAGTTTTTTTTGTTGGAAAATCGAAGTTGGTGCTGTTTGCGAATGAGTATTGAGTAGCCAGTGAGGCTGAACAATGAATCGAAAGAACTTCATATTTAACTAGTGAGGCCAGATACTAGACCAGTAGGCCTAACATGGCAGGCATAGCTTGCCATCGACAAAAGCCAAGTCTGGGGGCAGCCATCTTTGCACGACAACATCTTTAAGATATTTAAAACAAGTCGTATTAGTTACACCATTTGTAACTCGAGAACGGGTGGACCGATTTTTATGATTTTTGATTTGTTGGATTTCTCTCCACCTCGAATAGTAGAATAACCATTAAAACAACGGAAAACTCACGAGAAAAAAAATAAGTCTGCGCGGACGAAGTCGCGGGCAAAAGCTAGTTTAGAATAAATATTCAATTAATCTGTGTGCGTTAAAAAGTCCGTAAAGATCCGTTAAAAAAACTGCACAGTCAAAACCGATTTAGTTGCGGGAAAATATAAATGAAAACCTTTTTTCGATAAATAATTAATCATCGTTCTACCTATTTAAGAGTTATCCTCTTGTCGGTGCAGCATTTTCCATGCACTTCGATCACAGGCTTCTTTCGGAGCCGTATTATTTTTCGAAAAAAGAATATTTATTTCTATAAGAGCAATTTTCTCGCAAGTAAACCGGTTTTGAGTTTTTTTTTTAAGAATAAGCAAGATAGGTTGTATTTCACCATGCTTAGCATGCATGGAAGCGCTCACAGCCTAGTTGTACTAGCCGTTCTTGATCGATTGGCAAAGTTAAGCAACAACGGCCGCGGTCAGTCCATGGATGGGTGACCGCTAGTGGCAATAATATCTGAGCGCTTCCGTGCTTCGGAAGGCACGTTAAACCGTTGGTCCCGGTTGTTATTGATTAATAACAATCGTTAAGCCATGTCAGAGACCCTTTGGGTGGCTTAAAAACTCTGACACCAGGGGTGGCCACTACCTCATACGAATACCTACCCTACCATGCTTAGCTAAGTTGAATTGAAAACTAAACGCTCTAAACCGCCGCAATACAGTTTTCTCAGCATGTCTCCAGGCAATATCCTTCCGAAAGGATACTCGGGGATGTTTAATAAAGTGTAATGTGCATCGTGGGGGCTATCTGGACTAAACATCTCATCAAACTGCACTCGATGGCCGGGGGACACCGGGGGACACCGGGGAGCGCCGCACAAGGGGCAAGGCGGGAAGGTGGGCGACACTGGCTAGCGCAATAAAAACGTAAGGCCTCCTCTACACGCACAATCAAACCTGGGAAACTGTCGGAACGGATCAATATTATTGGTAACTTTGAATGATTGGCAAAATGTATGTAACTACGTAAGTATACGTAAGTTTTCTCCGTAGTCAGGAACGTTATTAAAACTATTTTTTTACTTTTTTAATTTGTATCCGTAACGGGGGTAGTCGATGTCTAATTATGTACATAGCCGAGAGTAGTTTCAATTAACAAATGACATACAAGACAGCTGTCACCTCAGTCTACCGCGACCACGAGCCCTGCAGAGGTCTCGAAACGTTGGAAAATGTAAAAAGTTAATAAAACAAGTGTTAAATCCGTTAAAATCTGTGTTTAAATTATGTATAGTGCTCGTGCAAACCTAAGAAAATATTACGTAAGTATAATTTGGTTGGGAAGAAGTTGAATGGCGGTTCGCTTTTTGGGTAAAATAATATCACATTCGCCTCGTTTCAAATCAATTTTATACACGAAAAAAATCAAGACATAAACAACTCAGGCACATGCTAGATGATTTATTTGTGGCATTAAAATGGGCGAAGTAACCACTCGGGCCGCAGTGCATGGGACATTATAGATGCATGGTTTCACTAAAACTGTCATGCTAACATCAAAAACTAGGAAGTCACTTTTTGTTTTTTTCTAAAGCACTAACCCGTGCTAAGGAATAATTTAAACATTTATAATAAGTTGAGTTGAGGTTGCGGGTTCAAGTCCTGTCCCGAGTGAATTTTTTCAACTTATTATAAATGTTTAAACAGAAAGTCCTTAAAAGTTACAGCATCGTAGTAAAATTCCGGGTTATAAAGTTGATGAAAATTATGCATAATTATTTTCTTAAACTACATCTCGCGGCAAGTTTTTGCTGACTGATCGTGTAACGTAATACGGATCGTGTAGAGGAAGCGGTCCCGACACTGGCCGCCTGGCGACATGTGGGCAGCTACTTGCATTTTTAAAAAATAAAATTTGCATACGTTTAAGGCACGGCACGGAGCGGCACGCGGCGAGTAGGGGGGGGCTCGAATCACAGGACCCACCCGGTCCGCCCCTGGACAATAACCCTGTGTCTTTGCATTACAGAGGTGCACCAAGATAAAGGGTGGAAGAATATTGAAGGGGCTACAAACTTACTTTATTAAATTGAAGACAAAAACGTGTGGTCAAAACGAGATTAAGCTGTTGCTCACGCTTCAATTATTTATTAACATTTCTAACCTCCGATTTCTGAATTGAGAATTTCACTAACCAAATGCTTAAGTATCGTTCTGTCTCTGCAGATGTCACTCAAAATAATGTGACATAACGATACATAAGCATTTGGTTAGTGAAATTCTCAATTCAGAAACCAGGCCTATGTCTTTCGAAAATAGAGTTATTCTTTTTAAGGATTTATTCTAAACCTTACCATAAGCCTATCTAGGCCTCCACAACACTGATGTAAATCTAGCGTGGAGACCAATGGATAAACATTACTGTGTACTGCACTGTAACCATTATTACATTCACTGAAACTGTAACTATCTGTATAATTTATATGGTTTTTAAATACATATTTGTATCTTTTATCTTATCTTATCATTATAAGTTAAAAATTATCCCTAGGCACAGGACTTGAAGTTAATCTTTCGATGGAATAATGATTATGAGCTCTACATAATATCATCATCAAGACGTTCTATGCGTAAGTCCCTCCTATTTAATTTTTCGCTTTCGAAGGCGCAATGCTTTATCGTAGCCCCTAAAATCCTATAGATACATGCCCGCACTGGGAATCGAACTTTGTTTAATTTCAAAGTTACGTACATTTGTGAATTTGTATTAGCAATACCACTCGCTAACGGTGAAGGAAAACATCGTGAGGAAACCCGCGGCTTAGTTGGCTCCACACGTATTGACTTTGTCTTTCCTGTGGGCTAGGCCGACTAAGCTGTCAGGATGGTATAGGTGCTGGGCAAGCCTACTCCATCTAAAAACAATGTCCCAGGCACTGCAGCGCCGAGTGGTCTCTTCACCTATCTAGGTGAAGGTGCCACTGGACGCTGTATAAATCATCTCATTACGTAGATGCAAAGACCTTAGTTTTTTTAAAACCCTATACGAATCCAACAGGAAGATGACTATCACTCATTAAACAGGCTATTAACGATAGTCTAATGACTGTTTAATGAAATGCTTAATTGGCGAGCTATTTTGGTCGCCCCTCCCAAAGAAAGCAGCAGATAGTATGTGAAAGGGCCGGTACCCAGTTCACACGTCTGTCACTCGCCGTCTTGCGCCTGCTGCGCCGCACCAACAAAACCACCGAGGATACGAAAATATACCCACTTATAAAATGAAAGGAGACGAAAAAAATTAAACCCGACTTCGATCGAAATACTGACGAGAAAGCTTTCAACACGACTAAATTAACCCCCGAAACCAACAAAATTCAGTAAGCATAAGTTTAAGGAAGGATGAAGCGCCTACAGCCTAGTTGGACTAGTAATTCTAAATCGATTGGCAAAGTTAAGCAACATCGGCAGCGGTCAGTCCATGGATGGGTGACCGCTGGTGGCAATAGGTAATATCTGAGCACTTCCGTGCTTCGGAAGGCACGTTAAACCGTTGGTCCCGGTTGTTGTTGATTAATAACAATCATTAAGCCATGGCTTTGGCCGGCCTAAAAACTCTGACACCAGGGGTGGCCACTACCTCATACGATACCTACCTACCTAATAAGGATGTTAAAAATTGATCGGTAAAAATAGGTACTAGAAAGCAATTAAGTGAACTCACATACATACTTTCACGTGCGTTGCTAATATCATAACAAAAATGTTTGTTCCGCTGTCGGGTAATAAAATTAAGAATCTTCACGCTCTCGAAGACCTTTCTGTCTTTACTGTTTCTTTGACTTTCAAGTGCGACCAGAGTTGTCATCCATCAGGGCTGTTAAGCTGCTGGGGTGATTTTAAACCTTATTTGGTCGGGATAGGGGTCAAGGGCGCATGAAGATGGAAGTCCGTTACGCGTGTCTCTCCCACGGTGTTAAGTCTATTTGTGAACGGTCCAACGTGTGTATCTCATCGAGATTGCAGCCCCGAGGAGCGGTGATGGACGCTGAAATATTACGATTCTGTAATTTGAGTTTGTGCTCTGAATTGGAAATTTTCTCAATTCGAATCAGCCAGCCAGCCCCTACCCTTCCACAATATGCCGTCTTCAAATACTTTGAAATTCAGTAAAATTTGTACCACATAGTTTCTGATAGGTATCAAAAATCCAAAATAGATAGCCAACAGAGTTGAGGTCAGTTTTGTAGGAGTATAGGAGCACTGAATTGTAGGAGTACTTCACTTGCAGTTTACTACGTTTTCTAAATGTAATACTTATTGTTGGTACTCAATATGGGCTCTATCTATAAGGGTTTTATGTCTGAATCTTAAACTTTCTTACTCACTATTGTCACTATTGTCAGAAATAATTACAACCAATAAGTTATCTAATCAGTCAGTGTCCTTCACCATTCGCGCGGAGTGGTGTTACTCTTCCATTAATCGTATCAATCCACAGCAAGTAACCGTATATTACCGGCGGGCCGACTTCACCGATACACTCGGGAAAACAACTCTTAACATTGGTTTTGTCAAAATGTATTGACTTCGAATTGTATCGAAAAAATGGGTCCGAGACTTAATTTCGAATGCACAACTGAGCCCTATTTATGTGACTATACTGCATAGAAAACTATTTTGTTATTGACATGGATATTTTTGCTGAAAGAAAACTTAGTAGGTACCTACTTCCATCTGTTAAGACCTAACTAAAGATGAGTTGCACTTGGACGTCGCAAACTCGCAACTAATGTAGGTATGTAAGTGCCTGTGACAAACAAACCACACATTAATATAAGAAAATATTGTTTACATATTGCAACCATCTTCAGTGTAGTTAAACTACGGTCATTTTATTTGGAGGTACATTTTCACGAAAAACAGTTCAATCGAATTATAGATTAAACTTAAGGGTGGACGATAGCACCGTGGCGGGAAATTCAAAATTTTTATAGTTTTTTACATTTTGTAGCTAAACTGAGCTATTTTTGTTCAGCGATTTTTCGTTCGCGGTAATAATTCAGCCGATTATGTGTTCTGGTCTATGAAGATGGCACTGCCCAAAAAACTTGTCTTAGACCAGAACACATAATCGGCTGAAATATTGTTGTTCTGTTGTTTTCAATAATGAAAATAATACTATGTTATTGCCGCGAACGACAAAATCACTAAACAAAAATAGCTTGATTAGCTACAAAACATAAAAAAACTGAAAATTTTGAATTTCCCTCCACGCTGCTATCTTCCAGCCTTAAGTAAGAACTAAACAAACTCATGTATTAAGGTTGGGCGAAGATAAATTGGTCAGTCTTCATTACTGCTGACACAAAGACTTTTGTCCCCGACAGTACGTTCACCTCAACCCGGCACAGTGGGTTTTTACAACGTTTTTTCATCCCATTTGCGTTGTAAGTTGTAACGTTGTCATCCGCCGGAGCGGTCTGGTGGACACATGGCGGCTCGGCACCTTCGCGGGGTTCACTTCACCATTACAAGGGGTTTGTGTCTTTCGGGATAGACTAGAGACGCGCAGAAGCACCGGCAGTAGTGGCGTATTTGATTCTTGGAATACGCGTATGGTATAACGACATTCACATGCCCTATCATTGGCCTGTGACCCGAGGGCATGGAGAGTGCTGCACCGACAAGAGTCTAACTCATAAATATAATGATGATGATGATGCCCTACGAGTTTTGTTTGCCCAACATCATTACCGCATCTATTCTATCGTTTTAGCATAGGTCCTTATAGTTGGAGAGCTGATGACCAATCGAGATATTTTTTCGTACAAGGCTGGGAGTTGGTAGGCTGGTAGAGTAGACTTCGCTGAGTCTGGGAAAATTTTTCTTTCTTAAAGCCGTATTTTTACTCCTTATCCTCCTTATATCGTAGAGCAGTATGAATTAGAAAGGCCTAAGAAAGTGTGATGTTAGTAAGGCAAAACATATAGCGGGAGTGTCATATGTTATTATTACAACCAAGTTCTAAACAGCACTGAGATATATATATGTTACCGGCCAAACCCGATTTAAGGATAAACTAGTTTCGCCTAGGCCAAACCAGTTTATCCGAACGTCGTATGGATAAACCGGTATAGTCTAGGCCAAACTAGTTTATCCGAACGTCGTATGGATAAACCAGTTTAGCCTAGGCCAATCTAATGTGGCCTAGCAAGAATATATAAGCTTCAGGATAAACTAGTACGGCCTAGCCCGAACTGATATTGGCGAATGATTAGGTATGAATGTTACCATATCTCGTAAACTAAGAGGTTTAGCGCAAAAATAACGAAATTTTCGAACCCCTTAATATCCCCAGAACCAAGCCTTTTACTTCTCTACGTGTTCTAAAAACCGACATACAGGGTGTTAAACATACAGGGTATTCCTGAAAGTGTGACAGACAGTCGAAAAAATTTTAAAACAAAGGTTAGGTCAGTAGGTTTGGTTGGCGACACACTGACATACCTCTTTTTGTTTACGAATGGTCCTTTAAACCGGACAAAACCGGACATACCGTAGACTTTTTGACTGTAGACTTTTTCAAATTCGGCCTCTAAATGCGTTCAGATAATTACGGCGGGTTTGTTAATTTTAAGAAAAAGTACTAGGCTAGCATAAATAAGTAGAATCTGTATTACCCCTACTTAAATAGGGCTAGACTAGTTCGGCCTAGGCTAAACTAGTCTAGCCCTATGCTCGTATGGAGAAACCAGTTTAGCCAAACTAGTCTAGTCTAGTCTATTTGAGTAGGAGTAATACAGATTCTACTTATTTATGCTAGCCTAGTATTTTTTCTTAAAATTAACAAACCCAACGTAATTATCTGAACAGTAGGGGACACTTAGAGGCCGAATTTGAAAAAGTCTACATTCAAAGGTCTACGGTATGTCCGGTTTAAAGGACCATTCGTAAACAAAAAGAGGTATGTCAGTGTGTCGCCAACCAAACCTACTGACCTAACCTTTGTTTTAAATCTTTTTCGACTGTCTTTCACACTTTCAGGATACCCTGTATATTTAACACCCTGTATGTCGGTTTTTAGAACACGTATAGAAGTAAAAGGCTTGGTTCTGGGGATATTAAGGGGTTCGAAAATTTCGTTATTTTTGCGCTAAACCTCTTAGTTTACGAGATATTGTAACATTCATACCTAATCATTCGTCAATATCAGCTTGGGCTAGGCCACACTAGTTTATCCTGAAGCTTACATATTCTTGCTAGGCCAGACTAGATTGGCCTAGGCTAAACTGGTTTATCCATACGACGTTCGGATAAACTAGTTTGGCCTAGGCTATACCGGTTTATCCATACGACGTTCGGATAAACTAGTTTGGCCTAGGCGAAACTAGTTTATCCTTAAATCGGGTTCGGCCGGTAACATATATATATATATATATCTTATCGTCTACTAGTGTCCCAGTCACACAAGATGAGACTATTCCTATAGAGACCATAGAGTGCCTGGGACTTCGGTTTTTGACAGCGATTTCCACGCAATTTCTGCGTTTTTAAATTGCAAAATAGGTACGTAGTAGCCAGCAGGCTTATTACGTACCTATTTTGCAATTTAAATTGCAAAATAGGTACGTAATAAGCCTGCTGGCTACTACCACTTTGCTGATTTCGGGGTCTTCGCTGAAGGTGGTTTTGGGGAAGCTGAAGCTGTCTTTCGGTCAAACTCGCTTTTGGGCCCACGTTGTTTTTATGATTAATTGCTGCTCTAAAAAAAAGCTACGACCGTGAGGCTGTGGAGTTCGTCAATGTGGCCCTTTGTCTAAGGTTAGGGTCTCCTTTGTTCTCGGAACTTTGCCTTTAATTTATTATTTATTTGTAACCTGGACAAAGACACGTCAACTGTACAGCGCTCCATTCAGGGGGCACCAGATGTCTGTATCAAATCTTGCGCGTGACAAAAGTGTTTGTTTAAGAAGTGATTGTTGACCAGCCCATATGATGCTGTAGCCGCTTTGTAGCATATTATTCCATTCAAATTATGTTGTTTCACAAAATAATTTATTTACGTTTGATGGAAAACTTCCACAAAACAGACGTGGTCATTATTTTGCCAAGAACACAACTTTGGTTGGAGGGCTCTAGGGCTGAAGCCACACTTCTAATAGTGAAAATCAAAAGTAAAAAATGCATTCTTCCAGAAGTGATAACTTTAGTTCAGTTTTGCACCAAGTAATTTTTTTTTCAGTCCTAATAGAGCTTTTTTCAAGATAGCCGTTTCGATCGTCGTCGACAGATCTGTCAAAGTTTGTATTTACAATAAATATTTGAACAGTCGTCCGTGGCTAATGAGTCCACGTCTCCGGTAATCGTGTCGTTTTTGCGCCGAATTAGAGTGTGTGATTAATTACTTGTCTGAGGAACATACAGACAGACGGGCAGAATGTAGGGGAATCACTGTATGTACTCTTAGTAACCCAGACAACGTTTATTTGTCAACCGATGACAGGTAGTTAGTCTATACTAATATTATAAAGAGGAAAAGTTTGTAAATATTATATGTATGAAGGGGGTAATCTCCAAAACTACTCATCCGATTTAAAAAAAAACCTTCACTAATGGTAAGCTGCGTTATTGCTGAGTGCTGCTATAGGCTACTTTTTATTGTGCTATGGAAAAAAAGTCTGCGCGGACGAAGTCGCGGGCAAAAGCTAGTCTTTGATAAATAGGTGAGTATTTTTCCAATTAACCAGGGACTAAAAAACATCGCTACATTATTATAGTTATCATAGTTAATTAGTTACTAACTCTGACACCAGGGGTGGCCACTACCTCTTAAGATAACCTAACCTAACCTATAGTTAATTAGTGGTTTAGTTCCTGCGCAGTTAAATTCAGTACCTTTCAGGTTAGATTGGTGAACCAAGGACCTTGGTTGACCAAGATTGGCGATATCGCTTTTTCGTCGTGGTAGAGAGACCGAAACATCGCAAAAAATGCAATACCTATCTAGATCAGGAGACCAACCATCGAATAAACTTACATTAATTCATTACAAAAACTGCGTAGTTCCATTTCGTGGAAGTGTTTTCCTTGAGGCAGTTTTTTCTGGCGCAAAATCGGTTTATAGCAAGTCACCTTTCGTCGGCTTCTGAAGTGTGAGTGCTAAGATTAATTCCACTCACTCTCGTTAGCATTTTTCAGCTCCAATGACGGGATAGTGGTGATTAATAAACGAGTCTAGGTAGTTGTTAAGTGGTGAGTTTGCTAATGCGCTGCCATTTATTTTGAGGGAAATGTCAGTGGTCAAAAGAATATTGTAGCTTCCTTTATTTTGATGCCTGCGCCTCAAGTTTGCAACGCAGACGTGTTTCAGCTACAGCAGTAGTAGTAATAGGTACCCTTTACTGTAGGTACCTACACTAAATAAATTATTTACATAGGATTTACATATTAAAACTAATCAATATACGATGGCCAGTCGTATCGCTCAAAGGGATCTCTACCAGATAACTTTCAGCACTGCTGGCTAAGAACCATTTTTGCACTTACAACTATGAACTAATCACAAAACTACTGCCTTGAAGAGTAAGGGCGAGGCGGGCAGGTGGGTAGACATTCAATTCTAATGTGGCCGGGAAATTACGTTCTCCGATAATTTATTGAAAATATTGGACTCAGTACCTAGATTATGTAAAATCAAACAATACGGTATTACTCAATGGTAGTAACTCTCGGAAGCATTTAGATTTGTTGATACAAAAGTCGTCACATGCAAGTTTCTGTCAGCTTGTTCATTAGTTTTGATCTCTTTACACTATTTTCTTGACAATTTACGCGTTCAAACTCTGTATTATATTTTTATTCTCTCAAAAGTACTGACACATTACTCACACTATAATCTTGTAAAGATTTAGTCTTTGACAGGTAAGGATCACGTCTATTTCCTAGTCTAAAATGTGGGACGTGGTACTGGACTCAGTATACTTACAAGAAGTGCTCACAGCCTAGTTGGACTCAAAGTTAAGCAACATCGGCCGCGGTCAGTCTGGGGATGTGAACGCTAGTGGCAATAATATCTGAGCGCTTCCGTGCTTCGGAAGGCACGTGTTGCTGATTAATAACAATAATTAAGCCATGTCAGAGGCCCTATGGGCGGCCTAAAACTCTGACACCAGGGGTGGCCACTACCTCATACGATTACCTGCCTACCTACCTTATGATGGTGTGAAGATCTCGAGTGGTGATTGCTTGCGCGACACGCTTGAAAGCCACTACCGTCAGGTTGAAAAACAATGCAAATTTGTAAACATCTTTCGAAATCAATACCCAGAAGTTTCGTACGGTCGGCCACAGTCACAGATACCCATGGCAGCTCTTAACGCGTGCGGCATAAGGGTGTCAATCGAACAAAAAGGAGTATCCTAGCGTGTGGCCGACTGTACCAAACGATCTATTCTCGCAGCCGTTCGGGCGTGTAGTGTGGAAAGTGTGGAAATGTAAAAACAACTCAGCGCCCCGTGTCACGGCGACGCTAACAAATGGCACTTTTAGTTGCGACACGTCGCACTACACCTGTTGTGTACGACGACCGTGAAGCATAGAGGTGGAAGGTGAAGAACACCCCATTGGTTAAGACTTTGAGAGGCATCCACCAAAGAACTTCATTTGGGGAGTGCCATGGTGATTGGCAAGATGGATAGGCTTTGGACGAAGGCTTCTCAACCTTTTTAACAATCGGGTCAAACTGTGGATTGAGACGTTCACGATGGGCCACTGACAATACCTATTTCAGTTACTCTTAGCACATGCGAAATGGTGCGAATTTCAAAACTTACTTGCGTGGGCCATATAAAATTCTTTCGCGGGCCACAGCGTGGCCCGCGGGCCTGGGGTTGAGCACCCTTGCTTTGGACGATAGCAACGTGGCGGGAAATTCAAAATTTTCACAGTTTTGTCTCCGTTTTGAAGCTAAACTGAGCTATTTTTGTTCAGCGATTTTTCGTTCGCGGCAATAACATAGTATTATTTTCATTATTGTAAACAACATAACAGAACAATAATAACTCAGCCAATTAGGTGTTCTCAAATGTACGTAACTTTGAAATTAAACAAAGTCATAGATACATGCCCGCACTGGGAATCGAACCGGTTACCTCTTGCTTCAGAGTCCACTGTTCTACCCACATTCATTCATTCATTAATTGTTCATTTGTGAATTTGTAGTAGCAGTACCACTCGCTAACTGTGAAGGAAAACATCGTGAGGAAACCCGCGGCGCAGTTGGCTCCACACGTATTGACCTGTCTTTCCTGTGGGCTAGGTCGACTAAGCTGTCAGGTTGGTATAGGTGCTGGGCAAGCCTACTCCATCTAAAACAATGTCCCAGGCACTGCAGCGCCGAGTGGTCTCTTCACCCATCTAGAGTGAGTGAAGGTGCCACTGGACTCTGTATAAATCTTCTCATTACGTAGATGCAAAGGCCTTAGTTTTAGGTGTTCTGGTCGACAAAGCCGTGGCACAGCCCAAAAAACTAGTTTATGTTTTTTAATTTCCAGCCACGCTGCTATCGTCCAATGCCTTTCAATCCTAGTAGTCAAGTCACACTCTAAATCCCCACCTCTTACCCACCATCAATCCATCTCTTCTGTTATTGTTTGTCCAAAGTCTCGTTGCCACGAGATCCAAGTGGGCCGGCAGATTAATCCTCGTTCACACTGCGCAGGAGTGCCGACGGCCTAATGCGCTGTGGTGATTGGCAAGTGTAGGCGCACCCTGGGTGTTTGTCTTGGTCGTAGAGTAGCGGAGAGTGTAGAAAAATAATACAAAATGAACAAAATACGTAGTTCGATGAAGCGAAAATTTTATAAAACGCATTGTAATTGCACTTCACGCCCTGACCAATGACACAACACTGTCAACCAATAAAAAATCCTCTATTTTCACGAGCATCAATGAAAGCAGTATTTTTATAACAATTATTATAGAAAAACAACTGCTTCTACAGACTGGCCACTACCTCATACGATTACCTCCTACTGGCTAGAAGCTACGCTGTCGGTTGTCTGGTAGTAACATGACCACTGAAGGTATCCTATAGAACGAGACAACTCCCTTCGGATTACGAGTATGTGATGCAGCCTACGATGCTACAAATGTTTGTTGACGAATAAAAATAAATTCTGAACTACTTAGCGAGTGGGTAGAACAATGGACTTGGAAGCGAGAGACCCAGGTTGAATTCCCGGTGCGGGCATGTACCTATGACTTTAATTTAATTCAAAGTTACGTACCTATATTTGTGAATTTGTAGTATCAATACCACTCGCTGACATATGAGGCATTATATCCTCAACGCAAGCATCGCCAAACCGCATTGATTAAGCTCGACTTCTCTCTCTGAGAGAAGACCTTTATCCAGCTAGTGGGACATGCATGACATACAGGCTACATTTTACTTACTTAGCGAGTGTAGTCTCTACCCCGTTCCCATACTCTACGGCCTAGTTCTTAATCACCGCATGAAGAAAAGAGCGAAACCTCTTTAAACATTGTTTACACAAGTATCAAGCTCATCAATATGTCTGTCGGGGAGTGATGCTCGCGACCTCGCGTCTTCTCACTACGGCACTTCAGAAGGACCACTCAGTGCCGAGCGCAGTGGGAAGAAATTTCACTCAAACTCACAACGCCACGGACGCGACGCGAGTTCTAGCTACTCTTACCCGTGAGATACACCCTTCTGTCTACGGGGAGTCATGTTGGTGTCATTGTCTTTTCGCAAAACGCGACTCAAATCTACAGTAGTTTGTCACTTATAGGCTTTTGCGTCTACGTAATGAGATGATTTATGCAGCCTTCACTCAAACTAGATGGGTGAAGAGACCACTCGGTGCTGCAGTGCCTGGAACATTGTTTTAGATGGAGGAGGCTTGCCCAGCACCTTCATCTTGAAAGCTTATTCGGCCTAGCCCATAGGAAAGACAAGTCAATGCGTGTGGGTTTTCTCACGATGCGCGTCTATCGTTCTGTTTGTATTTATTTATGTCCAAAATATAAAATTTGATTAATGAAGCGATGGCTGGCGCGCAGCCAAGCGGCGCCCAACTTTTACTCCACATCGATATTAGGAAACATAAGGAAATCGCGGCCCGCGCTCCGCTTTGATACTTGTCAGGATTACTGGGTTATAGGTTTACGGGAACTTAGATAAACGATGATGGCTTGCTCTAAAGTAGTTTTGGTAGATAGTTGCGTAGGTTTTACGATCTAAATATTCCAAACTCTAAAGTTGTGCCATAGATTTTCCAAGTTATTTTTTTTATCGTATAAGGAGAACGTAGTGCCACTCAACGCAAACACTAAAGAATGTCACGATCATCGTACAAAGTTACAATCTATAACACTAAGGTAAACATATATTATAAAAAAGGAGGCTAAGGTGCCCAGTTTTGGTGAAAACTGCCCTTTGCCCGCTGATATCTCATTTTCTACTTAGAAGGTGATAAAAATAGAGAGCCCTCATGACCACAGTCAATAGAGCAGAGTCAGAGTCGCAGAGCAGTCACTAGGCGGTAAGGCGGTGATTAATCACCGACTTTTACTCGATTCGAATTAAAACAAGTCTCGTAAAAACGTGCGAGAATAGTTTGGCACCGTCGGGGGAGCCAGCCGTGTCCATTGTCCGAGGACTGAGGACGGTAATTAGCCAGCTGAGATTTTACCTACCTACCGAGTTTCCAATCTATAGGTAGGAGGTAATGATTCGGGGAGCTCAATAGCGCGCTAACAGCTCACTCAAATGGGATCTACTCTAAGGGTGGTATTCTAGAACGCTACTTAAACTCAGTTCAAACTAGAACGCTACTTAAACTGTGTTTAAACTCAGTTCAAACTAGAACGCCACTTGAACTCTGTTTAAACTCAGTTTAAGTAGAGTTTAGTAGAGTCGACTGTCTATAAAACAGTGCATGTTTTGATTTAAATATCCCTTCATATCAAAACACGCACTGTTTTATCGACAGTCTGAACTCTGTTTAAACTGAGTTTAAGTAGCGTTCTAGAATACCACCCTTAGGGTGGTATTCTAGAACGCTACTTAAACTCAGTTCAAACTAAAACGCTACTTAAACTCAGTTCAAACTAAAACGCTACTTAAACTCTGTTTAAACTCAGTTCAAACTAGAAAGCTCCTTGAACTCTGTTTAAACTCAGTTTAGGTAGAGCTTAGTAGTGTCGACTGTCGATAAAACAGTGCATGTTTTGATTTGAATATCCCTCCCTTCATATCAAAACATGTACTGCTTTATTGACAGTCTGAACTCTGTTTGAACCGAGTTTAAGTAGCGTTCTAGAATACCACACTTAAATCTACTACGATTTCAAAGAAGCTGTAAGTACTAAGTACGCGGTATATCAAAAGGTTGTCAAAACACATTGTGGTTGGTTATATTACTAAAGTCCAGCTGGAGAGTTATAATATAAAGCAAGGAGCTAGCGAGAAATAGAAGAAGTGAGACACAGGTTGATGCATGTGGTCTATCGATTCAATAACGACAATACTTATCGGATAGGTCAAGGTTTGCTACCATCAAGTAGGCCAACCAGATCAGATAGACAACAATCAAAACTACCTGACATACAAAAACCTACAACCTAAAACCAAACCCATCACAAAACCATCATGGTTTTGATGTTTCTTTTGTACAGTTTGGCATGTAAATATGTTTTTGAACGAATAGATTTAAAACCTACCTGATAATTTGAGAAAGACTTAATAAACGTTTTAATTGTATTTAATTTTTCAGGTCACCAGCCGTATCGCAGACTCGCAGTAGATATATTTACAAAAAATAGAGTACGTCGACCGTGACGACGCGAGTCGTTTTCTAAATCCACCCAAAATTGCTTTGTTTTCCAAGGTAAAGAGCCGCCACGTCTAGCCCGATTATTTATTCGGCCACCACTGTATCAAGACCTGGGTGGTGAAGCCTGGTGTACTCTAATGAAGGTCAGGCATCGATGGCCGTACCTGGGACAGGCACGTAGTTTTGTCGGGTTTTATTGCAGTACCTACATACCGCTGGCAAGCGTTGGAGTGTTTTTTTTTTTTTCGTTTACTCTAATGTGAGGCGTCGCGAGCCACTGCTGAATGGTTTATCGTCGATCAGAGTGTTTAGCGATATTTATCGACATCTCTCGGCGATGGGAAGATAAGGCACAGAAAGGCCTTCTGTCTACTATAATCATCCGCAGCAGCCTGTTAACACCCACTCCTGAGTTAAGGCTGGAAGATAGCAGCGTAGCGGGAAATTAAAAATTTTCACAGTTTTTTTACATTTTGTAGCTAAACTGAGCTATTTTTGTTCAGCGATCTTTCGTTCGCGGCAATAACATTGTATTCTTTTCATTATTGTCAAGAACAGAACAACAATAATTCAGCCGATTATGACTGTGTTCTGGTCTACGACAAGTTTTTTGGACAGTGCCACTGCTTCGTAGACCAGAACACATAATCGGCTGAATTATTGTTGTTCTGTTGTTTACAATAATGACAACAATACAGTTTTATTGCCAAGAACGAAAAATCGCTGAACAAAAATAGCTCAGTTTAGCTACAAAATGTAAAAAACTGTGAAAATTTTGAATTTCCCGCCACGTTGCTATCGTCCACCCTTAAGGCCTCCTCAGGCCACCTCTGACGATCCTGCGCCAGACGCAACCACTGTTTTCCGGCTACTTGGGCTATGTCGTCGGACCATCTGGCTGGTGGTCTGCCAACCGATCTCTTCCCCTCTCAGGGTCCCATACCGCAATGGACTTTGTCCATTGCCATCGGTACGGCCGGGTGTCTTGCCCACTTCCACGTCAAAGAAGTTATGCGTTTTCCGACGTCTGCCACTTTTGTGCTGTTCTATGCTTAGGTATGAAAAATCAGGGACAGGAACTTCTTTTTTCTTTCATGCATATTATAATGTGCCTGAGTTCTGACTAATGTCTGCGATGTCTCTTGTGTGGACTTTCTGTACGTTTATTTTGTAAGTCTGAGGGTTAATGCTCGAATCTACGCGGCTGCACTTATTTAAAACACTGAATCAACCATTTATAAAATTTTACAGTAGAACGTTTTTAGTGTAGTTGTTAATATAAAAGGTTTGCGAAAATATATATTGTTTAGCTATTGAATAGTAGATGAGAAATGGTCGACTTTATTTTTCCATGAAGGTAATATATAGAAAAATAAAAGGTAATCTAAAAAAAAACGTATTTTAATAAAAACTATAGGTATTTAGTAACTCCTTAGAACAAAAAACCTTCTTAAAACACTGAATCGTACTATTCTGTGTTTTTAAATGGTTTTTGTTCTACATGACCTTCAAAGGATCTAGCGAACTACAAGAAAAATCCACTACTTACCTATCTACGAGTACTTTGAGTAAAATAAAAGACGTAATTTAATAGGTATATTTTAATGTTTATTCACCGTTTTCACAAATGTATTCTCGGCCTTCAACTAAATCAACTGCATTTTGTGTTTCAGCTATATTTTTCCAGAAAGAAGTCCTGGTTGTTGGCATTAATTTGACGAGTTTGTCTATTATTGTTTTTTACCCGACTACGCGAAGCAAAAAGTAGGGTTATGATTTTAGCAGCGTATGTATGTACGTGTGTGTGTATGTATGTATGTGTGTATGTTTGTGTGTTCATCTGTTCCCTCGCAGAGCCTAAACTACTTGGCCGATTTCAACAAATGAGGTGTCGTTGGATTTGTCTTAATCACCCAGGTAACATAGGATAGTTAAATGTTGAAAAAAAAACAAGATGGCGGCTGTGCTGCGCCCTAAAGTGGCGGACCTAAATATAAAAATTATTGGATACCATCTTCATGGGTATCAAATGAAAGGGCTATAAAAGACCTTTTCAAAAATGTATACCTAACACATGTAGCGTCAACATAACAAATAGAACAAAAAATACCAAAATGTGTTTTTTTTTGCCCTCCGTGGTTCTATTCTGGATGATCGTCCAAAATGACTTACTAAAAAGCTAAAAAAAAATAGAAGTTAAAAACTAAAACCCGATTACTAAAAGGCTTAAAACAAGACCTGCTTATCCTTATAATAGACTCATCATAAAATTAATCGTAGTCGGAGGACACCACTTTCGCGTTTGATAAACCGATGGCCTCCGACTACGATTAATTTTATGATGAGTCTATTATAAGGATAAGCAGGTCTTGTTTTAAGCCTTTTAGTAGTCGGTGGATATTACTTCTGGCCTTTTTCATTGTCTCTATCAGGTCACGGAAATCGTACACGTTTACACGGAAATTGTACAAATTCGTTTTTCTTATCTGTTTTTCTATATTACCATGTACCCCGTCTGCACTCATATGAGTGTGGTCTTTGGTTAAATCTTTGAAAGTGACCGATTGCAGATTATGGCCTACTATACTGGAATTTAAAATATTTACCATAGCAGTGAACAAAAACCATTGTTCTGAGCACAGCAATTGTCCATCCAAATAACGAAGTTTTGAACATCCCTTTCCTCTCTCAAAAAAGTCGTTATAGCGTCAATTATTTGGGGCGCGTCTCTCCCAGCCATGCCCTCGTGCCACAAAATGCAGTAGGCCATAGATTTTTTCCTTAAAGAGGCGAATGTCTCGTTAAATGCTACTCTGATGAAAAACGCATCTTTAATTTTAGGCATGTGTGGTATAAGAAGAACTGACAAATAACACAGAATATCCAATTGACTAGCATAAAACCCAGAATATCCAAGGATATTCTGTGTTCTTAATTGGTCATTGTGATATTCAGTGATCTAAGCTTGCTTTTTTGTTTTTTTATTATTTTGTTTGGATATTCAGTGTTTATTGCACCTATAGTAAGTAGAATGAGCGGTCGTAAGTAAAAAAGAGTCTTTGATTTAGGTGCAAAATAACAAGGAATATCAGAAAATGCAAAAAAAATTTTTTTTGAAAAATGGCGTATTCAGTGTTTTAAGTTTGTGCAGCCGTACGTCTTAGACTACGCTCTAGTTTTCACTTCTTACGTTTTTCGCGGTAGCATAAATTTTCACTGAAATGTCTTCCTTTACTCTAGAGAGAAACTATATTTTCTTTTGAAATCCAAAGTGTTATTTTTTTTTCTTTACGTCCTTCAGGTACCTAATTGTCGAATCAACAATAAAATATAAATTTAATGTTCCACCCATCAGCAGCCGACAAGCTTTTAAGCTCAACATTATTTACAATTAGTCGTAAAAAGCACATTAAAACATTTTGCTTTTATAATGTATGTGTAACTAAAACAAAAGTACTGAAGAAACCAGCGTCTACGTAGATTTTTTTCTGGGTGTTTAATTGAAGCAAATCCTTGGTAGGTACCTACCTAATAAGTTCGCCATGTACAACTTTATTTTTACCCGACTACGCGAAGCAAAAAGAGGCAGACATACATACACACATAAAAACGCCGGATTGTTCACGTCACACTCGGAGAACTTAACTCGTTTTTATGCGTCTTTTCTCTACATGTCGTAGTTTCTTTTAACAGCTCAGCGTTTTTTTCTCCAATTTCTTCAAGGATTCTCTTCCAGCTCCCTTAGATTTACCACCCTCGCACATATCCCTCTCATCGCGTTACTTATCTCAATATCTTTAAGTATCCCTGATAAATATCTTGGCTAATAAACGCTATGAAGCGATATATCTTTTTAGCGGGAAACTCGAACTGGGCGGGAATAAGCGCGCTCTTAAGAGAAATATAGGCGAAGTCGGGCAATTGATTTATGCGCGTGAGTTATTGTGTTGGGCATGAAGCTTTTTAATAATATTTCTTACACGCGGCTGCATAGCGAAAAAAGTGCTGTAGAAAACTTCCAAGAACTAAAGATGACAAACTTCTACCTAAGGGAATGTTAATATGTATAGCGAAGCTAAATTCCTTGCTCTACAATTTCATATAACGAAAAAAGGTAACACTTTTCCGGTGTTACCTTTTTTCGTTATATGCCATTTTGGTGGTTTTTGGTTTGTAAGCAATATACCTAAATGGAAAAGCAAGACTGGTACACCTCTAACGTGCAAGAGAAACGTAAAATTATAAATTAGTTCATCGTAACTTTTGCGCTGATAGTGAACAATTAGACATGCTATCATGACCAAGTTACGTTATAGCTCAATTTTTTTTGTTTTACCACCAAATTATTATGTTTTAAATTATTTTTTTATCTGTAATTAAGCTACCTATATTCATGAATTTGTTGAGATATTTGGCTCTTGATATTTTTACATTTTACTATTTTAGTTGTTTTATTATTTATATTGATGCTACTTTTTGTTTTTGCGTTAATGTTGTTCCTATCTATGCGGGTGAAAATTTTTAACTATTTAAATTCAACATAATTATGGACAAATATTTTAAATGTATTTTCGTCTGATATTATTAAATTGCACCAGCATCGACTGACGAGTGAATTTCGGTATGATTCACCGACAGGGGGCGGAGGTAACGTTATCCACCGGCGGTGTAGATGTCGACAACCGACATCCGGCCGGACGCGCCTCAACGGCCCTTTGTACCAACCTGCGACCCCAGCGCGAGTTGCACCTTTCGAACATAGTTCGATAATATTGGCAGGACACCAGCGCTGAGCAGATGGCAGATGGACAACGTCGATCACAGTTTGGCGACCCCTCTATTGTTGTTTTTAGGAAGGGAAACACAAAGATAGTACCTAGTTACAGTTACTAATGCAGTAACCGGCAGTAACGAGCAGTAGCCACTACATCATATGATAACGTACAGTCGGCCACAGTCTCAGATACCCCTTTTTGTTCGATTGGCGCCCTTATGCCGCGCGCGATAAGAGCTGCCATGGGGTATCTGAGATTGTGGCCAACCGTACCTACCTAGTAGCGCACGCTCTCAAAATTTCCCATCAGTGAAATCGCAATGGCACTCCGGAATCGGAATCATGTAGCCACAAACCAAAAGTGCCAATAACTCCCCGTTTAGGCATGTAAGTACGATTCGCGCCTCGATAGGAGAGACTTGATACACGACGTGGTTTGCCATGCGCAGTAGACAATTTATAGGTCTCTTTAGCGGTATGATGTCTGAGCGCGAGAAGGACTGGTTGTTTGGGCGTCATAAGGATGGCGGAAAGAGTGCGAGAGGCGCGGTCAAGTCTCATTTTTTGTGCAACGAACGAATGAGTCCTTTCATCGCGAAAGCAGCAACTCTTTATCTGTTGAAGTTTTGAAAGAAAAGAATTGCACCTAAAACTGCCTTACTAAAATCGTCTGATATCGAATAGCCATCGTAAAGTCAAACTTCTGCTAAGCCCACCTGCGCGTGCGCTGAACGCGCCACTGTGCGCGCGATCGGGCTCGTTAGCGCGCTGTGACTGGCTGATTGTGCCGGGGATTAAACATAAAGCTCGAGAACTGATAACCAATCGACTTATTTTGTCGTACAAGGCGGGTACAAGCTACAAGTACAAGCTTCTAAACTGGTTTTTTTTACTGCACTGATGTTTCGATATCAAGACCCTGAACTCCATATTATCTGAACTTTTCAGAATGGCTCTACACTTACATCTAGAAAAAATATATATATATCGCTTAGCTGCAATTAGTTTAAAACTGTTCAATTCCATAATATGAGTGTTGTGTATTCTATTCCATAATATACTATATTTCCATATACAAGGTGTTACAAAAGTACCTAACTCTTTTTACAGGGTAATAGCACTCGGCGATAGGGATCACAAGCTAAATATTTTTTTTGCTCTATGACGTTCCGTTGATTTTTAAATTAATAAAATGTGAACGCTGTGGCGGAAGAAAAGTATTTTTTAAATATTGTTTTCATTGACTTCCACAATGTTTGAAAAACTCAAAGCTTACATAGCTTTGAGTTTTTGAATTTGAATAGAATGCACCTACCCAGACAAACATATTTTAAAATTTGAGATAATACCAAAAACAAAATATTTTTTTAAATTTTGAGGTTATAAAATAAAAATAGATTTTTCAACTTTTTTTACAGATTTGACATCCTGTTGACCAGTAGGTTACACCGTGTAAAAAGAGTTAGGTACTTTTGTAACACCTTGTATGAGTGATGTGAGTTGTGATATCGTGAAGTGCGTGTAATGAAAACTTTTACGGTGTTTTCTATTTTAATCGAGGCAGGCATTCTGCTCTTAGGGGTTGGGATCTATACGACAATTTTTGCGCGTCCAAAACTTCCTACGTTTCTTTCATGCGTCATTCTGACGATCTATGTAATTAGCGCGCAGGTGATGACTTGATCGCAAAATGTAAAACTGGGGCATTAGCTCATCTCCTCTCGTTTGAAGTTAGCCAGCAGAAGCTCACGCGGTCGCACGCCGGGCACCAGAACTGTCGGCTTCAATCAGGTGGGCTTGCCGACATGAAGCTGTTGTGGGCCAAGAGTGAGGAGACACAGAAGGGTACTTCGTGCGTTATTTGGCATTTCAACAATGACAAACAGATACAATACGCGCCATGAAAGATGAGACTTGACCGCGCCTCCGACCCTCTTACCACCGCCCTATTTTATTTGTTTCATGATAATAATTGGCCTTTGATTTTTCTAACAATGTCTTCGTAATGTGTCACTGCAGGAGTTTTAGAATAATACAAACTATATACAGGGTGTTGTTTTGGTCAGTGACACCCCACTCAGCGAGAATAGTTTGAGTAACGCTTGAAATTAAAAATACTCAATGTTTTTATGTACACAAATTACCTTCTTCAAGTTGTTCTATAATAACCGCGACGTGCGGACGACCCCACCTTCTCAAAGCGCGCGCGCGATGTGGGCCCGACGCGCCACAAGCGTTAGTATAAATAGCAAGGGAGGCCACAATTTAATGATTTTCAGGTATTTTTTACAGTTTTTTTTTTGTTTCAGTATTGTGTAAATAATTACCTACCCCTGAGTCGGGTGTCATTTTACAAAACAACACTTGCACACCATTTTTCCCTTACAAGTTCCTTGAGCGAAACCCTCGGTGAGCGAGTCCGACTCGGACATGGCCTTTCAATAAAAAAATAGTAGAGCGGGTGCGTGACATCGGCATCTTAGCGGCGTGAACCGTGCAGTTTGGCACTTCTGTGTGTTTCGTACTCCTCGCACCTAGCGCGGCAGACCAACGACCGCGTGACCTCGACGGAAGCGGTACGTCATCGACGTATTGACATGTCGGGCGCGAGTATGTCGGCGGGTGTGGTGCCACACATTCCCTAGCTTCAGCTGATTTCAGACTACATTATTTGGGTCAGTGATAGGTGCGGAAAATAATTGAGAAAAACGATAGCGAACTTTACACTATGACAGCAACCTCCAATCACATTGAGCTATTTGTTTTCTTTTGTCATTAGTAATTTATGTGTGGAGGCAGTTGACTTTTTATTTAGACAAATCTCTCGTATTGAAATTCTGAACCTTTTGAAGAGGTAAAAAGGACCCAACTCCACAAATGGTAGTTATTTTTTTCCTAATTCTGTGCCTAACTCAAGGAGTTAGTGCCAGTTTTTTTCGTTTTCAAAATAATACATCTCTGTTTTTAAATGTCGAAGTGTACTAGGTACGGTCGGCCACAATCTCAGATACCCCATGGCAGATCTTACCACGCGCGGCATAAGGGCGCCAATCGAACAAAAAGGGGTATCTGAGACTGTGGCCAACTGTACCTACTTAATTTGTTCTGAATTTATTCCAACTTTCCAACTCGCTCTCCGTGAAACATAATTTAGTACTTCTACTTGACACTAGATGGCGCCGCACGTTTAATTTGTTGTTAACTTACGAACAACAGTCATAAATTGTCCCCTTTTCCTCCATAAATTGGATGTTAAATTAAAACTTTGTTTTAGAAACCCTGTTTTAATTTTAGTCCTAATAATAAACGTCCGTCAACTTATGAAGCTTAACGTAGGAGAGATGTAGAGACGACCTTCATGGTTAGTGTGGTTAAATCCACACTGGTAATGCGGATTTAACCTACAATGCATACAATATTGTACCCACCTCTATTTAAAGAAAAAAATATTACAAAGTGTAAATAACCGTAAACAGATTCGGTTTAACTCACGTTGAGTTTCCACTAGTTCCATTACTAGGCTGCAAGCGTAGCATAAGGCTAGGTTAGAGCGTAGGTATCTATGGGTTTATAACTATATGTATCTCACTCTTTTGTTTAACGTAGAGTGGGATAGACAGAGTTATAAACCCATAGATATGCTCTAACCCAGCCTTATGCTACGCTTGCTGTTCCTGTATCGCGGGCCCCAGTAACAGAGATTTGTACAATATTATTATTTGACACGGAGAAAAATTATTACGTTTTCTTAAGCTTGCACGAGCACGAGCAAAAACAGTAACAAAAACTACATTTTTAATACAGTTGCTCAAAAAGTGGCGTATTGCAGGGATGTATAGCGTTCGGGATGTGGGCTATTACACACTCGTGCTTTTTTTTACCTTTCCCGCACTCGTGCGTTCTCTTTCCCAACTTTCAAAATAATGTCTATTAAAAAGAAAAACCAACCATGAAGTTTTTACTAAAAAAGTTTTTATGATTCATGCAAATACGTATATTTCTAAAAAGAAGCTACTTATTTGTTTCAATATCAGATTTAATGATTTGATTGAATGAGTTTGGTTAGGTTTCTTTTCATTAAATTTCATTTTCATTTCTTTTAACAATAAAAAACTTCTTCTGAAGACTTGGCTGTATGGGCATAGTTGCCTTTGCCTACCAGATTGGGTGAAGAAAAAAAAACTCTGCTTATATTCTACGGTTGGCGCCATTTAGATTTTTCAGAAATTTTCTTCGTTTTAGTTGTTTGTTGCACAAAATGAGTAATTTCGACCCTAGTTTTTTTTAATTAACACCACCGGAACTCAGTATAATTGCACAAAATGCTTCGGAGAACATTTTACCGGAAAAGTCAAAAATGTTAAGTTAGTTGAGTTTATTGTGTTTTTATTATTTTATTAAATTGCTTCATTTTTTCGCAACTGTATTAAAAATAGTCGTTCAGTACACGTGCGGAACCGTCATTGCAACTTGTTCCGACTGTCAACCCTCGCCTTCGGCTGCGCCTCGGCTCGGGTAGCCATTTGTCGGAACTCTTTGCAATGACAGCCTTTCCACACTTGTAATGAAATATACTATTTTTAATGTAACGCTTTGCACTGTTACCTGAGGGTCTACCGGCTAAAACGAAGCCGATTACCGATTACCCATTCAGATGCACCCTAGTGGTGAAAACAACAGTGAAACAGTAAGGAAGAAAACAGTCAAACGATTGGCGAAAATAGTAGTTCGATTTATGAAAAATTAATTCGTTGAAGTACTTTTTTTCAAAAATCTAACTTCGATTTTCGCCTTCGTCTTAGCCGGTAGACTCCCTGCTGTATATAGAGACAAGACAACAAAGGCCCAGTGTGTACCCAAGTCCCACACCCCACGCAGGTAGAGATGCAGAAGGCAGTGATGGCCGCCAGAACCTGTCGGAGCACCCACGTCCCACCTCACGCCCACAAAAAACCGGTTCGTCATACAAAATAGATAGTTCCGAAGAAGGTTCGTATAAGAGAGTGCTTAGATCTTACTCGTACCTTCTTCGAACCTAGTTCTTATCGCGCGCGGATTATATTATATACCTACTCAGACAACATCAATAGATGAAGACAAAACAGATTGGTTTATTAAAATAATAGTTACCTAACTGATTAAAAGTTAAAAATGTTAAAATTACACTGCGTTTTAGCTATAGGTTTATGTAACTGAATACCAATGTCTAGCTACAAAAAAAAAATTGGCAGTTCCCCTTCTCAGTTACTAAAATGCCAATTGACGATGTTTAAAATCTCTACCTAGGTTCACAGTCACCTATTTTCCATCTCTTCTATCCAATTGTGTCTGAAAGAGATCGCTTTTTGCGAAAAAATCCGTCTGTACTCAGGCTTGTGAATATGGAATGTTGGGTGTAAAATAAAGGGTTCTCTTCTATCTATTTTGATTTTGGTAAGAATTATCCGAGAAAGTGAAACTTCTAACAAAACAAACCAGTGAAGTCAAAAGGGCCCTTCTGTCTTCTTCTTTATAGTCCCAACCACATGTGTGCGTTTTATTAGTAACAGAATATCTACACCTCCTCGCAGGTAAGCGGTCCCTTTGACCCGCCCTTGCGGCAAAAACGCGGTAAAAAGAACTACTTTGTTCCACACACGTGTAGAAATATTTTAAATATTAATTTTCGTGAACATTTTTATTGAGATAAAATTTGAACATTTTGGCAATCCACCTCCTCAGGGATACCAAAATGCCAAATGACGACATTCAAAACTCTATATTATTATAGTCACGTTTTAATTTTCGTAAGAATTATCAGAGTATGTGAAACTCATAATGATAATATTTTTGTACTAGCTCTATACCTAATGAGCCGTTTTCAGCACAAATTGACAAGGCATATCATAGATGGCGCCTACAAGCGTGGCCATAGAAGAACTGGAATACTTTTTTGGAATACAAATTTGAGAGCCGTATTCCGGTTCTTCTATGGCCACGCCTGTAAACGCCATCTATGAACTGCTTTGAATTTGTTCTTTGAAAACAGAACTTGAAAACGGAACGATACTTTTAACGGATGTTCACTCATTTTATTTTAAACTTAGCTGAAAGGGCCCTTCTGTCGTCTTCATCTTTATAGTCCCAACCACATGTGTGCGTTTTATTAGTAACAGAATACATGGCCCCACCTCGCAGGTAAGCGGTCCCTTTGACCCGCCCTTGCGGCAAAAACGCGGTAAAAGACCTACCTTGTTCCTCACATGTGTGGTTCTGGGAATGACGCCATTAATGCTGTTCGACCGGCCGTTGCATTTTTATTTGTTCTTGTGAGTTACTCTCTTCTTCTTGTAGTGCCGTCTCCTATCGGAGGTTGGCAATCATCTTGGCTATTTCTTCCTTTGAGGCTGCCAAACGGAACAAGGAGCTCGTGGATTGTTGGTACCAATGGCGTAAGTTCTCCAGCCATGATATCTTGGGTCTTCCAGGTCTCCTCCTGCCTGGTATCTTCCCTTGGATGATTAGTTGAAGGAGTCCATATTGGGAATTGCGGATTATATGGCCAAAATACTCAAGTTTGCGTTTTTTGATGGTCTTCATTACTTCAACGTTTTTTCTCATCCTCTGGAGCACGGTGGTATTGCGGACTTTTTGGACCCACGAGATTTTGAGCATTCGTCTGTACACCCACATCTCAAACGCTTCTATGCGTTTGGACATATTTTGAGTGAGTGTCCAAGTCTCCGCTCCGTAGAGTAGCACAGAAAAAACGTAGCATCTAGCAATTCTCGTGCGTAAAACAATGCTTAGGTTACGATCACAAAGAACTTTTTCCATTTTGCGGAACGCGCTTCTAGCTTGCTCTATTCTGCACTTAACTTCAAGACTATGATCATCCTTGTCATTGACCATGACGCCAAGATATTTGTACCGATCGACTCTATCTAAGGCATTTCCACCGATCGTAATGGAAGAGTTGGGCTTTGGAGTACGGCTCACCACCATATATTTAGTTTTCCTGCAGTTGATGTTAATACCGTAGGAAGCGCTTGTTTTACTGACAACGTTTACAAGTTTTTGCAAACCCTGCTGAGTGTCGGCTATAAGGATAGTATCATCCGCGTATCGTATGTTGTTAATGGTGTGGCCATTAACTGTTATACCTTCTGCTACTTCATACAGGGCTTCCGCAAATATGCATTCTGCGTATACATTAAACAGTAGCGGCGAAAGGATGCAACCTTGTCGTACTCCTCTGAGTATTTCCACGTGGGCCGAAAGGTGGTCATCTACTCTGATGTTCGCCTCTTGCTGCCAATATAAGTTTTTGAGCATCCGAAGGTCTCGACTATCGACTCCTACTGATTGTAGGATGTCGAAAAGTTTTTCGTGTCTCACTCTGTCGAAGGCCTTTTCATAGTCAATAAAGCAAACATACAGATCTCTGTTAACGTCCCAGCATCTCTGCACAAGTACTTGATTGTGAGTTACAAACGAC